>LR990868.1:7948617-9148617 GCA_905163395.2 Endotricha flammealis
TGTCTTGTGTCGTTTTACATATTAAAGTCCACGCATTCTTATCATTGATAAATTCGTTAATGGTATAGTAGCCTTTATGCAATAGTGAACGCTTAATTAATGACTTAAATTGGATCAAAGGCAGGTTTATAATTTCATTCGGTATTTTGTTATAGAAACGTACTCCTTGAGCTACAAAAGATTTGTTCACTTTAGACAATCTGCATTTGAGACCTACTAGCTTATTTTTGTTGCGAGTGTTAAACTGATGGACCTCCTCTAACCTTTTGTATTGGTGTAAGTATTTCGTCACAAACATTATGGTAGTATAAATGTATTGTGAGGCTACAGTAAGAATGTTGATATCCTTAAATACGTCTCTAAGTGAGTCGCGATAACCTAGATTGTAAATAAATCGAACTACTCTTTTTTGTAGTACAAATATGACTCGATATCAGCTGCCCTACCCCAAAGTAATATGCCATAAGACATTAAGCTGTGAAAGTAACTAAAATAAACTAATCTGGCAGTTTCCACATCAGTATTAAGTTGTCTTACTTTTCTTTTTGAAGTGAATTTGAATTGGATTAAGTTTGCGAAATTATCTAAACTTGTTGAAGCGTTTTCCAATTAAAATACACAAAATTTTATTATTTTTAATTGTACTTAATAAAATCTATAATTATTTACTGCAGTATTTTCATTTAGTGTTGTTTGTGAAATTTAATGCATGTTACGAATGTACTTTCAATGTATGGAGCCAATGGAGGTTATAAAAATGGTGGCAAACTTACTTTTTAAAGAAGAAAGGTAATGGGCGTCAAATTGGTAACTTGACCATCTATTTCAGCCAAAACTATGTATACCTATATTATTACAAAATTTACATAATTTTGCGATTTCAAAAGCATAGGATATCAACCAAAATCGTCTAAATCGGCTTGTTGTGAATATGGTGAATAAAAACAAGAAACAAAATATAATTTAAATATACAGGGTTACTTTTTATTCAGTGTACAAACTTTCACAACGTATTATTAGGTACCTACCGTTTATAGACCCCGATATTTTTTTTCCCTTAATTTTGCCATCCCATAAACTTGAATAAAAATTGCTGTGCTGATCGTACTGTCTATGATAACAACCCCGCCGATCGAGAAAGCGAGCCAGTGCCACAGAATTCATAATAGTAATAACGTACCAGTGCGCCCGCGACTAGTGATGGGCGATTTCCGGAAATGTTCTCGGAAAGGAGAGAATTTACGGAAATTTATGAGAATCTAAACCAAGTATGTAGACTTTTTAATTTTGACATAAAAATAGATATATACATAGTTAAATACAAAAGATAATTGATGTAAACCAAGATATGAGTGTAAGTTATGCTTGGGGAATTTGATTAAATTTATTTAGAAAAATATTTCTCAGCTTTTTTGACGATCCGTCAAAATCTGTAAATTGGCGGAAACACCTGACTGCATGTAATTTCAGTAGCTATGAATGCCATAGTGAAGATACATGTCAGGTAGGTAGTTATAGTGACGTTACATTTGATTTTCTATGTATATAAAATTCTGACTGACTGACTTAACTATATATCAACGCACAGCCCAAACCGCTGGGTCCAGAGATTCCAAATTTGGAATGTAGGTTCCTTACGACTTCTGGTATGACGCATGGTATTGACAAACTAAATGATGTCTCCCAAGTCTGTGAAGCCTTTAATGATTTCTTCTTGCAAAATTTTTCAAAGCCATCTATGTTAATTTTTCAATTGATACTGAGTGTACAGGCAGTAATATTATTAGTGATATAGTCGTAGATTCTGATCTTGTTTTAAAGCTGTTAGAAAAGCTAGATACTGGAAAGGGCAGCGGGTGTGATGGAATACCACCAATTTATATTGTCCGTTGTGCGAAATCCCTAACTGAACCGTTAACTATTCTTTATAATAGATGTTTTAGCGAAGGACTGTGTCCTATCGTCTGGAAATCTGCACATATAGTTCCTATTCATAAAAAAGGACTCGAGTCAAAGATTGAAAATTACGACCTATCATCATCATCATCATCATCATAACCCTCTAGTGGGTGTGGTTTCCGCACTTAGTCCTGTACTGGACCATTGTACGTGAGCCATGGGGCTGTCATTCCATCCAGCCCACCTCCCTCCAGAAGCGAATTAGTCCTCCCAAACTGCTTATCCGCAAGAGACATTGGTGACCCAAGTGTCTCTTTCCGGATTTGGGTGACGCCTGTGCACTCAAGGAGCACGTGCGCCACCGTTTCTTGTAGTGTTTTGAGAATCGGTGTGTTTTTGGAATTTTATCAGTGGGTGATAACATCATTGGTTGCTGTTTGATGGCATCCTCTTTGATTTGTATGTGTTTAATTCGGAAGTCTTTGCCTAGGGTGCCCGCTATGCTGAGTCTAAAGGCTGCTAATGTTGCTTCCTCTTGCACGATTAAGTGCAAGGGTGGCAGTCCCAGCATGGCCTGTAGAGCAGCAGTAGGTGCTGTTCTCATGCTGCTCGTGATTGCTACGCAGGCCAGACGTTGCAGTTTTTCTAGGTCTTTTTGGGCTGTGCTCAAGTCGGTCCTGGGCCACCATACTAGAGAGCCATAGGTGATAATTGGTCTAATGATTGCGGTGTATAGCCAGTGGGTAATCTTTTGACTGATACCCCAGTTTTTGCCTCGCAGTTGTCTACATTGCCACATGGATATACTGGCTTTTGTAGTGATGTAGTCAGTGTGTTTTGCCCAATTCAGCTGCTTATCCAAGAAAATACCCAGGTACTTGGTTTCCGTTGAAAGGCTTAGGGTTGTGTCAAAGAAGTGTGGTAGTTGTAGCGGTGCCACCTTCCTTTTTTTGTGAAGAGAATCAGTTCGGTTTTTGTGGGATTTACTGCTAGTTGGTATTCCTTGCACCAGTCCTCTACTATTTTCAAGGCTTGGCGCATGAGGTTGCATAGTGTGTTTTCGTGGTTGCCATTTATTATTATTGTTATATCGTCCGCGTACCCTACGGTGAAATAGCCCTTGTCATTTAGACGTTTTATTAGGCTATCTACCACTAGGTTCCATAAAAGTGGCAAAAGAACGCCTCCTTGGGGGCAGCCCTTCGCCACAATGGCTCTTGTGGTGTCATTCACTGTGACCTGTTATGTACGGCTCTCAACTTGAGCATGTTGGTGATCCAACTGCGTAGGGTCGAGTTTACGCCGTGTTTCTTGAGGGCTGTGTTAATACTATGGAATAGAGTTTTGTCGAAGGCGCCTTCAATGTCGATGAAAGCAGCCAATGAGGAGGACTTGTGGTCTACTGCACATTCGATTTTTGACACTACGCTGTGAAGCGCAGATTCTGTTGATTTACCTGTGGAGTAGGCGTGTTGTTGTTTGTGTAGAGGGTTTTGTCGGAGAGGTCCGTCTCGAATGTAGCGGTCACATAGTCTCTCTAGTGTCTTCAGTAGAAATGATGTTAGGCATATAGGTCTGTAGGATTTAGGTTGTGTGTAGTCGGATTTACCGGGTTTAGGAATGAAGATAACTTTTACCTCACGCCACGCCCGTGGTACGTATCTGTGTGCTATGCATGACCTGTATAAATCACCACCAGCCATGGCGTTATGGGGTCTATTCCCCATTGTAGCAATGCTGGGATGATACCGTCCAGACCTGCAGATTTATATGGTTGGAAGGTTTTAATTGCCCATTTTATGCGGTCTTCCGTAACTATGGTGCTGGCTCTCGACCAGTCTTGGTTAGTAGGTGTCCATTTGGTTTCTTCAGTCCAGGATTTGTCCTCGGAGAGGTGACAGTCTGTGAAGTGCGTTTCCAGAAGGACCTTGCTAATTTCTTGGTCTGTTTGCGTGTATGTGTTGTCCGATTTTTTCAGCGTACCAAGGGTGCGATCCTTATCATTTGATAAGATCTTCCTTACTCGGGCCGCTTCATTGTGAGATTCAATGTTTTCACAGAACTGTCGCCAGGCAGCTCTCCTGGCAATTCTAATCTGTTTTTTGAAAGTGTATTGTGTCTCTTTGTACAGCTCCCAATCTTCTGTGAGTCTTGAGCTGAGCTCTGTTAAATTGTTTTCGTAATGTATGTCTGAGTTTGCTAAGTTCAGAGTTCCACCAGAGGAAGCCTTTCCCTTTTGTATGTAGAACCTTCAGTTTGCAGCACGCATGATATGCTTCAGTTATGTATTCCGAGAGTTTGGTTACAGTGTTCTCAAGTTGTGTGAGGTCTGTTAGGGTTGTGGGTGTTAGATGGTTGTCTAATAGTTGGGCTAGAAGGCTTTTGTACCCGGGTATGTGTGTGCGACGCGGGTTTCGTCTTGGTGTAGGTTTTTTTGTGTTTGCTAGTAGTGTAAAACGGATTCTTCTATGGTCTGAGCAAGAAGCTTTATCGGTTACGCGCCAGTTTGTTCTACCTGCAGGATCCCATGTCGCCAGTACCTCAAAGAACGCTAAAATAGAAGTGATGGCCTTGCAAATAGCCGAACTTACGAAGCAGCTAAAATCTCTGTCAGCTCAAGTAAATTCCAGGTCACGTCCGCACCGTAACAAAGCTGGATCGGAAAACTCCGCGGGCGATCGGTAAATACGACCGACGATTGCCCGAGTTTCGGTCGTTTATTCGTAACAGATCAACGTTCGAAGGTGCAGTTTCTCGTTGACACAGGAAGCGACGTCTGCGTCTTCCCTAGATCCTCGCTGAATGAACGCAGACCGAAGACTGACTATCAGCTGTATGCCGCCAATGGGTCAGTTATTAGCACATACGGCTACGCACATCTTACGCTAAATCTGGGACTTCGTCGTGACTTCGGATGGCAATTCATCGTGGCGG
This sequence comes from Endotricha flammealis, assembly GCA_905163395.2. Lineage (NCBI taxonomy): Eukaryota > Metazoa > Arthropoda > Insecta > Lepidoptera > Pyralidae > Endotricha > Endotricha flammealis. The sequence goes on from LR990868.1 coordinate 7,953,451, forward strand.
ATGTCACTAAAGCCATCATTAGGTGTCGACTTCTTGTCTCATTATAACGTCGTGGTCGACTGCAGCAACAAAAGACTCCTAGACAACACAACGACATTGACAGTCCCGGCAGCGGTCATGAGTTCGCCGAGCAGTATTTCTTCAGTGAAGACTCTGTTCGGAGAATCAGATTATCTCGACATCCTCAAGGATTATCCCGATATCACCCGTCCGTCTGGCATACATCGCGAGCCATGTCATAGCACTGTCCATCACATTAAAACTACAGCTGGACCACCGGTGTGTAGCAAACCACGCCGTCTAGCCCCTGACAAGCTCAAGATAGCGAAGCAAGAGTTCGAGGCAATGTTAAAAAACGGAACGGCGAGGCAATCTAAAAGTTCCTGGTCGTCGCCCCTGCACCTCACTCCGAAAAAAGACAATGGGTGGCGTCCTTGTGGAGACTATCGTATGTTAAATGCACGTACTGTTGCGGACAGATATCCAATACGTCATATTCATGATTTCTCCCACAACATAGCTGGTTGTAACATCTTCTCAACCATTGACTTGGTGAAGGCTTACAATCAAATACCGGTCAATCCAGACGATATTCAGAAAACGGCCATCACAACACCGTTTGGCATGTTCGAATTTCCATATATGACGTTTGGTCTACGGAATGCTGCACAGACGTTCCAGCGTTTCGTCGATGAGATGACTAGAGATTTGGATTTCGTTTATGTCTACTTGGACGATTTTTTAGTCAGTTCTAAAGATGAAGCTACACTTAAAGAGCACCTACGTCAGCTGTTCGAAAGACTAAAAACTTTTGGGATGGTCATTAATACAGCGAAATGCGTATTCGGAGCTAAGGAACTCACCTTTCTTGGCTACAGGGTCTCACCGGAAGGAATTAAGCCGCTTGAATCTAAGGTAGAAGCAATTAAACAATTCCCGGTACCTAAGACCGTCAGAGAGCTAAGGGGATTCCTGGGAATGATGAATTTTTACCGAAAGTTTATTTCCGGAGCTGCAGAAACCCAGGCACCGCTTCACGCTTTACTCACCGATAAGGTAAAAGGTTCACACCCAGTAGACATTACAGGCGACAAGGAAAGAGCATTTGAAAACTGCAAAGAAAGTCTGTGCCGCGCCGCTCTTTTAGCGCACCCAGATTTCAATGCAAAGCTCTCACTGGTGACAGACGCCTCGGATACCGCATTGGGAGCAGTTCTTCAGCAGCTAAAGGATAACGTATGGCAACCTCTTGCATTCTTTTCGAAAAAATTAAGTCCATCGCCAGTTATGTATTCTCCGTACGACATTGCTCGCAATATATGAAGGAATCCGATATTTCCGACACATGCTGGAAGCACGCCATTTCGTCATTTACACGGATCACAAGCCTCTCTGCTACGCATTCTCGAATCGCAAAGACAAATGTTCACCACGACAATTTCGCCATCTCGATTTTGTGTCACAGTTTACCACCGACATACGCCATATTTCTGGAAAGAACAATGTCGTGGCAGATACACTGTCTAGAATAACGGAAATTACCCAACCTGTGAACCTGGAACTTCTAGCAGACACACAAAATGTTTTGTGTGAATGTTTCTGTCTGTTTGTATGTGTAAAATGCTGTTGTTGTCTTGTGTCTCATGTGCTGTACAGAATAAATGTATTTTCTTTCTTTCTTTCTTCTTTCAAAATGGCGATGCAGAGCTGAAGACGCTATTAGAAGGAAGTTCGTCGTTGAAGCTCGAAAAAACTGCTATACCTGGATCGCAGAAGCAGATATACTGTGACAAAAGCAACGAAGTCCTACGACCCTACGTTCCAAAAGCATTACGCTTTCAAGTTTTTGAGAGTTTGCACTCGCTAAGTCACCCTGGTCCGAACGCATCAGCGAAGCTAATCGCTCAACGATTTGTGTGGCCTAGCATGAACAAAGATTGTCGAGAATGGTCCAAAAACTGCGATAACTGCCAGAGAGCAAAGATCACACGGCACATAATTACAAATCCAGGCATGTTCACTCTCCCTAGAGAAAGATTTACTACAGTCCACATAGACTTGATAGGTCCAATGCCCATATCAAACGGATATAGGTACTGCTTGACGGCCATAGACAGATTTACATACATTTACAAGATGGCCCGAAGCGATCCCTATAGCCGATATAACAGCAGAAACAGTTGCCAAAGCCCTGATGTCCGGATGGATAGCACGCTTCGGAACTCCAACTGCTATTATCACAGATAGAGGAAGCCAGTTCCAATCTGCGCTCTTTAAACACCTCTCCGAAATGATTGGCTTTGAACATAAAAGGACAACGGCTTACCACCCCGCATCAAATGGGATGGTAGAAAGATTGCATAGACAACTTAAAGCCGCCATAGTCTGTCACTCCAATCCTAGCTGGACAGAAGCACTGCCGTTAGTGTTACTCGGCATTCATACAAGCCTCTTCAGCTGAGTTGGTATACGGAGATCCGCTGAGACTACCCGGAGAGCTGTTTAAGTCGACCACGGCACTCGTTAAAATTACCGATGACATTCGTTTCGCCATGGATAACTCACAGGTGACTATTTTAGTTCTTCTTGATTTTAGTAACGCCTTTAATACTGTGGATTTTGACATAATGTTATCTTTGCTGAGCTCTCTTAACATATCTCCGACGGTTGTTGACTGGTTTCGTACATACCTGTTTGGGCGCCGACAGCGTATACGTGTTGAAGATAAGTTTTCTTCGTGGCATAATACGTCTGCTGGTGTACCTCAGGGTGGCGTGCTTTCCCCTTTATTATTTGCTCTGTTTATTAATTCCATAACTTTTCAACTTCAGTCTTCCTACTACCTTTATGCTGACGATCTACAGATTTATCGTCATTCTCATATTGATAACTTAACTTCATATGTAGGCTTAATTAATAAAGATTTGTCTATAATATCCGAATGGAGTAGGTTACACGGTGTAGTTGTTAATCCCGGCAAAACTCAGGCTATTATTATAGGCAGTCATCGATTCATTTCAAAAATTAATTCCATTAATGTTTCTCCTATCGTATTTGAAGGAGTTAACGTCGAGCTGACTGATAAAGTTAAAAATCTCGGTATATATTTAGATAAAACTCTGTCCTGGGTGCCACATATAGCAGAAGTTAGTAGGAAGTTGTTTGTAGCTTCTGGTTCTCTTCGGCGGCTTCGTAATTTTTTACCAACTGACACCACCTTAGAACATTGGGAATTGGCAAATCGCGGAATTCCTGTACTTCAGATATTGATCTTGACTCACTAAATAGTCATTTCTCCTCTTGCACGTTTCTTGATAAAAAAGTCAAATCGGATACATTAACTGAACTTTCTTCTATGCCTCTTCCCAATTACTCTCCGTTTGTTTTCAAATCATTTACTGACTGTGATGTTAAGAGAAGCATTTTATCCATCACGTCTAATGCCGTCGGGGGTGATTGTGTCAGTCGTAAGATGATCATTCCCCTGATTGATATCCTTATTCCTATCCTAGCAAAAATCTTTAATTTTTCAATCTCCACAGGCTCCTTTCCTGAGTGCTGGAAACAAGCACACATCATCCCACTACCCAAAAAAAATAATCCTTCTGTTTTCAGTGACTATCGTCCTATATCTATACTTCCTTTCCTCTCTAAAGTCCTGGAGCGGCTAGTACACTGGCAACTGAACAGCTTTCTTAATTCCAATCATATCCATAACCCTTATCAGTCTGGTTTTCGTCCCGGTCATAGTACGACTACTACTTTAGTTAAGATTACAGACGACATTAGACGTGGTATGGAAAATCAACAACTCACTCTATTGACATTACTTGATTTCACTAATGCTTTTAATTCCGTTGATATTGACATTATGTTAGGAGTACTATCTTCTCTTAACATATCTCCGGCGGTGTGTGATTGGTTTCATAATTACCTGTACGGGCGTCGGCAATGTGTCAAAATTGATCACCAAAATTCTACCTGGTGCGACACTACAGCTGGCGTGCCGCAGGGTGGTGTGCTGTCTCCTTTATTGTTTGCTATTTTCATTTCCTCTATCTCTAGTTCTCTTTCTTGTTCCTATCACCTTTATGCAGATGATTTACAAATTTATTGTCAAACATCTTTGAGCAATATAGCCTTCGCTGTTTCGGAAACAAATGACAACTTAAGCCGCATTTCATGCTGGAGTAAGCGCTTCGGACTCAAAGTCAACCCTGTCAAGTCTCAAAGCATCATAATAGGTAGCCAGGCATTTGTTTCTAGGCTGGATAGTATTGCAGTTCCGCCGGTTATGCTTGATGGCGTCTGCATTCCTTTAAAAAACTCAGTTAAAAACTTAGGGATGATTATGGATTCCACGTTATCTTGGAAGGCTCAGGTGGCTGAGGTAAGTAGGAAGATGTTTGCCGCTTCTTCGTCACTCCGAAGACTCAGAAATTTCCTACCCACTGCCACCAAGGCTGCTCTTGCACAATCCCTCCTTCTCCCTTTACTTGACTATGCTGATATAGCGTACCCGGATCTTAACGTAGAGTTACTCAACAAATTAGAACGTATGCAAAATTTCAGCATCAGATTCATTTACGGTCTACGGAAATTTGATCACGTGTCAGAATACAGAGCGCAATTGAAATGGCTCCCGATTCGCCAGCGTAGAGACATGCACATCCTTTCCTTCCTCTACTCTATTCTTTTCAATCCTTGCACTCCCTCCTATCTTAAAGAATACTTCATATTCACCTCTTCATCCCATAGCCTATCACTCCGCTCCACTGACACTCTCACCCTTCTAATTCCTGTCCATTCTTCCAAATTCCTCGACCAATCATTCTCTATCCAGGCCATCAGACTATGGAATAACTTACCTGTTACAATCAGAACCGCGAAATCGATAAATGTATTTAAAAGAGAAGTAAAAAATTATTTACTTTCACACTAAATTCTTTGTATAAAAACGACATTTTATTTTGTATATATTGTACTATACAAGTATTTATGTATTGTTTTAGTTTTATATATTGATAATTATATATATATATATATTATATATATAAATTATTTATTGTAGATATATTGTTATGTCCTGCTGTTTATTACACATCTTGCTAGCCCTGCCCACTTCATGCAAAAATTCGTTACCCTAAGGTTGCCTTGAAAAGATTGCTTTGAGCAATAAGGCCGCCTTGTTGCATATACACTAGTTTGTAACTTTTACTGTTTACTGTATTAATTGATTGTGTTTTGCAAATAAAGCTTATTCTATCTATCTATCTATCTACCAAAATTGCGCTGGCTCAATCCTTACTTCTTCCTATTTTAGACTACGCTGACTCTTCTTTTCCAGATCTAAATCAAGATCTTCTGAATAAACTCGAGCGCCTCCAAAATCTTGCAATTCTGTTCATTTTTGGCCTTCGTAAATACGACCACGTGTCACAATTCCGCTCTCAGATTCGTTGGCTTCCGATTCGCTTTCGCCGCAACCTACATATTGTCTCACTTTTATATTCTATCCTTTTTAATCCCAACACTCCCCCTTATCTTAGAGAACGCTTCACGTTCCACGAAGGACTAAACCTACGTAGTACCCTTACACTCCGCCTTAAAACCCCTATGCACTCCACTCGATTTTACTCCGACTCTTTCACAGTCCAGGCTGTCCATCTATGGAACTCTTTACCTCTAGCTGTGCGGCAAGCTCAGAGTATTGTTAGTTTTAAAAAAATGGTAAAAAGTTATTACCTTCAAACTTGTGACTAAATTGATAGCGTATTGTAGTCCGTTTATGCACCTTTTATTTATTTATTAGTTAATTATTTATGTATGTATTATTTATGTAGATAACACACATATATATATATTTAGGTATTATTGTGTCTTGCTGGTTTGCGGCCACTGGGTCGCATGTGCAGTAGTGAGTGTACTGCAGATGCGCCCTTGTGGATCTAGCTATTGAATTTTGCTATTGTATACGCATACTACGTAATTTTGTTATTAATGTATTTAGTTAAATATTTTCGCCACATACCCCGTCTATAATGATTATTAATTTCCACTTTTTCTAGGTTGTCTGGAAGAGATTGCTTCTGCGATAAGACCGCCTTTTGTTCATTATTTTTGTTAATTATTTTTATTTTTTTGTATCTGTATGTTTATATTTTTAATGGCAATAAAGTGTTTTGTATTGTATTGTATTGTAAGTCATCCACGAACAGAACAACAGACATGACTGACTTCATGGCAAGACTAAGGTTAATATAAGAAGAAGACTAAGGCCAAGGAAATACAACCGCAGCCAGCGTCCAGACACTGCAAAAAAGCAGTATTCATTTTTAAAGATCTCGCCTCAACCACTCACGTCTATCTCAGAGAAGGTCCTGTCAAAGGTCCTCTACAGCCAGCATATACCGGGCCTCACAAGGTACTTGAAAGAAATGACAAAACCTTCAAAATCCAGATAAAGGGAAAACCAGTATCTGTAACAATAGAGAGATTAAAACCTGCGTACATTCTCACACAACACGATGACAGCAAACAAAAGCCCGATGACATCCAACCGCTGCTTCCATCGCCGCCAACACAAAGAAGGTGCGATGAAGGAACTGAAAGGAAAACCCGCTCAGGGAGGACCGTAAGGTTTCCCAGGATGTATCGCCCGTAGGACGGTCTCCTGGGGGGAGTAGTGTGGCCGTGCGGTCGGTGCGCGTTCAGCCTATATCTGGCCTGGCGCGTGCCGACCCCTAAATAAGACTGTCTTTCTTGTTACTTCAGTTAGAGATAAAAATGTTATCGTGAGAATTATAATAAATAAAAGCTCAATTTATTTCATCCATCTTCCCACCCAAGAGGTCCCGGGTTCGATCCCCGGTCGGGTCATGATGAAAAACGAACTTTTTCTGATTGGTCTCGGGTCTTGGATGTTTATCTATATATGTATTTGTTATAAAATATAATATCATTGAGTTAGTATCCCATAACACAAGTTTCGAACTTACTTTGGGGCTAGCTCAATCTGTATGAATTGTCCCTTTACCTATATATAATATAAATACCACCTTACCACAGTCTGTCGCTTTTCCCGTGGCTAGTGTTTTAATTACGACCTATTTCAATTTTAAATATTTTTAGTAAAGTTATGGAAAAAATAGCTCATCAATTTTTATATCCTGTTATTTCAAATGCAATTCCACATGAACAACACGGTTTTATTAAGGGACGTTCAACAAATACAAATCTTGCCATTTTTACCAATGATGTCTTCCAGGGAATGGATGATGGCTACCAGATTGATGTGATCTACACTGATTTTGAAAAAGCCTTTGATCGGGTAGATCGCATCATTCTATTACAGAAACTCCATTTTTATTACATTAGGCATACGGGGAAACCTTTTGAGATGGGTGGAGTCGTACTTGAAAAACCGAGTTCAAGCTGTAGTAGTTGCTGGGTGCAAATCCGACTTTGTTCAGGTCCCATCAGGAGTTCCACAAGGATCGATTACGGCCCCATTGTTTTATGCTGCTTACTTGTACGATATAGGGAAATGTTTTCAATGTGCAAAATTTCTCATGTATGCAGATGACACTAAAGTTTATTACATAATTTCAAATCAATTAGACTGCGACAATCTGCAGAGTGATCTTAATAGACTATATTATTATAATCGAAATAGAATACAAATTAATATTGAAAAATGTGCGCACGTATGTTTTACAAGAAAGATAAACAATTTTTATTAAAAAAAAACAAACCGACTTCAAAAATAAATTTAAATAATATATAATTTCATGTGCTAGGTACCTACTGTTCTAATTGAAGTCGGTGCCACGCGGACGTGATCACCCGGTACACCCGCGTCGTACACAGCCTTCCATTCATGCATGTGTCCTAGGTAATATTTGGTTTGGTTGGCACCGACTAGCACATTAAATTATATATTATTTAAATTCATTTTTGAAGTCGGTTTGCTTTTTTTTATAAAAATTGTTTATATAATACTTTTTCGTGCAATTTATACAGCGGTTTTTTAGAAGTCTGATAGAAACAGTAAACCCTGGTATGTCTGTATAAGTACTGTCTGTTTGTTTGTACACATCACTTGTTTACACGTGTTCCCATCATGATAATCAACGGTCTAATATATACCTACAATATGTAAAGAATTATCCTCTTAATCCTCTAACTCCTATCTCGTTTAGGAGTTGTACCTTCCATCATCACCCCACCAACATGGGATGATGACTTCCAGACGTAATTAAAAACATGAATAGCTTACGAAAACATAAGAAATATGTTAAAAAATAATTCCAAAATATGTACATTAGCATCATATTATTGTTTTTTGTGAAACGTGCGTGAATCGGAATAAAATAATTCATTTTGTAATAGAAAACACACTTGAACCATAGACCAGAAATTATGATTTCGAGTAGCAAAATTGATCTCTACTGTCTCTACTATCAAATACTATAGACGAGTAATACCCACAGCTTCGGAAGAATTATATTATATATAATATGGGCAACGCCGATTGGTCCGCGGTCGGGTCCGGGTTCGTGTAGTGAATGGTGGGCTTAACACACTCTCACATCAAACATAAACAATGAACCAATATGGCGGGTCGGAACACTCAACAATAACGCCATCTACGATGAGCTTTGAGTTTTAAACCTCATTACTCTCACATCAAACATTTTCGGAACAATCGACACGAACGCCACCTACGATGAGCTTTGAGTTTTTAACCCTAAGTTTTAACCCCATTCCAAATGTCAAAAGAAAGCATCAAAAGTGAAAAATCTAATGTTGCCCGTGGTTGACGATGAAAGTTTCATATTATAATGATAGCATATATACTGAGAACAATTTATCAAATAAAGGAGTGTATTGCTCACAGCTTTTGTTTTTAAATTATTAATCTGTGGTTCGGTTCGACAAACTTGACATTGTCAGGATTTTGGCGCCAACTACAATAGCGTCCACTTGGGCTCGTGATTAGAAATTTAATTATTGTGTGTTTCTGCATTTGATTCATAGTATTGATAGTGTAATGTGAAGCAAACATTGGTTATAGTACATATTGATTGAGGTTTGTGATCAGGAACCTATTAAAAGTGCATTATCGTGTTGACTTCAAAATCCGTATTTTCTGAAGAAATTTTGCTATCATCTTTCTTCGGGGCGTCTTCAGAGACTGTATACTGAGTCAAGAATGTCAGGATAGCATGAACTCGCTGCTTTGAATTACTTATAAATTTACTTATGACTTGGCTGTATGGGCTCAAAGCCCTTTGCCTGCCCTAGAGCGAAGAAAACAAAAAAAACAAAAAAATGACATTGTCACTTTGACATTTAGACTGGTTAAATAGATGAAAGAAAATTACAAACAAATCAAACAATTAGTTTTTGGCTATTTACTATATTTATAACATAATTCCTTATTTCATTCAGATTATATAATTGACATTCCTTCACATAATAAATCTTATTTCAACAGTTTCATTATAGAACCATTTTAAAATGAATCACAACCAAATAAATATGCATGGTGTACCCATGAATCCTGTTGGTGCTGCTCCAAATGTGGGAATGCAAATGCAAGTGCCAGGTCCTATTATGCAGCAGCAATCCCCGCAACAGATGCAACAGCCCCAACCAATGCCTCAACAGACGCCACAGGACAAAATGGATAACATATCTAAAGTGAAGACTTTGATGGGATCACTCAGGGAATCTATACCTGTAAGTATTTATACCTTAAGCGCTTACCACACGCACAAGCTTCACCACAGTTTGGCCTGCGCAAACTTCTCGCACGAAAAAACTGAACACTCCGTGTCTTACCACACGGTACAGTTAAGTACGCGCAAGCCCCGCGCAAGCCACATTCTTGTCGAAATCCTTGGCGTCGCAACAATGTTTCCCAATGAAGAAACATTTATAATGCTATTATTTTTCAAGTGTTTGCTATTAAAAAAAAAGACAATGCAAAAGTCAAAAAGTAAGCGATCAAAGTGGACAAAAAAATGGCTGTTGAACAGAAAAATTCATACACATATAAATCTACTGAAGGATTTAAGAGATGATCCAAACGATTTTCGCAAAAAATACTCTACCACTTATACCCAAAGCAGCCATTTTGAGTGACGAACGACTTCAGCGAACTGTGAGCGAGCCTCGACTGTGGCTTGAACACTGAACGCCCAACCACACGCACAGACAAGTACGAGCAGGCCGGGCTTGCGCAGGCAAAATTTAAAGCAAGTCGAAAAGTCGCAAGCCGCGCTGTGGGGTTGGCGCGTGATACAGTTTTACCAACCTCATGCTCCGTGTTCCGTGTACAAACCGGCCTGCGCAGGCAAAACTGTGGTGAAGCTTGTGCGTGTGGTAGGCCCATTAGAAATGTCGGTCAGAGAGTTGCGTTAAGGGCAGGTTGGTAAAGTTGGAGTATAGGCTTAGGGGCATTATGAGACGCCAAGAAAACATGAAAAAATTTTTTTCGAGACATATTTTTAGAACAATTTTTTTCGAAAAGAAAAATCTTTTTTATTTTTCCTTTTTTTGGTCCTATCGAGTTGGGGAGGGGCACTTACAGACACTTTTAGTCCTTTGCACCAACCCCGTACGGGCTACCGTTCTCGAGATATACGCAATTTCGAAAAAAAACGGATTTCAAAACTGCAAATTTCTCGAAAACCGTAGCCCGCACGCGGTTGGTACAAAGGACCAAAAGTGTTCGTAAGCGCCCCCCCATAAAGATGAGACCAAAAAAAGGGGAGATTTCTAGAAAAAAAACTATCCCCTTATTGCCCCTATCCCTACAATAGCACTGAAAATCGAGTTGGAACTTTTTTTTTTTTCTAGAAATCTTCCTTTCTATTGGTGTCATCGTGTTGGGGGGGCAATCACGAACACTTTTAGTCCTGTGTACCAACCCCGCATGGGCTACCGTTTTCGAGATATACGCAATTTTTAAAGTCCCCTAGTTTTGTACCCCACAAACAAGGTAGACTCACATTCTGCCCATATGCGACTCTTTGACTACATAGATTACTAATATTGTCCCATTGCTGGGCAAACAAAAAGAAAGGCATCCTTTGATAAATCTGTCTCTAGAGTGTGCCAGTCCTTGGAATACATGTCTACATTCAAAGTCCTTCATATATAGACTAATGTGACTCTGACCATGAAATGCTTATATAATTTCATAATGTACAGTAATTTAAATGTTTTCTCTATGCTCTATATTGAATATTATGTTATTTCAGATGACATTGAAATCTGCTGCTCAAATTCTGCACCAAAACCATAATATTGATTCTAATTCTCAGTAAGTAATAAGATTTACAAACAATAAATAAATTCTACACAATTCATACAGCCTATTTTGTTACTTTTTTAAATTAGCATGTGACGTCAGCGCCTGCCAGATGGGCCGCATGTCACTGGGGACCTAATTTAAGTCTACTTAGGAAGAGCAGATACTCCAAACTCAAGTATATTATGTACTCACGGAGGCTCCAGCCACAATGTAATGAGATTTTTAAATAATAGTACCTTTTGTGATTGAATAAATATTTTTCATTTTTTTTATTATTTTTACATCAAGATAAAAGTCCCTAAAAAAAAAGTTACAGTTAAACCTTCTTTGTTCATTGAAGGGACTTAAGTATAAGATAAAGTTGGGCTATTATGGCAAGGTAAAGCACATTTTTTTGACAATTTTTTTTTCCTTTTACAGAAAGAGTATGGATAATCCTGTGCCAAGATTTGATAAGAATTTAGAAGAATTCTTCTCATTATGTGATCAGATGGAATTACACTTGGTAAGACCTATTATTATTGAATTACCTTTGTATACTAGCATAATTTAAACCAAAAACAGGTCTTATTAACATGGGATACTTTTATGATGATGTTAGAAAGCTATTGGTAAAAAACCGGGCACGTACGTGTCGGGCCACGCCCAATGTAGGGTTCCGTATTTGCTGTGCTTTGCTTGCATTCAGTTGAGTCCAATATCAAATTCTATCATATTTGTAAGTTTTCATCAAATAAATTTTATAAGTTCGTCGGCTATTACTCGGTAACTAGTAGAGCCTACTTAACCACTATAGTTTTCATTGAAGGTTCAGCATTTATAGACTACTACCATATTTTTTTTCCAATTTCTAAACATAAGACTTTCGTAGATAGAGGGGAGGGGACCACCGTGCAAAACGAAAATTGACACGATAAATGTAAATAATTTCGAAACGGATCATTGTATTGAAAAATGATCTTTCCGCACCCACAATGTTTTGAAGAGACTTATGTAAATTTCCTCTTTACAAGTAGGGGAGGCACCCCAAAAAAAATTTTTTTCAAAATTTTGTTCCAGCACTTTGTTAGCATGGTTAATTATGTGTATACGTACCAAATTACAGCTTTCTAGCATTAAGCGTCTAGGCGCTAGACCGCGGACAGACGGACAGACAGACGAACATGGCGAAACTATAAGGGTTCCTTGTAGTTTACTACGGAACCCTAAAAAGGAGTACTGACTGAATTTATAAATTATAGTTATTTTAATTAAAGTATTGGTGAGTTGAACAAAGACGTTTTAAACTTAACTTTTACATTAAGTTTTAAGCTACATATATCTTATCATTCTTAGTTTGACTGTAACAGCCACAATTTAATGCGTTATTAACTCTTAAACTTGTGTTTGTGCAACTCACCATATATAATAATCATTTTAAACTTTTGCATTTCAAAGACATTAATTTAATATGTGTTTCAAGGATGTAGCAGATTTGTTCATGTGTTTGCAAATTCATTAATCATAAAGTAAATATTAGGTGTTTGTTATTTACAATCAAGTATTTCCTTATTTTTTCATACTTATTTACTTTAAGTCACTGCTTCCTCAATAATAAAATATTAACCCCATTCCATATATTCTTTCTAGACTAGGAATTTTATATTAACCCTCGGTCCGTCGCATGGGGTCTTTGAAAGCCCGAGGTTTACAAAAATTCAATTTTTTAACCTTTTTACTATTTCGTCTGATTTCAATTCTCTAGGTAGCTTCCTAAAAAGGATTATAGTTGACGCTGCTGCTACTGGTTACTGGATCCGACAACGGTTTATGCCTCATTCGCCCCACTTATGATCCCCCATTAAAAAACTGGATACTCAAAATGAAAGAATTTTTAATATTTTAGGCTAGACTTGGGATGACTATAATATAAAACGCTCGAAAATGAAAAATTACAAAATTTTATCATCAAAGACTAACAAAAAGATAAGCACTTGAACCTATAATCTGTTCCACTATAATTGGCACAAAAGAATTAGCAATTTCAAAGTATAAATCAATATGAAATAAACATGAATTGATCACTAAACACTTGATTGTGATAAAGGACACAACATTATGTTACCACAATAAAATTTATGACAAACTAAGACCCGAGTTCACAAACTGATGTTTAAATTTTAAACAGAAGTTTAGACCCTAAACGGCTGTTTAACCAACTTTAAATCTGTACCATAGAATTTTCTAATGCCATTATTAAGGAATCGAAAAGAGATGTAAACCCGCCTAGAAGAATCGCTGCTATGGACGGATCTTCTATTGTAACGCTGCATCACCACCGGTGTGAAGTTAGCTGCCTAAAGTTAGCTGCCTCGCATAACCCGACCAAATTAAAAAGTTATCAATTTATAATTTCCATAAATGGCAAAAAAGGCTATACCTAAGCGAACAACACATAATACTGCTAATAAAACGACTAAAAATTAAATTTTAAACAGTCATAAATCGAAATAAATCGTACAACAAAGCCTGCCTAAAGTCAGTCAATATTCTTAGTCAGCTAACTTGACATCACAAAGAGGGTATGAAGGACGGCCAGCAAGAACACTTTGCGATAACTGATGGTAAGCACAGTTTCTCCACTACCATCTGAACCCATTTCCAGGGTGATACGCGATCTGCTAGTGGCCAAATAGACTTAGCTGCCTAGAGTCGTTTGTAAATCGAAACCAGCCAACTTCAAAAATAAAAATAAAAATGAAGGACGGCAAGCAAGAGCACTTTGCGATAACTGATGGAAAGCACAGTTTATCCACTACCTTCTGAAACCATTTCCAGGGTGATACGCGATCTCCTAGTAGCTAGTACTAGCCAGATAGACTTAGCTGCCTAGAGTCGTTTGTAAATAAAACCACCAACTTTAAAAATTCAAAAAAAAATGAAGGACGACCAGCAAGAGCACTTTGCGATAACAGATGGTAAGCACAGTTTCTCCACTACCATCTGAACCTATTTCCAGGGTGATACGCGATCTGCTAGTGGCCAAATAGACTTAGCTGCCTATAGTCGTTTTTAAATCAAAACCAGCCAACTTAAAAAATTCAAAAAAAAATGAAGGACCGCCAGCAAGAACACTTTGGGATAACTGATGGTAAGCACAGTTTCTCCACTACCATCTGAACGCATTTCCAGGGTGATACGCGATCTGCTAGTGGTCAAATAGACTTAGCAGCCTAGAGTCGTTTGTAAATCGAAACCAGCCAACTTCAAAAATTCAAAAAAAAATGAAGGACGGCCAGCAAGAGCACTTTGCGATAACTGACGGTAAGCACAGTTTCTCCACTACCATCTGAACCCATTTCCAGGGTGATACGCGATCTGCTAGTGGCCAAATAGACTTAGCTGCCTAGAGTCGTTTGTAAATCGAAACCAACTAACTTCAAAAATTTAAAATAAAATGAAGGACGGCCAGCAAGAGCACTTTGCGATAACTGATGGAAAGCACAGTTTATCCACTACCTTTTGAAATCATTTCCAGGGTGATACGCGATCTCCTAGTAGCTAGTACTAGCCAGATAGACTTAGCTGCCTAGAGTCGTTTGTAAATAAAACCACCAACTTTAAAAATTCAAAAAAAAAAGAAGAACGACCAACAAGAACACTTTGGGATAACTGATGGTAAGCACAGTTTCTCCACTACCATCTGAACCCATTTCCAGGGTGATACGCGATCTGCTAGTGGCCAAATAGACTTAGCTGCCTAGAGTCGTTTGTAAATCGAAACGAATTTACAAACGACTCTGCTGAGCTGAGCTGACTAAGAATATTGACTGACTTTAGGCAGGCTTTGTTGTACGATTTATTTCGATTTATGACTGTTTAAAATTTAATTTTTAGTCATTGTATTAGCAGTATTATGTGTTGTTCGCTTAGGTATAGCCTTTTTTGCCATTTATGGAAATTATAAATTGATAACTTTTTAATTTGGTCGGGTTATGCAAGGCAGCTAACTTTAGGCAGCTAACTTCACACCGGTTGCATCACCTGTATAGCTTACACTCCAAGGATAAACGACGACCCAACGACTTATCCTCGTAAGCTGCAGCCAAAACGTCCCAAACTTCTTTAACAGTTTTCCATGGTCTCATGTGTTACCGTTGTACCCTTCTAAAGTCAATCAAATCTTTGCTTGTGCAACCTTCGTCGTTTCTCTTCTTTGTAGAAACTGACATAGAATCACCACCTGGTTATCCAATTATACTACTCCATAGATCTTCATCAATGAGATACTCGTAGGTACATTCCCATTTTGAATTTCTAAATAGCATAATCTTGTCTACCTTGTAATGTGATCCCTCCTAGAGATCGTAGACTTGATCCTTTGTGATCTAACATGTCACACTTTACACAAAAAATACGAAAAATTCACTTTTAAAATGGTGAAATAACTTCGTAAACAGACTTTTCGATTAAAACATCAGCTTCCTATTGCTCTAAAACATTATTTTCGTGCTGATATCGAATAAAAATAATGATTTCTTTTTTTCATCTCCATTTTCTCTTCCATAACTGATACTTTTATATTACATATATATGTAATATGTTATTAAATTATGTATTACAATATTACAAAAATAACTTCGAAATGAAAAATGTTGTAGAATAAAAATAAAAGCATCTGGCCACATCAAGCGAAACTAAATCTATGGGCCACATTTTGACTATTGACTGCTGACTGATTAAGAGTGCACTAGTCGAAGACTCGTTGGTGGGCGTGGCTAATTTGCATGCTATTTCGCTGAGAAAGGGATAGGCTCGGTTATGAACAGTGCGAAACTGTTTACACCGATTTACACACAAATATTGTTGAAATAAATAAATAAATATTATATGCAAACACAAATATTGTTGAAACGTGCGTCTAAAAAATTTACGAGTAGGCTTTTGAGAGAAGTGTTCTTGTGATAAAACAGCTGAATGTTTTAATTAAAAATAAAGTTATTTAAATTTTTGAATAACCAAACTATGCTTGTATTTATTTTGTTTTAGAGATTTCATACTCCTTCCAGTATTTAATTGTGCCCAAAATTGCGTTACAATTACGTGTTGAAACGGAATGTTTTGAGGCTCATAACTTTTAAATTACTGATCGTTTTACAATTCTGTTTTAATTTAAGTATGGATACTGACGACAAACAAATCGATATTATTAATAACTTTAAACGAATGTCAAACAACGGAGTAATCACCCCACAGCATTTGTATGGAGAAAAACTAGGCTAGCGCAACCTTACCTTGAATTTTGTATTATAATAACAATACCATACCATTTATAGATGTCGTTCGGATAAAGACAAAAGTATGGAGGTACACTGCCATCTTTACAAAGTAGTATTAAACTATTCATTCTTTTTCGGATAATTCATTCAAAAACGTTTGATTAGTTAACCGCCTGATGAAATTGAACGGTGAACATAAAAAAAACGCGCTTGTTTAAACAACGATCAAAATGTAATCGAGCGATTACGTAATCATTGATTATGTTGTAGTTGGCGAACTCGGGCCTAAAAAACCTAAATTATATTTCATGCAAAATCTTGTGCCAAGTAACGTGGGACGGAATATACATATAATTATTTCTGTAAATATTTGTGCCCAATATCTTTTTAAGTTTTTAATCATATTAATAAGTATATGTTTTTCTCCATTTAATAACCAAATCGGACCATATATAGTATGATGGAATGTTTTTCAATTGCACTTGGATACAGCGCTTTTCAGATACATTTTAATAAAGTAAACAGTTTGTCTCTAAGTGACACTTAGCTTTTAACCCGGCAGCCAATATTATCAGTCTATAAATGCTATCTCCGATGCCATTACTTGGCTGGTTATCATAGCAAAATACGAAACGGTCATACTAAATCACGATTGAACACCCTGTATTCACTCTCTGTTGGACGTCAGACAATTATATAATAAATAAACATTATTAACCACTTTTTCGGAATGGTATCAGATTGTAATGTCTTCGCAAGCTTTACTAATTTTATAAATGTGTTTGTTTGTCCTTCTTTCACGTTGAAAATAACGAACGGATTGACATGATTAGAGACATGTTATTAGTGTCTTGCAACGCAGGTCAGTCACATAGATGTGCATGCCACAACACAGAAATGTGATTCTAGTATAGTTTAATGGTTGCCGATTACTAAAAGCAATTTTTTTTGCAGCGTACGGCTATAACGTGTATCCAGCAAGTTCAGTCAGCAGCCCACTATTTGCCTCTAACTGTTATACCATCCAGACTTGACTCAGGTCCGACCACACAAGTGAGTTTATTTTTTTAATCTTTACCATCAGTTCATAATATAAGGAGTAAATTCAAACATTCGTTACACACGAATTTCATGACATTTATTTACCTATCCTGGTTCCTTATATTTAAGCTAGCTTCAGTCATACTTTGTTAATCTTGTCTCTTTTATAGTGTGACATAGGACCTAAAATACAAATGTTTATAAGATTGATTATATTATTGAGATTGTTTACTACATTTGCCAAGTAAAGACAAACAGGGTTTTAAATAATACATTTTTTACCATGATATTTTTGACACTTGTCTCTGAAGTTGTCTGTACTATTGTCCCTTTCGGACTTGAAATGGAGAGTATAATGAGTATAAAAAATAGTAATCTTATGTATTTGTATTATTTTTGATTTGTCTCAGGAAACAAGTTTGAGCTACCCGCAGTATCTAAACACAGTGGGCCTACAGATCGCATATGCAAAAGACATTCACGACACTTTGGTGGCGGCTGCGCAGAACATCTCGCCGACTGAATGACAGGGTTGCTACTAACGCGGTAAAATGATTTTTATACTGAGAACAGTATTCACAGGTTCCTGATAAGTTCCAGTTAGTATTCGTAATCAGATGAATTGTAAATTTTTACAACTGCATTTTATCAGGAACCTATGAAACTAGCCTTGAAAGTAGAATTGTGATAAATCAGCAAACCACGATGCTGTATACATTGTGGAGCGATATCTGTAAGACCCTGTACACATTATTGCGCGTTGACGTCGCGTTTCGTAGTACATTGAGATGTTTATAAGTTGCATATAACGCTCATTTGATTGAAACTTCGCAATGCATTATAAAACGCAACGCCAACACGCAATAATGTGTACATACAGCTGCAGAGAAAGCTGATCCCCAAACGAAGTAAGAATTAATTTGACGTATTGAAACAAAAATTTATAAGAAATGTACAGTCAGGTGAACGTCGAGCTTCACACTTGCAGTTCAATTTTGGCTTTTATGACATAGAACTTAAGAACGGTACAAACTCCAATATGTAAAGGTCGATCTGCTACGATCTTCTGTAAGGTGGAGGTCCTTCCCCAGACGGGCTGCTCCGATTTGAGCGGATTATCCGCTGTGCCCTACCTCTCTTATTAGAGTAATTAATATCTAATTAGAGTTACCTAAAATTACTTCGTTTGGGTGATTAGGTTTCTCTGGAGCTGTCTGTACAGTGTCTCAGATCCCCGTCATGAGTTACGAGAGACATTTCAAACTGGTCAAAAACAACAAGTAGACAAATATCTGTTCACATATTGAATACAAAATTATCTACACTTGCACAACGTCTTAATCTCTGAATGTAACTAAATTAATTGTACTTAATGGTAGTACTATTAAAGATTCGCATTTTATTATATTTTGTATATAAGCATAGTCCAAACATTGTCCTATTGATCAATCTATTATAATATAAGTAAAAATATCATATTTCGTTGTTAAAGTGAGCTCTTAACTTATAAATAAGGAACTTTATATAAATTACGTCACTCTACTCATGTTTTTGTCAAATATAATGATAAGATTTATATTACACTTTCAATTTAGCATTCATTTGAGCCGTTTGTAGAAGTCAGTAACTTTAACTGTGCTCGATATATAATAAATTTATTAATATACTGACTGATATGAATGATAAAAAGGATGCGTGGGTTCGCGACGGCACTTTCCGTGAACGACTGATTTAAATAATTTATTTTCAAATTATAGTGTGTGAAGTGCTGACGCTACTTGTACGGCTAAAGGGCTCTGCCCACTACAACGTATCATACCATGATCGTGCTATGAACGTGTCAGACAAAAAATATTCTTTGTATTAAAAAGTATGAGACAATGCCCACTAGCCCGTTCCGTCACCGACCAGCACCGTCGCGTGCCATGCACGGAACGGCAACTATCGTGGGAGATAATATTTTGCCGACGCTCTAGTGGGCATGGTAGAGCGTATCGGGTTGCTTGTCGTGTCTGATACGTTCATAGCACGGTCATGGTATGATACGTTGTAGTGGGCGGAGTCCTTAATCCGTACAATGAATTTCCGTTTTACTACTTTAATAATATTTTTATTGAGAGGTATAATAAGTAATTTTTTACAATATAGGTAGGTACAATAGTAGGTAGTAATTTACCTAAAAAGAACTTCACTTTACGACCGATCTTTTGTATTACTATCATTGTCTCTCATTTAAAGAGAGAAGAGAATAGGACTAGGGGTGTGACTAGTATGACGTACTTTATAGTTCCTAATTAATGTATGTTCTAAAATGAAGAAATAAATGATTAATTTTATATGAAATAGCTGTTATTTCCTTACTGCATCAAACTGGTTTCTTAACTATAACTTCTTGACCTTATTTACACAGATTTAATTAATTTCACATAGCCGAGGAAATTTTTCAATTTATACAAGTAAACATATGGGAAATTTGTTTATAGACGTCACAATAACGCTCGTCTATATCTCTATTCTGTTCTATTCTATTCTACATAAGGTAATGTGGAAGAGGTCTTATTTTTGTACTGTCTAATATCAGGTAGATTGTTTGCATGATCCGACTTTTTGCTGTTAGGTGTAGAAGGAATAAAAAAGCCAGTATATTTATATTATTATTTTATTGTAAAAAGTTATACAAGAGCAAAAATATATATTATAAAGTCCTATTGAGTTACGTCGTCTTACTGAGATCATAGAATCTAGGTGCTTAGCTGAGAATTATATTCTATTGCACAATAGACAATTTGTTAGATACTCCTACGAGATACATTTTTAGGCCGATTTTCTATCAGATGTGAGATTGTTACCAAATTTTCGCATCATCAAAACGCGCCCTAAGACTCGCGCGGGCGCCCGCCAGGTGTTTGTTACGTAAAAATGTATGAGCAGGGCCATTTAGTTCGGGCGCGTGCGGGATTTGGCGAACTATCAAACGGTGCGGACGCCTGTTCCGTGCACATACGCGAGTTTTGACGTTGGTCCCTAAGCTCTGCCTCATACCAGGCCACAACAAAATAAATGGTTCGCTGCATAGCCAGCCAACAGGAGGCGAGAACGGCCATGGACCATAACGTCACATGAGTAAATAAAGGGTACAGAAACTTCACTTCATACAATGGCGCTGCGATGAGTACACGCACACAAGCATGTGTACGTGACGAGCGCTTTGAGGTCACGCAAAACACGCGCCTCATGCTTGTGTGCGTGTCCTCAACGCAGCGCCATTGTATGAAGTGAAGTCTCTGTTCCGTTTATTTACTCATGTGATAACGTGTGGCTTAGAAGCAGTCACTTTCAATTAAAGCTCGCCACACACAGGCAGCGGAGGCGTTGCCGGTTTTTTTGTATTGTTCGAATTAGTATGAAAGACTACACACACAAACGGACGGCTTGTGTGTGTAGTAAATAAAAAATATTTGCAATGCCATTAGTAAATATGATATAACAATCTCTCAACAAAATATAACCCTTAAACCACAATGAGAAAATAGTACCCATTATAAATTGTACTTTATGCCGCAGAGCTAAGTTTTAAAATTTTCATTCCCACTTTACCTATAGGGGGAGGCACCCCAAAAAAAAATATTTTTCAAAATTTTATTCTACCACTTTGTTAGCATTGTTAATATGCGTATACATACCAAATTACAGCTTTCTAGCATCAAGAGTCTAGGCGCTAGACCGCGGACGGACAGACGGACATGGCGAAACCAAAAACGTACTTTATTCTGAACTTTTAATGTTAAACACAGCGATTTTTTCATTGCCTAGTATATTTTTTTTCTAATCCAGGTCCGGCCCATAAAAAGGTAAAACATCGTCTCTCTTATTGGCTTCAATTTGAAAATCCTAAACTTACACAAAAGCTATCACAAAATTATAATGGAAATACTTCAGTCTTTGCATCTATAGACAATTTAAGAAACGACACCGATACAGCTTAATTACCTGAAAGAAGAAAATAGATATTAAATGTTTGTAATATTAGAGTAGGTATATTGTATGGATGTAAACCAACGGATGCTAGTTTTTACTGACCCCCCCCCCCCCCCCCCCGTAGTGTTTCTGTTTTTCACTACAAATTTCTCAGATAATAAAACTATCGTATATCTTTCCCCGCAGGCGCAAGCAACACACATAAGAGACGTAAGACGCAGACTGGGCGCGGACATTTGTCTCTACCGCGCTTCTATACATTTTGTATGTAAGGGACGCGGTAGAAACAAAATGTCCGCGCCCCGTCTGCGTCTTACGCCTCTTAGGGTGCGTCCAAATCTGGCGAATGCGCAGCGCGCTTTGGACGTACCCTTATGTCTGGCCTGCGCCTCAATCATCTCCATATCAAATTTCATTTAAATCTGTTCAACGGTTTGTTAATTTTATTTAATGTATAATTCTTATCATCTATCCGTATAATACTATCGATTGCACATTATTTAACATTATATTTAGACACATTAGCACTAACAACCCGCCTAACAACAGTCCCTGGGGGTCTGCAGATAGCGTTTGAAAGGGACATAACTCGTCAGTTATCAATAAAGAGAAATACAGTCTGCTCATAATGAATGTTTGTGCTGCGTCGACCCTAGATAAACTTATTGTTATGACATAAATATCGACAGGAGCGCCTGTATGGAATATTACAGGTTGGCTACCGGCTCGATATTCATAGAGCTGAACCAAATTAACTAAAAAAAAAAACCTTTTTACAATCATAAGTCGTGTCGTGATATGTATCATTTGCCCGATCAATCAATCAAACACAATCGGATCGCCGTATCATTGTATCGTATCAAGCTTCGTAATTAGTTGTAGACTTCTTTATATTACTACGTAACATATTCATGTATGGCACTCGACATGGGTCGGGTTGTATGTATCCCATATTTCCACATGTCATATCACAGCAGCGGCATATCAAAACTGCGTATCATGACCGCGTATCGTCCAAATATACGATTGTGATACGCATCAGTAATACAGATACGATGCAGATATATAACACATCGGGACACGACGCGCCTTTACTATATCTTTCTACATGCTCAATTTACAAACCCTTGGCCCTATTTTAAAGTAACCGTAGCTAGCCACTCGACCATCGAGACTGTCCTGCATTAACTTGTCATATCTACAGAATAGGCCTGTGTCGTAAATTTCAAAAATGGCTTATTTCGTTAGTTTAGTACCTGTATTACCCCAAAAAAATAATATTTCATGATAAAAATTATATTTAAAACACATATTTTAAGTTTTAAGAAAATATTTTTAATCTGGCGTAAAAACACAAGAAAGTGTCATGGCGTCGTGAATGACGTCACATAGTGGCAAACGATTGTGTTCACTTACGGCAAAAGTTTGTTTTGTTGAAATAAAAATGGAAATCTCGTATTTTAAAAACTGTATAGTGCCCCAGTGTATAAATACAAGTATAAAAACTCCGAATAAATTATTCATACGTGTTCCGGTCAACCACTATGTGACGTAATACGTTCTGTTTGGCGTTCACAGCGGAGGAGCCAGGGGGGGTATTTATTTGATTTTAATTTGTAAAAATAACAATAATCATTAATTTTTATGTGGAATTATTCGGTTTTCCCTGTTTAAATATTACAATTTACGTCTAGAAACATTCATCCATTGATTTCATTGTTAGTTGACACAAGCCTATTAAGATCAAGGACTTTTTTATCTTATGCATTAACATTGTATCTTTTGTTTTGACAAAAACAACTTATCCCAACTCTAGAGTTCACACAGAACAGGCCCCTTACTCTTGAAGATAATTCCGCTCGATCGCCATTTGATTGTTAATTTTAGGTAGGTACTCTTTACAGCTAAACTAGCGCTAACTAAATACTATGTAAATGATATAAATGATATCGTATTGTATGCTAACCAAA
Organism: Endotricha flammealis; assembly: GCA_905163395.2. Taxonomy (NCBI): domain Eukaryota; kingdom Metazoa; phylum Arthropoda; class Insecta; order Lepidoptera; family Pyralidae; genus Endotricha; species Endotricha flammealis. The sequence continues at coordinate 7,977,021 of LR990868.1, forward strand.
TAGTTAGTAAAGTATAAAATTACTATACAAGGGTACTATTAGGATGTATTGTTAATTTTGCATTTGAAATAATACAGAATTGAAATTAATCGCGATTGCTATGCAGAACTTACCTAGCAGAAGAGTGCAGTAGGCAGTAAGGTAGTAAATGTCTATGATAAAATTATTGCAACTGAATTACCAAGATATCTGTGAACCGGCAGAAATTGGAACTAATAAAATGTACTGACGTTCGCCTATAAATAGTTCTTATTTTACAATTTACATAGACAGTGGCTCCACCACATAGTTCACAGAATATCTTGGTAGCACTGTAAACGAGTCATTGGTAATCGTTCGCTTATCGTAGTGTTGCCATAACGAGCGATACCGTATGTTATAAAAATACAATGCATAACAGGGGGTCGATCACCCACGCCAGCCGACGTAAACAGATACGAGAGAAACTTGATATAGGTAGCAATATGCTATTTTTTGCACACCGATAATGTGTTGCTATCTGTAAAAAAATGTTTAGGTACCTACAATTATATATAGAACTTTTTAGTTTTAACATAAGCGAGATTAGAACACAAAATTATTTATCCGCGTTGCGAGGTAGGAAGTCATTTATGATTCTTAAGCTAACAGTGAATTAAGTAAAAAAAAAACATTTAAATCCCTGTTTTAAAGATTAACGAATTCATCAACAAGCGTTTCTACTGATTGTTTGCTACAAATTATTCAGAAAACAAAACGACTGTATACTAAAACACCGAAAAGCCATGTCAGTGGAGTGGACCCCAATTTGTAAAAAAAACTTAAAAGGTAGACCACTTAAATTGATTTTGTGAAGGTACTTTCTATATTTTAAACCTAAAGTCATCAAAACTTGATTGAACAGCAGCCGTATTCTCTAATCATCATTTGTTTGATAAAATTGTATATTGCATACAATTTTGGCATCTCTTCGCTTTCGAGTGCTTAGAGAATACGGCTACAGATCTGCTGGTCAACCATTAAACGGAATTCCGAAAATACAGCGTTTCCTTGAATTCTAACCAGTTTGGAACCTTATTTTAAGTAGTATTTAATGTCTTTTTTGACAGGACTACATGTTTCGTGGTTTCGGATGGACACTTTCATTGTTGCCCCGCAGTTTGAATTTATGTAACGGTGAAAACAATCATCATTTTCTCCTGATCGAAAAAAATGGTCGCAATTATTACCGACATTTATTAAATTATCGCGGTTTCTGCAATAAATCTGTGAATGGATTTTTCCACAATATATTGTAGGCACATTCTGATAAAAACAAACATAAATCCTGATGTCAAGTTAAAACGCCAAGGATGCTACGTGTTTAAATATTTTGCTCTTTTATCGTACCAGACCTTGCCTTTGACTTGAGGCTATTTTCTCCAATTAATAAAATGATAAGCTGTTGTTTTCAAATTCATGATTGATATGAACTTATGTTTATATCATGTGGCCTAGGGTTCTATGATTGTTTAAATATTTTTAAAAAATAATAACTACGTATCTTACAGGGTATTCTATTTCACGAAGAGCGTTCGGTTATGAATATTGTAAGGTGTGCACATGCATATTGTTTTAGTGTGCGTGACGGATTTTACGAGCGTTTCCGAGGTAACGCACACTAAAACAATGTGCATGTACACGCTTCACATTACAACATTCATAGTCGAAAGCTCTTCGTTAAATGTAATATCTGTAATAGGTACATTGTTGGTGGTGGGCTAAAATTACTTGTATGCCTTGGGCTAGAAATAGATCGCATTCAATTTTGTTAGTACAAACATTTATAATATTAAATTATGCGGAACCAGCCAAGCATAACCAGAAGTACCTACAACATTCCTTGCTTATTGCAATATAACTTGTTCACTTGCAATCATGAATCTGTAAATATCCATTGAGCCTACTTACATTATTATGCTGGTACTACTGTATTGTACTACTGGCACTAGGTACATTGTAGATGTAGATGGCAGAATTTTTTATTTTATTATAAAAATTAAATTAACATCTTTTGATTTTCAGCCAGTTTTTGAAAGCATTTTAACCACATTAAGTCTCAAGGTATCTCTTTTTATAATTTTTATTTTGACAGTAACAGAGCTGTAATTAAATATCTCATTAACTTTAAAAATGCGTTTCAGACTGGCTGTTTGAATTGTAAGTAACACTCAGTGCGATGAGCCGGCTCCTTATTAACTAAGCTTACATTATATTGAGCAAAGTATTGAGTATTGAAACTTACGGCGTTCATCCGAATACTTGCTGCGCGGCGTAAGTAATGTGCAAATAGCCATCGTCGGCGCGGAACTGGTTGTATGCTTGCGCCATAGTCATGCTGTTGCTCGCCAATACTTTATCATTCACAAGGAGGTAGAGAGCCTGAAGAAAATATACCAGATATACTTACTGTCAGATGAAGCATATGTTATGTTTTGAGTGTTCATTGTATGTACTAAATCTGTGTTTTCGGGACTGTCTAGTACACACAAAATACTGTTGGATTCACATCTGTGACTTCATTTTTAAGGAGACCTGCTATCTGGGTTGGTTCTAGGCTGAGCGTTTTCGTTGGGTAAAAATTATGCGACAGATATCATAATCACTACGCCTTTTTGTTTAATATAGTCAGCAACTCGTAAATTGTATTACTTGGATAATGGTTTAGTCGTCTTTAAATTCATAATACAGAACCAGAGAATTAACTACCTATCTATAATATTCATTTGCTGTTGCACTAGTATCTACTTTGTAAATTATGTAGTTACCTGTGACTCCCTGAGTTTCATCTTCGTTCTAATAATATACAAAAACTGGGACATAGTCAGTTCCTGGGGCACGAGGAATTTATTCCTCCCCAATGCTGGGACCTCGCGTTCCCGAACATATCTTTGCACGTACAGCTTTAGGACAAGAAATAAATAAATAAGTATGAGGTTTTAACAGGAATAGCAAGTTGATAAAAAAATAATATCAGGCAATAGTTTTTCATTCTTTTTATCATCAGGCTTGCTACACACATGTTCTGAATGTCCGGATAAAAACCCGATCGAATTTGTTGCACATACGACTCGGGTCGACATAATCATTCGTGTAGACACTGTAGACGATGGTGTTCGGAAGATAATGTCGAACCGAACGATGTGTCGATTCGATAATGTATATCGCCTTGTGCAGAGATTTCTCCGAGTCGCCATAGTTGTTAGGGAAATACTGAAGTGAACGTGCCGACGCGACGACCCGAATATGTGTCTAGCAAACCTAAGGTTAAATTTATAGGTACTCACTGCCTGACAGGACGGATGTTTGCTAGTAAACCATCCGTTACTGAACTTAAGTTCACAATTTGAAAATTTGCAATGACCCTTACCGGAATTTTATCTGGAAATCTATGTCTTATTGCTTGAACTTCCTGACTGCCTGTCATATCTGCAACAAAAATAAACATTCGGTAAAATTTTGTTCATATTACGAACGACTGAATATGGTTTATTTATTTAGGTACACCAACATTAGTTACAATAATGAACTTATGGTTATCTACAGTAAATTGTCTTAAGCTAATTGCACTAACTTTTAAAGGTAAACCACTTGCTTCAATTTACTTGCTTGTTTCGAATTAGCATGTTAATACAACGACTACAAAAACAACTTTGAATGAACTCATGATGCATAAACCTTATCTTGCAAACAGCCTAATTTACAGAATGTTATCAAGTAGATAATCTAGTCTCGTTATGACTTACCATCTTGGTAACCAAATACTTCTTGGGACGCGTAAGTAATGTATAGAAATCCATCTTCATCTCCGTAATTTTCGTATGCTTGGGCCATCGTCAGACTCATGCTAAGCATCGATCTGTTGTTTATAATAAGGTATAACGCCTGTGAAGAAAATTAAAGTGGTTTGATATTTCGTTTAATTTACAAGATACACTTTTGTAAGGCATTTTAATATTTATTCCGTTTAGCTAGCGTTCTCAAGTGGACTTTGGATTCTATTCATGTGTCTCAAATCTAACAATAGATTGTTAGAGTTAGAGAATGAATAGAATCTGTAGACAGATTTTTCATCATCATCATCATCTCATCTCAGCCATAAGAAGTCCACTGCTGGACATAGGCCTCCCCCAAACGATTCCAGCGCGACCTCTGAAAATGTTTAATCGAATAAACGGTCGCGCTGGAAACGTTTGGGCGGCCTACAGCATTTTTAATGAGACAATTCTACTAACTTTTAACTTATTTATAGTATTTTTTTAATAAGTTAAAACGGTGTTAATGAGTCATTTCTGTATGGACTAATCGCCAATCGAACTTTTAGCTAAGTGTTTCATTTTAATCTATTGAAAACATGTTTAAATCAATTACTTTATAGATAGGTACTAATCTTTCGGTATCAGTTTGAGCACGTGGTAAATATTAATTAATTAATTATGAACTAATAATATTTACCATTGGTAGCAAAGTTTGTGTTTGTATACGTAGATGTATGAAATTTAATAATGCTGCTGATCACCTTCAATACACGACTTAAATTTTTTTTTGTTAGATGAAAATGTAATCGTTTATTTAGAAGTAATTCAGAGAGTACTTAGGCCTTCACACAGGCACGTCCTCTAGTCATTTTGTACATAAGTATTATTATCAATCAAATAAGCTACTCTATAAATTACCGTTAGCTAATCTAAGCCTGACTCTCGGTGAGTAGGTAGGTACTGCATTCCCTGCTCTATCTGGGTCAACTCTGTTATGATTATTCACTCTTACTTTGACATTTCGTACATTCTGATGATTTTAATTCATGAAAACTCATGATAGGCTCGTGATACATACCTGATTTGGTTTGATCTTTATCCTATTTCTGATTATGACTAGAAACTGTGACATTGTGATATCTTCTGGCACTAAGAATTTCGATTTGTCCAATGTGGGCAAGTTTCTTTCTTTGTGATATTTCTCAACTATTAACTGAAAGTGAAATATATTTTTTATTTCGCTGTTATATTTTTCAATGAAAAAAAAACTACAAACTGTTCAATTTAAAAAAATCTGCCAAGCGAACTGTTAAAAGCTAGTAAATTATGCCTTCGAAATTCTAAAAAAATAAACTAAGTAAGTATCTAAATAATATAAATAATAATATAATAATCCTAAGACCCAAAGCATACCGGTATTTTGGTGGGAAATTTACTTTTGATCGCCATTACTTCTTCTTTTCTCGTAACTGGAAGAAAAAAAAGTAAAATTATAAAAGTAATTGTCACTTTATTATGTACCTACCATGGTACCTACTTAGTTAACTACCTATGTCAAATTGTTATAATTTGAATGAGCAAACTCATTGTTTTTCGAATTCGATAGCTAAGCACGGCAATTGAATTTTGTTATCAATATAATTACCTAATGACACTATAATAATAGTACATATAATTATCGTTTCCATGTAATAAGGGTTGCTTCAACAATAATAAACAGATTTTAATGTTAATTAGCCTCTAAGATGTTTTAAGTCACGTATGCACTCGTCGCCGGCTCGGCTCATTAATTAATTTTGACGGACTGATTGATAAGAAAATGCACAAATGATTAATTCACTAATTTATTCAATTAAGTAATGAAATCTGGGAGTTCGATGAACTTTATCTAATATTTGCAATAGTGCATTTATTTTGCGTTGGTTTCCAACGCCAATTTTGCTATGAAGATTAGAATGTAAACATTGTATTTTGATAAAGTTTGTTTATGTGTGTTAATGTTATTTGGGCTACTTGTTACTCAGGCATTAACCGATAACATAGTGTTGAATTCTATTATAAGTTTGTGATTGTTAGAACCTACTTTTGATACTTCAATTTTCTTATATAGTCTCATAAATCACAGAACGTGAGAAAATGTACCTTTTTAGGGTTCTGTAGTAAACAAAGAACCCTTATAGTTTTGTTATGTTTGTCTGTCCGCGGTCTAATCTAAATGAGTAATTTGGCATGTTTACACAACACCATATTTACTGTGCTAACCAAATCTCGAAAAATATTTTATTTGAGGGTAAATCCCACATGTAAAGTGGGAACGATTTTTTGTTACTGAAACCCCATTTTGTGGTTTGTCGTTGGAGTTGGATAGCTCTCCGTTTTAAACATTACTGGTGTGGGAAATTTAGTTTTCGGGACAATGATCTGTTTTCTGTTTCCGTTTCTGTTGTTAATTTACGCGAAATTTTTGTTGGACAGAGTGCTTCCGCCTCTCTACCAGCGAAACTGTTGCGTTTAAAAATAAAAAATAAAAAACATTTATAATTAGTGGTAGCTAGTTACAGAAGACAAACAAGCAAAGCGGTGCGGTTTTCTTATTTTAAATTCATATCATATAATGTTTTTGATTTTACGTAGGCTGTGGATAAAATTGCACCGGTGTGATCGATCATTATTGCCACTTAGTTAAAAATATGCCATATCTGTTAGATCCTGGTAAGTGTATAATTTTTTCGTAACCGTCACAGACGATTTATACTTTTAAATCACGATTCGGGCAGCTCCAGATTGCACTGAAGGGACTATAAATTTGGATGCTATACTGTACACCTCCACACTTTATCATACCCTAATTATTATTTAGAGATAAGCCAGCTAACATTATCATCAGTTGCAGTCAAATAATAGCAGGATTCCCATTATAAATTCCCGAAATAATGAAGGGCATAGCAATGGGATTAACAGGGCATAGATAATTTAACTTGTCTTATAACTCGGATAGTTAGTCATCGGTCAGTGACACTTTTTCTTGTTGAATTCTAAAGTAAGTAATTATTTAATAAGTAAGTATGAACATTATCAATTTAGGGTGTAAAATAAATCTTTAAAAAACTCACCAAATGGCTTTTTCGTCTTGAAACACTCTTTAACGTTATGGTTCACATCGTGTTTAATTAACGTTGTTATAAAATTGAGTTCCATTGTGTACCGTCACATAAACCGTATATTTTTAAGAGACCCGATGTGCGAGGCATGCACTCGCTCCGCGGCGCTGCGATTGACTAGAGCCGAGTAAATAATATCGTTAGTTTTATTTTATCAGCTCGCGACATGAGGTCGACGGAGTAAACAACATCTGATATGTAATTAATTTATATACAAGTTATACCCTATACTTAATACATTTTCTATTTTAACACTCCACTTATTTTTTAATAATTATTGTATGGCTAAACTAAACAGTGGCAGCAGGGTTAAAATTGTTTTCCTACCACCATCACAATTACTTACCTTATTTTAATAAAAATTGGTTTCATCTTTCTGGCCACAGTCTCTGGCGTTCTTCTTATTTTATATCCTATTACCTTATATCTAGGTACTTGCGCCCTATCCATATGTGATTTCGACCATTGCAATAAGCTTGTTTTACATAAGATCTATGAAAAAGATCTCGTCAACAACAACGGTTGCGAAAAAGGGCCATCGACAGTGATTAGGATCTTCAGTGTATAGCTTATTAGAAGCCAATTATATACCCAATGCAAATGTGAAGAGATTTGTAAATGAGTGATAATAACCTTCCAGTACATAGAACTGACCTACTCTTATCGTCAACGAAGATTCAGTTCAGCAGTCCTTTGCTTACAACAATGTTAGTCTGTTTACGCAAATAAGTAGCTACCATGTTGATAATAAAATATTCTTAAGTCTATCAATACGGACGTGCCAACATATGTGTAGCCAATCATTCGATTACGTAACTAATTAACTGTAGATAATCTGTAGAGTCTGACCACCCAAGTATCAGGAGAACTAAAAATCTACTACTAACTACTACTAGAACTAGACTAAAAATCATAGATTCAACGAGGACCCTTCCAAGAAGACCAAGGACCTTAAGACCCCACCCCATCGCTTGTCGCTAAACTCAAATATGTGTTAAATTAGAAGATAGATTTCTTGCTGCTAAATTGATTATAATTGATAGACTAGCCGGGGCCATAAATAGGCCCACCTAGACTAGGACAAAATCAAATAAGGTGTGATCCAGAGATGTTGGTGACCGACGTGTGGCATTGCGTGGTAAACACTATACGTAGCACTTCAAAAATACTATAAGGTAATTATTTCGACATTAAATGAAAAACTCGAAAATCAATAAGTTTTTTATTCATAATGAACGCTTTACAATACAATAATATGACACTATGAACGCATTCATAACTATTTGACGTTTTCAGTCGTAGAACTCCTATTCACGCAGCATAAGCGCAAAAAGAAATAATACATAAATACTGTCAAGTTCATTTTTTATCGCAACTATGGACAGCCATAATTATTGGTACCTACGTAATTTGTTAATATATACCTATATTATAGTAATAAAAAATATGCATAATATTTCTCATTGCAATAATTTAACTAAAATACTTTTTGACAATAACATCCTTCATATGCTTTATAATGGAATGGAACGCACATGTATCTTAGTGACCGAAGTAGTGGCTATTGAATTTCGGAATTAAATTAAAGTTAATTATAACTGTGTTAAACAATACATAACTATTTAAATATTGGAAATTTGAGTATTTAAATTGTGTTTTTAAAGAATATATTTTGCTATATTGTATGTAAACGTGTGTCAATGAAACTTATTATATCACGGCGGGCGATCCCATCGATGGACTTTAGAATCGATAACCCAATTTCGCTGTTTTGTGTAAAGAATATAATTTTCAGGAAAGCATTATGAGTTAAATTATAGCCGTAGTGTTGAGTGGTAGCTGTTTAACATGTTGTTCGCTCCGATTTACATAGCAATGACTTTTATAAAAACTTGGCGCATTCGGTCGTTTCGGACCCGTTTGCTTGAATTTCTCGGCGGCAACACGAGCGTTGCATTCTGCAAAGTGCCTGAAAATGCAGCCGGTAAGCAATTCATAATATTCTTTCTAAACTTGACTTCCTTGCATATCTAACCATAACTACTTCCTTTTTTGCCCATGGTCCCAAACTCACTTTCTCATTTATAATATTAGTATGATATCAGACAGTATATTATATCAGAGTATTAGCCAGTTTCAAAAACGCTGTCACATTCAAACTTAAAACAGATATACCTACTACTTCTGATTAATATAAATATTTTTTTGTAGAATAATAAAACAAGAAAATACAAAACATTTTTTTAAAAAGTCATTATTATTTTATGCATTTTTTTAGAAACACCAACACTAAGTTCGAAGCTTTGTACAAATCCAAAAAATGCATATCTGTGTGATTTACTGGACTACACGAACGCCACGAGAATTTGTAGCATGAAGCCGCCACAATGTATAGAGATTAGTGATTGGGTGTCATGTAATGGAGGACTACCGCTGGGCTCTGGGGAAACATCTCTAACAGACTTGGATGTTGAGGTTCTTTTTGAATGTGAAATGGAGCCGCATGATGCCAGTTCATATCAGAATATTTGTTATGTAAGTATCCCATTTATTTTTTTAAAGAAATAACTTTTTTATCAACAATAATTTTTATGTGCACTTTGTTGAAAGTGAACCTAATATATATTTTTTATTAATTATCCATTATATTATTAACTAATGCCGTGCTGCCCGTTGCGTTACCCACATTTAATTTTATGACAGCAGCGCCATCTATATCAGACTTTTGTCTAAATCGTACGGGACTCACATAATTTTCGGGATAAAAAGTACCCTATGTGTTAATCCAAGGTATCGGCTACCAACATACCAAATATCACAAAAATTGGCCCAGCCATTTGAGCATGAAGAAGTAACGAACATACACACAAACTTTCGCCTTTATAATATTAGTGCGATAAAAAATATTGTTAATAAAAAATTGAAAAAATGATTACCAAAATTTTTTAATTGTAAGTTTTATTAAATAATCAATTTATATTTTTGATTAGACTTGATCATCAAAACTGTAATTTTTATTCATGTTGGACCAACTAGATGTGCATTACAGTTGGTCCAACAGGAAATGGTACCATAATAAGTTAAATTAAATTGTGACCATATTATTTAGTTTAGTCTTACTGCTGATGCTAACGTTTACTAAAATGCATATTTGACTTTGTTATGAACATTAATATAGTGACAATAAAGGCTTAATAGAAGTGTAATTTTCAGCTGGAAACCATGGGCCTGCCTGTGGCATGGAAAGCAGGATCCCACTTGGCTATTGTACTAAAGACTAACATTGAGAACCTCAGCGCCATTGGATTCAACTTTGTTAGCGGAGAGTTTGTCATAGATCACAAACTACCTGTTGTTAGAGTACAAAGTTAGTAACATTTTAAAGTGTATGAAAAACCACAATTTGTATTGTCATAAATCCATCTTACTTAGTATAATGATTTTATAAATTTTTAGCTGTCCAGCTCTCCGGAGAACCAAACAAAGCAACAGATCCATCAATGCGAAGCCTTCGTAGTGATGTCCAACACAGCCTACGGAGCCCTCACGATGAGTTCCAGTGGCCAATCCATGCCGCTTTACTTAGAAAACTGTCCAAAGTTGTAGATATAAAATCGGATTCTAAACATATTGTAGAAATGAATGGAAGCAGAGATCTGACTCTTGAGGCACCACCAAGTAGAAGAAATATAACTTTAGCTGATGTTAGTTGTAATACAACTAAATCACTTAATGCTGAAGACGAAGACAGACCTATAGAGTTCAATACCGTAATAGAACCTGATAATGTATTACTAAATGTAATTGAAACACATTTAGCTAAAACTCCTGAGAAAACACTGGATGAGGCTGTTGATGAAATGCAAAAAATATTAAATAAATCTCCAGAAAGGAGAGCCAGACAACAGGTGGATGATAATGACAGGGAAATGGTTGTTGAAAATGTAACTGTAGAAATTCAACACAATATCACACCAAAAAAATCGAGCTTAAAACTAGATTTGAAAAAAGGCACTAGTCAGCTGTCAACTTCATTGCTTAATATATCCAGTCAAATAAAATCTGTGACTACCCACAAAAGAATAGTTAGCAGGACTGATCCAAAGAAGTCTCAGCCACAAATGGAATCGTTTCAACAGGTTAAGGAGGATCATCAGAAGGGGTCTTCCTCTCAGCAGAGTACACCAAAGTCCGCGAAATGTTCCCGTCCACTAGTAAATACTAAGTCGCCGAATGTGTTGATATACTCGGATAGCATTGCGGCCAGAGACAACTTGGAAGCGTCTTTGCGGAAGGTGTTAGACTGCGATAGGTATACGGTGTATGCGGTGTCGCGTGCCGCGTTGGAGGCGGGTGCGTGGCGGGGGCGGGCCGCGCTTGTGGCGGTGGCGGGCGTAGCGGGTCGCGCCGCGCCGCTGCTCTTGGCTCATCTGCTGGACGGCGGCCGCTTACTCGCGCTCTGCTCCGACCTGCTACACACAGTGTTGCCACACTACAAGACTGCTGAAGTACGTATTCACATTTTTGGACTCATTATTCTAAAATTTATATGTGATGATAAACTAATATCGAATTTTTAAAAATTGTATCCATACAAATGGAAATGAGTAACCGTCCTTAGCAATGCCACTAAAGGCGGCGCGGGTGCCACCTCATTCCATAAAAGTATATTATATTAGTGCTTATTGTATATAGCACTGCTCATACCTTTTATAAAATTTTCTCTTTTATACTTTTATCCTAAAATATAATATACCTATTATACATGCTTTTACTTTAAAAAAAATTTTGCAGGTTCGTGAAAATGAAGTAGTACAATTTTCTTACGACAGATGGCAATCAGTTAAGATGAAACATCACATATTCTGCTACCAGGCTTCTCCCGCTAAAAAACAATTCTCTACAGAGAGTGATAGACAGTAAGTAGTTGAATTTAAGTTATTCTTAAAATAATCACTTTAAAATCTCTGCTTATATAAACTATGAATTATTTAAAATAAATATGCATATGTATTTATTTCACTATACAAATGTTTTTATATATTTCAGAGCAAGTCAGGAAAATAATATTTATCGGTACGCAGTTTTCTAACTTAAGCATTTGCCATTTAATATTATTTAAATCAAGTATGGCATTTTATTGATTATATTATTTTTGTACTTCTTCATTGTTTTGAGCTTACTATTACACTTTCTTACATATTAGCGTGCTTAATATAGAGCACGCATTTTTTATTATTTCCAATACAACTGCGAATCAGGGTCTAAATTCATTGTATCAAAATTACAAAAATAGCATGCACATTAGTTGAAATATTTAATTATTTTAATTGTAAATATCAATAAGTATGATACTATCTTGCATGTATGCAATCATTTTACCAGGGCTTTCGAAACTTTTATTTTCTAATAATTTATTAAGAAAGTATGTTTATTATAAAATGCCTAATAAAAATAAATAAATCTATTGTCGAACATTGACAAAGTGTAGAACATCGATGTATATCGCTACACAGTTAAGGAAGCCCTGGATTTAACTTTATTTAATCGGATCTAAATATTATGATGGTGTGAACATATTAGACTTTATTTATAAAATATCTGAAATTATTTTAATCAGTATGCAGTTTTGCACGTTTAATATAATAGGCTATTTGACTGATTTTGAAAAACTGTTTTAAATTATTCGTTGGTATATGATTAATACACCACATGTATATTTCTGCGAAATTTGCAGTATTTTCCGTAAAATATCGGTTTAAAATTTAAATTACAATATTCGCGCTAAAAACGCTTTTTCTGTAATGGCGGACGCCGTGACGTCACAGGCAAGTAAACTTGTACCAAAGTGTACATTCAGCGTGTTTAGAATATTTTTTCTGTTATTTTACTGGAAAAAATGGTTTATAAATGGTGTAATTGTGCCACAATGTACAAATACTTCTATAAAAACTCCACAAAAACTGTTTGTTTCTATGTTAGCTCAAAGAGACTCAAACAGCATTTTATCTCATGCAAATGTTTTTATGTGTGAAGATCACTTTGATGTAAGTATGCCAGTAATATTTGATTCGAATAGTAATAGATAAAATGATAAAATCACACAAAATGTCGTAATAATGAACAATGTTGACTTGCGTGTGACGTCACGCGAGGCATAGCCAATCACAGAGTGTTCTTGTGGCTGAAGAAATTTAAAAAATAATTTGGATTTATTTTGTTTATTTTGAAAAATCTATAAATATTTTTGGATATAACATTTTACTAGATGCGTATAGTATGTATATGTAAGTTTATTATTAATATATATTTATATGTGTATGTTTATAGCCGTATATATAAGTTCTTAGGTAACCAGATATTTCCCTTCAATTTTTGTCCCGCCAACAATGTTTCTGCATTACCCGATGGTTGACTGGTAGAGAATGTCTTTAGGCATTAAGTCCGCCAATTGTACTCTCAATCGTGCAATAAAGAATAAATAAATAAATAAAAAATAACAGAGATAAATATGTTTTTTTATGTTATTACCTAATAGGATGACCACATTTCGTAGCATATTTTTAATAGTGTCAAATAGCCTATTATGTGCATCCTTACTTTCAAGGTCAAAGTGATAAGTTAGTTTAATAGAAAATATTATCCTATTTACTTTAAAATTCAAGTTATTAATTTATTATGTTTATGGAATGGTCCGATTTTGTATAGTTGTATGGTATGTTAAGTCGCAGCCCGATATGACAACACATAAGTATATTTTTAACCTTATGCGTAAGACATACAGAAACAGCGTACGGCGAAGGCACGGCGCGACTCCGGCCGGCACGATGTCTGTCGCTTCAATGACAAAATGCATGAAAGCGACGCGTGTATCCCGCGATGTAAATTATACTGAAGCGACGACGACGCGGCGCAGGCGCGACGTAGGCATGCCGTATTCTGGTCGCCTTCGCCGCGCTTTCACCGTACGCCGTTTCTGTATGTTTTACGCCTTAGATTGATGAGTTTCGAAAATTGAACTTTATTTTACGCATTCATTTCATAGAATTATACTATCCTTCATATGAACTTGTAGGCCGTCCAAGTATACCGGCCACCCTGGCCACGAGCTGGACATCCAGGTGCTGGCTTCCGAGGAGACGTGGCGCACGCCATCGCTACTGCAGGCCACGGACCTTACCAATAACGGAATTGCTATATTTTCACAGGTTCGTGCATGTTATCGTACGTTAGATAATCATCGAAAGTATTTCTTTAACAAAAGTAGATACAGGTATAATGCCGGGTACAGACTGCTGTAACGTAACATAATTCCCATAGTGTGGACGCCTTATGCGCACGAACCGTACACACTACGCGCATGAACAGATTATTATTTGTACGGGAAATTCTTTCATTGCGTGTTACATTACAATCATTACATGATACATTACAGCAGTCTGTACCCGGCATTATAGTTTATGAAACAAGAGTTTAAAAAATTTGCTGCAAATTGCGTATATTTTTAAAATTATTATTACAAACTTATTCTTAATAGTCTACATTTGATTTTGGTTTTCCAATCATAGATACACTTAGAAGCGGATCCATGCGACTACCTTGGTGAAGAGGGCGTAAAAAGCAACGAGGCTCGCTTGGAGATCATTCATAAGATATTGGGAGACATTTTGGGACTGCACGTGAGAGATCCCCATGAGTTATCCCACCTTGACTTCACAAGGGGATTCTTTTTAGGGAACCACGTGGTAAGTGGCACTACATTTGGTAGAAAGCATCGCCATTACTATAGATTGCTGCACATGGACGTTTATATTTTACTAACTGCTACTCGCGGTTTCGCCCCCCATGGACTTTTTCAACATAGGTTTGTATATAATACTCGCCAATAAACGTTCCGCGGCTTTCTATTGGTAAAAGTATTTTCAAAATTTGTTCGGTCCATTACTTACTACCACACAAACTTTGTTTTCTTTATGTATCTTCTTTCTAAAATGACGGCCTCGAAATATATATTTTACCGTTCTATAATAAAAGTAACTACTTTTAGCCCGGTGGATCCGGATTCATTTAAGTATTAATTATGCCATTTGAATTGTAATTGAGTAAAAAATATAAATGTCCATGTGAATTTATGAAATAGATGAAAGATATAATCTCCCGAGTAATTTGTGACGACATTTGCATATAGGCGTATGTGTAATATTTAAAAATTAGGTAGTAAGCTTTTTAGATACACCATCATACGGTTTCACCATCATTATTAGTAACTAACAATATCATTAATTAATGGCACTATGTATTCTAGGCACGTGTAAAATACATACACAGAACACTATAGAATTATTACTTCGATTATATTGTAAAAATTTACAGCATCTGATAATAAATAGGAGTTATTGGTGTATAGAGAAAAAACAACATTTTTTTATGTTACTTGATGCGGTATGGTATGTTATAATGCAAGATTTGTATAATATAGTTAATCCATTAAAATCAATATTTAAATTTTACAAAATACTTTTAAGCGCGAAACACATAGAGAACGTATGTGGGTCGAGCGCGAGAGGCTCGTCTGTACGTGTCGCGAATGTATGAAGTGACATGGCTTACAAACGTCACGCGAATCACATGTCCGTGCGAGAGAACGTGAATCCGACCGAACCGAATGTTCATTCAAATTCACTGCCCTTGTCCGAACCTCAGCCGTGCTTTGTGTGTTTTGCATATTAATCTTTTTAGAACGGTCACATACACAAGACAGAAAAACATAAGAATGTCAAAGAAAACATAGTGCTGTCATTGTAAAAATGATTTTTCAATGGTGACGTAAATAAAGTGACGTTTAGGGTGTTGTCCGCTAGGCGGCGTGGCCGACGTCGGGCGCGGGCCACGTGACGGTGTGATCCCCGGTGAGACGCACCAGCTTACTGCATAATTTTGATCGTTTTATAATGTCACTAGTGCTTCAATAGTGAGCATAGGATCTCGATATATTTATTGTAAATTCATTCTAAATATATAAAGGCAATGTATGATTCTACGGTTCAACTGTTTATGTATTTATTTTCTTTAAAAAAAAATGTTTTAGCTTTCAGATTAAAACAATGTTTTTGAATAACTAAACTTTATAAAAAAAAATAAGAATTAAAATTTTCTTTACCACAGTAATCTTTGGAAATTTCTATAAACTCATCAATTTATAAAAAAATATTTTAAAAACTGATTGTTTTAATTACCTACTTACCTATTTGATCTTTCTTTGTAATAATTTATATTAGGAAACGAAAGAATTCCAAATACAACTATTATTACAGATTTCTTAATACCGTCCTGCGTTCACAATTGAAATTCTGGTGAAGTATTTAATACCTATGCTTTGTTGAATCCGCAAATATGAATATTAACTTCAACTCTGTATATAGACAGACTTGTAGCACTCGCTTTAATCAAATATTGTTTTCACTTCATAATTTTGTACATATTTTCAAACGGCTGTGACTTTTAATGGGTTTTATGCGGCACAAATCTTCTAATTTTTATCATCGTTAACATATCATGCTTACAATAAAAAAAATACCTTTTAAAGATAGCGTACACAATCCGCGCCATGAAAGATGAGACCTAACGTATCACGTGATTTGGCATGCGCAGTAGACAATTTCTATACCATTCTACTAGAAATCGTCAAGTGCAAGTCAAATCAGCAATCAATTAGGTCTCATCTCTCGTGGCGCGGATTGTATATTATTGCGAACCGGGCCATAACGTATCGTGTGAGAAAAAGTTATTTCACTTATGACGTACTTATGCGTTGCGGCTTGCGGCCCGGGTTTGTCGTAATGTGCTCTATCAGTTATTATCTCTGAACTGACAACATTTTTTCAAGGAGTTGAACATTGCATGCTAATGTAATTTTATTGTTTTCTCTCAATTCTCATACTTTCTTTTAAGCTTTTTCTGAATCTTAATGTTGTTATAAATGTTATTGAATATGGGAATTTATGAGTAAGAGAAGGAGCTAAATAATTAAAAACTTACAGTTAAGTAATTGGCTATAATAAAAAAAAAGTTTTCTTCTGTTTCTTAGAATTCACGATCGATCAGATCAGATAAAGAATCCTCCATAATCCGTACCAATATAAAGTTCATTTTTATTTTGTTTGAACACGCTAATCGTTACTTGCTAAACAATTTGAAAAAATCGATAAACTAAATTCTTGATGGAAGTTATCTATATAGGCTAACATCACGCTAAAATATAAAAGTAAACCAAACAATGGCAAAATAGTACATAATTTTAAATGATTGCAGGATAAACTGTCGCTTATAGAGCGATGGTGCGGCGGTGAGGCGCATCGCGTAAGCAAGCTTGGTGCACTTACAGTGCAATGGTGCTTACGCGGGGAGACGCCCGCCGAACCACCATCTCCTTCCTTCCTGCCAGTATATGTGTATGAATGCCCTGAACACTTCTCCACTGTTGAATATTTTGATGTGAGTTATTACATTCAAGACATACAATTTCATTCAAGATGTCCAGTCTTGAATGAAATTGTATGTCTTGTTTTGGATCAATCTGTGTGATCTGTTGTTGTGTTATTGTAAGTTAGTAATAAGTGTTAATTGTGTTATGTAAATTGTATTGTCCGTGGCAAACGAATAAATGTTTTATCTATCTATCTATCTATCTCTGCTATTGACTATACTGCGTTAGATGTTTTCATACCACCTAGACGGACTGAGTTTAATTAATGAAATTACTGTCACCTTTCGAAAACTCGAGATTTTTAAATCGATCCAAATATTTGCTGGGGTCTTAGTTATGTGACTTGCATGTTTATTCAGTTTGACACAATGTCATCAGGCTTCTTATTATAATTATTGTGGTACTTGAAAACCTATAAAATCTATTCAATCATCAGAACCTGACTTCGAAGCACCTCGGCCGCGTAGTAGTGTACGCAGACGTGATATCCTCGACCCAGAATGTAGTGGACGGTCCTCTGGCACATGGGGTTGGCGCAGTGGCCCGAAGACAGGCCGCCGGCAAAGGCCGCGGCGGCAACGCCTGGCTCTCGCCGGCCGGGCAGGCCTCAATGTCACTACAGGTAAACTATGAAAAAAAACGGCACTTTTTTAATTTTTGGCCAGTACCATCGTATATCGCAAATAAAATAAAATCTTTTTCTTAATTTTATTTTTATCCGTCCTACCGCTATATCCACTACAATTTATTACACAAAAAAAAATAGTCTATACTACTTACAATTATATATTTATTTTTTACTTTTCTTATTTTTAATTTCGACCAGTAGCAACTTGAAAATACGCTGACATACCTCTGCGTTTCGTTCTTGGAATCTCGACTCCTTTCCTTAATTAATAACAAAAAATAAATTGTTTGTCTATAAAAGACAAATCTTCAATGGTGCTAATTCTGTTGTACATTTAATTAGACTAAACTAATTTTGACAGGACTTTAAGTGTTGCTATCCTTGTCACTGATTGTAAACCAAGGAAGGACAACAACACCTTTGGTCCTGTCAAAATTAGTTTAGTCTAGTTAAATATACAACAGAATTAGCACCAATATCTTGTCTGATTTTAAATACAAGGGAAGCCCTGACTGCCCTGAAAGCTGTTTCTTGTTGTCAGTTGTGGCAGAAGATTTCTCCGACCTTACCTCTGGTGCAGCATGCGGCGGCACTTTCGGCTGTGTTAGCGATCCGCTCGCTGCCTGGCTATGAACACCTTGATATTAGGTTCGTATGGTCAAATTATTGTAACGGGTCAAACATAGAAGATTTACTTTTCTCCGTTAAAATGTTATATTTTCTCTTATTAGGTGCATTATTAATGTGAATTATGTCTGTATTCTGGAAAAGTATATAAATAGTAGCCAACATATATTTATCCTTATGCTACAGTTTATGCATAACAAATATGTATATATTTCTAAGTTATTATCATTATTATCATGTTTCAGGTTGAAATGGCCCAACGATATTTACTACGGCCGTGAAATTAAAATCGGCGGTAACATTACTGCGGCCAATTGCATGGGGGATGACGTCATTATTACTACAGGTGACTAAATATATAGTATTTTAATACGAATCAATCCTAGATATACCAAATATCAATTTTTATTCAGACCTTTCAAAAATATCTCATTAAATAACTTCGTGTTACATTCATGTGACCTCAGTTGGCTTGTGTGCGACTGACCTATGCATGATGTGCCTTGTTGAAACACCGGGAAACTTCTAGAAGTATACATACATACTGCCAGTAGTAGGAACCTATTTTAATCTTAATTCTACAATAAGTCTCAAGCTATCAATTTTTTCTTGTTTAATTTAACAGTGACAGCCATATTTTAATGTGTCACGTGGCGTGTGCACAAAAACGTTTTGAAACTTTAAAATGTTTTTTGTGCAACTCAACGTTAGTCAGGATACTTCCTTTATAAAATAAAATCATTTATTTTGCAAATTCTATTATTAGTTAAATTAATAAAAAATAAATTAAAAGTAAAAAAATATATTTAAAAACAAGCTTTTAAAAAAAAGTTAAAGTAAAGTGCTTATTACACTTCCGTCATTCAGGTACCGGGGTGAATATATCAAATGCGGTGCCAACCACATGTGTCAACGACATCATACAAGAGTACAATAAGCGGCACGGCACAGCTCTTGCACCGCTCACTATAGAAGTGTTTTTGGCGCGGTACTGCTCCCAGTTAGAGGTCGTACTTGACAATATGCAAAACGACGGAGTTCACTACTTCCTAGAACAATACTATCAATACTGGCTGCACACGTGAGTTATATAAAATGTACTTTCATATAAAACGTACTTTCAAATAAATAAAAATATTTGAAGTATAAGCTACATCCGGCTCGAAGGACCATTGAAATCAAAGACTAGACTTTGGCTGGTTTCAAAGGTCTAAGGAACCATTTCCACGAGGAAAGAGTCGCCACGATAATATCGTCGTGCCACCTAATTCTTATACATTGTCGGAGAACGTGTCTCTACACGCCGATTTTCATTCGGATTCGTCGCGATTCACTCGCTCGTGGATATGGTCCCTAAGACTTGAAACCTAGGTTTAAAACTGAAAAGAACGAAAAAACGTACAAGACCTATTAATATATTTGACTAATCAAGAACGTAACGTAGAATTGTGACAATTAGCGGGCTTATTCTCGTAACTAAAACTGAAAAAAAAAATATTTTCAATCTCAAGTGTCATCTTACTCACACGAAATATGAAATGAAGGAGGTATTAAGTGAGTTTGAAACGAGATTTAAACTGTTTTTGTTTCAAGAATAGGCCCACTGTGACGGTATGTTCTTCGTTACAGTGGCGAACAGATTCGCGTGAGGAACGAGGGTTCGTCAAGCCCCGTGCAGGGCTGCATCACGGGCGTGGATGAAGCTGGCTGGCTGCTCGTGTCGACGCCGACCGGCGAGCTAAGGGTGGCTCCAGATGGAAACACCTTCGACATGATGAGCGGACTCATCGCGCCTAAACTATAGTAAGTGTGGTAATACTCGTTAACTTTCCATGCGGCGCCATAATTTCTCTGTCGCCACCGTTCCGGCAAAAATTGAGTCATGGTCATCGAAAATAAAAAAAAACGATTGTCAATTTTTTTTGTAGGTATTTCAAATTTCTTAACGAATCTTTTTACAAACACAACCCAATGTTTAGTTACGATTCTTACTATAAATTGACTTTGAAAAAAGAACGTTTAAGTTTTTATGGTAATCGATACATCTTCGATGGACTATCCTAAGTTTTTGCCGGAACGTTTTTTAATTTCGTCCGATATAAACGAGAGGTCTTTAAACCAGTATACAGGCCTCACAGAGGTCGTTATATGGTAAACGAGTTATGAGTGAGATATTTTGTGAAGACGTGTTTATATGCCCATCGTATGAGAATAAGTCCTCAGTTAGACGTGATAACTCGTCAGCATGGAAAGGGTTAATTGCGATCTAGTAGATAAGCTAATAACAACGACTCTGGAGGAAATATTTTAAGTTGGAGCAATAATGTCTTTGGGTATTTAAATGACAAAATTATTTGTGATATTAATTTTATTTTGATCAAAAATATTAACCGTTGTGACGCTTTGTTATTATCAAGTGTTTTTGATATTTTTAAGAATATGTATTTTAAGGTTTTAGGATATACGTATTGACACCAAAACAGTCCTATTTATTTTTATTAAATATAATTTTATATAAAATATTTATTCGGCGTTGGATAAGTTTGTAGAATAGACACGATATTACTTTTGGAGGTACAGGCTGTTGTTACTCATTTTATAGTGATAATATACCTACATGTAGACATTCCGTATAGACTAACTATAAAATAGACTAATTCATATACCTATATCAAAATACCTTACGTAACAAAACCACCTAGATAGTTCACAATTGTTCCATTTAAGGCTCCATTTCTACCTTTTATGTAGGTACATATTTTCAATGTTATTGTCTAATCTTGTAGTCTATATATACCTACGTTAAGATATTTATAAGGATTGGCTTGGCACCATGCGCAGAAATGATGGAATAGTTACGTTAGAAAGAAAACGTTGTTTTTTTTGTCAAATATGAATTGAGATTACTAAGTGTTTCAAAAAATATATAAACTTAAGTATTTTCAATCCGCGCCTTGAGAGATGAGACCTGGTGGGGGGCGGGGGGCAACCATGAAAGTGTCCATCCGAAACAATGAAACACCTAGTCCTGTCAAAAAAGACATTACTAGTTAAGGTTTAACACTGGTTAGAATTCAATGAAACGTAAGTCCGTATTTTTGGAATTTCGTCTCATGGTAGAGGGGCTGATTGATTGGTGATTTGTTTTGAGCAGTAGACAATATCTAGTAAAATGGTATAGAATAGCGTAGTTCGAATCACGAGATACGCCAAGTCTCATCTCTCGTGGCGCGGATTGTATTTGCTTCTCGTTACATCACGGCAACTGTACTTTTACGCCATCCACCATTCTGCCTGGTGCCAACACTGTGCGTAATTTGTATACAAATGGAGCCTAAGCCTTTTTTGTCCATAGAGGCATATTTTGATAGACGTGTATTCGTCAACGCTTGTATGCCTATTCGCTTTTGGCTAAGCATGATATTGGAAAAGTTCTGCAAGTAATGGACGTAGACAAATACATTATTACAATTCCGAAACTAGTAGGCGTTATAAACAAATAAATATTACACACCGCTCTGGTATCCAGTGAGCACAAATGTATGCTGTATTATATATAGCAAAGTTTTAAATATGTTTTTCATAATTTTTCCGATACGACATACTGCAGCGTTATGCGTTATGATTAGACCAAAGCTTAAATATTACGAATTCTGCAGGCAAGGGTTTGCATCTCAAACAGCCTAAAATATGTTTTTTTTTATATATCACACAGATTGAGCTAAACTTGTGTTATGGGATACTAACTTAACAATACTATATTTTATAACAAATACGTATAGGTATAGATAGAGGCATCCAAGGCCCGAGGCCAATCAGAAAAGTTAGTTTTTTCATCATGACCCGACCGTCATTCAAACCCGGGACCTCCAGGGGGCAGGCATGGTAACCATTGCGCCACGGATATTCTTATCTGATCCGCATCCGTCTTCTCTGTTTCGCATAAACGTCTATAAAGTATTACCTCTATGAACACTATAGGTATATCTTATTTGAGCTGTTGTGTTCAGTAGTGAAAAATGAACAGGGTGGTTCATTTCGGAGGTTGTAGATGTTACGAATTATATCACGTAGGTATCAGCGTCGACACTGCCAGTGTTCTTATCGATTATCGTTAGATCTGTGTGAACTGTAGTATATCGATTTTGCATCGATATGTGATTCGTGTTGATTCTTTGTTGTTTTATTAGATGTTTAGATTTTTTAGATGGGGGTTTGTTAATTTATGCTTAAAAAGGGAAGTCAATTATGTGATTCGAAAAATTTAAACTCCAAATTGTTGGTCTGTGTTAAAATTCTATGACAGAGCAAATTTTATTGGTCAAAATATTTACATTATATTTGAGAGCGCTCATGAAATATTTATTTATATTCTACCTCAGTAACTGCTTGCCAATACGTTAAATGGTAGGCAAATATATATTTTAATAATAACCATTTAGAAAACTGTTGAATTTTCATGTTCTTCTAATTAAATATCAAACTTAAATACATACCAGTGCAATAAATAACCTATTATTCCTATAGACTGTGTTATTTACTTGACATAGCATTATAAGTACATTATTAATATATAAGCAATGTTAGCGCTTCGTTTTATTATTTTTCAATAGAGATACCGGAACAATGTTTCCGACAGGTGTCGGCAATTGCTAGGTTGCACACTTGCACAGTCCACTACAATGAAATGTACACAGGATTATTCTTTATCTGGAAGATTAGTAAACATCTAAAACAACTATTTTACTTTTTATAATTATTTTTTTAAATTTTCCTTTCAAATTGAACCGTAACGAGTTTAAAAATAATTATAAAAAGTAAAATAGTTGTTTTAGATGTTTACTAATCTTCCAGATAAAGAACAAAAAAAAAATCTAGCAATCAGCCATGCCGCCACCTGATGAAACAGTGTAAATGTCTCTCCAAAAATGTACGACATTAAAGTAAAAGAAAATGTGCCTAAACTGTGTTATGCAATAGTGCATTCGCATTCTAGTTTATGTAAAGCTGGTCTCCTGCAAGTGCGTTAACACAAAATATTACAAGCCAAATCTTCTCAAAGTACAATCAGCGCCACGAGAAATGAGAACTGATTGATTTGACTTGCGCAATAGACGATTTCTAGTAAAATAATATAGACATCGACTGCGCAGGTCGAATGCAGCTCTTATCTCTGGTGGCGCGGATTGTAGAGGTCTGAAGTCAGCACTCACGTAGCATTTCAAATTAATCATCGTCAAATCGGACGTAGATAGAACTCTTTACTAGGAGATAGCAAAGAACAAAATGCATAGTGTAATAATTACAGGGTATGAAAACGTCCATTAGCTACAGTGAGTGCTTACCATCAAGTAATGTCATAGTTCGTTACCATAAACGTAAGCTACGGTCTCCATGAGCGAGAGAATCGCGACGAGTCTGAATGAAAATCGCCGTGTGGAGCACGTTCTAAGAATGTATAGAATTAGGTGGCACGATATTATCGTCGCGATTCTCTCGCTCGTGGAGATGGTCCCTAAAAGAATTACTTTATCAGCACATGAGTGGATTGTTTTTTTTTCCATCATTATCAACGACTAATTATGAGAAGAATCATTTACATTTCGTAAAAAGTCAGTTTAAGATTCTACTTTATAAAACTGATTTTGTGTTTTGAGTGGGACATGCACTCGCAAGAGGCTCCGCTTTCTGATAGATAGGATAGGGGGACTGTTGTTTAAGTAGGTTATCATAGGTGTGTAACTTACACAATACTCTATATTAATGGTCTCGAGTGTTTAAAAGTTTGAATCTTCGAATTCATTAGGCCTGGTTCACTGCGACGCGGATTCTAGGCGCGGATGACTGGAAGTGTCCGGTATGGATGATTTTTGCTTTCGACTGCGACACTGGTAGCTACTCATCTCACTAGACAAGACAGTTTACTTGTATTTCGCGGACGTCTTCGCGCGGAAGCCGTGTCGCACTGAGCCCCGCCATATTAAGTCGGGTACAGACTGGCTGTAATGTAATAAAATCCCCATTGTGTGGACGCCTTGTGCGCACGAACAGAGCATTATTTGTATGGGAAATTCTTGCATTGCGTATTTACATCACATGTCACGTTACAGCAATCTACCGACCATTACATTTATAAAATTGCATTTTTAGATAATGGCAATATTAATTTGTTGTATACAAATTGACATCACAAATTGTTGTATTTGAACTATTCACGGAATCTAGTCATCTTTTCGCTGTTGTGTCGTGACGTTCTGTTATCGATATGGAGTTTAAAATGTTATACAATTTCTTGTTACATCGCTCTTGTTGTATTCATGTCCTCTAATAAATTATTTCAGAATATTATAGTTTTATTATTACTTGCAAACAGATAATATCCCACTAATCCTTACTAATATTATAAATGAGAAAGTGAGTTTGTTTGTTATTCCTTCACGGCTTGACTAAGCAGCCGATCATTATGAAAATTTGCATACATATTGTTAGGGGTACAGGGCCCAACTTAGGCTTCTTTTTATCCCGTGAAATTATGTCGTTCCAATGGGGAAATATTTTTTCTACTATAGAGGGTGCTGTATCGGCCAACAGATGGCACACGTCGCGCTATGGGTTGTTTTGTTGTCAAACGAGATCTATACAGTCATAAAATTAACGCGAGCGAAGCCGCTGGGAAAAGCTAGTAATAACAAAGGCTAAAGTTTGTGTGAATGTTTGTTACTTCTTCACGCTCAAATGGCTGGGCCATTTCTTATGATATTTAGTATGTAGGTAGCCGATACCTTGGATTAACACTTAGGGTACTTTTTATCCCGAAAAGTACGCGATTCCCGTAGGATTTGGTCAAAAGTCTGATAGTCAATGGCACGGTAAAAGTAGGTGGCGCTACTGTCCGTAAAATTAAAACGCGGGTAACACCGCGGGTAGCCGCTAGTAGGATATAATTTTATTTATAACTAGTTATCACATTGAGATCATGATCTTTAAACCATGTTATCCAATACTTACCTTTATTATTACTTAATATACTGTGTACATTAGAAAACCTATTACTTGAATAGCAAATTTGCATAATACATTACATATTAACTACTTATACTTAATCATAATACTATCTGTGACTAAGGTCCTAAGTTGTCATATCATGTTGGTTACAGGTACAGCTCAAGTTAAATTGACTGATACTAAAAATAAGCAGTTTCGCTTAACACTAGAGTGCTCGCGCGGGTGAGAGCAGCAGAGCAGTGTGTAAAATTGTTGAATATTTTTTTAATGCATCATATTACAGTATTGATATTCCACGAGTATTAATAGTTGTGCAAGTTTACCAGTCCGACATCTTACTGTGTCCGTGACGTATGCCGCGCGAGTATCGGAGGAAGTTTTTAAAGCCTTATTCATCCCGATTTGAAATCAAGTTAACATTCTTGTAAGTTCAATGTACTTTATACTTTCAATAGTGTTATATAAATAAATAAAAATAAAATACACGAAAACAGTGTGACAAGTGTCAGGCAAACGTGTTTGTCCGGATCATAAAATAATAGTATGCCCCAGTTGTGATCAAAATATTATAGAATAAGATTATTATATTCATTAACTTTATATTAAGATGATTAATTTGCCAAAATAACGTGTCTAAAGAAATAAAAACTTATTTTGATCTCATTGATTAAATTTATGTTCATCATTACAGAGGTTTTTTTGTTTGTTTTAAAACTTGAATACAATAAAGAAAATATTCCATATTCTTTAAGCATTTAGTAAGAAATGAAGTTGATTTAGACTATTATAACCTGTTTTATTTGTTTTCAATACGCATTACAAAGAAAAACCAATACCATAATGGGTGACATATGTGACCCGCGCGAGTACTCTAGGAGTATTTATAGGCGCGAGCACCCTAGTGTTAAATTGGCATGTACACATACATTGAAACTACTAACCTAGATATGACACTTTTATCTATAAACATACCAGTGGTCAAAACCTATCAATAGTGATCAGCGTTATCAAAGATGACTTTATGAGAGGGTACACCTCTTGTCCCTATATTCTTTAGTATGATTAAAGAACCCGCATAAGGTTCGTCGTCCAACAACCTGGCTCTCATATTCCGTCGGGAAGTCGTCACCACCAACTGATCGAGATTACGACCAGCCCAAGTTAATGACGTAGTGTATGACACCGGTAAAGAAATCTTCTCTGCAATTCTTCGCAAATCTGGATCAATGCATATTATCTGAAATATAAAGGAGATTCTAGTACGTTATATTACCTAGATACCAGTTAAGACACGCGACAGGTGGTAATCAGTTTCATAAATTTTGTAAAGCTAGAATTATAAATGTATCGTGTTGTGGCGTTACTACGACTACTAATTAGTTAGTGCTACTAAATATGTAATTTTTTTTAATTCTAAACTTTGACTCAAAATTACTATAAATTATCCATGGACATAGGCATACATACTACCCGTCCGCCTCAAGTTTGCCGTTACCTCCCGCGCCGCGCCACACCCCACCACACCTTAAGGAGATCCCGGTACCTACTGTGCAACTGCGGATCTGTCTTGAGGTGGGGTGTGGCGCGGCGGGAGGTAACAGCAAACTTGAGGCGGACGGGATGTAATGTTATGATGGAACGTTTGGTAACCAAATACACCTAACTCAATTGGTAATAAAAGTATTGGCATACTTGATCGTTTTATTTGTATTGGCATACTTAGATAGTACATCATTCTATTAACTTACCGTGCCCTCGAACATAAGGGCCACCCAAAGAAATCCATCCTCATCTATAGTCATTCCATCTGGAACCGCTTTTGTGTAGCCATGTTTTCTAATATCCAGGATAGTGCGTCGATTACCTATGAAATTATTGTTTTATACAAAAGATCTTAAGATTTACAAAATTGACTATTTTAATTCCAATGCTATGTTTTTTTATTTCTGGACAGTTAAGTACAATGGCAAAATTCAAAATGTTTTATTGCGAACTAAGTGAATGGCTACCAGAATTATAATAGTAGAACTTACTTAAATGTGCCTTCCCTAAATCAAAGTCAAATGCCTCGATCTTCATGTTAGGAGAATCTATGTAATACATGACAGTGTTGTTGTGTGACCATATAAGTCCGTTGGAGATGGTCACTGGTTTCAATTTTGTCTGTGGTGTGAACCGCGGGCGCTCCATCATGTAGAGCGCTGCTTCATCTGGAGCCACTTTGTTGCCATGCTGCTTTCCTTTTGTACCTATTAAAATAAAGTATACTTAGTTCGGTGAAATTACCAGTTTTAAACGCAAAATTAGTACAAACGCAATTAATATGAAATATTGTTGAAATCCCGAACGTAACCCAATCTGCTGATAAATATAAGTAAATACTTTTTTCCAGGTGGACTTATATGCTATAGCCTAGCTTCTAAATAAATGGACTATCTCGTACTAAAATATTTTTTTAATTTGAACCAGTATCTTAGTTCTGAGATTAACCACTGAAACTGAATAAAAGAAGAGGGTCTAAAATCCGACTGGTTCCTAAGTCGAATATGTGACCGGACCTCACGTTATTACGATATCTTATGCAAGGGGCAGAAGAAGGAACTGATGGATCTCATCTTACCACCCCAAAACCTTCCAAGTGCGTCCGCCTTTCCTTCATTAACAACATTATCAGGTTTGCCGACGTCGACGGCTGCCACCAGCCGCAGTGCAGAATCGCCATGTTTCGTCCAATCCAGTAAAAAGATTTCTGACCTCACACACACTAGAACCCTGCTACTGTTTTGCACAGGAACAACAGCATTCACTTCGCCGTAGCCTGTTAATAGCAATAGTTAAGTAAATAAATATAGATACAGTTAAGTTCAATTAACATTGGCCGTGAGATCCTTATTGTGCAAAACATAAGAACCGTACAGCACGTAAATGCTTGACTTGACTATAGTTTCTTGCAAGCTTTAGTGTGGATGCCATGTCGTCGCTTCGTAATAACTAGCTGTGCCCGCGACTTCGTTCGCGTGGACCACCCGATTATATGCTTTATGATAGATAGACTGCTGTGCATGAAAGAAGTCCAATATGAAAGCTTCTGTACCACAAAGGAAAGTGTTTACGAAGAAACTTTTACATTGTTTCAATAGAAGTACCAAAATTGTATATTGTACACACTACTCTATAAACATGTTACTTATGAAATTTCTTCGTAGTCCAGTCAACGGATGCCTCAAAAGTGGGTATAAAGTACGTGAGCGGGAGTCTAAACGATTTCTTCACAAACTTAATTAGGGTGCTTAGGGAGAAAACATACTTAAAGTCCTGGCGTCTAAGAGGTGAGCCGAAGGGAAGGGAGAGTGACAAAGGTTCAAATTTTAGGTTTTTCTCTTATATCTCAAAAACGGTACGTTATAGCAGAAAATAGTCTATGACGAACTGAAAGCTGATAAAATTCTCTATCACTTTGATTATTTAGGTTTTTTCCTTAGAAGATGGACTGGTGACCTGTCATGGCTGCCAACAGAAAGAGGCCTCATCACTGTTCCAAAGCGTGTATATTTCGAAAACGGTTGGGAATATGGAAAATGTAAATAATCAAAGTAATACGTATCTTTTAGGGATATTAGCGAACGCCCCCACCCCCTCCGGCTCACATCCTAGACGTCAGGACTTTTATTATGTTTTCTCCCTAAGCATCCTTGTAACCTACCTTTAGTGAGGCTAACTAAAAAATAAATAAAAAACAATTTTCTAATTTAGGATATATTAAGTGACTAAGTATAATTAATGTTGCATCAGCCACAATTGACTGATAGCCTATTTAGTCTCAGGTCGTGGTTTTTTAATAAATCGCCCCGTAGAACTACCCGTGATTATTATAAACAAACCACCCCTCCTCGATAGTATCAGTGATAAGCGGGCAGCTCGGTTCTTCAATACGACTCCTCGTAATAATTCAGCACGATGATGATGAAACGGAATAGCCGTCCGGGAGTGTCGAGTAGCCTGCGCCAGATGTAATAGTGGTAGGAGGAACCCTGGAATCCCGGAAACAGGAAGATTGTAGTTATTCCTACTTCACATTTCTTTCTCCGCCACATCACAGAATCATTCCCAAGGAACTTGTTGGGATGGTTTAGTTTTAGACAATTAATAGTCGTTAATGATGTGGCAGCCGAAATATCCCTACGGTGCATAGTAAAATTAAGAAAAATACTTGCATAATCAAAAGTTATATGTAACTGACAGATAGTGATGAAACCATGAACTTGTAACGAAAACTAGTTATTAAATTATCAAAACAATGGATTTCGTCATAACTAGTAATCCCAAACTTTATAATTTCTAATTAAAACTCTAATAAATTAACTTAAATTGTAAAATTAAAAATACATTTTAACTATGTAGGTAGCTCAGGTAGGTAGGTAACTAATATGCTTCACTAGATTTGGTTTTACTCAAAAAAAGATAATAAGTAATTTACAAC
The DNA here is from genome assembly GCA_905163395.2 of Endotricha flammealis. NCBI lineage: Eukaryota > Metazoa > Arthropoda > Insecta > Lepidoptera > Pyralidae > Endotricha > Endotricha flammealis. Next base: position 8,007,184 of record LR990868.1, read on the forward strand.
ACTCACCCTGTAGCTCGGGGTTTTTCACTAATAATATAATATTTCTTGTATTAATTATTTAAATGTAATAGGATTTAAATAATAGGAAAATAAGATCGTGAGACGTTAATATGAAGTGAAGTCGTGTCTCAAGCTCCAATCTCAAGAAGTTAGCCGCTATTCACCTTAGTCAGTCAATTCGTTCATTCACGATCGCCTTGTGAGCGCAGATGTACAGGATAGTATCTGAATTTCTTTTAAGGTAAGATAGATAGATTAAATTATTTTTATGTTAGGTATTATTTTTGTTTATTTAGTTGTTAATCATTTAGTATAGTTAGTATAAGTTAATTTTAATTATTAGTATTAATATAGTAGTTAGATATTAGTTAAATTTAAGTTAAGTTAGTGTTATTATAATTTGTTTCAATTAAATAAAAATAAAATAAACTTTAAAGTACAGTAACGAACCGTTACATACCCCCCTTTTTACATTAGGATTTTACTTATAAAATCCGCTCCTATATAAATCCTATTATTTGAATAAAACTAAGTCAATTTAAAATCTTTTACGTGCCATGTTCCTAGATTTTGACCAGACATATCTTCCAGTTCGTATACAAGTTTGGATTTTTTGCCTATAATTCGACATTTTATAAATTTGGGAGCTAATTTTTTAGAAAATTTATTTTCTTTATCACTCTGATAAAATGTTCGTCTCCAAATAATATCGCCCACATTAAATTCAACATTTTTACGACGCAAGTTGTATACTGTGCAATTTCTAGAGTGTGATTTTATCAGCGATAATTGAACCTTGTCGAATATTTTACTCAATACACCAACGTTTTCCGCGTAACCATCTCTAGGAGTAAAAACGATTTCGTTCTCTAAATCGGCGTCAACGTAATGAGAGCCACAGCTTACAAGCTCACGTCCAAAGACCAAAAATGAAGGTGAAAATCCAGTCACTTCGTTTACCGCGCTATTGAGAGCAAACTGTATCTTAGAAATATTAGTATCCCAGACCCTATGATCGCTGTCAATAAATGTAGATATAGAAGTAATTATAGTCCTGTTATACCGCTCGACTGTATTTATCTGCGGGGTGTATAGTGGTGTATAAAAAACATTAGGGATCTTATAATTTTGGAACAAATTTTTCATAGTCGCACTAATAAATTGTCGACCATTGTCCATTAGTACGGTACTAGGGATACCATGAACCAAGAAAACTTCCTCCTCCATAATTTTTGATATAATGTCGGCTGTAGCCCGGCGGATAGGGAATAACAGGCAGTATTTGGAGAAACAACAAGTTACTACCAAAAGAAACACGTTTTGTTTTCTAGATACAGGCAACGGTCCCATAAGGTCTATGCTCAACATTTGAAAAGGCCGGCAACAATCCTTAGGTCTACCCATCACACCAAGCGTAGAATGGTTAGGATATTTATGTGAAAGACAATCCTCGCAGGTAGATATGAAGTTAGTCACGTCGTGGTGCATATTAGGCCAAAAATAGTTAAGGCTCAGACGTTTGTGAGTCTTAAAGATACCAAAATGACCAGAAATGGGTTCTGAATGATTTTTAGCAATAATATCCCTTCTGTATTCCAAAGGAACTACTTCTTTCCATTCAAATTCCCTTGTGAGAGGATTTAGGGACTTCATGTATCTATATAGTTTTCCCTTTTCGACTCGATAATTTAAGAAGGATGTAGGGGACTTAATACAGCCGTCACGCAAATTTAAAAACCAAGAGTCATTAGTATTTTGTAGGTCGTTGTCTGCATCATTAATAACAGAAATAGGAACTGCACGAGACAAACTATCGGGCACTACATTTTCGGATCCTTTACGGTGTTTTATATCAAAGTTATAAGCAGAAAGTCGTACTCCCCATCTAGCCAATCTTCCAGTAGGATTATTTAAGTTAAGAAACCATTTTAACGAGGAATGGTCTGTAAAAATGGTGAATTTAAGGCCATTTTCCAAATAGCACCGCCAGTGTTCAACTGCGGTAAGTACAGCTAAAGCCTCCCGCTCGGTAGCACTATAGTTACGCTCCGGTTGGGATAAAGACTTGCTCATATAAGCTATTACTCGTTCTTTACCATCAAAATTTTGAGTAAGTACGGCTCCTATACCGTAGTCACTCGCGTCGGTGTGTACTTCAAACGGTATAGTATAATCTGGGCACGAGAGAATTGGTGACGAGGAGAGGCACTTTTTAAGCGTGGTGAAGGCTAAGTCAGCCTCCGCAGACCAAACGAAAGGAGGGGCATTCTTGCCTTGTGAAGTCAGTTTATTCAAGGGACTTGCTAGAGTACTAAAATTTTGAATGAACCTACGGTACCAAGAGGCTGTACCTAAAAATCGCCGAACTTCTTTGCGGTTAGTAGGGGTAGGGTAATTAGAGATGGCCTCAATTTTCTCAGGGTCAGCTTTCAACCCACTTGAGTCGACAACATAGCCGAGGTATTTGAGCTGGTTCCTAAAAAACTGGCTTTTTTCAAAATTAATAGTAAGGTTAGCCATTTTGAGCTTCTCAAGGACGCGCGTCAGTAGAGAAATGTGCTGTTCAAAGTTGTTGGAGACGATTATGACATCATCAATAAAAACAAAAACCCGGTGTTCAAACTCAGGTCCGTAGAATAAGGCGTCTACTAACCTTTGCTGGGTTGCGGGTGCATTAGTTAACCCGAAGGGCATAGATTTAAACTGAAATGTACCGCGTGAAGGAATGTAGAACGCTGTTTTCTGTCTGTCCTCCTCCCGAATCAAAATTTGCCAAAAACTTTTTGACAAATCTAAACTTGACAGATACTTAGCGTCGCGTAAGTTATCTAAAATTTCGGAGATATAGGGTAGGCTATATGCATCCTTTTTTGTCACCGCGTTGAGTTTACGACTATCAAGACAGAAACGTAGTTGGCCATTTTTCTTAGGGGTTAAGAGAACAGGAGATGACCATGGACTTTCACACGGTTCGACAACATCCTCCTCCAACATTTCATCAAGTTGCTCGACCAAAACACGTTGCTTTTCGGGAGACATTCTGTAGTAGCGTTGACGAATGGGGGCAGCATCCCCAGTGTCAATGCAATGAGTAATTAATTTAGTGCGACCTAAACCACGTTCTTCATAAGAAATGTTACGAAATTGAGTTATCAATTTATCGGCAGTAACTTTTTGTTTCTCGGTTAAATGTTCGTAAGAGCACAAATTATGAGGATCTGAATTTTCTAATCCGGTAGCAAACACACGATCATTGTCCTTGTAATAAGCTATGTGGTCGATGTACTTAGGAAAAAGTTCAAAAATCCTCCAGAAATCCATCCCCAATATAAGAGGATTTTTTACGCTAGGAACCACGTACGCTTTAAGTGTGTGAGTTTGACCATGAAAACTCACCGGCAGATAGAGGATACCAAGAGAATCGAGTCTGTCACCACCTGCTGTTATGAATTGAGCAGTGTCAGATTTATTTAATTTATACTCTGAATTCAAAAATAATTCATGACAGCCATTACCTAAAATAGTAGTAGAAGAACCAGTATCGAGCAATCCAACAAGTGTATGGTTGCTAATGTTGACCGAAACATAGGGTCGGGACACATCAATATTAGAATAATTATCGCGGATTGAAGAGACAGCGTTATATGCAGTAAATGCGGAAACAAAACTTAACCACTTTTGCCAATCAACTGCATCAAATTTTTTTGATTTATTAGTCTGATTAGTAACACTGGTTCCCCAATCCAACCCAATTAGTTTTTTTGTTTATTATCGCTAGCTTTAATACAAGTAGGACAATCTGGATAGCGATAATCTTTCAAGCCGCAACGGAAACAAACTATGATACGTTCCGCCGTACAGTTTCTTAGCGAGTGGTCATATGATCTACATCTTGGACAGTACACAGGTTTTTCAATGTTCTGCGTTAGAGCGTTGACTTCTGTATTGTGCTTTGTTTTATTATTAAAGGTAGATTGTTTGTGTTGTGTATTAGTATAAGTGTAATTATTAGTATGCTTATTATTATTACTGTTAGAGAATTCAGATTTGTAGGCAAGATCGACAGCAAGAGTGTTGCTAGATACGGTAGGAGGTTCATGAAAACTAGCAAACCTAGCCTGAATGTTTTCGAAGTTACGGCACACAGACACTAGTCCGTCAATAGTCTTAATTTCAGGCGAGGCTGCTAGGGTGTTTGCGTAACATGGACGTATGTTATGAAGAAGAATTTCTAATTTATCTTCTTCGGAAAATGGTTTGTTCAAACGCGAAAATAGTCCATGCATTATGGAAATATATATGACAATATTTTCTCGCTCGCCTTGTGTGCGGGATCGTATTTCGGCTGCTAGTCGGTAGTCGTAGTCACTAGCACTGAAATCTTTTTTAAGAAGTTCGGACAACTCTTGCCATGAACTAAAACGATCCTTGTTGTAGCGATACCAATGTAGAGCGTCGTCTATAAAAATTTCATAGGCGAGCGAAAGAATTTTGTCAAAGGTTATTCCGCGTGATTGTACAAATTCCTCCACTTTGAGAATAAAAGAATGGACGCAAGATTTGCCAGAAAATTTCAACTTTGAAATATCAGATGTTAGACTGCGCTCACAAGAGACGGAGATGGTAGACGTTTCCGCGACAGCAGCGTCGCTTGTAGATACAGACGTAGGTTTAGTTTGAACCGAGGAAGGTCTCAAAGAAACAAGTTCTTTAAGCTGCGAATTGAAACTAGAGACACATACTTTATATACGTCATTAACTTCCGGAATGTTGTTGATTCTATTAATGCGATGATATAGATGGTTAAGTAAGGTTTCAGTTCTCAAAAATAGGTTTTTGTCAAATTTTGTTTTTATAGAAATTATTGCATTCTGAGATTTGAGGAGAGACTCTTTAACACTTTTCAAATCGTCACTTGGTTCTAAGTGGGATTCAAGAATATCTTCGGAAGCATTCAATTGGCCTAATTTAACTATTTGTTTCCTTAGTTCTGCAACTGAATCACCGGAACCTCCTCTTAATTCAACTTCGTACTCTAATTCAGATTTTTGTAAAGACAAAAATTTGATAGGGTTAGACATCGTGAAAAAATAATATTAAAAAAAATACTCAGTGAGTGTTGTAAAATAAACTTACAATGAGTAGGTATAAGGACGCAAATGAAAATTTTGTACTCTGAGTGAGAAAAGTTTAAGCGAGCCAACATCAAATAAAAATATTAATTGTCTTAAAACCACGGGTAACGCTACGGATGCGATTAACCTGTATTGGGCGCCAATGTAACCTACCTTTAGTGAGGCTAACTAAAAAATAAATAAAAAACAATTTTCTAATTTAGGATATATTAAGTGACTAAGTATAATTAATGTTGCATCAGCCACAATTGACTGATAGCCTATTTAGTCTCAGGTCGTGGTTTTTTAATAAATCGCCCCGTAGAACTACCCGTGATTATTATAAACAAACCACCCCTCCTCGATAGTATCAGTGATAAGCGGGCAGCTCGGTTCTTCAATACGACTCCTCGTAATAATTCAGCACGATGATGATGAAACGGAATAGCCGTCCGGGAGTGTCGAGTAGCCTGCGCCAGATGTAATAGTGGTAGGAGGAACCCTGGAATCCCGGAAACAGGAAGATTGTAGTTATTCCTACTTCACATTTCTTTCTCCGCCACATCACAGAATCATTCCCAAGGAACTTGTTGGGATGGTTTAGTTTTAGACAATTAATAGTCGTTAATGATGTGGCAGCCGAAATATCCCTACGGTGCATAGTAAAATTAAGAAAAATACTTGCATAATCAAAAGTTATATGTAACTGACAGATAGTGATGAAACCATGAACTTGTAACGAAAACTAGTTATTAAATTATCAAAACAATGGATTTCGTCATAACTAGTAATCCCAAACTTTATAATTTCTAATTAAAACTCTAATAAATTAACTTAAATTGTAAAATTAAAAATACATTTTAACTATGTAGGTAGCTCAGGTAGGTAGGTAACTAATATGCTTCACTAGATTTGGTTTTACTCAAAAAAAGATAATAAGTAATTTACAACACTCACCCTGTAGCTCGGGGTTTTTCACTAATAATATAATATTTCTTGTATTAATTATTTAAATGTAATAGGATTTAAATAATAGGAAAATAAGATCGTGAGACGTTAATATGAAGTGAAGTCGTGTCTCAAGCTCCAATCTCAAGAAGTTAGCCGCTATTCACCTTAGTCAGTCAATTCGTTCATTCACGATCGCCTTGTGAGCGCAGATGTACAGGATAGTATCTGAATTTCTTTTAAGGTAAGATAGATAGATTAAATTATTTTTATGTTAGGTATTATTTTTGTTTATTTAGTTGTTAATCATTTAGTATAGTTAGTATAAGTTAATTTTAATTATTAGTATTAATATAGTAGTTAGATATTAGTTAAATTTAAGTTAAGTTAGTGTTATTATAATTTGTTTCAATTAAATAAAAATAAAATAAACTTTAAAGTACAGTAACGAACCGTTACATCCTGATTAGGTTTCTGAAGAAATCGCTTAGGTTCCCGCTCACGCACTCTATAACTACGTTCACTAACTGGTGACATCACGTGGTCTGGTTTATTACCATGCGTAAACAACAAATGTTCATTACGCTGAACAACTTTTCCTAAGGCGCTATATTTGTATCTCTTATAGTTTAGCTGGGCTGCTAGGGTTCCTCATCAAGTGTTCCAGATCTTCCATTTTTGTACGTCAATAGAAAATGGTCATCATACTAATCAACTTTTCCTAAGGCGCTATATGTATGTGTATCTCTTACAGTTTAGTTGGGCTGCTAGGGTTCCACATCAGGTATTCCGATCTTCAAAATAAATTATAGCCTATATGTTGCCGAGGACCAACAGCTATATAACAAAAACTGTTTCATCTAAATCCGTTCTGTAGTTTTTGCGTGAAAAGCGGACAACAGACAGACACAAAAATTTCAAAATTCACATTTTCGGCATCTGTTACCTCTATGAAGACCCCTAGAGGTATTTATAGATAATGGAGTATTATTATTTAGATAATGGATAGATAGCTAGAAGATTTTAAAATTCTTTGGATTTCAAACAGACAAAAAAATCCAAAAAAAATGTTTCGCCTTTGTTAACTTTCTCTTACTGTTCCCTCTCCATTTTTGCCAAATATATTCAATGTACAGACATATCGGGGTTTACTGTTTTAGTATAGATAAATAGATATGTAATATATGTACCTATAGGTATATGTATAGATATAGAAAAGAAATATAGAATATAGATGAGTTCCGAGATCAGCTCTGGAATAGTCTTATAATGCAAATGTTTTGTCGTCAACGTATACTTAAAGAAAATAAATAATAAATATAATCGTATATTTTAGAAAATCTTTATTTATTCGCTATTTAGGTTCCTATTATTTTAAAAAAAAATTTTTTTTTATGATGGATGAGGACGAACTAGCAAACTGGTCGCCTCTTGTCAAATAATCACACCAGCCCGTTATACCAGAAAATTATCTACATATATAAAAACAAAATAACACTCGCAGATTAATCACGAAATCTCAGAAACTAACACCTGCAAACTTGAAATTTGGCAGATAGGTAGTTTCCTTATAGGGTGTAGACATCCGCTAAGATTTTATGAAATTCCCATGGGAAAGCGGGATACACGCAAAGGAAGTTGCGCGGGTTTCGCTAGTTATAAATAAAAGATAATATCTTTAAATAAAAAATATGTCCTTACTAATATGTTTGACGCTATGTTTGCTCATTCTGAAGTCCAAAGCGTGTACATCTTGGTTTACTACGTCCACCCAGTACAATGTGTCTGCGTCGGCGTCCCAAACCGGGCTCTCGCTGTGTCCGAGCGTCATATTACTATATTCTAATATGTTAAACGTAATCTTCCGTGAAAGTTTCCTATATTTAACCTGTAGGTAGAAAGTTTTAACCTAAGTATTTATAGTTAGTAAATTTTTGATAATTTCAACTCGTAGGGGTTAAAAGATAGGGAGGAGAGATGTTGAGCTTTAGTTTCTATTAACATATGTAGGTATACCTATTTCAATATTATAAAAAAGATATGCTACTTCTAGTCTGGGTGATCGGCGATATAGCGGCTTTTAAAGAAGGCTAAAAAGCCGGTCGTAGCGTGTCTACTCAGGGTCCTAAAACGGGATGCTTGCAATGGTCATTACAACGTCAACATCGGTCGATTGTGACATAAGATTTTCACAATGATCCGGATTTTTCCAATTGTACTATAAGTATAAATTAATTGTATTTACCTCATTTGTGCTACAAAAATCTAATGTTATAATACAACACAATATCATAACTTTGAATAACATATCGCACACCATGATTTCTTTCGCGTCACACCCTAACTTGACTGAGACCTAATTAACCACTAAAGTTACTTGTATTCCGTCTATAGAACCAATTACTTTCAATTAAAACGCGTAAGTGTGAAATAAATTGAGCAAATCCGTGTCAACGCGCGCGATTATAAATGCACTACACTTACGTGTAATTTACGTAACATTGTACATAGGTGTAATAATTAGTAGGTTCTAATTACTATAGAAAAATTATTTACTATTTTGGTTTGACGTAGGTAGAATTCCCAAATAGTCATACAAATGCAATTTGGTACATCCAAAGAAACATAGAAATTATTTAATTAACAGCCACTGTTTCTAGCTATCTCTTTTTTCGTCTTTTGACAGTAACAGCTATAATGTAATGTTTCATTAACTTTAAATATGCGTTTTAGCAAATGGCTGTTAGTTAAACATTTTAGGGCTCATTCAGACGAGCGGACCTTCATTGACTGCAGAAAATTGCAGCCATCGACGCCTTGCCAGCCAGTCGCGCCGACGCGTTCATGGATGCTATCGACAGGTGGCGACGGGGCGTCCATAGGCTACGGTGACAGCTTACCTTCAGGTGGGCCGTAGGCTTGTTTGCCACCTTAGTGGTTTAAAAAACCCCGTCCAAACCCAGTAGAAAAATAAAGTTCATTACAAATTAAATATTTTTAATAAAAATTAGGTTTACGAAATTTAAAGTAATTAGTTGGTACTCCACGGGAGCCCGTTCGCCGGATCGTGAATAATGCGCCCGCTAATGGTTCCGGGCTCGGATCCAGTGGGTCCTGGCCTGTAGTGACGAATAATTCGTCTAGGTTAGGCCCACCCCACGCCACTGAGGTGGTTCTTGATGTTGGTATCTTGTAGCTGTAGATCACCTGCCTCGAATCCGGGTTTATGTGTAATACCTGGTAAAAAAAAATGAATCTAAATGTCATGTACAATTGTCATTGCATATTATATTGTCACTTTATTCCCATATCACTTTTGTTTATGTATCATTTTAATTGTTGAAGTCTTTTGAGTGTATAATATTCACTCAAAAGCATATTTTCCTAATAGTGACAACATATTTACTTATGTTGATGGCTGTAGGTAGGTACCAAAGAAACACGTACCTAATTAATAATATGTAAATTGAGTAATTTATTAAAGTAAATATAAAGGTATCAAAACAATAGTTTGGTTCGTGACCTTCGTGATATTTTTAGTTAGAAGCAAATAAAATTTAGATTGAAATTATTTGTTTTCTTCATTCGAAATTGGCGATATAATTATCATCCTTGTATTCACCATTTTCGCAAATGAGCGAAATATTAAATGATATTTTACTACAGAATAGATGAGTTGTAATACAAGTCTAGTTCAATACTCAATATTATTGCAGACCATAAATACATAAGATGACAATTGCAAATAGACCCTGTTGGGTACAGCAACATTAGATTTGACGAGGACGCACAAAATCAAAATTTTTTTTTGTTGGGCAAATCACACAGATTGATCTAGCCCCAAAGTAAGTTCGAAACTTGTGTTATGGGATACTAACTCAACGATACTATATTTTGTAATAAATACATATAAAAATAAACATCTAAGACCCGAGGCCGATCAAAAAAAAGTTGGTTTTTCATGGCGGTCCGGCGTGGTAACCATTACGCCACGGAGGTCTTCATCAATATAGTACATTATAGTATAGAAGTACTTTTTACTAGTTGTAAATAGTGGTATTTACAACTAGTAAAAAGTACTTCATTACTTTATTTTTTGAAACTGAAATTTTATCATGTAAATATATTAGCACCACGTTAGCACCATATTTTTAAATAAGTTACAAATTTATTTATTTATTTTACATTAGTGAATTATTTCGTTTTTAGTTTGAGCATCGGCCCCCACAAACTTTTGTTAGCCTCATTATTATGTGATCGTCTATGGACGATGACCGCTTACCATCAGGCGGGCAGTGAGCATGTTTGCCACCTTAGTGGTATAAAAAAAATTACTCGTAGTTAGATATAGATTTATACTTTTGTGGAGGAAAATAAAGACATATTTTTATTTTATTTTAAACAGAAACAAAGCTTTTTGTTCACTTACTGTGCCTCCAAACATGAGTGCTACCCACAGATAGCCTTGATCATCAATCGTCATGCCGTCAGGTATGACGTCTTCATAGCCATAGTCAGCTATGTCGATTATTGTCCTCCGACCACCTGTAATGTGTTAAAAGAAACATCCTACTTAATATTATAAAGGCGAAAGTTATGTCTATGTTAGTTATTTCTTCACGCTCAAATGGCTGGGTCAATATTTATGATATTTGGTATGTAGGTAGCTGATACCTTGGATTAACACATAGGGTACTTTTTATTCCGAAAAGTACGCGATTCCCTTAGGATTTGATCAAAAGTCTGATATAGGTGGCGCTGCTGTGCATAAATAAATATACGCCAACGAAGTTGCGCGGGTTTCACTAGCAGGTAAAGTATAAAGCCCGTATTGTAATGGTGCGGCCAGACTGCTGTAACGTAAATGTAACAAAATTTCCATAGTGTGGACGCCTTGTGCGCACGCCACAGCGCACGCTGAGCATTATATGTACTTACGGGCCATTCTTTCATTGCGTGTTTCATTAATCAATTTAGGATTACGTTTTCAAATTAACATTTAATCATTTCTATATTAATGAAAACATTGTCACAGAATATGTTGAAGTCCCTGACTTTACAGCGCCGTAATACAAAATGGCCCTGCTTTTTAAAACGGCTAGCTGTTTTGTATTACGGCGAATTACGCAAAATACCTGCGACATAAAATAGTCCGTGACGTAAAATCAGTCATGTTAGAGGTCACAATCCTCGACGAAAGGACCCCAATTACATACGAATTTATCACTTTTCCAATACCTATCTGGACATTATGCATAATATCCGCAATATGGATCATTTTGTAGATACTTAATATACAATGGATACAATTATTTTTAATAATATATCATGCATAGAAAACTATAATACCTAAAACAAAAGAAATGTTCATGTTTATCATATGCGAGCATCGAACCCGTGTCTTTTGCAATTAGAGTGACACACATACAAACCAAACTGTTAATGTAGTACAAAGTAAGCTGAAAGAAAGCTTTTGACAATAAGTATAGAAAAGTTATGTCATTCAGAACAACGCATAAAAAAATTAAACTTTAATTAAAGTTTAACATCTTCAACAGTTAGCTTACTTATATCTCCTTTCCGTACGTCAAAGTCATACGCCTCGATCTTCTGTGTCGGTGAGTCGATGTAATACAGTATGGAGTTATTGAGCGACCACGCCAGGCCGTTGGAGATGGTGACTGGGCGGATTTGTATGCGAGGGTGCGGCATAGCCTCCGGGTGGAAGCTGTAGAAGGTGGCTTTGTCCGGGACCACGTCGTCTCCTGATTGTGGTCCTTTTGTGCCTAGTGAAAATAATATGGTTAAATATATGTTGAAGGGCTTAACGTTCTCCTTCCTATTTAGTTTTCTCTGATGTTCTACCGTCTACACTGTAGAATCTACAGCTAGGGTCTTCAAAAACTTTGTGAAGAGATTCTTTAAGTTAGCAGCGCGTTAATAATTCTGGTATTGCAAACTAAACGTCTATAGGCTGCAGTCACTGCTTACCATTAGACGGTAGTTATTTGTTTACCACCTTAAACATTACAAACACATTTTGGTGAACAATTATCCATAAAATTTTAGTCCATATTAATAAATTTTGGGTAAAAATAATATTTAAATTGAACAATACCTACTAGTATAGTTGTTTTGCAACTGTACCGATAAATAAGAAAACAATAACGCAACGTACGGACGACCTACATAGTCCCTTGTCTTTATGATATTTGAAATATATAGAGCCCTTAATACTGACCTACTTTTTACAACGTCAAAATACAAATCTTATCTACTACCATAAACCATTTATACAAAGATCCATTCAAATACACAACACAATATGAAAATAATAAAAATAATAATTAACACATTGTTCTAATCTGAAATTACGATGCCTATTTTTTTTTCACACAGCGCCACCTGGCTCCAAAGTAAGTTAGGCATAACCTCCTTGTGTCACGGACCACGGGTACCAGACAACGAGATTATATATTACCTATCCTAACTAATACTATAAATCAGAAATTGAGTTTGTTTGTTAGTTATTCCTTCACGGCTTGACTAATCAGCCGATCATTATGAAAATTTGTATACATATTGTCAGGGGTACAGTACAGAGTCCAACATAGGCTACTTTTAATCCTGTGAAAGTATGTCATTCCAATGGGAAAATATTTTTTCTACTATAGGTGACGCTGCAATGCGATGTCGGCCAACAGATGGCGCCACAAGTCGCGCTATGGGTTGTTTTGTTGTCAAACGAGATCTATGTCATAAAATTAACCGCGAGCGAAGCCGCGAATTTTATGAAAAAAGTTGGCAAACAAGCATTTGTACGTGACTACCGTCGCTCCGCTCATGGGCCACTGAGACACCAGGCCTGAGCCGTTATATGCGTTTTAAGAATAATAACATGGATAGGAATATGGACATGTTACATGCACCAGAGAAAATACTTAAAATTTTAAACAATTTAAACTTTAAAGCTACACTTCACGGAAATAATTTATCGCCAATCTAGGTATTCATTACCCATTGTACAGTCAGCGGCATAAACATTTTGTCACTTTTGTTTTGTACATAAGTCATTTTAATTGTTGAAGAATACATGTAAACAAAGTGACAAGGTACTTAATGACTTTAGATTGGGTCTAGACGGCGTTGTGTAACAGTGAATTTAGTTATGTAATAAAAAAAAGTTACCAGCCCAAAAACGTCCTTCGCTGTCAGGTTTTCCTTCATTGATGACGTTATCTGGCAACCCCACGTCGACGGTACTCAGCAGGCGGAGGGCGGTGTCGCCGGGTACATTCCAGTCCATCAGATACAACGAATTTCGCACCGCTACCAGCAGACGGGGGGTGCCCGAAACTAGCGCCACCACATTTACTTGTCCGTAACCTAACAATACAATAATGTAACAGCAAATATTATACGCCTAGCCAGGTACAAGTAAGGTAGGGGGGGGGGGGTGCCCATATTGTAGGTCCTACAGAATACGTCCTTGTCAATGTATAGAGAGTTTCCAAGTCGATAAACTATCTGAAAATAAAAGTTCCATCAAAATCAGTTCAGCCCTTTTAGAGATTAGTTGAAACTTAGAGAGAGAAAAAGAGAGTTCTCTCGCCCTTACACAAAGAAAGTGTTATTTTGTTTACAAATAGACATTTTAGTTTTATATATAGATGAAGAAAGCAGAAAACATTCCATATACAACATATCATAATTTGTTGGTAATAAGGTGGCTTGAAAATAATGAATTACGATTAATTATTAATAATTTTCTAGTAATCATACTAACTTCGATAATTTTCAATTAATTGATATTAACCGGTGCTAAAAACAATTTTACGCTAACAATCAATTTTAAATGGATGCAATTCAAGCAAAATTAAACAAATCGTCGACTTCCCATTTAACTTCTATCATTCGAAGAAATAGAATGCTTTCTCTAAGCCACAATAATATTAAGTTAATTTGGAACAATCTTTGCACAGTAACAAATTATCGTAAATTAAGCAGATCATGGTTTCATGCTAATTACGCCAGCATTTCACGATTTAGGGCTTATGGCTCGATCGTCGATTTTAGTGGTTTTGAGAGCTAAATGCATCGAAAAATGATATAGAACTGCTAAAAAAAGTCGATCTCCGCGACTAAAAGTAGCTAGTCTGAATAAGCCCTTAGTTATAGCCTATAATAGAAAAGAATTAAATGATCTGGCCAGGTAGGATTGCATTTGATACCTGTACATTGATTAGCAAAACAAATCGATATTACTAACGAGTATTTCTTTTATTGAAGGTACTTATTTAGTATGAAATATAATAAATTCGCCAATCTACTCAGGCATAGTTCCGTTCCGTCTTAAGTCAACAAAAAAACGATTTTACATCTAGATTTTTAAAATTCTTAGTTAATTTAATTTCTAACCGATATGTTTGGTGGTGATATTTCCAGTGTGGTAATCCAGACGATGCACATTCTGTCGATGCACGTCCACGAAGAATAAACTCTGAGACTGGTCGTCCCAGACGGGACTCTCGCCGTGTTCAAACAGCGCCGGTTTACCAGAGGCCGATGGAGACGAGACCTAACAGACAAGAACTATACAAATCGTCTCTATGAACACCAAGTGAAGATATTTCTAACTATTTTTTTTTTCGATATTAAAGTTAATAGGCCTGAGGGTTCGACCTCTGCCAAATTGTGATATTTGTTACGTCTATAGGTTTTGATTCATAATGAATGACTATAATTATAATAATATTTGAAATAAGTATTCAAATATAGTGTAAAATCTTTTTTCTTTTAGATTTAAACAAATAAAAATTATATGTTAATCAAAGATTTACTTGCAAAATGTTAAAATTATAAAAGTATTCATTACAATTTAAATTTTAACAGAACTAATAATAAATAATTCAATTAATGTATTAGTTAAAATAGAAAATTAACTTGCGTAACTAAACTAAATGAAAAAAATCTTACCATTGAAATTTTGTAAGCCACAGCTGTACATATAAAAAATAACAAAATTAGATATTGAACCATGGCACCGATGATTTCACTTTGAAAGTAAAAGATAAACTAGCTTCGACCATTTTTTTACACTTGGCGTCAGAAAGAGTAGTCGAGCATTGTTCGCCTCGTAAACAAAACCCAACACGGCCAATAAAACAAAAATAAGTCGACGATTTTTGTCGCATTGTAAAGGAAAAATAAATGAAGTAATTTT
This sequence comes from Endotricha flammealis, assembly GCA_905163395.2. Taxonomy (NCBI): domain Eukaryota; kingdom Metazoa; phylum Arthropoda; class Insecta; order Lepidoptera; family Pyralidae; genus Endotricha; species Endotricha flammealis. Next base: position 8,022,469 of record LR990868.1, read on the forward strand.
CGCTTCTTATCCTACAAACGATCTCAGTAAAAAAAAGGGAAATTGTAATTACGTGGTGCAAATTGAGTGTTCAGGTTTGAAAATTGCGAAACACGATGAGCAAATGAACAAACCGACATTCGCATTGTATGTTCATATTATACAGCGATAAAATGAAAAATGTAATTAAATAAAACTTAATTACATGTCATAAAATAAACTGTATTTGACATTTGTTTGAGGTATGTATGAATTCTCTAAGTACACTATTGTTATTAATAATTAAGTATATTTTTATTGTTTCGTCGTAATTGTACGGGTTAGCTCGTATCAGTGTTTTCCTGCGACCTGATCGCCACCGACTTGGCTTAACTAACTGTCCTCTATCGTGACTCCTTGAGCACAACGAAAACCAATTTAAATACTATGCTAGCTGCCAAATAGGAACAGGAATTAGAAGTGTCCAATTACACAGTAGAAATGAGTTACTATAGTCCGGCAATCTCGTGCGCGACCGTCCCGCGGGGTGACAGACGGTGGCGGGGACGAGGTACCTAAGATGTCAGCGGGTAGCGGGTGGTGTAGCGGGGAAGGGAAACGCGTGCATCGCGCGTCAAATACGGCAGTCTCGGCTACGCTACCTCGTCCCCGCCACCGTCTGTCACCCCGCGGGACGGTCGCGCACGAGATTGCCGGACTATAGTAACTCTACTATTTTATTAATTACTTATTGTTATTTTGACACCTGTTCTTTACGTTGCTATTCTTATTTGGAATGGATAGATCAGAGTTGTTACAATTAGGCCCGCCGCTCATTTGTGACTTTTTGTCACGGTGACTTTTTGTCACCGAGTCGAGTGCTATGAAGATATATGGGAGTACGCTGACTATGGTGACGTGACATTACGGTGACTTCATAGCATCGACTCGGTGACAAAAAGTCACCGTGACAAAAAGTCACAAATGAGCGGCGGGCTTTAGTTTCGCTTTCACCAAGTGCTAATAAAATCAAATAGGCTACAAATAGCCTAACCAAATAAGAAACGCCAAATGGATACCAGAACTATAAAAAAAACTGTCAAGTAATTGACGAATATTCGGGACTTTATTTAGCGCTACTTTCGTCGCCATTTTATGTCCTTACGTTTTTAGTCGCGAAGATCAGCCTAACGTTGTCTGCTCAGCCTCTTATTGTTATTCAATTTGAACTAGTAGTTCCTGAGATTAGGATGTTCAAACAAAATTTTCAGTTGTATGATATTAATATAGATTTAAAGACAAAATATAATTAATACATCGTTTATTTCATAACTTACGTTACGACAAATAAATTTGCTTACGTTTAACTTACATTTTAAATAAACGTTAACTATGTAGTAACTATTCCATCCTTACGGCGTTTTTCCACTATCCGTTTTTTATCGGTCCGATAATTGCCGGTCTGATGTAGAAATTCATACTTTAGTATACGCGCTTCTCCACTACTCCGGTATCCGGTTTTATGTCTAAAGTATGAATTTCTATATCGGACCGGTAATTACCGGACCGATAAAAATCGGATGCCGGAGTAGTGGAAAAACGCCCTTACGCATTGTAACATTTCTAACCAATCATAAAAGAATGTTAAACACTTTACATTTATATTTTTATTACAAAATAGCTTGCATAGATCAAACACGTGTTTGCACCGCGGCAATCAAAATAAAAAGACATATTTCATTTCAACGAGACACTGAGGAAGAACACAATATGAGATTATCAATAATTTGCACAAATCCATTTTAAACTTAAGTTTCATGCTATCTCTTTCTTCTTCCTTAATTAGACAATGCTAGCATGAGATTTAATGCGTCATTAAATTGAAAATATTTTTGTGCAAATCACGCTACAGAAATAATTATTTGAATAATTTAATTTTCTCTAAAGACTTCACAACTTACATATTCTATTTAAAATTTATCACTTAATAATAAAATGTCAGTATTAGATTATAATAAAAACCCGTCATATTATATCAATTGAAGTAATTCTTTACGAAATAACCGTTTGACGAGGCTTTCATTACCATTGTACAATATTGTGCGTCTTTAAAAAAAGTTACAAAACAATTACTAATTTAATTTTGAAATATTATTGCATTATGTAAATTATTACTCATTACATTGTAAAAATGACATAATTATGTCATTATCAAGTGATAATTTCTTACAAAATATGTAACATGAAAAAGAGAAATATAAAACAAAAAACATTATTCGGGAAATACAACATTTATTTCTTTCTACTATTCTATCTGAGAAAATCAACTAATATTAAATATGAAAATTAATAAATTATATTTTGTTGGATGCCTAGGAAATTATTTTGCAGCAAATTCGAAAGACGCAAATATATTATAGTTGGTATTATAGTAAAGTATGAATATTTAGTGTAGTAGGCGGCAGTATGAGTCCGCCTACGCGTGGTGCGGCGCGGCGGGCGCGGCTTCGGGCGGCGGTTGCTCCGGCGCCGGAGCAGCGACTGGTCCCGCCTCCGCCTGCAACCTGCGCCGTCATTCATAAATAAATATTCTAGGAGACGACACCATCTAGTCCCAAACTAAGCAAAGAAAACTCTTACTGTGAGTACTATAATAATATTAAATTTATTTCCTCAAAACAAGGTTACATGCAAGCTGTGGATATTTCATTTAATTTAATTTATTTCTATGAAATGCATTACATGTGACACATACATTATATTATGTACAGTACATTACATAGCAGTTATCTACATGTACCTTAAGGTACTTATAGCAAATTGAGTAGAAAAAGAGAGGCAGATATTTAAATTACTTTATCTTCCAGATATTCATTGACGCTATAGCACGCTTTATTAATTAGTAATTAACTGATTTTATGATATATATGTAGGTAGGATTTTTTTGTTGTACCGTGTAAGACAACCTATGTAGTGTGAGGCTGGTGCCTATAATAGATTTGTATATTTGTACTAGATTGCTAATAAATATACTTAAATACTTTTTTTTGTAAATAAATGCTTATATATATGTACATAGAAAACATCGAGACCAAGGTAAACAGACACGTTCAGACATACAAATATTTGCCTTAAGCAGGATTCGAACCCGCGGCCCTCGGGATAAAGTAACCATTGCTAGCCACTCGACCACTATTCCTGTCGGAAGCTGTCGGTCCATCATTCATGTGTAGAGCATTGCGCCTCTTGACTTATCCTTACTAATATTATAAATGAGAAAGTGAGTTTGTTTGTTATTCCTTCACGGCTTGACTAAGCAGCCGATCATTATGAAAATTTGCATACATATTGTTAGGGGTACAGAGCCCAACATAGGCAAGTTTTTATCCCGTGATATCCCGCTGTATCGGCCAACAGATGGCGCCACAAGTCGCGCTATGGGTTGTTTTGTTGTCAAACGAGATCTATGTCATAAAATTAACGCGAGCGAAGCCGCGGGGAAAAGCTAGTATCGTTATAAATTCAGTTTAAAAACAAAAATGCATTACCTCTGGTGGGCCTGGTGCCTCGCTCTGAACTCAGCAGCTTTTAGTTGCTCTAGATGGAATTGCTGTCGCTCCTGGATGAGTTGCTGGCGCTGGTATTCAAGACCTGATAATAATAAATTCAATACAAAAACCTATATTAGAGTAACTTCCTAGATTCCAAGCAATTGTTACTATTATTTTATTATTTAAATTGTAGATTAAATATCGTATAATTTACGCAAATGTTTATTCTAAATGCAGATACGTGAAAGCGGTTAGTTAGGAGGTCAACCTCCTAAGTCGTAGAACGACCAACGTGGACATTCGATTAAAAGTTTATTCAGCAGTGGGATAATATAAGTTGATGAGGATGAGAAAATCATGGAAAAGCAGCCAAACAAATAGTGCTTCGCGAACGTATAAAATAACCATATTGTCTGTGATTTTTCTTTTTGTAAAATCAGATTCTTCAAAAAGCGTTTAGATGGCTATTATGGTAAATAGATTGGAAACAAGTGATTACTACTACAAAAAGTTGAGTCAATACTTGTTAAAATACGTTGATTAAATTTTAAAAAAAATGTCATCCCATTACATCATATTTTAAAGATCAGATGAGACATCAGATGTGGCAGGGGAAAAAAGTTGTTTAGATAACAAATCGTTTGTCATCCCATTACGTCACAGTGGGAGGGATGATCGTATGAACATACCTTCTCTCTCCCGCTCCATAGTAGCTTCAAGCTCTTCGAAGTGTCTCAGTTTGATCTCCAGTTTCTTCATCTGGGTCTCAACGAGCAGTGCGACCAGCGACTTGATCTTCCTCTCCTCCACTCCGGCAAGGTGCTTGGCTTTGACTGCAGCAGCCGCCAGTGCCGCTGACGCAGCAGATTGGAGTTTCGCGTCTACTGTTGTTGGCGGTTCAGCTGCTAAATATTTTTATTATTTATTTATAAGGTTTTTACACTGATGACTTGTGTAACAAAAAAGTAAAATATATAAAAAGTACCAAGTTTAGTGTAAAAACAAGATTACAGAATGTATATCTGTTAACAATACCAGAGATTAATTAAACACTAGTTATGTTTGAAACTATAAAAGTGAAATAATTAACACAAATAAAAGTGACAAAAATTACAAAATGTGAAAAAGGTTTAGATTGAAAAACGAATAATGTTTTTTTTTTTAAGAATCGTAAAGAGCTTATGAAGTAGGTATTGTAAGAAAAAAAACTTGTTTATCAAGTGTGCGTGCATTTATGAAAAGAGAGATAGGGAGCAGTACCTGGCGGAGTCTCGGGCGCGTCCTTGTCTTCGGCGTTGGCAGCGACGGCGTCGGCGGGCTCCTCCTTGACGGGCTTGGCGCCGGCGACGGGCGGCTCGGCCTCGTCGGCGTCGGGCTCCGCCTTCACCTCGTCCTTGCGCTCCGCCCCCGGCTCGGGCTCCGGCGCCGTACCCGCTATGCCGGTGGCAGCAAGCGCGGCCGCCGCTCCGTGCGCGCCCGCAGCCTTCAAAGTTATTATTTGCTTACTTTATATGGTCTTAGAAACTAAAAGTAATTCCAAACGTAGTAACAACAAACCGTTTGTTTACCTTGACGTGCGCCTCCATCATGGCGGCGGGCACCTCGTCCTTGATGGCTGCGAACTCGTCCATGGCGGCGCGCGTGGCCTTGTGCGCGATGCGCGGGTCGACGACGGAGGCCAGGAAGGCGACCGTGCTCATGACCGGGTTGCCGGCCTTGCTGAAGGGCACGGGCTGGTAGGCCAGCGGGCCCAGCACGCCGCCCGAGGCCGCGTCGTGCAGGTACGGCTCCTCGATGGGCAGCCGCAGGAAGTGCAGGATGCACTCGTCCTGCGTGCGCGTGCCCACGTGCGCGGCGACGCGGTTCCAGTCGTCGCGGTGCAGCTCGAGCGCCTCGAGCAGCAGCAGCGTCTCCTGCTCCGTCCACTCGCGGCCCCTGGCGCCGCCCCTGTACTGGTCCAGCTTGAGGCCGGGCGCGGCGCCCAGCTCGCCGCCCGGCTCCGGCTTCGGCACCAGCGGCGCCGCGCCCGCCTCCGTGCCGTTCGGCAGGCCCGCCTCCACTTTCGGCACCGCCGCGTTCTCCGCTACGAACAAAATTTACGTTCAAAAATATGCAAAACCTTCTATACTCTTCTAAACAGGAAGCAGATATACAAATCAAATAGTGTTCTAAGTCTCAAAAATAATACCAGGGTACCACTCTAGACAATATATTTCTCATGCATCATTATTAAGGAATAAATTCGTAAAAAAAATCAAACCACATTTGTAGGTGGAAATTTGGTTAATATCTATCTACATATTTATATATAAGGTCCTAATTTATTAATGAACTTCCTTTTAACACATGACATACCTAGTCTTGCCATAAATATTATGAAAGAGTTTTTTATTTATTTTTCAATTGCAAACAACATTTATTACTTTTACAATGTGTTCGTTTAATACATAAATATAAAACAATTTAAAATATAAAAGGTTGATTCGAAGTGGTCTCCATTGGCTCCATTGGTCGGAAACGTTCGATTCCAACCAAGACTGCGTGGACCGAGCTTTGTGACCCGGCGCCGAGTCTTGCTGGAAGGACCATTCTTGGTTATTGAACATGGTGTTGTTAAGGGGCTTAGCTACCTTCTCAAGAATGGTATCTTGATACACTTGTGCCGATGTTTTGATACCTTTTTCACAAAAGTATGGCTCAGTCACTCCTTCATAGCTAACACTGTCGACTAATTGGGAAGCTTCCTTAGACCTTTGAGCATAAATACGGTCATTTTGTTTGTTAAAATGTTGCTCAATTGTAAAAAAAATCTCATCCGTAAACAAAAATTTTCTATGACCACGCTTTGCGTACCGCTTCAGTAGTTTTTTCGATTTTACCACCCTATTCTTTTTTAATTTAAGAGTTAAGAAATGACCAGTACGTCTCTTATAGGCTGCAAGTCCTAAGTCATCTTTTAAAATACGCGACATGGTTCTATCGCTGGTTGCTATCTTCATCTCCCGAGATAAAATCTTTTGCTTTCGGACAGGATTTCTTCGAATTCTTTCCCTTACTGCTTTGACTACCTTTTTCGTACGAACACTACGTGGACGGCCAGATCTTTTTCTGTCACAAACAGAGGAGCTCTTATTGTACCTATTAATAGCCCGGTACACAAACATTTTACTAATACCAAGCGTATGGAGAGTTTTAAAACTTGCACTTGGCTCCATACCTACTTTGTGTAATGCAATCACAGCGATTCGGTTCTCTTTATCGCCCCACTCCATTCTAATATCGCAAAATATTGTACAATGTATTGGCGCCAAAATAAGAAAAGACAATGAAAAAGCATATAAATATGACAGATTCCAAATTCAAATGTAATATTTTGTTTATTTTTAGTTGTAACAGTATTTATGGCCAGGCTAAGTATAGGTTACACATGATCGTTTAAGCAAGGAAATAGGTAATGGTCTAGTATTCAGTAAAAAAAAATGTAGACTGTATTGTAAGTAGTTAGAAAAATTTGCTTACTACATAAATTCATCCATATTCAACCATTTTGATATGTGAGACGCGTTGACGCGCCCTTCGCACTACACCCCTAAACCTTTTTTTTCTACTGACGGATGGCTGCTACAAGAGAGGCATATTTTACCGAGTATTTCTAAATTTAATGCATTTTTTACTGAATACTAACCATTATTTCCTTGCTTAAACGATCATATGTAACCTATATAGTCATGTGTTAAAAGGAAGTTCATTAATAAATTAGGACCTTATATAGATAATAAAAACCGGGCAAGTACGTGTCGGGCCACGCACAATGTAGGGTTCCGTATTGGATATGCATTTATTGCTTGCAGATGAGTACAATGCCATTTTCTATGACATTTGTACGTTTTCGCCAAATAAATTTTACTTCATAAGTTCGTCGGCTATTACTCCGTAACTAGTAGTGCCTACTTAACCGTATAGTTTTCCTTGTAGGTTCACTATATGGTCTACTACATGAACATATCTACATGAATTTTTTCAAATTTCTAAATCAAGACTTTCGGAAATAGAGGGCCCTCTATCTCCGAAAGTCTTGATTTAGAAATTTGGGGGGACCACCGTGCAAAACGAAAATTGACACGTTAAATGAAAATAATTCGCAAACGGATTATTGTATCGGTGAATGATCTTCCCACACCCTCAATGTTTTTAAGAGACCTATCTAACGATACCCCACAAGGTGGCTTCGGTGCGAAAAAAAAATTTCATTCCCACTTTACCTGTTTCTACCACTTTGTTAGCATTGTTAATATGCGTATACATACCAAATTACAGCTTTCTAGCATCAAGCGTCTAGGCGCTAGACCGCGGACGGACAGACGGACATGGCGAAACTATAAGAGTTCCTTGTAGTTTACTACGGAACCCTAAAAAGTGAGTTTACCAATATAGTCTGTCAAAAAAGTAGGATCAATGTAGAAAACGAGGTTAGAACTAAAGACTGTAAATTACCAGGTCGTCGTGCGACAAGCGGCTGCAAGCCCGACGGCGTGTCGGACAACACGTGGAAGTGCGACGTCGGCGGCGGACCCATTGCCGTAGGTCGCGACTCCGCTTCCAGCTGAAACAATACAGCATTATTATAAGTGCAAAATTAGTTCACTTTTTACAGTTATTAATAAATAATTACTGTAAAAATAAACAAAATAGATTGACATTGACGCAATCAAATATGAGACTGACATGTCAAATGTGATCTACTATTTGGGCCCACCTTTAATGGCACTATTGAAATATTTGAATTGTACTGCGTACCTGGTAGTTGACGAGCCCCCACTGCTCCAGGAAGCCGTGCACGCGCATGATGGCGCACACGTCGCCGGCCAGGTTGCGCCGGCACGCCGTCGACGTCAGGTACTCCGTCGGGTTCAGCCGGTACGTGTCGATCATGAAGTTCCTAGAAACACGCAACATTCATATCCACCAAAATACGTAGAATATCGTCTGTGCAACTGGCAGTGAGAGGCCACTATGGTAGCTCAGTAAGGTCGTCAGGGGAAACCCTGCGATTTTTTACAGTACTCTTAGGACGAGTATCAGACTAGAACCGTAGGCAGGACCAACAAGATAGTATAAATCTTAGTACAAATCTGCCGCTTGAACTAATGGTAGAAAAATAATGTGACGATTCGAAAGAGCGTGTAGTATAGGCCTATTTGAATAAAAAATCTTTGATTAAAAAATATGACTTAAATGAAATTTTGCAGTCATATTTTTAATTCACACTTAAGTGAGAAGAACCGGATGTCCTGCTATTTGTACGCGCCAACAACGCGACCTACGGTTTATAAAACAATTGAAAATCAATTGTCGTACGCACTAAGTAATAAGTTACCACCAGTTCGAACTTCGTTTTACGTCAGCGCGAGTCGGCCTTGTTGGCGACTAGTATAATAAGGTAGCTTTGCAGGCAGAATATATTTACTTACCTATAAGCGAGATATATTTCGGGTGTTTTAGACTTGTTCTTGCTGTTGAAGAACTCTGGCAGGGCGCGTTTCTCGATGGTATGTATCGAGTTGTAGTCGAACCAGGCCGAGTATGACGGAACCACGATGTGGTGCGTCTGATCTGTTACATTGTCCTCCAATTCTTCTTTGATTAGCATCTCCTGTATTACGACAATTGAATTAATAATGGGATGTGAGGTAACATTTTTTCTTTTTACGTTTACTATTTTCTGATCTAAGTGAGATTGGAATGAAAAATAGGAATCCCAAAGATCGAATCAAAAAAATATTTGACTTAAAATTAGCCACTCTCAGACCATAAACTCTTCTAATCAGTGCTTTCGTCCAAAAGTGAATCCTCATAAAAAGAAAGTGAGTATACCTGCGTGTTGCAGTCGGAGTGTTTCCCCTGCGAGTCGTCGTGCGCGTCCATGGGCGGCGCCGGCGTGGCGGGCGCGTCCATGGGCGGCGCGGGCTCGGCCGGCGACGGCTCGACGGCCTTCTCGCTCTCCGGCGTCGGCGCCGCGTCCGTGTTGTCGCGAGACGCATTGTCTTCCTCGTCCTCGCCGTCGTTATCACGCCGTTTCATAATACGACTGTTCAATTTATAAATGACTTGTTCAAGCACATTTCTACTATACTCCTCTCCTCTTGGCTTCTGCCTATTGCCGACAGGGTTAACAGGCGAAATTACCTTTATATTATCCGTGGATTCACGCCGCAGTTACTTTTTGTGGTGCAACAGAATGCAACACGATAACATTCTTCAACTTTTGCGGATTTTCAAATAACCTTTTGTTATCGGATGTTGCCCACTACACTTGGTAACGTTGCTCCACAAAAAGTAACTGCGGTGTGCAAAATATATTTTATTATACTAAAACCATAGAGGTTTTTTAAATGCGATAATCTTTTAATTACAAATTAATTAATTTTCATCATGCTATGTCTCCTAAGCAACTAACAAAATCAAAAACAGGCAAAGCCAACAAATAAACTCAATACATGGCAACCGACGAAGATGTTGCCTTTGCCAAGTATTGATCAAATTTTATATAATTTGTGAGTATGAGTCATACTCGAAAAAAGGAAGGACTCAATACAATGTCATACCTCTTCCTCTTGCCGTGTTTCTGCGGCGGCGGCGACGGCGAGCGCTTCCTCTTGCCTCCCTTCTTGCTCTTACTAGATGGCTCTGCACCCGGGATCAAATCATCCACGGACAACCGTAGTTTGTGTACCTGCAAATCATTAAAAAGCACAGCAGTATAGTGCAAAAGTTATGTTTACAGACAAGAGTATCCTAGTTGTTTAACATAATTCGTTTCTTCATATATTAAAAGCATTTTTTATTACTTAAGAAGCACATAAAATTATATCAGTATCAAAAATAGGTGGCTTTGCAACGCGTGCGTGATAGGCTACCATCGGGCCGGCCGTTTGCTTGTTTGCCACCTTTGTGGTATAAAATTTGTTACCTTCTTCTTGCCCGAGGCATCGAGCTCGTAGTCCTCCTCGTTCATCCACTCGTTGTACTGCGGCAGGTCCAGCACCCAGGAGGCCGACACGCGCCACGGCTCGGCGCGGACCAGCTCCCAGTTCGCGCTCTCGGGCACATCCACCTTTATAATATCATTATTAAGTACCTTTGGCAACGATTGGTACCGATAATTCGAACAATAATTTTGTTATTTACTTACACCTATGTAAGTAACGACGATTAGTTATCATTATGTTGTAATTCTTTGGATCGTTTGTTCCTATTATCTGACATAGATGAGTGTTATAAAATATTAGTTACCGGCAGGTCAGCCTGCGCCCATGTGTCGTGGCTGTCAGGTAAATAGTACCAGTGTACCAGCACGTGGTTCCCGCGGCGCAGAACAGGCCGCGCGTATTCTTCCTCCAGCGGGTCCACTGTCGGGTACACAATGTGTGTCGCATCCTCTTCATCTTCTGTAATGTATTAAATATAATCCCAGGTTAAGCTAAGCTTCCTATAAAGATACTAATACACAATTCGTTTACTATAAAAAATACATTTTTATTAATGTTTGATTGGATTGAGATTGGCAAACGAACATGGGGGTCACCTGATGTTAAGTAACAGTTGTATTCTGATATCTGTGTTAAGTAATCAATAAATAACAAGTAAAATTACCACAAATATCGCCATGGTGTCCGACAATCTCCTTGATCTTATTAACGGTAGCTTTGTCCACCTCCGGGCGGATGTAAACGCAAGGTGTGCGGATGACCTCTGCGCTGCCAAGAGAAGATTCGATTTCCATCATCATCTGCACGTTCAGGTCCTTGCGAGATGGATTCTGTAAAGGTAGGTGGGGGTCCGGGAAGAGAATAACGTTTTTTATTAGATATGTGTGTTTGTGAAGATAATACGCAAGCTAATTACTCGTATTTACAGGGTGAAGGAGGATTTTTCAAAGCACAAGAAGACTACTATTTATCGAAAGAATAAACAGATTGGTTCTGTGTGGACTTATCTCCTTATGTGTTAGTGATACCCGTCATCAGGTGGGTCGTATACTTGTTTGCCACCTTTGTAGAATAATAAAAAAAACTCTAATGGTCAGCATTGCCCGCGCCAACACAATTGTCGCATTTTTCATGAGAATTTCGAAAAAAAAATATAAACCTTCCGTGAAAACATCTAACTGATAATGAAAAATACTTCAAGTTCCATTAGAAGTAAGTAAAACAAAGAAACTATGGTTTATCGTAATTAAACAGAGAGAGAAGAAACCAAAATATAGTCGATTCTACAATTACTACTCATGGATACTACTTAAAAGGAGATCCCAGACACTGTCGGTACTAGTTTTAAGTGAAGATAATGTTATAAATAATTTGGTTTTTTAAAAAACAAAAAAACACGCAATGTAATTTGAGTGCTATATTGATTCAATTATCCAAGTAATTCGCAAATGTAGCACAATAACTACAGCGTGTGCTGTAGAAAAGTCGTTATCAAAGGGTATTTATAAAAAACATGAAACAAAAATATTATACATGCAAACCACACAAATATATCTCCAATATTAGTGACAAAAATATTGTTAATATACATACACAAAGACACACGCTAAAAAGGTAACCCAAATTTATCCCCAAAGATTCCAAATTCCATTTCACTCAAATTAGACAATTTTATGGAACTGCATGAAAATTTATGAGGGATTTTTTGGAAATTTCCAAAAGCATGGAAGTTTACTATCATTTATATGAAAACCCATTGTGTGAAGAAAGTACCTATAGGTCATAATTGCGTTAACATGGTTTGTTGAAAAGACAAAATGTAAACAAACACATTCTAATACTTTCAAATAGAGATGAACAGGTTATAAATACATGTAATGAAAGAAGAATTAACAACTGTCTAATTCAGCCACCATTACTGTTTTATTTATATGTTGTCCCATCCATTTATATATTTTGTCCATCGTCTTCTGAATAAACTATAGATAATTAAAACATACTTTTCTTTAGTACAATCGAGATTCAATTATTAATAATTATATTAGCAAAAAGGCTAGAAAAATTGGTCTTCTACTGAAGCTTCTACACTACTAGATTTTTTTGAAATACAATCCCGTTGCCCAATCAAGGATGTGGGATTGCATATTTCTATCCATACTTCATTTAAATTTTTAATACAATGTGGTATTAAAAGGAACAATGTACAATGTAGTAAAAGGTTTTAAAATGTACACAATCAAAAATAAAGTAAATAAATTCACGAAAACATTAATTGAATATAAAAGTGCATGGTGTCACATTGTGTAATTTTCATAAAATTACAAAATAAAGTGATATTTACAATTTAAAATCATGTTTTGAAGGAAAAACATAATTCAGGTAGGTGTATTGTGAAATATTTAGTGTTTGTTATGTGCATAAAATTTGTTAATAATGTATCATACCCTGAAATATCGTGCTTTGAATATGTACATGGTGTGTAACATCTGAAAGATCTATAAAAGCTTATAGAAAATCTATTAAATAAAACCATGTTGAATATATTCTTCATTATAATAACTCAAGTTTAATTTGTATGATTGAAACTGACCCCGGAAATATTTGTATAAAATACTATCTAATATTAATATACCAACCATCAAATTAATCAGATTTTTATATCCCTTTGACAGGCATAGTAAAAAATTATCAAGTTCTTATTGCCATTTACAAAATAAATGCCAGCGCCATATGCAACTGGATGGCTACCCCCCTATTTTTGTATATGGAGTTCAGTTGCCACAATTAGGCAAAAGTCACTTTTCCACCATATACATAATATTTCCAAACTTTCCAATTCTTCTAAAACGTTTATAAAGTATGTTAAACTTGTTAGATCATTTCTCTTAGAGATGTTACATGCACATGACATGGATGCATTGTTATAGCCTCGCTGTGGCTGGCTGCATGGGCTGCGGGACTGCGGGGGCGGCGGTGAGTAGCGGGTGCGGGGCGAGTGCATACCTTACCGACCTGGAAGTCGAACTTGCGCCACCGCTGCTCCGACTTGAAGCGGAACATGGTGGCCAGCACTGTGCAGAGGGACCCGCCCGGCTTCATGTCCATGAACACTTTCATCTGTTAGAAATACTTTCAATTTAGTCTCATTTTAAGTTTCTATAAACTTACAAGGACTAAGAAATGCTAATTGACTATTAGCTTATTTTTATGTTATACAGCAGACAAACAGGCATGCGGGCCGTCTGATAGAAAGTGGTCACCACCAGTGGCGGCTGGTGGGTCATGGCACTGGTGGTGCACTTTATCAGCTCTCTAAGTACAATTCGAAATTGCAATAAAACAACACTTTGTCCTTACAAAGCCCAAAACAAAATAATGTATTGAGACGCTCACATCCACACAGCCATTTCTTTCTGTTATACATTTCACTTTTAAAACTTCGCGTAAATGATTTATTTTTCGATTTACACTCTTGTTTAAAGTTAAGAAATGGCCTGGGCCTGGGTCCAGTTGATTTTAAATCGATCTTTTGTTGAAAAGTTTTATTATTGCTTTTAATAAAGTCAATGTTAAAGTTAATGCTCATTTTAACAGCTATTTAGTCACACAACTGCCCAACACACAAAACGATAAGTTAGTTTATTATAATTTATAATTCTATCACAAATCACAATATAAACAATAACAAAAACAAATGCGCGACGCGGTCGTCCGTTCGCTGTCAGTTTTTCGTTCACCAGCTCTCGGTAAACTCCGGCTCGTGCGTGCGGCGCACGCGAGCTGTCTAATTTTGCCATACATTTTCTATTGCACTATCTCTGTCTCACGCGCCAGACGTTTTAGCTCGTATTTCATAGACGTCGTATGACTATTCGCCGTGCGCGTGGCCTAGCGCACGGCCTAGCGCACGGCGAATTGTCTTTACAAGCGAAAATAAGACTTAATACTTTAGCCAAGAGTTGAAATTGTTTTGTAACAATTTCGTTAATATTATATAGATAGTCAATCGGATTATAAAGCATTTTTTTTTTCTGAACCTATTAAAATCTGGTAGTTCAGTGCACGAGCGCACTTAAGGTACAGCCGCCCCTGGTCACCACAGTCTATTTTACAAACAGAAAAGAGACAATATGAGACAGCGAGGAGACATGGTGGTTGCCACAAGATGAATGAAACCATTCAAAACATTGTTATAATATCCAATTATTTTTTTGTTTTTCTACCATTAGGCTATCATTACTTTCAACAGTTTCAACATACAATTCAAACTTTATTGTTTGTTCTTTCTGTCAGTACAAGATTTCCTGATATAAACACTAATACTTATCACTTCTTCTATCCAATATGTAAAGAAAATGTCAATAAATGATTAGACATCAATAGCTTACTGGAAGCCGGATGAATGGTGGATCTGCTGCATTCTTCCCTAGTTTGTTCTCCTGGTATTGGATGAGCTGTATGACCAGTTGGGCCAGCCCTTCTTTCGTCGGTGGGTCTGTTTGCACATGCTGAAACAGAAAAGTATCATTTTACCATGTTAGAGACAAAGTCTAGTCTACCTATAAGACTTTGAAGCTAATAGTTATTATTTAGATTATCTTTAATCAATTATAGGCTGTTTGTACTTTGAATAACAGCTGTCTCTACTCACAGAATTATATTGAAATAGAAATATTCCCAGTTACTCTAGAATACTCTAGATTATAATCATAAACTAGACTAGATTGAATGGATACTTTTGTAGACACTTTCCTGTCAGAAATATTTTTCTGTGAAGTTAACACTTGATTTGTTTAATTTCCAATTGCACAACCTTACAGTAAATGACCAAATCGCTGTACAATGGAAAAACAAATAATCAAAAAATTCATCTGATCTTACCGACAATGTATAAATGCAAAAAACAGTGTTTGGATAACACGCTAATGATATATTTTTATTATGTGTACTACTTTTCACCAGTAGGTTAGAGACAATGTTTGCGGGAATCGGTAATGAAAAAGTATGATACATTAATATCACCTAAATGTTGTCAAAGTAGCTATTTATTATAGAAATAGTAAGAAGCTTTGTAGTAAAACATGCGTAAATCGTTCACCTTTTTACAATTTTTCTGCAACCAAACACGAATTTGATCGAATTGTGCTAATGATTCCGGTGACTGAAAATACTCCACATTCGGCCCTCCATCTTTTTTGGGGCATATATTCGACATTTTAAAACGTTCTAAGCAATGTTTACGCTTTAGAAATATTCAAACACTAGTTAGGTAAATTGTTACAATTTACAATAAATCGCGGATGGAAAAACAATACAAGCGGCGTCGTTTTCTTGTTCACCACTTTTTGACGTTTCGAAGATGGTGTTGCAATTTTATAGTGGGCGAGAACTGTGCTCTTTATGTTGTAATGGCGGAAACACACTACCGTGTCGGGGCGTGTCGTGTCGCGCTCTGTCGTGACGGTGGGTGTGCACCTGTGCACACTTACCTTACGTGTCGTGTCGGGGCGCGCTTCTGTTCAGAAATGAACGAAATAAACGCCAGACGTTTATTTCTTTCATTTCTGAACAGAAGCTCGCAGTGTTTGCCTTTGTCTGGGTGTTTTCTAAAACGTATTTATACGTTATAGAAAACACCCAGACAAAGGCAAGCAATACTTTTTTTTTGTAAATAAATACCATTATAATGGTATTTATTTACAAAAAAAAAGTATTTAAGTATATTTATCAGGAATCTAGTACCTAGTAACTCATTATCACGCTGCAAAAACAAATTTAAAAAAAAGCGTCCACTTGTTCGCGCCACGAGCCGCGCGCGGGTATAGAAACACATTTGCAGGGCGTGTCGTGTCGCGTCATAACCCCCACCGCCCCGTGGCGCAATCGGCGGCCAGCAGTCCGCGCCACGACAGAGCGAGTCACGACACGACACGCCCTACAAATGTGCTCCTAACCGTATAAAATGTATGAACGCGATATGCTTCTGGCGCGACACGACACGCCCCGACACGGTAGTGTGTTTCTGGCTTGAAAGCTGGAAACAAATTATCGGACGCGGCTCGCTGACGGACACGGCCAAACAGCCGCGACTTCTCGTTCTCAGTCAAGGCAGGTCAGGGCTTATGTCAATGATAAGTTATTTGTCTTTTCAAAATTAAACTTTAAAAAGATTAATTACTATTATTTAAACATACAAAACATATTTTTTTATTGCTGTTGTAACCATTGTATTCTAGTCATATTTTCACTAAATTTTCCATTTCAACGACAAGAGCCGACTGTCTATGGTATTTTACGTGATGTGGTAGTCGCTACAGGCAACACCGGGATCATATGATTGTTCAATGAAGGTGCACGTCTGATAGGCGTCGTCTTGATTCCTCGGGCCAGTTTTTAATTTTCTGGCTCTATATCGGTTGTTTTACGTGTTAGTGGTGTTAAATATTAACTATCAGCCATGGCGCTAAGCGATGCAGATGTTCAAAAACAGGTATGTATGTGGGATTTGCTAAATAATCTCATTGCATATTAGTCAAATTTTGTCGAAATGATTGATCCAGGCATTCCTCAGGAATTGAGCCAAATGTGCATTTTGGATAGAAATATTAGAGAAAGTATGTTTTTTCTGGTATATGTTGGTAATATGTTTAAAATTGCATTTTTAATACAGATCAAGCACATGATGGCCTTCATCGAACAGGAGGCTAATGAAAAGGCCGAAGAAATCGATGCAAAGGCGGAGGAGGAGTTCAACATCGAGAAGGGCCGCCTGGTGCAACAGCAGCGGCTCAAGATTATGGAATACTACGAGAAGAAAGAAAAACAGGTTGAACTCCAGAAAAAAATGTAGGTCCTAACTTCTAAGAAAGTCCCATTAGTAAACTCCTATTTGGGATAGAAGGTGCCCCTCAGGCGACTGACCGTTCGAATAAAATGACCAATCTTCTAAGGTACCCGAAGTCAGTTTTGAGCAGTGACATAGTATAGCTACATTACATTACACATGGCACACAACAAACTTCTGACTTATTTGAGTTGGTTTGATATTTCAAAGGCAGAAAACATAATTATTAATATAGGTAGTAATGCAATGAAAAATAATTTTAAAATCAAACACTGAATATAATGTAACATCAGTTTATCTCAACTTCACATACAATATCAAATTTGACCTTAATCCTAAAAATAATAATATCTATCTATCAATACAATAGAAAAAACCTTTTGATTCATTTAAAAAGAAAACAGTGTCATGTGATTTCCATTTTCAAGGACATAATACTTAGGAGATGCTCAATATAATGTGTTAATTCATATTACATGAAGAACTTGCAGTATGACAGGAACATAAGTTTAACATTTTGGTGAATTAAATGAAATGATTTTTTTCAGATTGTAGGCCTTTAAATTAAAAATTACTTTATTCTGTAGGCCCTTGTAGTTATGTGGACACATCACTACAATGGTTGACTGGTAGAGAATGCAATTAGCATTAAGTCTGCCAATTGTATCATTACTTTGTATTGTGGTCCAAAAAGTTAAATAAATAAATGAATTGAAATAAACATTATTAATCTGTATTTAATAAATAAGCTACTCAGTAAACTTTACCACCTCTTACCAACTTTACCTCAGTAAACTTAACCACCATTTCGAAAACAAACCAAAATAACCACTGGAAAAAGAAATGGCGAAAGATGAAGATGGCTAGTTATGGCCTTTTTAGTCAATTTTTTTTTTTCAATGTTTTTTATACATACATATTCACAGGCACTATCTCTGGTCATTTATAACTTGTATACTTAATTAGATTAATATTAAAAAAACTACTTTTTAAACTGCCACATGAAATGACTATTTCACTATATTCATTTGATATCTGTGTTTCTTTTACTATCAGTGTTGAGATAAGATCTACAAATTAACTTATATCACTGAAATACTATGGATAAATACAGGAAAAGTTCTACTACTACAAAAATGTAATACTATCGTCGTATATATCTATTGACAGACTTGGTAGAAATTAATTTGTGTTTATATTTTTTTTCTGTAGTGAGTAAGTTCATTAACTAGGAGTCTAAAGTGGCTTGTACATTTCCGTATCAAAATATTTCAGATATTTGAATTCAAATTCAAATTTAAGAATGAAATTTGAAGCCTAGTCAACAAAATCAATATATATTTTGTACTTTTGACAGCCAATCATCGAACATGCTGAACCAAGCTCGTCTGAAGGTGCTCAAAGTACGTGAAGATCACGTACGCAATGTACTAGATGAGGCCCGCAAGCGCCTGGCTGAGGTGCCCAGCAACAAAAACCTTTACTCAGATTTGCTCGTCACACTCATTGTACAGGCTCTCTTCCAGGTAAATTATCAAACATAAATTTATCTAATTATCCTGTTGTTTTAGACCAAAAAGGCGAACTGCTTTTGATGAACATGCCAAAATAAAAAACGACACATGTTTTTGATGACAAGCTTCAAAGAATTTCGCTTTGAACTAGTTTCACAATCAAATTATTGGTGTACAGTGCGAAAATGAGATAAGTAACCATTTTTGCACTGTAGGTAAATGCAAAAATGGTTTCTTATCTCATTTTTGCACTGTACCAAGAATTTTATGCTGCTCTTTGTTGCAAGCATGCCAATGGTTGGCAAGGCCTCATAGTCACTACCTTGTCTTAACAACTGTCTGTATTTATGTATCAGGTACTAGGAAATAAACATTTTATGATTGTTATCTCTAATTGTTATTAACATCGGTATAGTATTCAAAAATATTGCAATTCAGTGAGTATCATAAGATCACAGAAAATGTACAATATTTACATCAATATAGTACATTATGTTTTTAGACGCCTGTTTCACCACTTGACCATAACTGTTAAGTTTCCAGTTAACTTATCTGTCAGATAATCAATTTATCTGACAGTTGTATGGTTTTCGTTTTATGTTTGAGTTGATGAATTAATAGTTTTGGATAAGGGATTATTCCTAAATGAAGTACCTTTTTAGTTGGTGGAGCCGACAGTGACACTCCGCGTCCGACAAGCGGACAAAGGCCTAGTGGACGGGCTGATTTCCAAAGCCGCGGCAGACTACAAGGCCAAGATCAAGAAGGATGTTGGTTTGAAGGTAGACAGCGACTTCCTACCCGCTGACACCTGCGGTGGAGTGGAGCTAATCGCGGCTAAGGGCCGCATTAAGGTTAGTCTATTGTACTATTTTATTACTGTGTATTTTGTGTGTCATTGTCACTGAATAAAATTTATTTCTTTCTCTTTAGTGGTTACTTGATTTTCTCTGCTCCTAAAAGTCAAAGCATGATCTCAAATAATCAAATTGTAAACTGAGATTGGTAGTTCCAGAGATTTGCACATTAAAAAAAGCAAATCGTTTAAAATTGTAAAAAATTATGGTTTTTTTATGAAACAATCTTTAAAAATAGTTAAATCGTTAAAAATATAAATTAATAAAAAGATTTATTTTTATAAAACTAACCAGTTATAAAAAACTTAGTCAAAAAAAAAAGAGTTGTGCGTATGAAACTCGCGAGCGTGTGCGAGATTCTGATTTTATCTTTTTTTTTCGCCAACTCGCTCGGTTATCTACCAGAGTGGACAAAATCCATACTATATTATAAATGGGACAGTGTGTGTGTCTGTTTGTTTGTCCGTCTTTCACGGAGCGACGAATTGACTTGATTTTTTAAGTGGATATCTCCACTGGTAAAGGGATGGAGAGTGACATAGGCTACTTTTTGTCTCTTTCTAACCCCCCACTTCCCTAAAATAGGGCATTCCGCAATTTTTAAGGTAGAAAGCTAAAAATTGGTATGCGGACTATTTGTGACTAACAAAAAAATCGTGCATAATTTTTTTCGGAAATCTGGCCCCAACCCCCTAAAAGAGGGAGTGAAATTTTAAATGGGACTTTTCGCAGTTTTCTAGGTAGGAAGCAAGGGAAACCGTGTTACCCCGAATTTAACGCGAGCGAAGCCGCGGGAAAAAGCTAGTTATACATAGTTTTTATTTGTCTGAACTTAATGCAAGCGAGTTGACGACAAAAAAAGTAGGTAAAATCACAAGGCGTGCTCGCGAGTTTCATACGCGCGACTTCACGAATAAACCCACATTGTCCACAACAAAGTTTCTAATGTAAAGTGGTAGTTTTATATGTCATTAGCTTATTTAAGTACTTACTTATGCAATAACTATGTCCATTACAGATCAGCAACACGCTGGAGTCGCGCCTGGAGCTCATAGCGCAGCAGCTGCTGCCGGAGATCCGTAATGCCCTATTCGGCCGCAACCCTAACCGTAAATTCGCTGACTAAGCAACCGGTTAAACACACTTGTTATTACTAATATCTATTTAAAAATTTCGTAACGTGTAGAACTATAATAATATTATAATAAGTGTTTTCCTTTGCCTAACTAATTATAATTAATAATGCGTACAATTTTATCGCCGTTTATCATGTAAACGTTATGAATGGTCCCGCTATGCCAGAAATGTTAATCTGTATGATCAAATCGTGTCGTTTAGGGTTCCTGGCGTGAAGGCTCGCTTCCAATTCTTCCCTAACTGTACGATAGTTTCGCCTGCTAACAAACTGAGCAGTATAAATATATTATTATAACAATTCATTCTAACACGATGTATGTATTTAGAGGACATAGTTTATAGAGTTGGAAACAATTAATTAAGACAATGTTACCGTGTTATTAAGTAATGCAAACTATTCGATTAAGAGATAAGGTCATCACTTCGTTCACAGTATTATTATAGCACAATACGCAACTCCGTGACTTGCTCGGCGTTATCTGTATGTGAAAATGATCGTATCTTTGAAATGTTAATTCTTCATGTTGTCTGCTGATTAGGAATCATTGCAGGGTGTAGGGCTCCGATTTGACAGCAGCATCCCATGCTGTGTCCACTCAAATAAGCATTTGACTGGCCGCAGTGTGGTGTCAACGCGGAGCCCTGCAGCCGAACAACACATTCCTAAGTACCACCTATCCTGGCAAAATGTTTCCGCTTGCTTCTGGAATGTAATAAGAGGGCATTATAGCTCTTTAATAGGATATAATGTATAATTCCTGTATGGCACTGTTAAAATTCTTATGTAAATATATAGATGTGTTGAAATGATGTTTTATTTTGGTCTATATACCATAAACCAAATGATTTAGGTTACTGCCGCACTCGATGTTGCCGCATAACCAGAGCTACTGATTGACACCCTTATTTTGTATTAGTTTGGCTACGGAGTAAAAATCTTAGATCTCCTTCATGGTAAAAATGTATGTAGTACATGTCATGAATAAATGTAATTATTGAAGTGACCGATAGAGGCCTCTGTACGTTTTTTCATAGAAACATTTACGCCGTTCGTATTAAAGTTTTTGATACCGACTCGTGGTATGTATGAGTACTAAAATAGGGAGTTTACCTAACCTAAGTAATAAAAATCTATAATTGAACATATAATTTTTATTGTTGCATAACATTAACAGTCAATAAAAATGTTAATAAAATAATACTGAATACTTATAACAAATGGTATATCGGACTAATCACACAATACATATAATTAACTTTAGTCAATTCAAATAGCATTATTTATGAAATAAATAATTTAAATCTGGACAATATTGTTTCTATTGCCATAATAAACATACTGTAGAAAATTTAGAATATCTTATTAAAAATAAAGTTAGGAGCCAGTTTCGTAGGTTTCAGTTAGCCGTTCGGAATTTTACAGTTGTCAAAACTATGATCTATCAACAATTTATCTGATAGATAAGCTAGATATAAGTTATCAAGAACCTATGACATTAACACATAATTAAACATGGTGCGTTCAAATCAAGAGTAAACTACCGTACAATATTGTGCTTCCTAATGATATAGGTATCTATATCATTATACTTACTTACTTTAGTTATTTGGTGTTTCAATATGAAATTAGTACCATTTACTTGAAAAAAATATAAATATCACCTTTTTAAAGAGGGGTTGGCATTCCGGTCTTATTTTTTCTGCAAGGAACCAGTAGCACTATTAATTTATAATACGGCTAAATATGGGCTGGGCACGTGGAAAGATTGCCTTCCGATAGATGGGCTCATATCACACACAACCCATTGGACACCCCGATCCTTTTTAAACGTCGTCGCGGAAGACCAAAAAGGCGCTGGCGGGATCAGCTCGACACTTATTTGGAGGATTGGCCGGAAAAGGCCCTATTGAGAGAAAATTGGAGAAGTTGGGGGGGGTGCCTTTGCTCTGCAGTGGGTGTAGTGGGACACAAATGGCTGATAAAAAAACGGCTAAATAATGCTCCGATTATATTATGAGATCGGAGAAAAATGTAATCGTATGTTCTAAACAGCCGATAATTTAAAACGGTAGACCTTTCAACTATATCATGGTATTACGCGCCAGCCACGCGAAGGTACCCTATATACTTATATCCTACTGTAATTATTATCGAAAAGGTACTACTCGAACTAATACTAGTAGAAGCCGAGCAGACTATGGTCTCTATTATTGCGACCACATCGCGACAATTTTCGCGTCTAAACGCACCCTAAAGCAACCCGAAAATTTTTGTGCTATTCGCGCGCCAAAGAACGGACGTTAAATTGAAAATTATTCAAACTAAACTTCACGCGGTACCTTTATCAATGACATTTTTTTTGCTTCCAAAGAATTACTTGGTACCTATGGTATATTTTTTTATGGTATGGTACTTGTCGCTTAGCTATCCGGTAAGTAGGTACCTACTTAAAGAAATTTCGTGTACCTATGCCATCTATTGAATTTGATGTCTCGGAAGTCGAAATGGTCAAATGTCTAGTTTCGAGGATTAAAGTTCTCAACTTTTAATACGCACGGAACTATTACCATCAATTTTAAAAATAAACCTAATCATGGGCGTACCCAGGATTTTGTCAGACCAAAATCAATTTAGCCTGAACCTTTCTTCACCCACGAACCTGGGGCCCGATTCTACTAACATATTATATGCATGCACCAATGGACTCTCAATGGTGTCTCAATCGTGTCTCAAAAGAATGCCGATGGTGTATCAGTGGAATAGATTTTGACATTTGTTATGGACATAAACAATAAGTTAAACATTGTGTTAGTATAGAATCGGGTCCCTGGTTTCCCAAAATTAAACTTCATTACACATTACAATCAAATCATCACACGGCTCTCACGACTACCTACACTATTTCCACTTTATCCGATTTTAAATTAACTTTTTTCTGATTGTTCATACATTTAATATTAGGTAGTGCATTTTAAACTAATATTCAAGAGAAAAATAATACATTTACAGCCAGTTTCTGAAACGTATTTTTAAAGTTAATGACTCATTAAATTATAGCGTCACTATCAGTCATTAAAAAAACCTATAGCTTGAGACTTAATGTAGAATTAAAATAAAATATATATTTACCTGAGTAAACAGTAAATTAAATACGATTATTTAAATAACGTTAGCACAGTATAATAAATGACAAAGAACCCGATAGACTCTCGTCGCTTCCCCAAGACATACGTAGGTGGAATTTATCTAATAAGTATTTTTTGTATGAAAATTACTTAGTTTGTAGTCCGATTCCTTTTGCCGAATTTTTACTTACTATTATTATTTAACACGTAGATAATAATTACGTACCTACTTATTTTAGTGCATTTATAAATTCGTGACAATCAAACAGGGCCTCATTTTCTCTTTGGTACTACTAACTACTACTTAGCTTCTAATCTTCATATTGTTATACTGTAGATATACGAATTTTATGTAGGTAAATTGATCACTCGATTTTGTTCAATCCCAACTGTCAAACAACAACATTGATACAGTCTATTGGATATTTTTCATTAACAGTTGCCCCTATTCTTGTGACAAAAACAGTTTCAATCTCGATTCAAACTCACGCGCTGTCCCGTTCAAATTCCTATATTGTATGAGTGAGACAGCGATTAAGTTTAAATCGAGGTTATCTGTTTTATTGTTTATCGCAAAAATTACTAGTTACTGCATGGTATTTATAATTTGAAGAATTAGTTTTGCATTTTATCTACGTATACTAAAATCTTTTACCCTTTTGATTTTGGTGTAATAATTTCAAACTTGGACGTTTTTAAACTACAAGATGAGATACATCTGGCGTATATGCTGGGAGGTATCGCGGTACTCTCGGTTCATCTCGTCTTCGCGCTCCGCGGTCTACTGCCAGACTGATGCTGCCTGCCTCCTTCACACCATTCGACTTCACGCGCCTCTGCGAAGGCAGTAACGAAGCCCTCAGTGATTTGCGTTTCTGAAATTTTTATTTATTTAATCATGGACAATTTTAAAACTTATTTTATGTGGAAGTTGACATGCTTTACAGGCAGGGAGCAAAGCGATAGTTTCCTATTTAATGTACTAATGTGGCAAACATTTGTAAGTAGGTGATTCCCTATTCGCCCTTGCACTTTCTTCCTTATTATGGAAAAAAGCGCAAGGGCTAAGTATTTTTGTCTACCATTATTGAATTGACGAGGACTATAACTAATATTGGTGACTTTTATATGTCCGTTATTTACAAACATTTGCCAAATACAAATAATCATGATGTCGCATCGACCACACATTTGCGCTGTAAACATATTTTATCTCTATTCTACGGTAAGGCAGGCAGGTCATTTGGTATTCCATACCTACTAAATCAGTATAGGACACATATATTCAATCTTATAAATTGGAAGGCTGGGAAGGGTAACTTTCTAATGTCATGCCTGGTATTATATCCCTTATTGAACTACTTACTTTAGCCAAGCTTTAGCCAAATGACCTCACAAATTCTGATGGTATCGATATCATTTTATAGAGAAAATTCAAAAATATATTTTAAAAAAAGACATCTTCGTTTCAACTAAATCTGAGCGGAGAAAAAAAATTGAAACTTTTCTCTGTTCATCTTTGCTTGAGTCAACGAGTGAGATCTATTACGAAATAGGTAACGTACTTGTATAGAAAGTTCACGCTTTTAACGAAAATGTAGAGTTTAAAAAAAAAACGTCGAGAATGTTTACTTGTCATCATTTTTTTAACTGTTTTGGTCCTTCCTAATGAACAAGTAATTAGTAGCGGTGCTAAAAACAATTCGGTGCCCGATCAGTAAGAGGGTAAGAATGTGCAACGCTTGCGAACATAAAAGTTTTCAATCTACACTAAAGCATAGTTTTGGAAATACACGACAAATTCCATGCTATGCTAAGTAACCCTCAAAGTAGATGTGAGGGCAACCTATATTTTCTCCACCTCGAAGAAAATTGTTGGGCAAGTAAAACAGCATCAATCCATAGCCAGTCAGCCAGCACAAGTAACTACACACCAAATGCATGTGCTGCTTACAAGCAAAGGGTCAGTCAAAACCGTGATAAAAATCAACAAATCTAAATGAACATGAAACGTTTATTTTCGTAGTTTCAATTGGTCATTAACAATTTTTGTTTCTAATTTCTATATTTTGCTCTCTAACTGATTTTTGAATGTGTAGATAATTTCATTTTTAGCTCTGTTTACCTCAACTGCGCCGCGCCATCTGTCGGCTGCGTGACGAGCTATCTCCATCCTCTTCTGTTTTTTAATTTGGTGTCGTTTGTATACCACCTCGATGACTATGAGAACTATACCACCGATGATACCAGCCAGTACTAGTATAAAAACTCCAGCCATGTTCTTCAAGCCTAACGTGTTGGGTGTCTTTTCATTCTCTTCGCAATTGAGTAAATTGTTCCGTAATATCCATTGGTTATCCAGTGATTCCATTATGCCACCTAAAAAGTATAAAATGTACCTATAGTAAGCTACCATGTTATGTGCTCGGACTTTTTCGTGTGTGGACAGATGATCGTCTCACTCTCATTCAAAGTGTTTCAAAGAGAAGGCTATTTGCATCCATCTGTGCACTACTAAAAGTCAAAATCAGGGCTAATTTAAGTTAAGTTTAAGTCTACGGTCCTAGCAAAGGCCTATTCAGCTATAAGGAAATGCGATTTATTTTCAAATTATATGCCCGTTTTCACAAACTATTCCTAAAATTTAAAAGTCTCCTTTGTTGGTGAAAACGGGCATTCGTTTTTAAGATTAAACAAAGAAATATTATATCTCTCTCGCCAAGCGAGTCCTCTGCACTGATCTACCGACTCATCAGGCGAGTCGGTAGATCAGCTCTCAATGAATTTAGAGAATTTTAATCATGTAGGATTCCTTAGATACTCACTTTCATGAAAGTCTAATATAGCCAATGTGACTAAATCAGCCCACGGTGAACCTTTCTGCAGTCCAACTCCGTATCCAGAACGACCGAACAATTCCCCTGCCGTAACCAGCTCGCAGTCCTGCGCCGCTTCGAATTCCAGGCGTGAGGAATCCCAGATGAATGCCATCAATTTTCTGTAAATGAATTAATCTATATCTATACTCTATACTAATATTATAAAGAGAAAAGATTTGATTGTTTGTTTGAAATGAATAGGCTTCGAAACTACTGGACCGATTTCAAAAATTCTTTCACCAGTAGAAAGCTACATTATCAGGGAGTGACATAGGCTATAGCTTTTCCCCAAATTCAATGTGGTTCCCACGGGAACGGGCCCGGAACCTCACGCGGACGAAGTCGCGGGCAAAAAGCTATACTTATGATATTGTTAGGGCAATTCTTGTGTGAATCAAATAGGTATGTGATTCAATATGCATAACTCCAAATTCTAATATGAACAAATTATTTTAATTAAATACGTAAGTAAAATAATAAATAATCAGCCGAATCGGCCTAGCCGTCTCAAGTTATGGCGTGACAACGGGAAACGGGATTCATTTATATTTTGTACTAAAATTTTGATCTATTTTTTTTTGTTGACTGTACAACTTTTCTTCTGTACAACTCACCCATGTTTAACGTCCTCAATAGCTTGTTCGGCGTTATCGTAATTATTAGCTTCCATCGTCCGATACATATTGGATAATTCCACTTGCCGTCTGAAGTACATGTCCACTGCGGAGCCTTTCACCGTTGCACATGTTAGGTTCTCCATTGTATTACGTAACTGTAGGATGATAGATTTGTTAAGGAGAGACACCAACGATTAATTTTATTGTTTTTAACCATTTTAAAAGATCAAATGCAAATTTTCTTCTTAGCACAAATCTGCCGTCTGAACTGGTGGTAGGAAAAAATGTGACGATTTCAAAGAGCTTGTATTAGGCCTAGCCTTCATGGGCCTAGCCTAGTGATAAACTTTCGGAAGAAACTTTTCAAGTCGAGGAAAAAATTTGCATGAAAATGAATTATCTGATTGGCCTGGGTCTTGGATGTTTAACTATATTGTATTTGTTACAAAATATAGTATCGTTGAGTTAGTATCCCATAACACAAGTCTCGAACTCACTTTGGGTTGGGGTGAGGCTAGCTCAATCTGTGTGATTTGTCCCAATATATTTATTAATTTATTGTATGTGTAGTTCTATAAATATGAATGAATCGGTAAGGCATACCCTAGCATCATTGATTCCCGTAAGCTTGGTCTTCGGTCGTTCAAGTACAAGAAACGCTGCCAAGTTAGCAGTGTAAGAGGCAACGATTATCATAGCGAAACCAGCCCACACCATACCGAGTACTCTTGCTGAAAAGCTACGGGGAGTACCTGAAAAATTTATAGTATTCAATTCGCACAGCACCATCGGGACACACGTTAAGTTCTATATTTACGTCAATAGCCGGATCCACACCACACGATCCAACGCGATCTAAATGCGCGCGGAAGGTTCTTGATCCAATAGTCTTTCTATCTATACTGAGTACAGAGCGTCTATTGCGCGCATTTGGATCGTGTTGGATTGGCGATCCAAACGCACGGGGCAGGATTGTCGCTCTATACTGAGTACAGAGCGTCGTAATGCGCGCATTTGGATCGCGTTGGATCGTCAGGTGTGGATCCGGCTAATGGCAATTATAGGCTTTTCACAATCACAAATAAACTCTTCAGCCTTATTAAATTAGTAAGTATAAAAAGCAACAACCAACCTTCACCAATCCCGCTGTTCAAAAGAACACCCCAAGCAAACCATATAGCACTAGAAAGGTTCAGGGCATCCTCCTCCGTTCCATCAATGTTCGCCAACTTGAACCTTCCGAATGGTGAGAATCGATCCAGTAAATATAGGACCAAAGCCACCACGTGCACGGACACCATGACGAGAATCCATAGAGTATTTGAAAACGGTTGCAAGAAAGATACGAGCGTTGACGAACGGGATGGCTGCGAATGAAAATAATTTTTAAGAGAGGTAAGGCACATTGGATAATTCGCCCAAATCGGAGCAGCCCGTCTGGGGAAGGACCTCCTCCTTACAGAAGATCGTAGCCATGCGTAGCAGTTGGTCCAACAGGAAACGGTGGCCAAATAGCATTGGTCTCGGCTATGTTGTATTCATAAGATCTCCAGAGCTCCACTTTCTTCAGGGTCGGCAACGCGCGAGTGATACCCCCGGTATTGCAAGTATCCATAGGCTACGGCGACTTCTTACCATCAGGCGGGCAGTATGCTCGATTGTCACCTTAGTGGTATAAAAAAATTGAATTTTCACTAGGTACCAGTTTTTTTTGGTTATATGTACATAATGTAAAAATTCGTTGAAATTGAAAACAGATAGTAAAATCAATGTTATTTCGTTTGTATGAGTATTTCTGGGTAGATAGTTATTTTCTTTCACAACAGTCACGACTTTTGCTTCATCTGATTTTTTCCTTTAGTTAGCCAATTCCAGTTAGTAATTAGTGCTTCTCTTGAGCTGTTGTATGTTCCTTCGGTATAAACAGACGTAAATATTATAGTATTAAAAATAAACATTTACCTTCTTCTCCAAAATAGTAATCCCTTGATATTTAAACGGTTTACTGAACTCTATAAACTCTGCTCTTTCTGGGTTTATAGTCAGCGGCGCCACAATCATATCAGCACGTTCGTATACCAACTCTCCTAGAAAATTAAATTATATCTTGGAGAAACAAATTCTATATACCTACGCTTTTTTTTCTACCACTTCAATTACCTAATGAATTATTTTCTAATGCATTTTAATGTACATATATCAAAAGGCATGTACCTACCTAACTTTGATTTTCGGTAACTTACCTATCAGGCCAGTCCATTCTTTCTTAGCTCCAGGCGCAGACAAATTTTTGATAATATAATTCCCGAATTGTCCATCGGGAGACAGCGCCAAAGAATACGTGAAGTTGATTGATTTGGACAAATATTTCAAGAGGTCCATGCAAAAGCCTTTGCAGCAGTAAAGTTGACCTGAAAGAAATATACATTTAAACAATAAATTTAAAAAATCTTTTCTAAATATGACCACTATACATTATTTACATTGCGGGACTGACTGACAGCCAATTGCCGAGACGCATGTTAATCTTAACTCCGCATTAAGTCTAAAGCTATCTCTATCTTTTAGTTTAGGACAGTACCTAATGATTCTTCAAAAGGTTTTTGTGCAACTCGCCATAACAATTGTTATGTTTGACCTTGTTCCATACGTTACTATTATTATAATCTAATCTTTGGATTATTAGCATAAAACTAGCGAAGCGTTTGCGTGAATACCGCTTTCACGTCGGAATTTCGGAATGTATTATACCTACATAAATAAACCTTGCCCTTAAATTATTCTATCTATTGAAAAATACAGCATCGAAATCTGTGGCGTAGTTTTAAAGATCCAAGCTTGTACATAGGGACAGACAGACAGACTTCATTTTATACTATGTAAGGATGAATGTCTGTATGCAAATCTTTAAAACTGCGCAAAGGGTTTTGATGTTTTTTTTTTAAATAAATAAAGTGATTCAAGACGAAGGTTTAAATGGATAATACATTTCCACAATTTAAAAAATTCCCACGGAATAGCGGGACACATGTAAACCAAGTTGCGCGGATTTCGCTAGTAGGTACGTAATATTCTTATGTAATGTGACATTTGAGGGAAACCCCATCTAAATCCCATCTAAAATCGTGTTAACGATCACACGTTTTGTCTCATCATACTTCATTGTAGGACTGACGTCACATCAATGGCAGATGATAAGTGACCGTGAAATTGAAAGATAAAAATAAAACGCTGAGATATTATGTTCACACACAGCGTCAAACATCTTTTTATTTATATAAGTAACTATTGCAGAGTCGTTCGTGTATGTAAGTAATAATTCAGTCTTATTTCACACTAGCTGTGCTCAAGGCTTCGCCCGCGTAGAATTGGATTAGAGTATCGACAGAAAATCGGAGTCAGTGACATCTAGTGAAGTTTTGAGGAATTTAATTTTCATAACCACTTTGTCCACGTAAATGAAGATAACTTTTCGATATCAGATTTGTAACGATTATAGCCTATATTTTCCTCCAAGTCAAGCTCTATCTTCCTGTGTAAAAGCATCAAAATCCTTTCAGTAGTTACGAATATGTGCGCGTACAAACAAACAGACTGCTTTTACTTATTACTTTTTTCCCTATCCATTATTGCCAAATATGTTCCATGTACAGACATATCGGAGTTGTCTGTTTTATTATATACTTACTAGCTGACCCGTGCCCACTTCGTTGGGCATAATGTTATAATCCTTTTTTAGTAGGTACAGAGTGTTATGTTTTAATTTCTAATTGCCAAAAGGAGGGTTATACGTCGGTATAGTTTGTATTTGCATGCTAATACAAAATTCGAAAGTAACTCTGTCCGAAAGAAAGCCTTCGCTTTTATTCGACCGTTTTTTCTCCGATTCACTTTGCAAAACCGACTACCACGTAAAAGCCTTTTTATTTTTGGGTTTTTTAAATAACCTACTCGTATGACACTCAGCAATAATGTGGCTTTCTATTGGTGAAAGAATTTTTAAAATCGGTTCAGTATCTAGATCCCGAGATTACCCCTTACAATTTAACAAATATACAAACACACAACCTTTACTTCTTTATAATATTATTATTATTATTATTATAGTATTGAAGTATAGATGTATAGATTACATTAAGTTTTTCAACATGACTTGGTAAAAATCTCTTTGCATCTAATCAACGAGGCACTCAATTGCGAGAAATTGCCGACAGCTCTGCCCCACAGCAACTTGTAAAATTAAATGTAAACTACTCGCGAAAAAAAGAATTTTGCAGGAATTTTATGATGTGCTAACGATATTGGAATAACTTCCGCGAGAAAATGCAAATGTACCCGAATAGTAGTACCTGCATCATCACTGGCATTGTAATGCGGGCAAAATATCTCCTCAGCTGTGCAGTCATTCTCATCTTCTATTCGTCGAGCGTAAACAAAAGGCTTTTCTTCTATGGTAAGAACCTGAAAAATTCAAAAATAGTTGTAGCTTCCTTGCTTAAAGTTCATGAGACTATTATTACGATCTCCGAACTTAATTTGAGTATTGCGGAATAAGTACAACTTATTAAGTCTAAATAAAAAATAAAATAAATAAAAATAAAATAAATATCAAGTCTCTCATCTCATAACTAAATATTTTTATTAGATAAGTAATGAAATAAAAACCTTAAGATGTGTTGGTATCATAAAACCCTCGGGTTTCGAAGGACTGCGACCCATCCATATAATTTCATGCTCCTTTAACTCTAATCGCATTTTTTGAGTCTCCTGAAAACAACAACATTTTTATTAGGTAATCAAATATTGTGCATCATCAATTCATCATACTGAGCTTACAGGAAGTTCTCCATTACAGTGCCAACCACAATTTTAAAAATGAATTGTAATCTGTGACCTGTTCCGAAATCTTCAAGATTTTTCAGAACACCAAAATAAAACCTGGAATCGCACTGGATTAACACAACCCCTAAGATATTTTTTACTTAGGAAATTGCAACAATTCTCGTGGTATAATAATATCACATTCGCATAAGAAAGCTTGCAGACACAGCAAGTTAGTTACAAATACGTATTTTTGTATACCCATCAAACACACTTACATTAGAATAAAAATATTTGCCAACAGCCACATGTTCTCCCTGTGCCCTCACATTCACCATGTCGTACTCAGCATGCACCCTGTCTCCATGGTCATCAAATGCCACATGTCCAGTTGCACCATTCTCCAGTCTTTGCCTCCTTATGTAGTCGAAAAGGAGGCGACCGGTACCCCAAATACTACCAGAGTTGTCGCAATCTGATGGTGGTGCAGCGATTTCTTCTGAAGTGTTCATGTCTCGAATGGCTGATGCCAGAACGTAACTGTAAAGTTGCATAACACAGTTAATTTTACATCTTTTTATAAATTTAATTTTTTTATGAATAAAGTTAAGAATTTACACTGTACACACCTGTGTACAGCGTAAATTCTTAACTCGCGTGCTTTCTTTCTTCAAAGGCAGCGGTGATTTGACTACTATTATTGTAAGGGTCGCAAGTTTCAATCCCATAATAAGATCATTTTATGTGCATTACATAGATATTTCTGTACACCTATTTGTCTCGGTCTGGATGATTTCTGTGACGGTATGACGTTTCTCGTTTAGATTCAAAACCACTTGAGGGCATCCCATATTTCAGCGTCTTATCGCCCACTATTCTGTGACTATCCAAAAGAGCAAACTTACATAGAGTCTTGTATGTGCGCGTGTTCGTTTGTCGCATTCACCAAACGCAGTCCGAGTAACCCCTCCGGCGCATTGGCTGCGTCGAGCGCCTGCTCCGTCACCACCCACACGTAGCCAGCTGTCGTCATGTTCAGGAACGTTGCATCACGGAATATTATTTCAGCGTCTGTTTTACTGTAATTAAGTTACACAAGAAATGCTACTACATTCGGACGGCCTAATTCCACTATGACAATTTTAAATCTGTTTACAGAGGTAGGATAATTATTTTGTGACCTGGCCTTGCACTTCTTACCAACCATGAGCCATTGAAAGTTGAACGAAGTATTATTCGACCATCAATGTGAGTAGGTAGATGGTTGCAGGCGCATTAGCCATGACTTGAATTGAATCTATAAATCAAATTTTAAAATATTACCTGGCATACATGAGGAAAACTCGTGCCTGTGCGCTTTTCACTTCAATCAATTTATCGCTGAAAGAATCTAATCCAGGTTCGAACTCTATTACCTGTTCCACTACCACTTTACGATCGACATCGTCGTCAACATTTTGAGATGTAGTTTGAAATCTGGAAAAAAGAACGTAAAATATAAAAAATTACATGCACAAACTTTGAAAAAAAAATACTGTGATTTTAAAAAAAATGTAAAGTATTGTTTTACCGTTAAGTTTGATTCAAGTGTTAACGATTTATAGAATTACTAACCGTCCCAGTATTGCTCGTCCATCAGTATCAGAGCTATGTATAACAATAACTTTCATATAGTTGAAGTGTTTCAGAACATCCACCCACACATCAGCTTGGTGGGAATATGGTGGGACTGTTCTTAGGAAAGAAACGTGGATATTTTTATCGGAAAAAGCAGAATCTCGTGACGATATCCCGATTACTGGAATATGGTAGAATCCACTAGTGTACGACACTGCTGCTGGTGATAGATCACCAGTTAGAGGATGGGATACTACCACTGCGTAAACCTGGAAGAAAACATATTTTTTACTACAGTAGAAGAATCTGACTGATTGCTACTTTGGATATTAATTCCAAAATTCCATAAGTTTTTTTAAACCATAAAATTTTTTTTTTACAAAAGCCTGCTTTCGTAGTTAAAAATTAAAATATTTTCGTGTCCTTCATTATTAAACAAAAGAATATACCTATGTTATTTTTTTTGTAGCTTCCGACATTTTTTACGTCAAAAGTGGCCAGTTTGGTTAGATTTTCTCTAGGTTTAGGTACCGTATATTCAAAAAAATAAATGAATAAGTATTTTGTTATAGATTCAGTAACTTTTTACGTCAAAAGTGGCCAGGAACGAGTACTGAGTTAGATTTAAAAATAAACAAAAAGTTTTTGTTATTTCCTACTTAAATAAATAAAATATTGGATTATGTTTCCAGGTTTTCAATCTAGAACTTTTTATTTAATTTCTTTTAAGTATATAATTTATGGTAGGTGTACCTATGCAAAATCATGTGTAAACTGATTAAAGATCATACTTACTCGATGGGCGATCAAATCCTTGCAGACGTTCATTGCTGTTTTTATTGGATTAGGATCCATGAGAATCGAATAATCATGGTAAGTAATTCCACGGGGCACATATTGATCTCGGAAGTTATGGTTCTGGAATTTAACACAACGTAACTATAATTAAATTTTCCCAAATACAGCATGAACGGATTATCTCGAATTTTTATTTATCATTAAGCTTAGTACTTCTTGCATTTTCTTAGGTATTCCATGATATTCTTATGTATCCAATAACAAAGTTTCAAACAATACAATACACAATACATTAATAATATCTGTTCTTAATTCTCTATCCCGCATACCTATTTTTACTTTGTTGACTGTACCTATAGGTACGTACTTCATGCGTGCTTATGATGCATGCTCGCTTGCAAGCTTTTATTGTAGGTACTCAGATAGTATCTAGGATTTGATTTGAAATCTGATTTCCTCATACTTACCGATATAGTGTCTTTAAAGAAGGCGATAGATTCGTTACTGGATAACACTCCTCCCACATTGTAGAAAGTGGGGTTTGCTCTTCGCCTGTCTGTACTGCGGCCTTCGTCAGC
This sequence comes from Endotricha flammealis, assembly GCA_905163395.2. Classification (NCBI taxonomy): domain Eukaryota; kingdom Metazoa; phylum Arthropoda; class Insecta; order Lepidoptera; family Pyralidae; genus Endotricha; species Endotricha flammealis. The sequence continues at coordinate 8,057,755 of LR990868.1, forward strand.
ACAGGTCAGCTCAATGCAGCATAGCGCCACAAATGCTACCCTCCACCACATCTTTTGTACTATTAAAATATAGAAATACAAGACCGAAATAAAGATCACTGAATCGTCTGAAAAGGAAATCTTAAAACTACTTTTATATCTGAAGCTGAAATCAGGAAGTTAAGTAAGTAACTTAGCTAGAGTCGAGAGAACCAAATAAAATATCTTATTTTTCACAAAATAATTCCGTATGAGCAAAGGCATTGAGTATACCGCGAGCATCTGCTTGTATTTTTTGCTACCTTATTCACGTCAGTAATCCGTAATAGAGGAAAAAAGTCCTAAGATATCTTATTGGGTCTTTGTTTTACCTAAGAAATTTTCAATGTAAGTAATTGAAAGTAATATAATATTGACAGCGCTTAGATTGTTTTAAACGTTGAAAGCCTAGGAGCTATCTTCCTTTCCCGTTTTTTCTTTTAGAATTTTCATTTATGGATTATAATTTAATTTTATGAAATCGGTACCTACTAGGGATCAAATAATGGATCCAAGTGGATTGAGGGATAATTTTCATAGTAAACTTACTTCCATCCTGAATAACAACACCCAGCAAGTTTTAATTACGAATTAATATTTAACTCATGTGTGTCTCATCTGAGGATAACTTAATTACATAACAGGGGAACTAAAGTTACCGCTTACCCTATTAACTCCTCTTCATTATTTAGATTCGCTATTTCATGATTTTCACTTGTAAAATATATTTTTTCAATATCAGATGATTTAGGATGCTGGGAAGGAGCGGCAGAGGGAGCCCGATCTCAAGCTAACGAGTGCGCAGGCGTAGATGGCAAATCAATTTTAGGTGAAATCAAAATTATATATTGTTGTGTATATTATTTAATTAATATTGTCTTAACTTGACATGCCTTTAAAAAATGTTAAACAAAAACAACAAAGGTTGTAAAAAATGCAATTAAAGACACGGTCGCGGCCGATTTGACTAAATCCTGAAAAATCTAATAAATTGGCAGACATTTTTATGTAGTTAATATTGTTTTGACAATTTTTTTTGCAGATATAAAAGCCGTCTTAATCATCACATCTTTGTGATAAGCCATTCTCTTAGTAACTAAAGATTTCGTTATCTAAATAATGATAAACAGATTGCCCGCAATAAGAACAGATTAAATAAAATGTCTAAATGGAGGCGTGTCGAACTAAATATTCACAATCAATATTGAAGGTCAGTTTCAAAGTACAAATAAAGAATGGTGTCAAAGTACACTATTATCTTGAGTAATAAATTCCAATTTAAGAAATTCAAAACAATCTTAATCTCATACGTAACTTATTATTTTATAATGCAAGTTATCTATAAACTATCATAAAACATTACTTAAAAGTATCAAAATACGCAACAAAACAACTCACAAAAAAAATTCTTAACTACTTAACTAAGAGCACGTAGATACAAGTAAAATAAAAACCGTGATTTTAAAGCATGGCGTGCGTGAAGTAATAATGTCATACTTAAAATATTTTTAAAATCTTAAATGTTGCGGTATAAAATCAGATCAGTCTCAAGCCCATCCCCATGGTCCTGGGGCTGAGTTCCAAGCTGGCCAGGGTTTGCTCGGCCAAGCAGGTTCGGCGTTCCAGGAAGGGCGGAGTGCGGCTGCAGCGGCGGTCGCGGCGTGCTGGGCTGCACCAGCGGCGCCGGCCGCTCCCGAGCTTTGTATTACAGATAATTTCAAGGCTTCTATATCTGGATGAAGCAAAATAAATGTCAGTTTAGTTCATACAAATCTAAGTTGGTACCTATATATTTAAAACTTTTTGTAACCGCCAGTAGAGTAAAACAAAGCGACGACGGACGGCGACGTCCAAATGAACGAGATAGTTTCTAGTTTAATTAACAAAAACATAAGTTTAGATTCTCATCTACTTTCACGGTATGATGTCTCCATCATACCGTGAAAGTAGATGACTATCTCGCGGCTATGTACTTACAAACTTACAATCACAAATTCATTAGTTGCCTTTACAGCAGGCAAGCAGCATAGTACCTAGTTGACACAAGTATGTATTGATTGTGTTTCCATATAGAAATCTTAAGTCAATATGGCGGCATATAAACATCCTAAGAATGTTTTATTTTCCTTACATGTCTCTAAACACAAAACAATAGAAAATTTCATAAAATATTTTAAAATCGTGGAACTTGAATCGAAATTTATTTATAAAAAATTTTTTTTGTAAGTACCTACTTGTTACGTGTGATCATAATTTTCTTACCAGCATTTTGCAGTCTAGCAGCTTGATTATGAGCTGCACGGTGTATTGCCTTAGCCGCCGCTGCTTCTCTTGCAGCCGCTATTTTCTGGGCGACAGCAGCTCGTGCTTTAGCTGCTGCGAGCTGTGCTTGCGCTTGTACCGCAGATTGAGCTGCTTCAAGTGCATGAGCTCGAGCTAATCGTGCTGCTTCCTCGCTATTACAAATAATAATGTTTAGATAAGGGTTGAGAATTAAATTCAATGTAAGTGGAGTGGTGGAGGACCGTGGCCCATTATCTCATATGAAAAGTTAACTGCCAAGACGAGCCAAGCAGAGCGCTTTTCTGGAAACGTTTCGTCGTTTTTTGAACTCTCATAACTTTGATTTGGATGATGCTAAATAGTAAAAAAAATAAAGATATAATGACACCGTGGTACAATCATTAAACATACAAAGTTTGAATGTCGTAGCTATTAATTATACTTTAGATTTTAAAGTCTAATTCACTCACTGACTCACTGATCATCAAAATTCTTAAGGTACTTCCTGAAGCCCTAGAACGCTGAAATTTACTAAAAATTACTACAAAGACAACGAAAAAATCATAAAACTTGGAACTTTCATCCTTGAACCCTTTAACTTAGGGGATGGAAGTTTGTATGAGATTTCCGTTTCCTAATATCCTAGAAAACTGAAATTTGGTACGTATGCTGGTATTAGTACACAAACAACAAAAATATCATAGAACTTGGAACTTCACCCCAAAAGAAAAAAAAGAAAAAAAAATGATATATGCAACTTACAAAAAGAAATGAAATCCCACCAAAAACATTTTCATGTAAAAATGTTGACAAGACGAGTCTACATAGCTTACCCTGTGAAAAGTTATCAGATCTCGCATAAAGCCAAGCTCTAAAGTCTACACGCTCTAAACCTACAAGCTCTACACTACACCTTTATCAAAATCTATGAAAAAGTGGTCATAGCCCTTACTTTACCAGGCCTAACTTCACATACTCTACATTTTAGTCAAAACGAGTGGCTTGGCCGTTTTATTTCACACACGATGAACGAATGCCTATGAAATCTTCGTAACGGTAGCAAAACGGCCAAGCATCACGTTTTGACTAAAATGTAGAGTATGTGAAGTTAGGCCTGGTAAAGTAAGGGCGCATAGATCAAGAATCTTGGCTCTACATGAGATCTGACCACTTTTTCATAGATTTTGATTAAGGTGTAGTGTAGAGCTATGCGAGATCTGATAACTTTTTCCACAGGGTAAGCTATGTAGACTCGTCTTGGCAACATTTTTACATGAAAATGTTTTCGGTGGGATTAGGTATTCTGCGAGTGTGTTTGAATCGAAATAGAATCGGTTTTTGTTACGAGAATCAGCCCGGTGGCGATCCGACATGGTAACCACGCCACGGAGGTCGTCGTACGTACTAAAAATCTCAGGTAGACAATACCTCTTGTGGGCAGCATGAGCAGCCGCAGCCTCTTTTGCACTAGCAATGCCGGTTTGTTCCAGAGCAGCATGTTTAGCAGCCGACACTTCATGTTGGGCCGCCATTACAGCAGCTGCAGCAGACTTGGCTGCTGCTATTGCTCCTGCCACATCCGAGTTGGTGTCTGACGACCAACCTACTGTAAAGTTTAAGTACTGTTAGACATTGTTGACTTTGATAATGTGGTCATAGTAAGGATTATTTTGACCTGCCCTACCACAAGAAACGACGTTGAATTTCTAACCAGTTTTGATCCTTTATCTAACTAGTAATGTCTTTTTTTAACAGGACTGCGTGTTTCGTTGTTTCGGATAGAAATTTCATGGTTGCCCCTGATTTAAAAAAATGGCCTGCTTATAATACTAAGTGTGTAGGTACTTCAAGGTTTTATACACCATGGGAAGGGAACTAGTGGTAGGTATAGGTAACATCTTAATATTACTAAACCACCACCACCGTACCGTGCTGTCCGTCTGTCAGGCAACGGATTTAATTAAATAAATTGTTTACACAGAACGTAAAAATTCAATAAAAAAAAGCGAAACTTGGTGGTACTGGTACGGAACCGTTAATTTACGAGTCCTACTCGAGAGTGCTTACCATCCAGGCCCAGTCCACCTAAACACCATAACCAAGCTCCTGCATGCAAGAGAGTAGGTTCTTTCTATAAAGTCCTGTATTCACTTTGATTAGTCTCATCACCCTCAGTTACTACGTAGCAAATGATTTAGGTATAGAATTTTTGGTACTGAGGGTGATTCAATATTCACCCTCAATTACTAATCACCTGCACTCGCACTAACCAAAGTGAATTCAGGCCTCTTTAAACTCCATATTTTGACTAAACTGATTTTGAAGTAACTTCAAAATATAACTTACAAGGAGCGTGCGCGAGAGGCAATGGCGCCCATCCCACAGGCGCCGGTTGTTCCCAACCTATACTTCTCTTGTCAGGCTGTTTGTCCGCTGCAATTGTGCCCACTAGTAGCAGTAAAGCCTAAAATAATAAAACTTATGTGTCATTCAACAGCAACAATAATATCGTGGCCCGTAATTTGGTTTTCTTTTGGGTCGAGGTTAATAATCTGAAGTAAGTGCACGCATGACCCACAGTACTTAACGAGGCAAAATCCAAAATTCATGAAAAAAATTATGAAATCTTTTATTTATAGCAGGCATTTGCATTTGCTTTTGCTTAAAAAAACCTTTTCGTGTAAGAAGGAGAAATTAAGAGCAAAGTTTAGATAAATAAGTAATTACTTTTACTTACGATAGTTTTTAAAACCATTTTGTACAAATGTTTTCTTTGAAACTTGCTTACTGAACGATATCAGATGAAATTATGATGGTTTGTTGTAGGGCCGGTGAACAATTTATATGGTTCAATACGGAAACATACCAATAGAAAGGGATCGCCCCCTGACAGCGCAACGGATACTTTATTTTCTAGCTTTTCCCCTCGACTTCGTCTATGTAGAAGTTATTTATAAAATACTATCGAAATCCGCAACTTCGTTTGCGTGTATCCCGATTTCCCATGGGAATTTCGGATGTATACCTAGAAACCTTCTTCTTGAATCACTCTATCTAATTTTTAAAAGAACCGGGCAAGTACGTGTCGGACCATGCTCAATGTAGGGTTCCGTGTTGGCTACGCATTGCTTGCTTTCAGATGAGTATAATGCCACATTCTATGACATTTGTACGTTATCATCAAAAAAAATTTACTTCACTAGTTCGTCGGCTATTATTCGAAAATTAGTAGGTAGAGCCTACTTAACCGTAATAGTTTTCATTGAAGGTTCAACGTATGGACTACTACCATTGATTTTTTTCAAATTTCTAAACACAAGACAAGATGGGGGGGGGGACCGTGCAAAACGAAAATTGTCCCGATGTCCCGATAAATGTAAATAATTCCGAAACGGATCATTATATCGAAAAATGATCTTCCGACACCCTCAATGTTTTGAACCCTATCTTTACGAGACCTATCTAACGATATCCCACAACACGGGATGGGCGAGAAAAAAAGCATTCATTTCTACTTTATATGTAGGGGAGGCACCCCAAAAAAATATATTTTTCAAAATTTTGTTCCAGCAAATTGTTAGCATTATTAATATGTCTATCATTAAGCGTCTAGGCGCTAGACCGCGGACAGACGGACAGACAGACGGACATGGCGAATCTATAAGGGTTCCTTGTAGTTTACTACGGAACCCTAAACGCATCAAAATCAGTTGCGCAGTTCTAAATATCTAACCATACATAGGGACAGATAGACTTCATTTTATATTATGTAAAGAAGATTTCCTAAAAAGGTAGAGTCTGTGAGATGTAAGTAAACGGTTAATTACATAAACAACAGACTGTGGGTCGCGGGTTCGATTCACTATTTTGAGTTTGATTTTATATAATTCCATCAATATGTTTAGTCAACACATCACACTAAAATAAATAAATATCTTAGTTTGCATCCTAGCATAAGGTTTTGTAAAGATGGCCTGGTTCTATAGATACTTATCTATAGTAGGTAATAAGTACTTACCTACTTACTAGAATTTAGTTATTATTATGTGTAGACGTATTGTGTTTATTATTGATTGTAGTTACCTAGGTACATTATTGTTACGTGTTACGTTTTGTCCTATTTCAACAAAATTGTTTTAACTTAAGATCTAGATTATATTGTGCATTCTCTTCCACCTTTCATATGTTACGAAGATTCTTTGCAGAAGTACTCGTAGTACCTACTCTCCTTAGCAGGCAGATGTGTAAGTACTATGTAATTATTGTATATTCAATGTCTATGAATAACATGTTGTGAATATCACGAAGATATTCGGTTACTTAATACCATCGAGTATGTATTAATCTCTTTTGAAATAATGTAAAATTTTTTTGCTACATGGCAATAGGGAACTAAATAAATAATTGTTTTAAACATCAATAATAGGTTGAAAAATTGATTGAAAACATTTTGTAACTCTAACAAAAAATAGTTGTTGCCAGTGACCAGAAATAAGAAGAATTAAAAAAAGAGATGTCACCATTGTCAGATTTTGGCGCCAACTACGATAACGTCCACTTTGGGTCTCTACCTCTCTACTAATTACTTGGGCTCGTGAAACTCGTGATTAGAAATTTCATTTCAATGTATTTCAAAGTTTAATTCTTATGGCAAAAACACACTACCGTGTCGTGGCGTGTCGTGGCGCGCCAGAAGCAAATCGGCTTCATACATTTTATATGGTTAGGAGCACATTTGTATGTCGTGGCGTGTCGTGCGTGACGCGTTCTGTCGTGGCGCCGACTGCTTGCTGCCGATTGCGCCAGAGCGGTGGTGGGGGTTATGACGCGACACGACACGCCCGGCAAATGTGTTTCTATACCGGGTGCGCGGCTCGTGGCGCGTTTTTTTTTTTGACGAATCTCACAAGTCCTCTAGTTCCAAACTAAGCAAGCTTGTACTATGGGTACTAGATTCCTGATAAATATACCTACTTAAATACTTTCTATTGTAAATAACACATAATATACATAGAAAACACCCAGACAAAGGCAAACAGACAAGTACATGCACACAAATGTTTGCCTTGCGCAGGATTCGAACCCGCGGCCCTTAATATAAATTGACCATTACTCGACTACCGGGCCTGTCAAATCGTAATCAATCATATGACACAAATGAGGACACAAAAAGGAAAGAGTATAAGGATCAATCAATCAATCAAAAATGCTGCTTGGGAAGAAATAGCTGACATTTTAAAAGAACATCCAGTCAACTATAGAGCATCAGTCTTCAACATACATCCAAGCTAAGAGGAATTGAAGATCTTCATAAAATTACTATCTGAATCAGAGGAAAACATCATGTATTCATTCACTGCGAGCTTCTGTTCAGAAATGAAAGAAATAAACGCCAGAGCCCGCCACGACACGACACGTAAGTGTGCACACTCACCGTCACGACAGTAAGCGCCACGACACGCCACGACACGGTAGTGTGTTTCCGCCACAGACATAACAGACTAAACATAATTTTACATACACATAGACACAAGCTAAAAATATCGCTGTCACTTTTTAGCTAATTAAATTCGGTATAACCTTGTCCCTTTCTTCCATCAATAGCAACACTAACGCACACTTACTTAATTTGACAGCCATGCCTTGTTTTGTTAAACGGAATTTGTATCATACGTAAAAGTAAACGTAAGATGGCGATTTGTTTTCGTATAAAAAGTTACTTTTAAAGTTAAAATTTAGTGAATATAATAACAAATAGACAAAATATAGGTGTAAAGTGCTGTGTAATGTGTATGTAATACATTTTAAAAACTCGTCGTACAAAAGCAGCGAAGCAAGCAGTACAAAAGTACCCATTTGTGTCTGTGTGACTGACATTTGATAGTGTGCGTTTTTGCCACGATTTCTGATATGGAATGTTCTGTCTGTTATTCTGTGGTTTCCGCCCTTAGAGCATTAAACCAGACCGGAGGCGACACTCATAGGCGTACCCCTCTGCCAAAGGTACGAGAGCGGCGCGCGGTCATACCCGTTATATAAAAGTAGTTGCGGCGATGCGATTGTGTGCGTGTAGTTTAAGATTGTGTGCGATAATAATGTTGTGTGCGTTTATAGCGACGTGATAGAAAATCTATGTGTGTTACCTCACCCCCCGCTGAAAGAGGCAGGATTTTTTGTGTAGGAATTGTTGCGCGTGTCGTCTCCGGTCTGGTTTAATGCTCTAAGTTTCCGCCTATAATAATGATTAATGTGAATCAAACTTTGGGTAAAGCTGTGGGGTAAAAGTGTTTATGATCCAGGAACTACTATCAAAAGTACATTGCGTGTCAACAAATTTTGCTGTCTTCGGGATGTCTTGACCACAGTCTTGGCCTTTGACTCAGAGACTCTGTAGTGTACTGAGTGAGTTAGTTGAGACCTGTGGTTGAGACTACGCTTTGGCTTAAAAGATTTATATCCAGGCCTCTGAATTTAAAAAAAAACCATCTGTCACTCTGTCAATTTCTGACATTTCTGTCATCTGTCAGTTCCTGTAGCAATTTTTCGGCGGTTCGCTGTCTGTCCTCTTCTCTTTCGTATCGATTCTGTTTTCATTTCAATAGTAGCTAAAGCACCATATATCACGTACGAATAGCTAGGTGTAACTAGTTTTTTCCTCATCATTCATCCAGTATGCCTGTGCCATAAAATTAAATTTTAAAGTTACCAAAAAAAATTTGAAAAATCTGTATTTTGTGTTAAAAGTGCCAGTGTTTCCACCAAATCGTAAGTATTTAATTTCTGTTACGTAAAAAACACAAGTTAATTGTGAGAACCGCTAACAGCTTTAGTGGTACCTAATCAACGAGGATTTCCATGACGAGACTAAGTTTAATTTTCTTTCTGAATCAAACTATCACTATTGTAAGCCTATACCAAAATTAGATGTCATAAACCTTGGTCTCACTTCACAAAAGCAGATTAACAGTTTTGATTACGAATTTTTAAACAGGCTTTAGTTACGTTACTTAGAAACTATTAATTTAAATTTGAAAAAATCCCAAAATTATGAATGAATGGGTTGAATCAATCTCTGAAGTTATTTTTATTCCAATTGCTTTAGGCACTTAACTATGATGTTCTACAATTGGTATTATTTAAATTACTTTGACATTGATATTAATAGATACTTCCATGTGTATATTTAACTACAAAATATAATGATAAGATGAAAATACTTGGCAAAAGTTTATTGTAGAATTTCTGAAAGCTTGCCAAATTATTAGGGTAAGTTCATAAACAATTTAACCTTTAAAACACTGGTCAGATAGTAGCCTTAGAAGTAGTAAGAACTACTTCTAAGGCTACTATCTATAAATTAAAGATCAAAGGTATATGATCAGTTATGTACTAAAATAATATGAAATATATTTTTATTTTTTTAAATTTAATATTAACTAGGTATAGCTTATAGCATCAAACCAGACCGGAGACGACATGCGCAACAATTCCTACGCCAGGGGGGTGAGGTAACACACATACATTTTCTATCACGTCGCTATAAACACACACAACATTATTATCGCACACAATCTTAAACTACACGCACACAATCGCATTGCGGCAACTAGTTTCATATAACGGGTATGACCGCCGCTCTCGTACCTTTGGCAGAGGGGTACGCCTATGAGTGTCGCCTCCGGTCTGGTTTAATGCTCTAAGAGGTATAGTTAACTGATGGGTAAAAGCTTAAAACATTCTCAAGAGTAAAATTACTTGTTTCAATGTTCCAGCAAGATAAGAAAAATTTCAATTGGTTTTTATTATTTAAATTAATGTAAATATGTAAGCAACTGTTACCTTTACATATAATGGAGTTTATGTCGGCCCTAATAAAGGAAATAAAATTCTTCATTGTGGAAATCACTGTGGGAATGAAAAACTCTAGTTTGCATGTACAAACATATCTATAAAAAAGAATATATGTAGGTAATTAAATTTTTGGTTCACAGATACAAAATGAGTTCAAAGAACCCACCTTCACCGCCGCAACAGTTTGCGTGAGTACAATTTATCTACATCCTCTCTGTAATTAATCAACCATCAACATAAACTACATAAATGCTCAATATAGAGTTAAATTAGGTCACACAGCCTGTTTCTGAAACACATTTTAATTCCTTTAAATGTAAAGCTATCTCTTTTCTTCTTCTTTAGTTTGACAGTGACAGCTATAATTTTAGTCATTAACTCTAAGATGTATTAGCCCATTTGTACACAAGGCGACGCAAGTCTCCGATACTCGGCGATTTTAGCATTCAACGACGCAAGTGTATGTACGAACCACAATGGACTTGTATGGCGGTAGTCGCTTGGATACTAAAATCGCCGAGTATCGGAGACTTGCGTCGCCTAGTGTACGACCGGGCTTACAGTAACTGGCTGTTAGTAGGATAGTTTATCTTCTAATGGTAGGATAGTAATAGTTTTAGCAAATCAAAAGTGAACATTTTTTTAAATTTGAAAGTAATACAATGTTTTATGAAATTCAAAGCAGATGAAGTGTATCTAAAGTAATGTTATCTATGGCCTACTTTACATTCCATAACAATTTACCATTGTTAACAAAACATAATACACCGTAAGGCAACATAGAAAATGAGTTTTCCTACAAAACCAACTTAAGTGACCTTGTATGGTATTACAGCTCATCAGTAAAAACAATAATAACATGGTCTTGAAATAAGTTTTTGTTAAATTGCTTGTTGCTTTTTATCTTTATGTATAATTTTAAGTCTAATTTCTAGCTGCTAAAGCATTTTATATTTTTTTCACTTCTCATGCTCAGAAAGTGCTTATTTGCGCAGGATATAGGCTGCACAAAATCGAATTTTGTGCACAAGGGCAGAAAAGTAAACTCATAAATGTATCTATATTAAGACAAAGGAAATAAGCCATACAGCCAAACACAACAAAAAGTTCAGAGATAGAATTTGTTATTTTATAATACTTACTTTAATTTATTTGCCTTATGTGTTTTTAAGTCATAAAAGATATTAAAATTTAAATTAAAGTACGGTAGTGATGGTTCTGCGGCAATGGGTAGGCAATGGTCACCAGGAACCATATACCGGAAAGGAAAACGAGGTTTGCTTCTTTTAACATCAATGGACTGTATTTATTCTTGAGTACTATTTCTATCTTCATTTAAAACAATACTATTTCTTTCTTGGTAGTGTAGCTCGGTGTTGTTCACTCTCTGAAGAGCTGTGTTGGACTGTAACAGTACCGAGCTACCCTGACATATTTATAGCCAATATTTGGCCCTCATGCGGACCAATCGGAGGCGAGATAATTTTCGTGCAATTTGCGACAATTTCCGACGACATTTCGGGCAAAAAGTCACTATGCACATATCGCTTATCGCGCTCTACATTCTACAATTAGTAACTTATAACTCCATATTCGTGGTTATTCTAACTAACTAACACGCTGTTTCCATATAAGCGATATATTAACAGTAACTACACAAAACTAATATCCGAAATAAACACGTAAACCTTAAATTATACATGCAAAACGTAAAAGTGGATACGAAATTGATCAATAACGTCGTATTCTTAACGTTTACATCGCTAATGTTATTGATCACACATACTCTATGACGTAACCAACCTTTTACACATTAATTGTTAACTATCCGTACATATTCAAGACAGTAAACACACAAAACAATTGAAGATCATAAGCCAAAATTATTACCAATTTCATTTACTAGCGCCACGGCAAGATTTTACAACTCAGGTGGACGAATTCTCGTGGCGCTGCTTCAGGCAAAACTTTGCAACTAAAAGCCTCAACCTAAACGTGTATATCCAATCGTACACGTAAATAGTGCACGTAAATATTGAAAATATCCATGTTACATCTAATTACGTAATCTAATTAGCTTATTCTAATGTAAAACAAAGGTATTTAAACTTAAACTAAATAATCACATAATTCCGATTATCAAAGTGTTCAATAGAACCGTAAAACTAGGGTAAAACATAATAAAAACATAATCAATTTATTTATTTACAAAATCGGCTCGTGTCCGCAACATCCTCCCCTCGGCGAAGGACTCCGCAGCCCCTTTCCCTCGTTGGGAGGACTATGAGCCGTCTAACAGGTCGCCTGAAGATTCCACCACGCGTGCGCACGTCAACACTGCGAACGACGCCGTCTGGTCCCGGGTAGACCTTCTCTACCTGGCCCCGTGGCCACACGTTGCGAGGCGATTGGTCGTCGGCGATTACGACCACATCTCCGACCTCTATGTTCCTGTTTTCGCGGCGGATGTCGTCACGCGGTCCCAACGCGGGCAAATACTCCTTAATCCAGCGTGACCAGAACATATCTGCTAACGCTTGTGCCGCGCGCCACGCCCGTCGGTCGGCCAATTCGCTCCTACCTAAAATCGGTACACCGTTCGCGGTGCCTAACAAAAAGTGGTTAGGAGTGAGAGCCTCCTCGTCGTCGTCTGGGTCGACTGATACGTGTGTGAGTGGGCGCGAATTTACTGTATACTCAATTTCCGCGAGGAGCGTGGACAATGCTTCCTCTCGAGGCGCTCGCTCGTGTAAAACGACCGCTAATGCCGTCTTTACACTACGTATCATTCTTTCCCAGGCGCCGCCGCCCTGGTTCGGACCACCGGGGTCAAATACCTTCTTCGCGGTTACATATTCGCCTAACGTTTCGCGCCATTCTTTCATCGCTGCATTTAGTTCTATGTCAGCGCCGCGAAAGTTAATACCGTTGTCTGACAGAAAAGTACTTGGCCATCCCCGGCGGGCCGCCATACGCCGCATCGCCATATAGTGGTTTTCCGTGATTTCTCTAAATGCGAGAGGGTGAGTATCCCGGTGCGCCTCAGCATTCCTGTTGGTAACACTGTGCGCCATAAACGGTGAACTCTTTGTCCCGAATAGCATAGCCGTCATACGATACTTTCGTGGCGGAGACGTGCGTTCGTTGCCGCGCCACAGAAAGTGTTGAGCCGCCTGATCTTCCGTTCGTATTCGAACACGCAGAAACATTTTTCTAATGTCCGCGGTTACGGCGACCGGGCGCTCCCTAAATCGATATAAGACCACGTTCAACGACTGCAACATATCCGGTCCTTCTAACAACGCGTCATTAAGGCACGTGCCTTTGGACTTAGCCGCCGCGTCAAATACCATTCGAATTTTATCCGGTTTATGCGGGTTAACCACCGCAAAGTGCGGTAAGTACCAAAGTCGCGGGTTGTTCTCGCATTTGTCATTACACGGAACCGCGTATCCCTTGTCTAATAGTCCGTCTACCTGACTAGTATACGCAGACCTAAAAGTTTCGGATTTGTCCATGCGCCGCTCAATATTCTTCAATCGCTTGTATGCCATATCGTGGCTGGGGGGAAGGGCCATGTTTTCGTTCGCCCATGGTAAACCGACCTCATAGCGTCCCTGGACCCTCGTCACCGTAGACTCAAACATTTCTACGGCGCGTTCCTCGGCTTGTATTGGTTTCCGATTTAACGCAATTCCCAGCGAGTCAATAGCGAAATGTCTTTCAATAATGCTATTCAACTCGTCATCACAACGCGACGCGGTGCGTGCATGCATCACTCTCAAATCCTTATTCATAACCCACCTCGGTGCGGTCCCATGAATCACCCATCCTAATTTCGTGAGCGACGCCGCGGGCTGCTTTGTTCCGTTCGTAAGCAGTCGGCGTGTCACTATTAAGTGCCAATTATCCGCACCTATTAAAATTCCCGGACTCGCGTTTGCGTAACACACGTCGCTTTCCGACAGCTGTTGCAGATGCGGGGTAAGTAAAACGTCCCGCCGAATAGTTTGGCTTCCCAGGGATAGGTTACGGACCGTTCGTGCCGTTACTGAATAGAAATTATTTTCCGCCTTTCCCCGTATCGCTAGGGAAACCACCCTACTGGCTGGCTCCCGCTGTGTTGATGTTACGCCGTGTATACGCAACGCCCTCTCCGGCCCTGTGGCCCCGATCGCGGTAGCTAACTCGTCGTTAACGAGTGTGATGGTAGAGCCCTCATCAAACATGGCAAACGTATCCACGTCTCTACCATCTTTGCCCCTAATCACGATCGGACAAACTTTAAGTAACACCTCGGTGTTCCTACTTAAGTGCGTGACCGCGGTTATTGCACTATCTTCTTCTTTCGCCGCGGGCGCGTAAGTCACGTGTAATAAAGCGTGATGCGGCGATCGGCACTCGCCTATACCGCACCTTTTCGCTTTACACTTGACTCTTCTGTGTTTGTCATTCAGACACAGGAAACAGACGCCTACTTCCTTCGCCCACTCCCATCTTTCATGCGTCTCCATTTTTACAACTTTTGGACACCGGAACGTATCGTGTTTAGCTCCGCAACACAAACATTCACGTTTGCGAACTTCGTTCGCGTTCGTGGTCGCTCGGTTTGCGTTCGCGGTCGCTTTGTTCGCGTGGACTTCGTTAGCGTTCGCGGTTGCATACACCCTAACCCGTGATCTGTCCGCTCGCCCGCGCGGAAACGCCACTGTCGCGTTCCTGTTGGCCGGCGTTGTCACTAATTGCGCCGTTGTCGCTGCGGTCGACGGCGAATATGAGTACCGCACCCCTTTATTCGCTTCTTGCATTAGATAGCGTGATAATGCTACTATCAGCGGTACTTTAGAGTCATTGTGCTTGGCGGCGTGATCGCACCACCGCATCCTAATGTTCTGACCCAATTTGTCCGTAACCTGCCGCGCTAACATTGGATTTTGCAGGTATCCGTACTCATCCACGCATGACAAGACCGTTACGATACTCTGAAGGCGTACTGCGAAGGTGTTAAGGTCACCTGCGGTAGTGCCCAGACGCGGCAACTTTTTAATGTCCTCGAGTGCCCTATCAATAATGGCTTCTGGTTGCCCGTAACTCTGTTCCAGCGTCTGCATTACGACCTTCGGGTCGGTCGCCGTATAAAGTTGCGCGGCAACTTCCTCACGCGCCTGCCCGCGTAGGCACGATCGGAGCCGATCTAGGTTTTCTGCTTCACTAATTCGATGCAGTTTTGTCGATTGTTCCATCGCGGCTTTGAAAGGCATCCATTCTACAATGGCGCCGCTGAATATCGGCAAGTCCCGCAATCGTGACGGAGCCCTGTCCCTAGACAACTTCTCCAAAACGTCAGCTAACCTATCTGCCCCGAAGTCCCGAGACCGTGCCGGCGTCGGCGACTCGTCTCTACGCGGCGTTGCGCCAAAAGTTACCCGGTTAGGTATAGCTCTATCGCCCGATCGGTCGCGCCTATGTTCCTGCGCCGTCGGTGAACTATCCCGATATCCCGTGGTTTCGACATCAACGCGCTCCCCTCGTATGTGAGTGTTATGTAACCACTCCGAGAACCGTTGTTCAGCTTGCCCAGTCATCGGCTTGGGATTCTGCTGCAACCAGTCGGAAACGCGACGTTCTGCGTCCGCTGGTTCGTTACCGCCTACACTATCGCGGTCCGTCTCCTCTCTAATGGTAGCGACGTTCGCAGCTAACCGTTTCTTAATCAAATCCGCTTGTAACTGAAATTCCCGACGCTGTAGATCCGCCAGCTGTTCTTCGGCTTCCAACTCGGCTTGCCTTATTCGTGCAACTGCTGAAGCCGTGGAACGCTGTGATCGCACAGAAGGTGCCCTACTTTCCCTACGGACTGGGCCTACATCGGTCGCGGTTGTAGTCATCGCGGCGTTCGTCCGCGCATCTTCTACGTTCGCGATGTTACCTAACGCGACGGTCGCTGCGGCATTCGCAGTCGACGGCGACGCGGGTGGATCCTCATACGCTCTCATACTACGCGTGGTTGGCATACCCGTGCCACCTACTACCCTAACACTTGACAACTAACACTTAACCTTACTACACTACGTGACGAGAGTCTTGCACGGCGGCTCGTAGTCTCGTCGATCCGAAGTACAACGCAACCGTTTGGCTGCCTGTTGCTCGACGTCGTCGCACCGTTGGGTGATCTTCAATAAAACCCGTCGGTCGCACGTCGCACCGTTCGGTGTTCTTCGGATATACCAACTTCGATCGTAAAACGACCCAAGGTCGACGCAAAGTATACGTGCTCGCTACACCTAACGGCGTTCGGCAAGACACATATCAGCGCTACGTTCTGCGCTGTGTGCGTCGCCAATATGCTTCGCACAACTTTACGTCGACGGACGACTTCGATCGTAAAACGACCCAAAGTCGACCACAAAGTATACGTGCTCGCTACACTTAGCAGCGTGCGGCAAGACACGTATCAGCGCTGCGTTCTGCGCTGTGTGCGTCGCCAATATGCTTCGCACAACTTTGCGTAAAGATCTTCACGTCGAAAGACGCCAGGTTTTTCACGTCGAAAGACGCCTGCGTCTAAAGACGCCTGCGTCTAAAGACGCCTTGTCAAACCTCGAACCGTGATCCGGCTCGAAGGACAAACTGATGGTTCTGCGGCAATGGGTAGGCAATGGTCACCAGGAACCATATACCGGAAAGGAAAACGAGGTTTGCTTCTTTTAACATCAATGGACTGTATTTATTCTTGAGTACTATTTCTATCTTCATTTAAAACAATACTATTTCTTTCTTGGTAGTGTAGCTCGGTGTTGTTCACTCTCTGAAGAGCTGTGTTGGACTGTAACAGTACCGAGCTACCCTGACATATTTATAGCCAATATTTGGCCCTCATGCGGACCAATCGGAGGCGAGATAATTTTCGTGCAATTTGCGACAATTTCCGACGACATTTCGGGCAAAAAGTCACTATGCACATATCGCTTATCGCGCTCTACATTCTACAATTAGTAACTTATAACTCCATATTCGTGGTTATTCTAACTAACTAACACGCTGTTTCCATATAAGCGATATATTAACAGTAACTACACAAAACTAATATCCGAAATAAACACGTAAACCTTAAATTATACATGCAAAACGTAAAAGTGGATACGAAATTGATCAATAACGTCGTATTCTTAACGTTTACATCGCTAATGTTATTGATCACACATACTCTATGACGTAACCAACCTTTTACACATTAATTGTTAACTATCCGTACATATTCAAGACAGTAAACACACAAAACAATTGAAGATCATAAGCCAAAATTATTACCAATTTCATTTACTAGCGCCACGGCAAGATTTTACAACTCAGGTGGACGAATTCTCGTGGCGCTGCTTCAGGCAAAACTTTGCAACTAAAAGCCTCAACCTAAACGTGTATATCCAATCGTACACGTAAATAGTGCACGTAAATATTGAAAATATCCATGTTACATCTAATTACGTAATCTAATTAGCTTATTCTAATGTAAAACAAAGGTATTTAAACTTAAACTAAATAATCACATAATTCCGATTATCAAAGTGTTCAATAGAACCGTAAAACTAGGGTAAAACATAATAAAAACATAATCAATTTATTTATTTACAAAATCGGCTCGTGTCCGCAACAGGTAGGTTATTTAATTAATTTAGGAAAATTATTTTATTACAAAATTAATTTAATAGTAGGCTGTATAGGTCTGCAGCCCAAGCCTAATTTCAAAGTCGTAAGATTTAAAAAAAAAAGCGGCGGGAAATGGGAAACAGGGTCTTGTTTTTCTTGCGTTTATTTATTTATTTCCTCGCAATCGAAGTGAAAAGCAGAGTTTATAACTCGTCCACAAAACCATTTCTATCCTCGACATTACTATCAGCCCTCGCCTTCGGCTCGGGCTGCTAAAAGTCTCGGATAGAAATGATTCGTTTTGTGCACTTGTTGTAAAATCTACTATTTTTTTGTGCTGCCAAAGTACCTACATGCAATCTAATGTAATTTAGAAATCTTGGTAATACTCATCATCATGGCCCCTTGCTATTCCAATGGCTGGGATACAATATTATAGGTTTTATGGGATATAGGCACAGATTACTCAATCACTATGTATGTTTACAACAGTGATCGGCAACCATTTGGCAAGAAAATAAAAAAGATAAAATGAAATAGAGGCGAGCCATATAATAATTTTGATACCTAATATGTATTTTGATATGAATGAATTAGACTATCATTTTCAAAACAATCGCGGGCCGCAATATGTAGGGTCACGGCCGCGCGTTTCCGCCACCTTACTTCTTGCGTTGACTTCTTTAAAGCAAGGCTGGCCATACCAGCCCTGGTTTGGCCAGCCTTGATAGTCATAGCAGTTAGGTAATCATAAAAGTATAGATCCAATACAAACTAATGACAATAGCATTATCAAAATACTAACACTGCCCTAGTATATGCAGTTTGCAGGTAACAAAAGTAAGCTTTACAAAAGAATTTGATGCATTTCAGATTACTGCCAAAAATAATAAATGGCGGCATCGCGGGTATCGTGGGCGTATCCGTGGTGTTCCCGCTGGATCTGGTGAAGACGCGGCTGCAGAACCAAACCGTCGGGCCCAGTGGCGAGAGACAATACAAAAGCATGTAAGTTTTATATAACAACGAGCTGTTACCCGCGACTTCGTCCGCGTGAAATGTTAAAATAAGGATAACTTCTTTTCCTGACATGCGATTTAAATAAAACAAAGCCCATATTCTGCTCCATCCCGAGCTCTATCTTCCTGTGAAAACAGCATTAAAATCCGTTCAGTAACTTAGAAGATGTGCGCGTTCAAACAGACAGACAGACAAAAAAATCAACAAAAAAAATTTGTTTTTGTTACTTTACTCTAACTGTTCCCTCTCCAATTTTGCCAAATATGTCCAATGTACAGACATATCGGGGTCTACTGTTTTATTATATGTATAGATTATTTTTAAAAATGTATGTAATATCATGTTGATGATGTAAGTTAAATATTGATTTTAAATCGAGCAAGCAAACCCACTCGTTAAAGTAAATGAAGCACAATTTTCCGAATCGACTGAGGTCGACGCAAGGTCGACTCTTCCTCGACGCTCTTACTATACCAACTCTCTTACAACTTGTCTGTTTGCTACACTTCTGCTTAACTCGAACCTACTATAGTAAGTGTTTCACATTTTAAGGTATGTGCAGACAACAGGAATCTTTGTCCGCGAAATGTTAAAAGACCGTATACCTATTTTGCGCTGGACAATAGTAACGACTCATTTACACCCGTATTAAATGCCTTGTTGGCCAATATTCTCGCAAAGTATTTTCTTTTCTTTTCTAATCTAATCATAATGATAATTAACTGCATTTTCATGCATGCAATTGCTACGACACTGTATTGGTGTGTGTGGTAGACAATAAGTTATCTCGAACCGGTTTTACTTGTATAATGCACGATACGATGCATATAATGCACGATAAAATTACAGCATTATAAATATACCTACTATGGTACTTTAAGTCCTTTACGTTTACTTGGGTTTTGTTAGTTTCAATGTGCAGTCAACAAGTGAAAAGACGGTTAAGATGTATGCAGGGTAGATATTTAAGTTTTCTAAATTGTGGCACGAATTTTGATTTAATAATAGTCGTGCTTAGTTCTCTATCTTGGATGCTTAAATCTTTTATTGACTGTACAAGACTTTTTAATTCTTGCAAAAGTATTGATGTAATAATATATTAGGTCTAGACCTAATACACTCTAAATAATCGAAGCTGGCCATACATACATTTTTTTTCAATGATAACCCATAAAATAACTTTCAATTTGTTAGTAACAATGTACTTAAAACTATTTTAGTATAGACATACAAGTCATCAGCAACATTCTTCGTCAAAATAAAATAGATTAATGATCAACACGATCTGTTATAAACCCGTGAAATAATTCGACAGACAGACACTTCCCCTCGTGTATATAAAAGGAAAGTTCTCTTCGTCGGTATTACGTCACGATGATATTCATACAATCCATCACTATGTTGACTTTGACTATCAAAATTATAATCACGATATGAGTTACTAGCAGATTCGATGACGTCGGTTTATTTGCTCTGAATTCACTTATTTCGATATCATAGATAATAATGTATTATAGTATATGATAGAATAGATTATCTGGATTAGTATGATATAGCTGAAGAGTTTGTATAAACAGACTAATCTCTGAATCTATAAGTATCGTCGAAAATGAAAAAAGTTCATTTCACAACCTAATTAATAAGATTCTTATTATTTATTAAGGTAATTAACTGGTTAGTTACGACTTATAAAATCGAGGCCAAAACGCAGACAAGGAAAAAAATATTGTTTGTGAATACAACTTATAAATGGTACAATAAATCTGTCTGGCCTTTTTACGCTTAAAGCGGGGAATTGACTTACAGACATGCCCGTAGGCACGCCCGCGGGTATGTCCGAGCGGGAAACATTACAAGAGGTTTGTCCTAAGTGTGTCCATCGCAGACGGTCTGGCGGGCTGACAGACGCAATCGCAAGCACGTGCGATCTCTGCCGCTGAATCGATTCAGATGTAATTGGTATGGTTATAGTTTGAAACCTAGCAACTATAGAAAAATAAATATTCTTGGCGAACCACACAACACCATCTAGTCCCAAACTAAACAACTAAGCTTGTACTATGGGTACTAGATTGCTGATAAATATACATAAATACTTTTTTTTTGTAAATATATACTTATTATACATAGAAAACAACCAGACCGAGGCAAACGCACATATTTTTTTTTATCGATTTATAATTTGACGATCTCCGTGGCGTAATGGTTACCACGTCGCCGGACCGTCACCCAGGAGGTCCCGGGTTCGATCCCCGGTCGGGCCATGATGAAAAACGAACTTTTTCTGATTGACCTCGAGTCTTGGATGTTTATCTATAATATGTATTTGTTATAAAATATAGTATCGTTGAGTTAAGGTCGCTGTATACGCAACGGGATAATACCTCGGACGGGACGGGGACGTGACTTTTTGTTCGACACGGCCACGTTCCCGTCCCGTCCGTGTATCCGCGACATGTGCATATTCACATATATTTTGTATGGATCTATATTTACTTAACTTCCCGTCCCGACCCGTCCTGAAAAAAACACGTTTATTATTTTAGGGTGGGACGCCTGCGGGGCACAGGCGGGTGTTCAAATCGCTTGTCGGACTCATTACACCCTATTCCCGTGTGGGTACGGTTGTTACTGTGGCCCCGATGACCTCCCCCCCGAAAACCTTGAACTCCTTCTGCAGAACTCCGCAATGCGACCAGTGTCTAGGTCGCATAGTCTTCCTTCTTCGATCCTATCGGCTTCAAAAGTTTCCCACCTGAGCCTGCTGTAGTGTGTGCATTCAGCCAGGAAATGCTGGCTGGTCTCTGGTTCACCGCATTCGGGACAAGCGGGATCTATGCTGTTGTCTATGAGGGACATATGTCGGTTAAGTCTGCAATGGCCCGTGATGATGCCCATGACTATGCCCAGTCTTTCCCGGCTTAATGATAGTAGTGACCGGGTTCTTTTGTGGTTCTTTTCTTTTACAAACAATTTTGCTTGTCTGCAGCTGTTACTCCCTGCCCAAGCGTCCTGTGCCTCGCGCTTCATAAGTTCGCTTATCACTCCCTTAGTGACGGTGGCTGATATCGGGAGCTGGGGCTCCGGTCCTATTGGTCTCGAGCTGGCACCTTTTCTTGCGAGCTCGTCTGCTCTTTCGTTCCCTAATGTTCCTTGATGGCCTGGGACCCATGCTACAGTGACCGCCGTTACCTCGGCTAGTTTATTGAGGGCAGACTTGCATTCACTGACCAGCCCTGAAACGGTCTCTACCTTGGCCAATGCTCTGATTGCTGCTTGGCTGTCTGAATAGATAATGGTGCTTTGCGTCTCTAACCTGGAGTCAGTCAGCACCATTTCTGCACATTCCTTTATGGCTAGAACCTCCGCTTGGAAAACGCTGGCGTACGTACCCAATGCTATGGCCACATCTTTAGCCGGATTACTGGGTATATGTATCCCTGCTCCAGCTAATCCTGTGCTTCTCATTCTGGATCCATCTGTGTAACAGATGAGCTGGGAACTCGATGTGTCAATTTCCCAGTCTGATCTTTTACCTATGTGTATTCTATACTTCTTGTTGAAGGTCTTTTGTTTCTTGATTAGGTCGTTATTTGTCATAAGTAGTGACATGTCTCTACCTAATGCGTCTTCTATCGTTGCATGGCCTAGGTCCATGTTCCGTGCCTTCCATTCTTTGCAGGCAGTGATCCTGTACCATTGCTCTGCTGCTCTTCTTTTGACCTCAGTGTGTACCGGATTTAGTCCTAGGGCCATATCCAGTGCCATCGTTGGTGTGGATGTCATGGTACCCGTGGTCATTAGATTAGCAGCCCTTTGTACTTTCCTCAGCTCCCGTAGGTTCGTTGAAATGTTGGCTCTATGCCACCATACAATTGCCCCGTACAGTAGTCTTGGAAGTATAATTGCTTTGTGTATCCACTGGCAGATGTTAGGTTTTAATCCCCAGATCTTTCCTACAGCCCTTCTGCATTGAGTGAGGGCCATTATGGCCTTTTTGCTCTGAGTCCTTATATGCGTATTAAAGTTCAGAGTTCTGTCTAGGGTTACTCCCAGATACTTTATTTCCTCTGTGATTTCTAGTGTTGCACCTCTTATTTCAATAGGTTCCAACTCCATTCTATTCCTTTTTCTAGTGAAGAGGATCACCTTTGTCTTGTCTGGGTTGAGGCCAAGCCCCTTGTCTTGGCACCAATCCGCGACCATCCTCAGTCCTTTCATTGCTGTCGTTCTTACTGTGCTTAGCGCCTTTCCAGAGACTAAGATTGCTCCATCATCTGAGTATGCTTGCATGTATATATGCTGTTTGTTGATGGAGCCTACCAGGTCATCTATGAGAAGGCACCACAGGAGTGGAGATAAACATCCCCCCTGTGGAAAACCCCTACTAGCTACCACTGTTTTAGTGTCCGTTCCTAGTGTCGTTGTTATGATACGATTCTTTAGCATGGTGATAGCCCATCTAGCTAGTGTCAGCGGTATGTCTACCCTGTGTAAGGCGCCCTCCACCGCACTGAAATGAGCCTTGTCGAATGCGCCCTCAATATCAAAGAAACATCCCACCGCATAGGCTTTATCCCTGCTAATCGCCCGTTCGATCCTTAGAACAAGGTTGTGTAGGGCTGTTTCTGTAGACTTTCCCTCCACGTATGCATGCTGGTTTCCGTGTAGTGGGAAGTTGCTTTTTGCAATACGAGATCGTATGTTACCATCTATTATCTTCTCTAGAGTTTTCAAAACGAAGGACGAGAGGCTTATGCATCGGAATGACTTAACTTCCTTGTAGCACTTCCTCCCTGGTTTTGGTATGAAAACTGCCTTTACTTTTCTCCATCTAGGGGGGATATATCCTAGAGCCACGCTGCTTCTTAGTAGGTTGCACAGCAAATACTTTATGTGTTCCCATGCTTTTTGCAGGAGCATAGGGAATATCCCATCTGGTCCTGCAGCCTTCATGGGGCTGAAAGTCCTCACCGCCCATTCTACCGTATCTAAAGTTATTGTTTCCTGAGCCATGTCCCAGTCTTCCGGTTCATTGACTGAGGAGTTATCTCTATCTACATATTCCACGCACCCTGGGAAATGTGATGCCAGCATGGCTTCCATTACTTCTTTGGGGTCGGATGTTAGCTTGTCATCAACTTTAATGCAGCCGAGTTGGCAGGAGCTATCTTTTGAAAGAACCTTCATCAACCGTGCCGCATCGGAGTATCTATTTATGCCTTCGCAGAATCCCTTCCAACTGCTTCTCTCTTCTTTCTGTCGCAGTTTGTTGAATTCTCGCCTAGTTGTTCTGTAAGCCTCCCAGCTATGATCGTCGTTCTTGGATAGAGCGATCCTTTGGGTTTTCCTACATTTCTTCCTAAGTTTCGTTAGTTCTTTGTTCCACCACGGTTGTCCTTTGCCGTCGCGGATTTCTTTTAGTGGGCAAGCCTCGTTGAAGGCCGCTATTAGTGTGCTCTCTAGCTCCTCTGCTCCTTTATTCAGCGCTTCTGGGGTCGTGAACTCGAGAGCTGTGGGTCGCCAGTTTCTCATCTCTAAGTTGAACTTGTCCCAGTCAGTTTTCCTTTTATTTCTGACTTTGAGTCTTTCCCACCTAGCGTCTATACGGAAAGTGATCATCCTGTGGTCTGAGAACACATCTTCTGAATTGACTTTCCATTCCCTAACGTACCTATAGAAGTTCCTGGTCGCGTATGTTATGTCCAGCACTTCTTTCCTATTCCTCGTAATAAACGTCGGATCATTACCGATATTTAAGATTTCGAGATCGTACCTTAATAAGAAGTCTAGATAACTCTCTCCTTTCTCATTTGTGTCGGTGCTGCCCCACACTTCATTGTGTGAGTTCGCATCGCATCCTACTATAAATGAAGTTCTCTTACCTTTGTATGTTCTGATGAGTTCTTCCAGCTCGGAGGAGGGCGGCCTGTAGTCCATCTCGCTAGGTGTGTAGCTTGAGATGAGGGACACCTTCTCCCTGTTGCTGTCCTCCTGAGTGATAGTCAGTTCGACCGCTACTAGGTCTCTGGAACATACCACACTTATACTGCCTAGTGCCTTTATATTGTTACTAACATATATACACGCTCGGGGGGTCAACTCACCTGTGCGCTGGTATATCAGCTCTCCCCCTAGGCAACCAAGGCCACTGACCCTGTTGCCAATCGTGTATGGTTCTTGAAGCAGACCAACATCAATCTTTCTCTCCACAATTGTTTTGCAGAGATTTGCCATCGCATTTTTGCAATGGTGCAGATTTAGTTGACAGATCTTTAGTGACTTTTGTGTTGGTGTTTTTGTTGTGTGTGTGTTGTGTGCTTGTGTGTGTGTGTTCTCATATGTGTAGCTGTTTTTGTGTTTTGTCAGGCGCGGGGACTAGGTCGGGCCCCCAAGAGCAATCCCCGGCTCAGGGATTCCCTCATCCATGGGGTTACTTTCGGTGGCCCGGTCCACCCCCCGCGTCCGCTCTGTTGGGTGTGTGGTTGTTGTTGGGGCAGTGGTTTCCCCTACCCGTTCCCCCTGCGCCCGGGCAGTATTCGCTCCTTTCGGAGCTCCTTCCACCCAACCACGGTTGGAACAGGCACTGGCACCCGACTGCCCCGGTGTGTCGTTCCCTATTTTGCTGGTCTGCGGTTTCCCGCCCAGCGGCCTAGCTACTACTTTTGTCAACTGGAAGTGCAGCATTTGGACTGCACCCCATGCTTCCCCGGCTTCTGTGGGGACACCCATCACCAGTCGCACCCCTGTGGGGAGTGTTTCCTTAGTGATGAGAGTCCACTCATTCGGCCTAAGGTCTGTGCGGCTTTTGTTTTGTCTTTGGAGCCACCCAAAAAAACACGTTACGTATACAGCGACCTTTAATATCTCATAACACAAGTTTCGAACTTACTTTGGTGCTAGCCACGTGCTAGCTTAATATGTGTCCCTATATTTATTTATTATTATTTAATTTGTTATGCACTGTTTTCAGGTTGGATTGTTTCAAGAAAACCTATGCCGCTGAAGGTTACTTCGGTATGTACCGCGGCTCTGCGGTTAATATCATACTTGTCACGCCGGAGAAGGCCATCAAGCTTGCCGCCAACGACATGTTCAGAAATTACCTTACTCTTCCAGATGGGTAAACATTGTTTATTTTGAACACTATTTTGTGGAATAAATAATAATATTATAAAAATAATAGCACATCCGTTGTTATATCAAACAACAAATGTTATTTAATATATATATGTGTGTGTGTGTGAACCAAACTTAGACTAAAGTACCTATGTATTTGCTTTGAAAAGATTGCTTTTAACAAAAAGCCCGCTTTGTTACATGTCCTATTGTGATTTGCAAATAAAGCATATTATATCTATCTATCTATCTACCTTTTATAATTGTTGATATCCGTTTTCATGTACAGTACATTGCCGATATTCCGTCAAATGGTGGCGGGTGGCAGCGCGGGCGCTTGTCAGATCGTCATCACCACACCCATGGAACTGCTCAAGATCCAGATGCAGGACGCGGGCCGAATCGCGGCGCAGGCCAAAGCTGGTTATTTTTTTTATTATTTTTTATTGTAACCAATAACCGCTAACGTAATGGTAAGCGTAAAACTATAATTTTAGAATTAAATGACTATATTACAAACTAGCTTTTTTGCCCGCGACTTTGTCCGCGTGATGTTCCGGACCCGTAGTTCCCGTGGGAACCACATTGAATTTCGGGATAAGCTATAGCCTATGTCACTCCCTGATAATGTAGCTTTCTACTGGTGAAAGAATTTTTGAAATCGGTCCAGCAGTTGCGGAGCCTATTCAATGCAAACAAACAATCAAATCTTTCCTCTTTATATTATTAGTATAGATGAAATATGTTATTCTGAGAGTAGGTCTAGTTCATGTTCTCTATTGCTTTATTTTATTTATTGTGAGTTAAATCCCACTTATATTTAGGCGAAATAAATAAATAAATAAATATTCTTGGACGAAAATAAATAAATAAATATATAGGGACAATTCATACAGATTGAGCTAGCCCCAAAGTAAGTTCGAAACTTGTGTTATGGGATACTAACTCAACGATATTATATTTTATAACAAATACATATATAGATAAACATCCAAGACCCAAGGCCAATCAGAAAAAGTTCGTTTTTCATCATGACCCGACCGGGGATCGAACCCGGGACCTCCTGGGTGGCGGTCTGGCGTGGTAACCATTACGACACGGAGGTCGTCAAAATAAAAAAGTTTGTGATATGTTTCTTCTTTACGGTCTTAAAGGCTGGGCCTTTAAGATATTTGGTATGTAGGTAGCTGATACCTTTGATTAACACATAGGGTACTTTTTATCCCGAAAAGTACACGATTCCCGAGGATTTTATCAAAAGTCTAATAATCAACGGCGCTTTATGAAGTAGATGGCGCTGATGTGCATAAATACACGCAAAGTTGCTCGGGTCTCGCTAGTATTAAATGAATAAGCAAAGCTTAATCTAAATAACCACTGGGAAAAGAGATAGCGAAAGAAAACCAGTTACCTTTTAATAAAAATAAAACTATTTGTTTACAGAGGGGCGCACAATTCAAAGGGTGACAGCGATGGAATTAACAAGGAAATTATTAAGAGAACGCGGTATATTCGGCTTGTACAAGGGTCTTACGTCGACCGCGGCTCGAGATATATCCTTCAGTGTCATTTACTTCCCATTGTTTGCGACCCTCAATGATTTAGGGCCAAGGGAGCCCGGTAGTGCTACTCCACCTTTCTGGTTAGTACCTATAAATATTTATCTAATATAAGTTGCGTTTGACAACAGCTTGCCTGGGGCCCGATTCTACTAACACAAATGCACCAATGGACTCTCAATGGTGTCTCGATCGTGTCTCAAAAGAATGCCGATAGTGTATCAGTGGAATAGTTTTTGACATTTGTTACGGACTAAAACAATAACATAATGTTTAACTTATTGTTTATAACGCAGTTTAATTTGTTTTATGCATATATAAAAGGTGTAATGAGTGTTGCCCCATGCGCAGGTGGTCCTTCTGCTCGGGCTGCGCGGCGGGCTCGACGGCGGCCTTGAGCGTCAACCCCATGGACGTGGTGAAGACGCGCATGCAGACGCTCACCAAGGGCTCCGGCGAGAAGCAGTACTCCTCCATCGCCGACTGCGTCATGTGAGCATATTGTTACCTGCTTTTAAGCTATTTTATAATGATAATATGTTGTAAATGACGTGTGTAAGTAGACTTTATCTAATATTCAATTCATTCTCTCATTCCAGGCAAACAATGAAGAACGAAGGGCCAACGGCGTTCTTCAAGGGCGGTGCTTGTCGTATGATTGTGATTGCACCACTGTTCGGTATAGCCCAAACTGTTTATTACCTAGGCATAGCGGAACGACTCATGGGACTGAAGTAAACACAATAAAACCTCGAACGGGTACAAAGATGCGCACGCGTTATATTTCTATAGACGCCATATTGTCTGGCCTCCCTAAAGCCCTCCATAGACAGCGCTATAATATAATACCAAGGAAAGAGTTAACCAGCACCGTAAATATGAAAGATTTCTAAATATTGCGTGAAGGAATTTACTAGCAAAATTTATTTGTCAATACTTATTTATTTATTCACATTGTACTAGAGTCTGGCCATTTTCTACTAAAACCCTTCACGCAATATTTTAAAATCTTTAATCATGTTTACGGCACTGGTTAACTCATTCCTTTGTTGACTGTACTGACCCTTATCCGGGCAGTTTTTTTATTTATTTGTAAACCCATCTCTGCAGTATAAGATTCAAATTGATCTGGTCCATACACTGTCTGAATGAGGACGAAGAATTGTTGCTATGCCAAAGTACAACAGGAGGCAGCTATACTGTATCTTTGCTATCATTCGTATTCTTCTTACATACCGAAATACATCTTGCTGTATCTGATGTCATACATCAAAGGACTATTAAAGCTACTTACAAGATAACATGGGAAATATACTTTGATTTATGCCTAGCTGAATAAATATGTGATATAAGTACGTCTATGAGTGGCGTCACACTTTAACTACATTGATTATTATATTGATGTTATAAAAACTTGTGGTTTTTGTGAAATAACGCGTGCGTGCGCTCGTGCGTGTACGTGCCCGTGTTTTTGCGTTCAAGTTCTTAGTTGAATGCTACACAATACACAGCATGTAGTAATTTTAAGATTTTTATTTTCTGACTCAACTTTACGTTTGCATTGTAGATAAATATAAAAATTATTCTAGTGTTGGCTGCAGGAAAAAAAATATAAAGTCAAATACATTCTGCTATTCATAAATCAGATTTCATACACCGATGTTTAGTCATTTTGATGACAATAAATTATGTACATTATTTCGGTTATGAATTTTAATTTTATAAGTAGACAATTTTTATTTTTACTTCTCTTTACATGTGACAACTGTTAATGTTTATTATTTATATTATTTAAAATTACGAACAATTTAGATATTACCGCTATTATCCACTATTAGATTTATGCATTATTATTTTCTGTTAATTCAAAATTGGGAATTGCGAATTATCTATGGAATTTGTATATAAAAATCAATTGATCATTGGATGGTTAAATGGTTATTTTGTAAAACAAAGTTCAGTCTATAGACTAAAACGATTTAATTGCAATTGTTAAAATAAGACGTTACATGCATTTCCAATTCGTAGAATGCCGTGAGGCGTAGCTCAATTTTGTATCATTGATTATTTTTATCTGTTAAGTTACGTGAGAGCATTAAAAGTGATATTATATTAAATCGACTCTTGTTGTATAATTTTAATAAATAATGTTGTTTTCTTAATTTATTTTGTTGTTATTGAAAAGCACGTTAAAATGTTAACTCAAAATTATATACGGTGGCATGGAAGCCAGCACGTTAATTGTTTAAAATATAATTGCTGTATTTTTACGGATTAATCTCAATCGGTAACCGCTTGTCATCAGTGCAATACTGTAAACAGGGGCCGTACCACGACCGTTTAAAACAAAACAAGAACGGCTGAGTAAGGGAGACAGCTCAATACATGATGTAAGGCGGCGTCTCGTTTACACAATCGGTTAGTTATAAAACGTGGTACGGTCCCGGATGAGTTCGTAGGTTACGTCTCTGTTGTGAAAGTCTAACAGTGGCTTCATGTGTAAATGCGCAGACCGTGGTAGTAGACCCATGGATACCGCATAACGCTACAGTATGACTGAGACAAAGTATTACCGATTAAAAACAATCCAATTTATATTCATGATATTTTTGTATTCTATTTTTTATGCAACAATTTATTTTTACGCAATGTCTTCCTTTAACTGCATTTACTAAATAAAGTGATCTTCCATGACACACTATTGGCAAACCAAGTTCCTATGTAAATTGTTTGTGTTAGTTCTTACAAATGTTACTGTTATCGAGTTTTTTTACGTTAAATAATGCTTCCAATTGATTGCCTTTATGTAAAACAGCTGTGCGATAAATGTGTGTTATTAAATTGTGCGAATTATTTAATTTCAGTCGACATTTAACTTAAAAAACAATGCATAATTATGATGAAAATTTAACAACCTAGAACTGTTTATATCCAGCGACGGAACTCTATACTTCTAGGTCTAGGCTACATTATATAGTTCAATAATTTGATGTGAATTAATTACAACATCAGTGTATATCAATTACTCGTAATAAAGACAATAATTATGAAAGATATAGGTAGAGTAATTAATTAATCCTTAATGGTCATACATGTAACACTAAAATTGTTCAAATTTTAAACTATTATTGCTTGCTTGGCAAACCCGAAAGTACAAAACAATTATGTTTTGAAAAATATCAAAATTGGCAACCTAAAAGCCAAATCCGCTTATAAAGTAAAATTGTATTGCATTTAAAATAGAGTTCTCGGTTATTGGAATAAGGTTTAGTTTTTATTTTATGACTCTTGTAAAAATAAACCTCATTTCAAAGTTGAATGTCTATTTTAAATGCTATTAATTCCGCTCTTTGAGATGGAATCATATAATATGTTAAGAGCGCGCACCCAAATCAACGCAACTCAAAATCGAAGCGTGTTATTTTACGAAACTACTGAGCCACGAACATGAGCGTGCGCCGGCGAAGACAAAATGATTTTGATACTTTTATGATAAGACTTCACTATTCAATATAATAGTAGACTCGAAGTTCATGTGATTTTAGCTACAGATCTATTTCTATGTAGAACATAAGTATTGTTATTATGTAATTGAATTTTTTTTTCGGTATTCTTCATGTCTAAATACAAATAATGTATCTTTACTCGTGTATTATGGAGAAGTATAACAATAATGTACTCATAATAGATATAGGTACATATAATTATTTGTTTCAGAAACATGTGTTTCTAATTGGCATACATAGACTCTACCATCTATCTACCAATTCTGGTAAAATACATTTCTTGTAAAATTTCACCAATTTCGATTCCATCTTTGATGACCAAAATTCGTCATCTCTTTTAATTCTGGCAATCTTCAGACGAAATTCGGGCCCAGTCCATACCGCAAATAGACACAGTTGCTTATCACTGAAACATAATTAGTAATTAAACAGGATGTTACAGAAAGGGGGTTACAAGCCGAATAGCTTAGTAGAATTAGATATTTAATTAACAAAACGTGATGTAGTTCTTCATTTTTGGAAAGTTGTATGGGTCTGTAAGAGTAGTAGTGTGAATTCCAATTTGCAACTTCGAAAAACTTCTGGAAATTGAGGAAACCGAGAAAAACTTCGTAATTTTGGGACTTTTTTCGTTATTTGCTCTCCAAAGCCAAAACTATGCGTTTTTTGCGAATGATGTTTTCTAGACTTATAGACTGTATTAAATTACCTACAATTTGAATCCAATTTCCGCTGTATTGCTGGTGTAATTGCAGCTGTATTGACCTCATAGAAGCCAAGCTATAGAACTTCGAATGTGACCCATTAATCTCGAAAACTGCAATTTTTAGGTTTTACTTACGTATTTCGCAAAATATTTGCAAAACTATTTGCCCTATGAAGAAAGGTCACTAAATATTCTGTAAAACATTTATTTAGCTTTTATTTGAACTCAAAACGAAGTCTGTGAGACCTAATAGTTTACTTACAATCTCAAATAAACAAAATGAAGTTATAATGGGTAATATAGGCAAAAGACTCAATGTATACAGACTCAATGTATATTAGAAATTAGACCGGAATGTCATATGCAGTGATGGGGGAGATTATTTACAACATTATTGACACAAATAGTGTAATGCAAAAGTGAACCATTTTCAAGAAATTTTAAAATATAAAATATTTTTGAATAATTACCTCAATCATTCATTCAAAATTTAATTAAAAAAAACCTTGTAATTCGTTTTTTTTTGCCATATTTGGAGAGTTATGATATTGGTCTGTAATGCACAGTACAAAATCGTGTTATTTTTTATCCATACGGAAATAAAAGCAAAAATTTTTTTTTTTTACGATTTCGCAATAATCGACCTCCTTAGTAGAACTTGTCATATATTATAATTTATAACCATTATATTAATTATAGGTATGTACCACCAGCCTTTTAGCCCTTGCTTTATTTAAATTTTCAACATTTCGTCTTTTTCTTTTTTTTAGATAAAAACTGCTTATTTTTGTTCCCCATACTCTGAAACATATTATGTTGTTGTCACTAAAAAAGTAAATAGTTCGTCGTCATATCATCAAAAAGTCATATTTTACTTACCAAAGTATCTAGATTGTCGGTCGCGCTACACGGTTTGCACTGCGTATGGGCACAAAAATTACGTGAGGTCAATCTTGCGCCGGAGCGACGTGACCTCTCTCCGCAGAGCCGGCGGCTGGACTGAGTCGTAATAAAAGACGCGCGCGGTTTTATAGTGGTTTTATGGCTATATTAAAAAATTGGTAGAAAAATAATGGTAAACATTTATCATAAATTTTGGAGCCTAGATTTTAGGGAATACCTTTATCTCTTAGATGATGATAATATTGACATGAAATAACTAAGATTTAATGGTGAAAACAAACATAACAACGACTTGACTTTCTTCGTAATTTCACTTAGTTTGGATGTTAATATCTTATTTATGTAACAAAAAATTACAAAAATGTTCTACTAACTATATGCTTAAGTATATTTGCCGTTAGATTTTATAATTTATTTCTTACAATTGGCAGCATTACGGGGATATTTTGACATCCGAAGTTGGCACTGAACGTGAAATCGAGAAAACACTGTTCGGTTATCACGATAGCATTCATAAATATTCCATTACATGACAAAATGTTTTCTACTAACTATTTAGGCAACAATATTGTCTAACATTTTGTGTAATTCATAAGTCTGTTAGAAAAGTTTTTTATAGATATTAAGAGCTTCGAAAAGTTCAGTTTTCGCTAAACTGAGCTAACGCCTGTGTGCGCCCTCTTAACAGGCACTAGTGTGTTCAATGGAATATGATAGGATGAAGATGGATGATAGGATGAAGAAAGAAAAAGAAATGTTAATAAAATCTGCTTGTACTTTATAAAATACAAATAGTAACTACGTAGTAAAATGTCATGTCAATACAAAATATCGTGAGAAATTTTATTTGAAATTGCCGGTGCTTATGGCCGGCGGTGACTGCTTACCGTTCGTCGTGATTGGTGACTGGCTTGTTTGTCTATTATGTAATTCAAAAAAATGTATTCAATTCGTGAAAAAATCTTAAAAACAAAATGTACGTGGCGAGACAGAGATAGTCAATAAAAATTTAAGTTTGATTCTAAAATAGACTGAATATACTCGAATAAAATCGATAACACGAGTCTAGAATTTATTTGCCGCACCTAGTCACTATTATATAATCCACAGCACATAGCAAACTAAATACTTTTTATAAAAATCGAAAAAGAATCTTGAAAAAAAAACAAATGTTTGTTTGTTAAAAAATAGTAAAAGGTTTTTCGTTATGTTTAAATGTTACTTATACTGTTCAAATTGACATTCACTACAAAATACATAATATAAGTTAAATAAACAGGCAGGTATATATTGCAAAAAATATTAACTTTTTGATATTATTATGCACGCATAATTCATACGATCGCATCACTAGCGAAGCGACTGCGTTTATAGCCTTCAAAACAGTTTTTTGTTTTAACCTTAGATAACTAACAAGAAAAATATATCAATATAAATGTTTCTTGGTGTTGATGTTTATATAATATTTATGACAATAAAATGTTTTCCTTGTATGTGTGTCTGTGTTGCGTTATCGTGAAGGTGGAATGTCAATTAAAGTGTGTAAGATGAAAGAAATCCATGCCAGTATAACTTAGTTATGAGAGAGACGGCAAATGTTAAAATTACATGTGCTTTGTTATAGGTAGATGTTTAATAAATGTAGTTAAAATTAAAATTAAATGTTTTTATTTTGTATTTTAATTAATAGTTACTTATTAGTTTAAGAGAGGTAGGGCACAGCGGATAATCCGGTCAAATCGGATCAGCCCGCCTGGGGAAGACCTCCACCTTACAGAAGATTAGCCAAATAACATTGGTTTAGTACGATCTTCTGGCCATGGCATGTGTTCCTACGGTAAGGTCTCCCCAGAGATCCACTTGGGGGGGGGGGTGCAATAGGCTACGGTGACGGCTTACCATCAGGCCGACCGTATGCTTGTTTGCTACCGTTGAGGTATAAAAAAAAACACCGGGAGATAATAATAAACGAAAAATAAGTTTCAAATACTCTTAATATTTGTCAGCATTTTTAAATACAAACTGGTTTTCTGGTAAACCTCTGGAACCTGTGCCTGTAATTTCGAACAATGACCCCGCTTCTGGTTCTTTGACTAGCTGAGCTGCGGTTAAGTCCCTTTTACTGGTTGTTACATAGAGAGTGGACAGGTCTGGCCCTCCCCACATCACGGAGGACACCTGACTTGCTGGAATGTTATGTTGCTCCAGAAGAGTGCCGCCTCTTGAGTCGATTTTGATCACCTATTGAAAGAGATTACTTTTCTTTATTCGACTGTAAAGTGCCTATAATAAACCCTGTTTCTTTTGACTTGAACAATGTAGTAAACAATCTTAGCGTGTCTTTTTATTCAAATATCCATGTGTAAAATCGATAAATCGCCAGAATAATAAGACTTGTGTTAAATGCCATTTCTGACTATATTATCATTATTTGGGTGTGAATGATAATTTTATTGGCCTATTTTCGTTAAAAAGACATGCTAAGATTGTTTACTACATTGGTCAAGTTAAAAGAAACAGGGTATAGAGATTATATTCATTGCCACGAATGTGACTCTGAATATTGTTCTCACTAACACCACATGAGTAAATAAACCTAACACATCACATTACTTAACTTTCAGAACTTTTGTTAAAAGTGATGCGGCATCTAAACCCTCGCGAAGTTGACCGAAGTGCGGTTAGGCACGAAGTTATAAAACAAAGGGCCAGTTTTCGCTCAACTTTGCAAGGGTGATCCGCTTGAGTATAGACACTGTGTACTGTCCGTTCACAGTTATTTTACCTTTGACAGATGTAAAAACAGGCATAAAACACTGAAAATAAGTGTCACAGGAATAATTCTGTGGAAAACTGCTCGGTTAGCCATTGATCAACATACACCCGATCGCTCTTATTTTGTGTGTTATAAACACAAACTTGTAATATACAAGTCTGTGGTTTTAAACCTGTTTTGACATCTGTCAGAGATAAAATTGTCATGGCTAGGATCTACAGAGGTAGTAAAGTACTCTGTGAGAGGTATGTACAGAGTGTTGTGACTTTGTTTTTTCTACCTTGCCTCCTAGAAAGCAAGCCACCCAAAGATTTCCGTCGCTGTCGATCGTCATACCATCGGGCAGGCCGCTCACGTTGTGCGCTTTGAAGCCGAATAGAGTTCTTCTATTACCTAGAAAAGGATATAAATAGTTATAATTGACGACCTCCGTGGCGTAATGGTTACCGCGCCAGACCGCCACCCAGGAGGTCCCGGGTTCGATTCCCGGTCGGGTCATGATGAAAAATGAACTTTTTCTGATTGGCCTCGGGTCTTGGATGTTTATCTATATATGTATTTGTTATAAAATATAATATCGTTGAGTTAGTATCCCATAACACAAGTTTCGAACTTACTTTGGGGCTAGCTCAATCTGTATGAATTGTCCCTCCCTATATATTTATTTATTTATAAGAAAAACTGCAATGTTATATGAATCTCTCTGCTATTTATTCCTTACATATAATTTATACTAAAGACGGCATACAGATATTAATCCGCCCTCTTATTATTTATTCACAAGAAGTCGGATGTTCAGTGGCATAGCACAGGTATAAGTTCAGTGATTATCTCTCAAACGTCGTTGGTGTTATTATATTAGATAATGAATAATCGCGACTGATTGCATGATAACGGTGTACCGTTATAATACCTATTAGAACACACACCCGCGCTTGAGTGACTTATTTGCCGTTAAAAAATTATATCATTAAAATCAAAAATAACTGAATATACTAATACTCAAACTTTGTTGTTTCAGTAAAGGTGCTGATAGACTTGAGCATTCACTTGTAACAGAACATCGAGCATTCGCCGTTTTTATATTTGTCGAACTGAACAACGAGCCGAGCCGAGCATAAAGCCAAATATTGCTACGAACATCATGATCTATGATGAGCTAGAATGCGAACAGGAGATGGTGGCAAACTAATCTGATTCTAGAATGCTCGCCAGAACGCTCAATAGAATGCTCGCTGAAATGTTCTCGTAATTTTTCTGTGATGTAACATTCGCAAGAATGCTCATTACAAGTGAATGCTCAAGTCTATCAGCACCTTTATGTTAAACCTACAGGTAAGGGGCGTTGCTTGGTGACAAAGGTTAAAATTCAACAAAGGACCCACCGTTGTTAAATTCTTGACTTCTTTGGTTGTAAAACTATCAGGTAGATGGCGTGCTCTGCGACTTAGAAATTTCACCACCATTACCAAATACTATAGACGTATAATACGCACAGCTCTTGACGTTTCTCATACAATGACTTGGCAACCTCCGTTCACCTCATGCCGCCGCTAGGGGCGCTATAACATTTTGCATACAAAAGTTTTGAAATCATTCACCTCATGCCGCCCTCATGCCGTAGGGGCGCTAGTGTCGCGTCTTGCCCGAATTCTTCCGAAGCTGTGCGTATTACTCGTCTATAGTATTTGCCATTACTAACTTTCCCGTTAGGTAGCTCAGTGGTAAGAGCACTCGTTCGGATATCAAGAGAGGACGTGGGTTGGAATCCCACCCTGGGGCGGGGAGGTGAAAATTTTCTTTCAAAAATATAATATATAAAATGTAAAAGATAATAAATAGGTATCTTACTTATTGCGCCGTTGTCTAAATCAAAATCGAATACATCTATGTTCCTAGTCGGGGTGTCTATGTAGAACATGTATTTATAGTCGGAGGTCCAAGCGATGCCGTTCGATACGGTTACAGGTTTCACTTTTTCTTCAGGATGAACATAATTGTGTTCATTAATCATGTACAGGGTGCCTTTATCCTGTTCTACTACTCCCGATTCTTCTTTGCCCATTGTACCTGTTTTGTTGGAAAGATTACATAATTATATACCTAAATGATATTAAAAAAATATAAGTCAAGTAGATTTGCCTAATCTTTACAAGGTGTAAAATGAAGTCGCGTTCCCTGTCTGTCTGTGTCGGCTCAAAAGTTGGTAGCTATTGACATACGGAAATATTGTTATGAGCAGTCATATCATACCCCATTTGTCTAACTAAATATTATTATGAAATTATACTACCTAATACCTAATTGAATAGAATACGGTTAAAAATGTACAAATCATGCCTATGGACATGTCAGTAGTCCGTTTTCGTACATCATACTAATATTATAAATGAGAAAGTGAGTTTGTTTGTTATTCCTTCACGGCTTATCAGCCGGTCATTATAAAAGTTTGTACTTATATATATTGTCAGGGCCAGTCAGGGGTACAGAGCCCAACATAGGTCACTTTTTATCCCGTGAAAGTATGTCATTCCAATGGGAAAAAAAAAATTCTACTAAAGTGGCGCTATGGCACAGAATAACTACTAGTATGGCTAGTATGGGTTGTTTTGTTGTCAAACGAGATCTACCTATATCATTAAATTAACTAGTATTGAAAAGCTAGTAATCAAATATTTATTTAAACAGATGCATATAAGTAGGTAATAGGTAACATGTGTGAATAAATTTATAATATTTACTTAGAAAACACACGTATAATTAAAATTAAATAAGAATAAATGTAGGCAAAACGCACATTACGATAGACATGAAGAAAGAATATCGGTTAAAAACATTAATGCTCATAACTGTTTTTATGTAGAAAACTGGAAGGAACCCGTATATTATCCAATGTTGTCTGCATAATATTCACAACTTAGACAATGATTTATGGTAATTCACGTACAAGGAAGTAGACCTGGTATTTATGGATAAATAGCATAGAATCCGGAAATTCTATGAGAATATTATAAGTACATTCCAAAAAAAAAAGATATTTTTTAATACTACTACTACGATGGCGCAGTGACCCAAAGTGGCTATTAGCTTCCGACATCAGATCTCGCCATCTCTTGCGGTTCTGAACCAGCTGCCGCCAGTCGCCAACTTCGAGACTCTGCAGGTCTTTTATCACCTCGTCGCTCCAGAGGTATCTAGATCGGAGTCTTGCCGCTTTGGTCTCACCAATAATTCGGTTCAGACACCAGATCATCGATTTCCAAGTCCAATTTTTTAATACTAAATAGGTAGTTTTTAGGGTTCCGTAGTAAACTACAAGGAACCCTTATAGTTTCGCTATGTCCGTCTGTCCATCTGCGGTCTAGCGCCTAGGCGCTTGATGCTAGAAAGCTGTAATTTGGTATGTATACTCATATTAACAATGCTAACAAAGTGGAAGAATAAAATTAGTAAAAAAAAATATTTTGGTACTTAATTTAATTTAAATTTTAAAAACTGCTGGGAAAAGTGGCAATGATTTTTTTTTTCGCACTGACCCCATGTTGTGGGTTATCGTTAGATAGGTTTCTTAAAAACATCGAGGGTGTGGAAAGATCATTTTTCGATACAATGATCCGTTTGCGAATTATTTACATTTAACGTGTCAATTTTCGCTTTGCACGGTGGTCCCCCCCCCCTCTATCTCCGAAAGTCTTGTGTTTAGAAATTTGAAAATATTCATGGTAGTAGTCCATAGTGAACCTACAAGGAAAACTATAACGGTTAAGTAGGCACTACTAGTTACCGAGTAATAGCCGACGAACAAAAGTAAAATTTCTTTGACGAAAACGTACAAATGTCATAGAATATGGCATTGTACTCATTTGCAAGCAAGAAATGCGTAGCCAATACGGAACCCTACATTGTGCGTGGCCCGACACGTACTTGCCCGGTTTTTAATATCTATATAAGGTCTTAATTTATTAATGAACTTCTTTTTAACACATGACTATATAGGTTACATATGATCGTTTAAGCAAGGAAATAATGGTTAGTATTCAGTAAAAAAAGGCATTAAATTTAGAAATACTCGGTAAAATGTGCCTCTCTTGTAGTAGCCATCCGTCAGTAGGTGCTCTGTGGTATCGACACTACAATGTGCGTGGCCCGACACGTACTTGCCCGTTTTTTTTTATTATTATGTCGTGACCGTCGACCCAAGCACGGAGCCCGATGTTTTTAAACCAAGTATTGACTGGAGCTGTGTTAGTTGTGTTACGCTTTGACACCCACACCGAGGCCATCGAACTATAATGGGGTTTCTATTATGACATTTAGTTTACAACCACTTTTCTCGACAATGCCCAACATGTAGGAAGGTAGGTACTTTAATTGCATTTTCTATCAGTCTTATGAAATTCTATCAATGTCACGTAAAAACGGTAGGTACCATTGCCATTGTTGAACTTACCTAAATAGGTACTTATACATAGTACTTTTAGTCCCCAATATGTTCATTCATGATATACATGAGGAGCTCGATAGCGTCGCTTGTGTGTCGCAATCTAATATGAACACGCAAGTCATGCGACATCGAGTGTTTGGATGGTTTTCGTTATTTCAAGTTTCTCCGTGCTTTAGAGGGTTTGTTCGTTAAGCCAATAGGTGGCCTTAGAGCCGTTTGAAAAACACCGGCCTCTGCCAATCCGCATTGGAGCAGCGTGGCAGAGTACGCTCTCATCACCTTCGATTGAAGGGAGACAGGGAGACCCATAATTATCTCACTGCAGGGATACCCCTGCAGTGAGATAATTATGGGTTGATATCGTTGATATGATGATATGATTATGTACATTCCAGTTCCAGTAACAATTAAAGTGTTTAACAACATCTAAACCAGCTTTAAATCAAACATATGTGTACCATTTTCTACTAGCTTTTCTGTTCATGTCATTTAAAAATAGGTACGCAATTTCAAGTGGCAAATATTTACTTATGGCTTCATTGGTATTAACCACGTAGGTATTAACCTTGTATTAACGTATTTATTTATGCACGCTATCTGCCCCCCTATTGTAACAAAAA
This sequence comes from Endotricha flammealis, assembly GCA_905163395.2. Classification (NCBI taxonomy): domain Eukaryota; kingdom Metazoa; phylum Arthropoda; class Insecta; order Lepidoptera; family Pyralidae; genus Endotricha; species Endotricha flammealis. The sequence continues at coordinate 8,098,207 of LR990868.1, forward strand.
CCGAATCAATTTCCGATTTCGATTCAAATTCAATCGCCGTCTCACTCATACAAAATATTAATTGAACGGGACAGCGAGTGAGTTTGAATCGAAATAGAATCGGTCTTTGTTACGAGAATAGGAGGGCTGGAAACCTACATAGCTTGTTCTATAGGTACTAAGTACTTATATAAAATACACAACCTGACCTTACACATTTCGTCCGGTAGTTAACTAGACAGGAAGGTCGATTACAATAAAACCGTGCAAAAAGTCTGCAAAACAACAAAAAATTTGTACTTACCAAACCAGAGCCTTCCTTTAGAATCGACTTTACCGTCGTTTATCCGGTTATCAGGAAGTCCTAGGTCCACAACGCTCAATAGCCTTAACGAATTGTCGTCTGCTGGGGCGTCCCAATTGAGGAAATTCAAAGAAGCCCTTGAACCAACTAGGACTAATTTAGGATACCCTGCCACGCTGACTACAATTGGGATAGGTCCGTAATCTATGAAATAAAAAATAAAATCATTTATTTTTGCAAGTAGATTTACAAGAAATACTTTTAAGAAAAGATTTTTTTTTTTCGTTTTTATATTTGGTACTCTGTGTTATATTGATGGATTTTAAATATTGTTATCAGTAATTCTCGACTATCTAACCCTGAGTCAACCGTCTTCATACAATATTGGTGATTGTCATGAAACGACGTTGCTTGAGTTTGCTTCGATGTCGGTCCCATTAGTATTCATTAAAAAACTTGCATATTATTATGAGACGTTATCATAGCAGTCCATACTTTTAAGGCCAAGTTTTACGACAGTTTTATTTTGTATGAAATCTGCAGCAAATGAAGGTGTGTAAGTGTGTACATCGAGAAATTATCATATTTTCGTGTTTTTCGAAGTCTATTTGAAACTAATAGCACAGATTAAGTACCTACCTATAAGTGTAATAGTTAAATACTTAGCTTTAAAGCTACAAATAATCCAAAATCTTAAAAATTTACAGACATGAATCTCCATTCTTATGATTATTCTTCGTTTTAAGTTTATTACCTACTGGAAAATATATTTTCACTTCTCATGCTCAGAAAATGCTTATTTGCGCAGGATATAGGCTGCACAAAATCGAATTTTGTGCACAAGGGCAAAAACGTATCTACTCATATTAAAGCAAAGGAAATAAGCCATACAGCCAAACACAACAAAAAGTTCAGAGATAGAATTTGTTATTTTATAATATTTACTTTAATTTATTTGCCTACTGTGTTTTTTAAGTCATAAAAGATATTAAAATTTAAATTTAATTCCTCGCAATCGAAGTGAAATAGTAGATTTTACAACAAGTGCACAAAACGAATCATTTCTATCCGAGACTTTTAGCAGCCCGAGCCAAAGGCGAGGGCTGATAGTAATGTCGAGGATAGAAATGGTTTTGTGGACGAGTTATAAACTCTGCTTTTCACTTCGATTGCGAGGAAATAAATAAATAAACGCACGAAAAACAAGACCTGTTTCCCCTTTCCCGCCGCTTTTTTTTTTAAATCTTACGACATTGAAATTAGGCTTGGGCTGCAGACCTATACAGCCTACTATTAAATTAATTTTGTAATAAAATAATTTTCTTAAATTAATATAACCTACCGTACTTTAATTTAAATTTTAATATCTTTTATGACCTAAAAAACACATAAGGCAAATAAATTAAAGTAAATATTATAAAATAACAAATTCTATCTCTGAACTTTTTGTTGTGTTTGGCTGTATGGTTTATTTCCTTTACCTTAATATAGATACATTTATGAGTAGATACGTTTTTGCCCTTGTGCACAAAATGCGATTTTGTGCAGCCTATATCCTGCGCAAATAAGCATTTTCTGAGCATGAGAAGTGAAAAGCAGAGTTTATAACTCGTCCACAAAACCATTTCTATCCTCGACATTACTATCAGCCCTCGCCTTCGGCTCGGGCTGCTAAAAGTCTCGGATAGAAATGATTCGTTTTGTGCACTTGTTGTAAAATCTACTATTTCTAAAGTAAGTATAAGCACAGAATAATAAATAGTACTATTTTATAAGTTACGTAAATATCATTTAAAATAAAAATGTTCCTTACTGAATTGCCTCGTGGTCACATTTCCGCTAAAACCGTCAAGTCTGTGAACTTTTTGCCCAGTTATATCCACGAAATACAGTGCATTTTCGGAAACCGACCAATGTGGTCCTTCCAGATGATCTCCACCACGAAATACCTGGGGAAAAACAAAAACAATAGTTTTTTGGAGTGGTATAGTGCATTTATGAAGTGAGCTAGGATAGGATGACCGCGAGGAAGTACTACTCTCACAGAATATTTATACCACAAAGGTGGCAAACAAGCATACTCGCGCGTTGCCGACCCTGTAAAAAGTGGAGCTCTACTGGAGACCTTACTCACAGCATGGCCGAGACCAATGCTATTTGGCTACGATCTTCTGTAAGGTGGAGGTCCTTCCCCAGACGGGCTGCTCCGATTTGAGCAGATTAGCCGCTGTGCCCTACCTCTCTTAAAATATCGGCGTAAAGCAGCAATGCGTTTCGTTAAGTGAGAAATCCGGAAGCAACACCTTTCCCATCTCTTTTTCTTTTTCCTTCTTCTTTTCCCATTCCCGTCCTTGTACCAGGCAACGCTTTTTTTATACCACTAAGGTGGCAAACAAGCATACGGCCCGCCTGATAGTAAGCATCACCGTAGCCTGTAGACGCTTGCAATACCGGGGGCGTCCGGGGGTATCATTCGCGCGTTGCCAACCCTCCCAACTGGAGTGGCCACCAAGTGGAGCTCCGGAGACCTTACTTCTTTAAGGGGGTCTTCTTTTATCTTCTGTAAGGTGGAGGTCCTTCCCCAGACGGGCTGCTCCGTTTTGAGCGGATTATACATATATTTATTTATTATTATTTATTTATTTAGTTAACCTATAGGCTGCGGTAACTATTTTCCACTAAGTGGCCCGTTTGCTTGTTTGCCTGCGGTATCACAAAAACTCGGAAAAAAGTTGACGTCATGCAAGGGTCTTATTGGATTATACTTACATAAAAATCGAAATAGCGAATAGTTTAATAAACATCGATAAAATCTTATGTTAGAGTTATGACCTTTATTATGGATTATTTTATGAATATCTCATTTGACCTCTCAATAAATTAATGTAGGTAATGCACTTACGTTCTTAATAAGAGGAGCTGATCGAGATGATCTATATCCATTGGTGTCCGTAACCGCAGTTAGTATCACGGTAATTAATATAATGATCATTTTATCTAAAAGCCGCGAGACGCGTTGTCTTTATATCGTGAACAGCAACACAATGAACTTACAATTAACAACTACTAAGGTAGGCAGTCGCTTGAGCACTGGTAAGACGAATAAACCTAATGTTTGGGTAGGGGTATACGATCAATTTGTTTACCTTCAGGATTTCGTCATGCGAAACTGGTATGCTTAAGTTGATATTATATACATATAGCATCTCATGTTTTGCAAATTTAATATAGCCATAAGGTTAGTATATTTTTATATACCACACCCGTGACCAGCAAGCATACGGCCGACTGGTAAGTGGTCACCGCAGCTTAAAGACGTTTGTACTTTGTAACACCAGGGATTTGACCAAAAAAATCTTTTTAATCCATTTTTGAAGCACCCCGTAGTCCCTTGGGAATAAGAACTTACTTCGGAATTAAGACTGACTGATTTTCGGGTAGGTAGGCCTATGTCCAGCAGTGGACTTCTTGTTACTGAGATGATGATGATGACTGATACCCGACACATACTTCAATTAATGCTACATAATATTTATAAGCCTATACTTGCCGAATTCATGTCACACACATTACTTTAGAAAAGGTTGTTATGTAAGAGAAGATTCTGAATTTTCAATATAAAATTCTTTCTAGCATCGTCGTTAAAAATCATTAGTTACTTACCTATATAATAATGAAACTAATTCCCCTATTTATCTGACAATGTTGTAATAATTTATTATGGAATTAGCTTTGAAAATCTATTAATATATGCATAAAGCATAAAACCTTTACTAAAAGCCCTAGGTATACCTCTAAGGACATGGCTAATTGTACTTAGGTTAGGTGTGACGTTGTCTTAATAGGAAGTGGACATGAAAGTTATAAAATCATAACAAGTAAGTAAGTTAATTGTTAACCGGTTTATGCACATTATTATGAACTAGCCGCAACTTCGTCCGCGTGGAATTTATTTATTTATTTATTTAACTTTATTGACCACAATACAAAAGTACTGATACAATAGGCGGACTTAATGCTAAATTGCATTCTCTACCAGTCAACCATAAGGAAGTGCAGAAATTCACGAATGCGGTTTTATGATAAATATACATACATACATTACAAACTATTGTATAGACGTACATAAATACATATAATAATAAACATCTATAATATAATAAAAGTGTAAAAAAAGTTTGTCTGTACATTGAATATATTTCCAAAAAAATTGTTTAGGGCGATGAAGAATAAGCAATAGAACAAGAATTTCGTAAAATTTTGTTCGTCTGTTTGTATGTTTGTATGTATGTATGTTTGGATGTTTGTATGTATGTTTGTACCGCTAATCTCAGAAACGGCTGAACCGATTTGGATGCGGATTTCACTAATATGTGGCTAATTGCTCAACTTAACATTTAGTGTATATTTCTTTTCAAAATTCCCATGGGAATCCGAGATATACGCAAACGAAGTTGCAAGGGGATATCAACCCACAGCCAACCGCTGGGTCTAGAGATTCCAAATTTGGCATGTAGATTCCTTACGATGTCTAGGGATGTATTAAGAAAGGATTTTTCAAAATTCCCACGGGAAAGCGAGATATACGCAAACGAAGTTGCAAGAGGACGCACAGACCAAACCGTTGGGTCTAGAGATGCCAAATTTGGCATGTAGGGTCCATATATGGTCCGGACCGACCGGACCGAACCGGACCGGACCGGACCGGACCGGACCCGAACGGATCAGACCTGATCGGTCCGGAAGGAACCGCACCGTACCGAGTCCGTGCCGGACCGGACCGAACCGGACCGGAGCGTTTTATTTTTGTCCGTCTGTTTGTATGTTTGTATGTTTGTTTGCACACGCTAATCTCAGAAACGGCTGAACCGATTTGGATGCGGTTTTCACTTATATGTGGCAATTTGCTCAACTTAACATTTAGTGTATGTTTCTTTTCAAAATTCCCACGGGAATCCGAGATATACGCAAACGAAGTTGCAAGGGGATATCAACGCACAGCCCAAACCGCTGGGTCTAGAGATTCCAAATTTGGCATGTAGATTCCTTACGATGTCTAGGGATGTACTAAGAAAGGATTTTTCAAAATTCCCACGGGAAAGCGAGATATACGCAAACGAAGTTGCAAGAGGACGCACAGACCAAACCGTTGGGTCTAGAGATGCCAAATTTGGCATGTAGGGTCCATATATGGTCCGGACCGACCGGACCGAACCGGACCGGACCGGACCGGACCGGATCGGAACGGACCGGACCGGACCCGAACGGATCAGACCTGATCGGTCCGGAAGGAACCGCACCGTACCGAGTCCGTGCCGGACCGAACCGAACCGGACCGGACCGTTTTTTTTTTGTCCGTCTGTTAGTATGTTTGTATGTTTGTTTGCACACGCTAATCTCAGAAACGGCTGAACCGATTTGGATGCGGTTTTCACTAATATGTGGCGATTTGCTCAACTTAACATTTAGTGTATGTTTCTTTTCAAAATTCCCACGGGAATCCGAGATATACGCAAACGAAGTTGCAAGGGGATATCAACGCACAGCCCAAACCGCTGGGTCTAGAGATTCCAAATTTGGCATGTAGATTCCTTACGATATCTAGGGATGTATTAAGAAAGGATTTTTCAAAATTCCCACGGGAAAGCGAGATATACGCAAACGAAGTTGCGAGAAGACGCACAGCCCAAACCCGTTGGGTCTAGACTAGAGATGCCAAATTTGGCATGTAGGGTCATTATAAGGTCCGGACCGACCGGACCGGACCGGACCGGAACGGATCAGACCTGATCGGTCCGGAAGGAACCACACCGTACCGAGTCCGTGCCGGACCGGACCGAACCGGATCGGACCGGTTTTTTTTTCTAAAGAAATATATGTTAATTGGTATGTAGTACCTTATCAGGACCGGACCGACCGGACCGGAGCGGACCGACTGGACCTGATCGGACCGGACTATATATATATATATATATATATATATAAATATTAAATTCAAAGTCCTGTCCTGACTGACTTAACTATACATATATCAACGCACAGCCCAAACCGGTGGGTCTAGAGATTCCAAACTTGGAATGTAGGTTCCTTACGACGGCGACGTCTAGAGGTGTACAAAGAAAGGATTTTTCGAAATTCCCACGGGAAACCGAGATATACGCAAACGAGGTTGCGAGGCTATATCAAATTTGGTATGTAGGTTCCTTACGACGTCTAGGGATGTACTAAGAAAGGATTTTTCAAAATCCCACGGGAAAGCGAGATATGCGCAAACGTAGTTGCGAGAGGACGCACAGCCCAAACCGCTGGGTCTAGAGATGCGAAATTTGTCATGTAGGGTCCATATAAGGACCGGACCGGACCGGAACGGATCAGACCTGATCGGTCCGGAAGGAACCGCACCGTACCGGGCCGTGCCAGACCGGACCGGTTTTTTTTCTGTAGAAAAATATCTTAATTGGCATGTAGGTTCCATATCAGGACCGGACCGACCGGACCGGCCCGGACTGACCGGACCGACCGGACCGGATGGAACCGTACCGTACCGGGCTGTGCAGGACCGGAATTTGTTTCTGAAGAAAAATATGCTAATTGTTACTAGGCCACGCGGGCGAAGCCGCGGGCAGAAGCTAGTTATATATAAATACCTATGTATGTATTAATATATATAAATACTGATGATTTATAAATCTGCAAGGGAAAACAAAGTGTCCTCCCACACCCTCCAACAACTTGATTGAGCGGGATCTCGCGGGGGATCTCCGCTCAACCAAGTTTCGAATAAATCTTAAATCCAAACAAAAACATCCCTTAACTTCGAATCTACTTTTCACACCTTTGAGAGGGATTTCCGAGATGAAAACTATCCATAGTTCTTTCTTCCATGTATTGTTATTATTATCGAACACGTAGGTGGTTGAGTTTTCCTACTAATTTTTTATACAGTCAGGTGAAGGAGCTTTACACTTGCAGTAGAATTTTGGCTCTTATAAGTACATTAATAAATATACAAATATAACTTAAGAATGGTAAAAAGTCCGAAATGTATAGGTTGACATGCTCTTGACTGTAAGTTGGCATTTATTTTCACTTTATTGACTGATCATTTTTCTTATCACGCACGGTGCACTGTGTACAATTGTTCTGAAATTGGGACAATGTTTAAAACTTTAAACATATTAGCAAGATAAATTAAAATGCCTACAACAGGATGGAACAATGAGGTATTTAAGTGCACCAAATTAAGATATCAATGGAACATTTGCAATCTTCAATGCGCCAAAAACGTTAACTAATGGAGCATTAGTTTGGCTTTGATTGTTTCTTTTTAAGGATGGAATGCGCAAAAAATTAAATACCTATCATATTTTTTTCAGCCTTGCGCTAACGCTTGGGTAAGCGGGAACGTTGGGAGCATACAAAACTATAAAAAAACCTTCCCACTATTTGTGTTCCCCAACCATCACAAAAAGGCACCCCTAAAAATATTAGGTAAGGTCAGGTTGGGGTAAGATAGACTTACCTACTTTATTGTGAATTTACTAAATCGGGTTTTATGCAGAAATTGTTTGACCTAGAATTAAATAAAATATAAGGGATCTAAAATAAAAATTAATTTTTGTGGCAAAAACTTCAAAATTCATTAAAAACAGTAATAATAAGGAAAATGTAAAACCTGTAAACTGGTAGTCTTGCCCTGCCAATCAGGGTATGACTACCAGTTAGTTTTTTATGGTTTAAATCAGCGGTCGACAACCCGCGGCCCGCGGGCCCGTGCGGCCCGCGAGCCCTCGACTATTTTGTAAATAATAGATTCGATTATCAAACTATAATGACGTAGACGTATATTGCTTTCTTTTCCTAAAGGAAACTGGGCGAAAGCTACTAACAGCAAAACGGTTATAAAAGTTATGATTTGAGATTTCTACTATATCCTTTTATTACAAAGGGAGAGCAAAATTTATCCAGGCAATTTAATGGAAAATTGAAAGCCTTTTCACGTCCAATTTTTTAAAAAACTGCCTATTGTGGTATTTACGAGTTGTTTTTTTTTAAATATTTGTTTTTATTAAATATTTATGTGGAGCTTCGATGATTTCGAAAAAAATTACAGTTTATGAAAATCCTTTCTGGTACATTTTTTCTACGACATAGTACCATTGACATTCTATAGTCGTACTTCCAGAGTATAGAATGTCAGTATACCACCACTTAATACTAATAAATAAATAAAGAACAGGAATATTGTGGCTTTCTTTATTTCTTTCGAATATATTTCTGTCGGAAAACCTCCACTAAATGAGAACGCGTAACAATTACCAGGTCTCCGTAGACGTGGATCTTCAGATCAATGCCTCATTCGAAGTGTCGAGCTCCTTACGTGCACAAAAAGTGCACAAAAAGTACTAAGAAAGGATTTTTCAAAATTCCCACGGGAATCCAAGATATACGTAAACGAAGTTGCGAGGGGACGCACAGCCCAAACCGCTGGGTCTAGAGATGCCAAATTTGACATGTAGGGTCCTTATAAGGTCCGGACCGACTGGACCGGACCGGACCGGAACGGATCAGACCTGATCGGTCCGGAAGGAACCGCACCGTACCAAGTCCGTGCCGGACCGGACCGAACTGGACCGGAACGGAATTTTTTTCTGAAGAAATATATGCTAATTGGTATGTAGGTTCCTTATCAGTACCAGACCGACCGGATCGGACAGGACCGATTGGACCTGATCGGACCGGACTATTTATATAAAATTCAAAGTCCTGACTGACTTAACTATATATCAACGCACACCCCAAACCGGTGGTTCTAGAGATTCCAAATTTGGACTGTAGGTTCCTTACGACGGCGACGTCTAGGGGTGTACTAAGAAAATATTTTTCAAAATTCCCACGGGAAACCGAGATATACGCAAACGAGGTTGCGAGAGGACGCACAGCCCAAACCGCTGGGTTTAGAGATGCCAAATTTGTCATAAGGACCGGACCGACGGGACCGGGCCGGACCGGAACGGATCAGACCTGATCGGTCCGGAAGGAACCGCACCGTACCGGGCCGTGTCGATCTAAGAACTGGTTGCTTTTCGCATGCCCAACTTTATGTTGCCTTCTCAAGGGTCAGTAACGCTTCGGGTCTTTATATATTGGCTCTCAACGGAAAGACCCCCAATATAGTATACAAAGATTTTTTTTTTAATATTACCGGTTCGCCCAGAACTTCATCATGCGAACAGAAGATGGTGCTGTTACTAATTAATGCCCATACAGGCATATCTCTGTCCATCTAATTCTGAATTGCGCTCTCAGAGTTTTCCGCTGTGGAGATAATACCCATAACAAACCTCCGCTTTGTCAGAGCCGCGGTTCCTCGGCCATCATACCCAGCCTGTCGGGAAGATCTTCCTTTTGTGGCGTTCGCCCTCAGATAACCCTCGCTCGCGCTGCAATACTTTGTAAATTTGATTTAAAATGGTCGCCCGAAAAAAAATATTAGCTGCCCTAAAATTAAACGATTTCCATGCGGACGAAGTTGCGGGCAGAAGCTAGTATTAAAATAATTATGTACAACACTTCTCAGTAGTATTCATTCGAAAAATGTTTATTACTCCTGATATACATCAAATTTAGCATGTTTTATACTTACTCCGGGCTCACTGGTATTTTTTTTACCCCACTTTATCTTTTCGGGTTATGTTTTTTCAAATAGTAGAAGACGGTTGTGCCATATTTGAGCCTTATTGTGCACTTTGGTATAGAAGCATGAAATTTCTACCATGGATAGAGTGTCTCACAATGATCGTTTTAAGATGTGGAGGGAAGTCAGATTCTTCCTCTGTGAGTGGGGGGAGGGGGACAAAGGGGGTGAATTCCACGTCTTGATGATTATTTTTTTACTGATCCGTTAATGTTACTAGGGCTTGTATGGTGTCGTTTTCATATAAACCGAATACAAGGAATTCATTTTTAACCATAAAAATGTATGGTCCCATACAAAAAAATTAAAAATACTGCCAAAAAGTGAAAAGTGCCGCTACTTTTTTTTTGTTAGCACGTTATTTTTACTTTCAAATCTTAATTATTATGATATTGAAAAATACTGTGATAAAGCTTATTTAATGTAGTTTACAAATATATATAATTGTATTATACTTGTCCTCAGACTACTTGTCATACAAAAACTATTTAAAAAAAAAGAAGAACGTGCAAATTCCAGAAGATGCGCGCGGTGATTAGGTGAGATGTAGGTACGCGTAGCGACAAATTTTCATAATGTACTATAGTCATTTGTTATTAATATTTTATAGCAATGCTACTAGCCATTTTGCGACATAGTTTTAATGTAAACAAATTAAAGAAATGCGTTTTTATTATTCCACGGAGAAAAACATTTAATAATTTTGACTTAGAAAAGGTTACTAATAAAACATCAGAAATAAAAGTAAAATGACGTTTAACCAGCAGTCACCAGTACAAAAGCAAAGTGCTGTACATTTGAGTGCAGCTTTGTTACATTTGCATCTTCCAGTACACCCTTTTTTAACGCTGCACTGCACGTAATTAACATAGTGATAGTGGGGATAGTGTTGTCCAGACTGGCTGCCATTCGTTCGAATTTTTAATCCAACCCCAGTTAGATGGTTCAGGAATATCTGGAACTTTTGTTAAAGATTGCATACAAATGTAAGCCTGATAGGAAGCGCGTTTTATATATTGCTGAAGTGCCGCTTTTGTCCTCTATGGCTCAGGATTTTTGGGTAAAGAGTTTTTTTCTGGCTTCATTTACAGTCAGCATTTCACTATTGTGGTCATACATTAAAACCACAAATCTTTCAATGAGTCGTCGCTTATTTGTTGTGGCATTGTCATCATTTCTTCAAAGGCGCTGTTTACTTCTGGAAAAGATCGCCATATTTCCCATGCTGTTTTTTCCCTCTACCAGCAAAGAATTTCGTATCACACCCTACTGCGAACGCATGAAAGACGGGAACGTACTCACATTGTGACAAACTCATTGACGCTACCAGGTCTTGCGGAAACTGGAGGCAACGCCAAATGCAACCCATAGTTCAGATAAAGATAACTTTCTGAAGAATGCCACAGCCAGTACTAATACATCTGTGTCTACAGACGGTGCGTATTGTCACTCTGCTAAATCCTTTCTTTACTGCATTAGCTAAATGTAAAAACATTCAGTCAGCTTCATCGTGAAAACATCTATCTATCTAGCTATCGGCGCAAGTTGTTTGAGTTGAGCTTTAAAGCTGCTTTACGAGAAAAAGGCACAAGGAAAAGAGTGGCTTCCCACGCATGCGACGCCTAAGAACTGGAAGAGTTTCCTTTCAGTGAATGAGAACAAGACCGAATTGTTTTTATTTTTATCACAACAACTTGTTCTTTACAGGCAGGAGAAAAAGAAATATACGCGACACATTGAATCGAAGTTCTCTGTTTTATCAATATCTCAGATATACGTGACATAGCCCCATGTTTTCACGACGAAGCTGACACCCGAATGTTTTTGCATTTAGCTGGTGCAGTAAAGAAAGGATTTAGCAGAGTGACAATACGCACCGTAGACACAGATGTATTAGTACTGGCTGTGGCATTCTTCAGAAAGATATATTTATCTGAACTACAGGTTGCATTTGGTGTTGGCTCAAGGTTCCGCTACACGACCTGGTAGCGTCAATGAGTTTGTCACAATGTGAGTACGTTCCCGTCTTTCATGCGTTCACAGGGTGTTATACGGAGTTCACTTTTGTTGGTAGAGGGAAAAAACAGCATGGGAAACATGGCGATCTTTTCCAGAAGTAAACAGCGCCTTTGAAGAAATGACAACAATGCCACAACAAATAAGCGACGACTCATTGCAGATTAGTGGTTTTAATGTATGACCGCATTAGTGAAATGCTGACTATAAATGAAGCCAGAAAAAAAACTCTTTACCCAAAAATCCCGAGCCATAGAGAACATACCCCCCCACAAAAAAGGCACTCTAGCAATATATAAAACGCGCTTCTTATCAGGCTTACATTTGGATGCAATCTTTAACAAAAGTTCCAGATATTCCTGAACCATCTAACTGGGGTTGGATTAAAGATTCGAACGAATGGTAGCCAGTCTGGACAACGCTACTTGAAGTAGCAACTTTATGTGCTGAGTTAATTAGGTGCAGCGTTAAAAAAGGGTGTACTGGAAGATGCAAATGTAACAAAGCTGCACTCAAATGTACAGCACTTTGCTTTTGTACTGGTGACTGCTGGTTAAACATCATTTTACTTTTATTTCTGACGTTTTATTAGTAACCTTCTCTATGTCAAAATTATTAAATGTTTTTTTCCGTGGAAGCAATAAAAACACATTTCTTACATTTGATTACATTAAAACTACGTCGCATAATGGCTAGTAGCATTGCTATAAATATTTATAACAAATGACCATAGTACATTATGAAAATTTGTCGCTACGCGTACCTACATCTCACTGAATCACCGCGCGCATATTCTGGAATTTGCACGTTCTTCTTTTTTTTTAAATAGTTTTTGTATGAAAAGTATACTACAATTATATATATTTGTAAACTACATTAAATAAGCTATAACACAGTATTTTTTTAATATCATAATAATTAAGATTTGAAAGTAAAAATAACGTGCTTACAAAAAAAACGTAGCGGAACTTTTTACTTTTTGGCAGTATTTTTAATTTTTTTGTATGGGACCATACATTTTTATTGTTAAAAATGAATTCCTTGTATTCGGTTTATATGAAAACGACACCATACAAGCCCTAGTAACATTAACGGATCAGTAAAAAAATAATCATCAAGACGTGGAATTCACCCCCTTTGCCCCCCTCCCCCACTCACAGAGGAAGAATCTGACTTCCCTCCACATCTTAAAACGATCACCGTGGGACACTCTATCCATGGTAGAAATTTCATGCTTCTATACCAAAGTGCACAATCATCGCACTACCGTCTTCTACTAAAAGTAAAATATTACAGAAACCTGTTTATTTTACGTTTACCGAGTTACATTATTTTAAAGCCCATATCTTTATGATGCTACTTGTGTCCGTGACAACTCGATAGGAACGTTCTTTTTTACAAAAAAAATACAAATAATGAAACTATCTTAGCACCTAGCATTCTTAACTTTTCAAATGTCCGTTTTTATTTTCGATGTGGTGGTCATATTTGTGGCAGTAGCGACTTCTGTGTTTTATATGGAGATATTAACCGTGTCTGCTTTATAACTAGTATATCAAAATAGAATAGGAAGGTGTACTTCTCGAGTTATCAGGCACTGGTAGTCTTGCCTTTGTAGCGGCCTTACCCCAACTGACCTTACTTACCAATTTAAAAAAAATAGATTTTGTTCTACCACTGCATTACCATAGTAGGACCTTCAAATATGTTGTATAAACATGCCAAAAATACAACTTGGACCGAGGACAGCCATGGCGAAACTATAATGCTCGGGCCGCATCTGCGTCTATCGTGCGTGGCGATACTAGGTGCGCCGAAGCTTCGTAGGTATGTTTTGTTCGCTAGAAAGTTATCACGCTAAATGCGGTGGTCACATTAGCGGCTTTCTAATACACCATTTCGTCGGTCCACTCCATTATTTCGGCAGAGCGTCTACACGGTCCGAATACAACAGTCGAAATGAACGACGCTGGCACGAGGCGGCAAACAATGTCCACTCAAGGTGAAAATTGAGATTTGACTGCAGTTTTTTAAGGCTGGTTTACACAGTGCGAGCTGCTGCCTGCCCAGTAGACAGCTACTCGGTTTGTGTACTCGTACGCCAGTAGCTCGGCTCGCCTTTGCTGTCTACACGACACCTAGCTACTGCCCAGTCCGAGTCGAGTCGCGATGTCCGGCTGGCACTGGCGAGCTACTGCCGAACGCGTCCAAACGATGCGAGCGACGGCCGAGCCGCTGTTATGTGCGGGTTGCTGCCGGGCGGCAGGCGAGTGAAAACAAAAAATGTTGAAGTAACTCGGATACGAGCTACTGACCAACTCGCACGTACGAGTTACTCGTAAGTTACGTCCAAACAGTACGAGTTACTGCAGTGCAGCTACTCGGAAGGCTGACTCGTACGCAAGCTCGCACTGTGTAAACCAGCCATAAGTCTGTATTCATATTGTCTATGGCTAACCGCACACACGCAATACTATTGTCAATTCAGTATTGACAATAATATTGAACCATAAATAGCCCCGCAGACTATACAATATTATTGTAAATTTTTCATGTTAAAAACGGACTCAGTCATTCGCAGTAGCTTGATCAGTGCAACGTGCTATAAAATGGATAGGAAGAAAAAAGCCTTAACATTGATTATTTCTTTAATGTTGATTTCCAAAAAAAAAAGGCAATTAAGACAGAAACGATGGATCAAAACTGGATGAGAAAAAAGGCTGAATTGAATCATTTCAATTTAATAAATGAACTACGACTAACAGAAGAAAATGATTTTAAAAATTACATGAGAATGAATGTTTCCCACGCTCTAATAAATTCCTGCAGTAGTTCCTTTTTATTTGCAGGAACATTATCAACACTGTTTCTTCCTCCATTATCTAAAAACGCGAACGTCGTCCTTCCAGTGCGAGATCTATTTTCGACTAAAAATATTGATGCGCACCCGCACACAGCAATAATATTGACAATCCTCTGATATTGACGGAAGAGAATCAAAATTTCTGGAAATCTGCAATAATATTGATCAATAAGACAATACCGCCCGCACACACATAATATTATTGACAATATGCACAATATTGACAATAAAATTGAGTGTGTGCGGGTAGCCTATGGCTAAAATAAGTTTGTATGGGTACGGTACGATTGTTTGTATCAGTACGTCAGAATAAATGTTTACCAACATCAGCAAAGAATAAAGAAAGAGAGGATACAGCATACCAACACCTGAGTGAGACCTACAACAAACATGGTACCTAAACATGGATATAGTATAGACTCTGGATTCGGCAATCGCGAACACCCGAAAGGGACAACTTCATAGTACTTATGATACCAGTGTTACCAGCAACCAAATTTTTTATAAAATTCGTTTTGGAATCTAATAATAGAATTAGTGTTGTAGTGGGTTTCCTACCTGGCAGTCAATGAAACTCCGTTTAACTTTAACACTATATTGTTCAATAATAATACAGGTACAAAACGCCACACATAAAGTTTATACACAGGCACAAAGAAGAGATAGTTCGGAAGTATAGCGGATAGAAATTTAACAGCACAATAGATCGGAAAATATAAGACTTATTTAGGGAACTAATTACAAGCAAGCAAGCGAGAGAACGGATGCGGAGCGAATACAGCGTGCATTCACCGTGGTGTCTAAAGCGGACTGTCGCGGGGTGCAGTAATGCACAGTAATGCGCGCTCGCGCCGGGCGGCCGGCGAAACCAGTTTCCAGCGAACAAAAGAGCTAGTTGCATCAGCCGGTCAAGCGTGAATGTTTTTGCTAGCTATGTTAATAACGCGGCTTCGCTTGCGTATTTTTAACTATATATAATTTTGATATGAAAATATTAATTGATAGCAATAAACAATAAAATTATAAAATATAATAATACATCGCGTGTATAAGAACCCTACACTACCCCCTCCCTGAGACCGCAAGTTATTAAGGGCGATAGTAGTCTGGAAAACGAACTAATCTACCACTTCTTGTCTTCTTCGTCGTATCTTCTTTTGCGGGGGGCAACTTGGTTTCCGAGGCTTGATGGTCATCTCGATTTCTGTCTGCTGGATGCTCAATCTGGTCTGCTGGATCGTCTTTTGCGATGTAGGCTGGCTTCAAACGATCAATGGCCACTGTTGCTTCTCGGTTTTGAAGGGCTAACCGGAATGTCTTTGCCTTTCTCTCCAGCACCTTGTAAGGACCTGTGTATGGCGGTTCTAGTGAGCGTCTCGCAGCGTCCTGGCGAAGGAAGACAAATTCTGCTCTGCTAAGGTCTTTGGGGATGTAGAATGTCTTCTTCTCATGACGACTTGCAGGTTCTGGTGTCAACGCTGCCATGTGCTGACGAAGACGTGACACAAAGTCACCTGGGTTTAAGTGATTGTTGGTAGAAGTGAAGAATTCACCTGGTAGTCGCAGCGGCTCGCCGTAAACCAGTTCCGCTGCGGATGCCTTGACGTCTTCCTTCCACGCGCTCCGGATCCCCAGGAGGACGATAGGTAGGGCTTCAGTCCAGGTTGTGGTGCGGTGGCACATTATTGCCGCCTTCAACTGGCGGTGGAGACGTTCCACCAAACCATTGCAGGCGGGGTGATATGCGGTGGTGGGACGATGTTGTGTGCCAAGTAAGGTGGTCAAAGCGCGAAAGAGCTCGCACTCGAACTGCCTGCCTCTCGGTGGTGATCTTCTGTGGGCAGCCAAAGCGGGAAACCCAGCCAGCAATGAACGCACTGGCGCAAGTTTCAGCAGTGATGTCAGCCAGTGGATACGCCTCAGGCCAGCGGGTAAAGCGGTCTACGGCTGTGAGGCAATATCTGAAACCAGAAGAATATGGTAGCGGCCCTACTATGTCCATGTGGACATGTGAAAATCGTGTGGAGGGAATAGGAAATGGAGAGGTGGGAGAATGGGTATGTCTTTGAACTTTTGTTCTCTGGCAATCTGTGCATTCTCTGGCCCAAATCCGGCAATCTCTTTTTATTCCAGGCCATACAAATCTTGCTGTTAAAAGTTTGATGGTAGCTTTTGCTCCAGGGTGACTCAGCTGATGAAGTGCGTCGAAAGTTGGCTTTCTGAACCGAGCAGTTAAATATGGACGAGGATGGATAGACACGTCGCAATATATCTCTGCATCTGCATCTGGTATCGACATCTTCTTCAAGTGTAGGCCTGTGTTCTTGTTCTGCAAGAGTTCTTGCAGCTCTGGATCGACGTCCTGAGAATGTGCAAGAGCTTTATAATCAATATGCCCGTTGATGGCTTCTACCCTGGAGAAAGCGTCTGCAACTACATTTTCTTTACCAGCGACGAAACGTATATCAGTTGTAAACTGTGCTATGTAGTCCAGATATCTAAATTGTCTAGGAGAGCATTTCTCGCGATTGTGGTCGAAAACATATGTCAGCGGTTTGTGGTCAGTGTACACCGTGAATGGCTTTGCTTCCACCATGTGTCTGAAATGTCTAATTGCGTCATAAATGGCCAGTAGTTCACGGTCGTACGGACTGTA
This sequence comes from Endotricha flammealis, assembly GCA_905163395.2. NCBI lineage: Eukaryota > Metazoa > Arthropoda > Insecta > Lepidoptera > Pyralidae > Endotricha > Endotricha flammealis. Next base: position 8,115,722 of record LR990868.1, read on the forward strand.
TTTCTTCTGCGCAGATGTCAATCGCCGAGAGATGAATGCAAGTGGTTTCCAGCTGTTCCCGACTTTTTGTTGGAGTACTGCCCCTATGGATGTGTCGGATGCGTCAGTATGGATGTTCAACGGAGCATCTGGGTCTGGATGAGTCAGCATTACCGCGTCGGCGAGGCTCGTTTTGCATCCATGGAATGCTTCTAGCATCTCCGCTGTCAGGGTTATCTTCTGCGACTTTTTCATTTTTGGACCAGTCAGAAGAATGTTGAGCGGGCCTTGTATTTCTGCTGCGCCAGGAACAAAACGTCGGTAGAAGTTGAACATACCCAGAAATCGGCGAAGTTCTCCGACCGTTCCGGGTACTGGGTAATCTTGCAGCGCCTTCACTTTGTCTGGTAGGGGGCGGATGCCATCAGCTGACACTTCATGTCCAAGAAAAATTATGTGTGATCGACCAAACTCACACTTAGCGGTATTAATAAGCATACCGTATTCTGCCAGGCGTTGAAAAAGTTTCTGGAGGTGACGAATATGTTGTTCTTCGGACTCGGAGAAAATCAAGATATCGTCCAGGAAACCATAGCAGAATGGAAGTTCACGAAGTACCTCATCGATGAATCGTTGAAATGTTTGAGCCGCATTTCTCAACCCGAAAGTCATATATGGGAACTCAAACAGTCCGAATGGCGTGGTGATGGCGGTCTTCTGTATGTCGTCTGTGTGCACCGGGATCTGGTTATACGCTTTCACGAGGTCCACTTTCGAGTATACCCTGCTGCCGGCCAGTTGATGCGTGAAGTCCTGGATGTGTCTTACTGGGTACTTGTCTGGGATGGTACGAGCATTTAGTGCAAGGTAGTCGCCGCATGGACGCCAACCATTATCCTTCTTAGGAGCTAGATGGAGTGGTGACGCCCAAGGGCTCTCTGAACGTCGTGCAGTACCATTCGTGAGCATCTCTTCGAACTCCTGCCGGGCAATCGCTAGTCTGTCCGGAGGAAGTCGCCGAGGTCGCGACGAAACCGGTGGTCCAGGTGTTGTCCTGATATGGTGTACCGTGTTGTGCTTCACTACGCGATGTGTACCTGCTGGCCTGGTGATGTCAGAATACTCACGGAGCAGTTGGTGGTATTTGCTGTCCCCGGTAATTGCCTTGACCGACGCTACGTCTGTTGCCAAACTGCTTGCAGGTGTTGCCGCCGTGGATAGGGAAGTAAGTCCATCAATCAGCCTGTGATGTCTCAGATCTACGAGCAGACTATAAAATCTGAGAAAATCAGCACCAATTATAGGTTTGGATACCGCGGCCACAACAAATCTCCAGGTGTATGCTCGTCGCAATCCAATATTTAATTGCAGGTGTATCCAGCCGTATATTGCTATGCGCGAGCCATTTGCAGCAAACAATTCGTAGTCAGACTTCGGGCGTGGTTGGCTGAGCGCTGAATATGGATACACACAAAGATCTGAACCTGTGTCAATCAGAAAAGACATTTTTGTTGTGCGGTCAGTTACAAATAGGCGGCCTGGTGTGCTGGGGCAGTCGTTAGCCGCTATTTCCGGCTGCCGTTTTCGTTTCCCGTACCTGTAGCTGGGTAACTGCATGGTGAAGTGCATTTATGGGCTCGAAATCTGTTGTGGTACCAACAATAGCCTTCGACTCTTTGCCTAGATCGTGACCGGCCGCGTTCTCGACTTGGTGTCGCGCGTCTATTATTAAAATTATTTCTATTAAAAGAACGTGAACGCGATACCTGGCACTGTAGGGATGAAACTTGCTGCGTCAGTGTTTCTATTTGCTTGGTCAACTCGCTCATGACGTTGTTACTTGGCCCAACACTGGCTACCACTGACGATGTAGGTGCAATTTCATATACTTTATCTGCTAAATCCGCCAGGGTCGCCAAAGGTGTGTCAATTTGCGTAGCAATCACCGTTTGAATATTTGAGGGTAAGCGGCTTGACCACAGTGTTCGTAAAAATGAGTCTGGAATATTCTCACCTGCTAATGTTCGGTTCGGAGGTGTCGTAAAAATTGTGACGGTCTGCGGTCGCCTAGTTCCTCAACAATTAATAACTGTTTCACCCTTTTTTCCTCAGAAGCGGAAAGGCGTTTAATTAACTCCGATTTTAATTTTTCATATTTATTTTCTGCGGGTGGGTTGGTAATAATGTCCTTAATTTCTGCAGCGTACCTGTGGTCCAGTTGTGCAATGACGTGGTAAAATTTTGTTGCGTCCGTTGTTATTCCGCTGATAAAAAATTGACCCTCTATCTGAGCGAACCATAATGCAGGTTCCTGAAGCCAAAATGGTGGGATCTTCAAACCAACTCTGCAAACTTCTTCTGAATCACACGTCGCATTCCCTTGTGATTTACTTCCAGAAGCTTCCATTTTTTTTTCGCGTCGCGGGGGTATTTAATTTTTATTTTTATGCGTCGCGTCGGAATTTTATTAAATATATTATTTCGTTTTATCGGGGTCACCAATTATGTAGTGGGTTTCCTACCTGGCAGTCAATGAAACTCCGTTTAACTTTAACACTATATTGTTCAATAATAATACAGGTACAAAACGCCACACATAAAGTTTATACACAGGCACAAAGAAGAGATAGTTCGGAAGTATAGCAGATAGAAATTTAACAGCACAATAGATCGGAAAATATAAGACTTATTTAGGGAACTAATTACAAGCAAGCAAGCGAGAGAACGGATGCGGAGCGAATACAGCGTGCATTCACCGTGGTGTCTAAAGCGGACTGTCGCGGGGTGCAGTAATGCACAGTAATGCGCGCTCGCGCCGGGCGGCCGGCGAAACCAGTTTCCAGCGAACAAAAGAGCTAGTTGCATCAGCCGGTCAAGCGTGAATGTTTTTGCTAGCTATGTTAATAACGCGGCTTCGCTTGCGTATTTTTAACTATATATAATTTTGATATGAAAATATTAATTGATAGCAATAAACAATAAAATTATAAAATATAATAATACATCGCGTGTATAAGAACCCTACAGTGTTTTCTGGATTTGCCTCATTTTACAAAATATACCCTTTACAAGATACACAAGAAATAAAACTGACGGCAAATCAAAATATTTTACTTAAACTTAATACGAAAAGCGGCATCAATATATTTTTTTAAAGATTATCAGTTTACAGTATTCTACACATAAGAGACAGTTTATAACATGGACTTGACTTAGCAACTTGTCACTACCTGGTTCACTGATTAACACAGAGATCGGTCATAAAGTGAAAAGACGGGGAAAATTCAAAACTTTTTCCGCCTGATTGAATGAAAAATGAAACAAATTACTCTTACTTCCAGTTCTTATTGTCCTTTAAATAAAATCAATTTCGTGTACATATTACGGATATTGTCCACTTTATTGGTTAATGATTTAGTGGCATAGTGGATGCGTACATTTAAATTGTGTAATTGTGTAATTATTCTACTCTGTTTCGGAAACAAAAGCAAAATAACCACTGGTAGAAGAAATGACGAAAGAAAACTTACGGCCTCTTTGGCAAAAACATATCGGTCCGTACATTTTAAATTATTTTTTACATAAAATATAAAACTAGGTACATAATATTATAAACATTACGTACTATACGCGGAATGTCAATTTAAATGGTGCTATTAACTTGCGGTAGCATAAAATTAAATCTAAAATATAAAAAATCAGTGTTGACGATAAGAGCAGCATAATTAAATTTATTAACGTGAAGCTTAAAATTTTAATTAAAAAATACCCCATATTTAGGGTAATTTACCAATTTCTCAACTGGTATCCCTACGAATTCTATAACCTGGACAAATTGAAATGGCTGGGACAAGCCTGACTTTCAGTTTGAGGATAATAATTTGAACTTACTACTTAATTTGGTTGGTTAATACACTTTTTACGGTGATTTTATATAACATTTTAACACATTATTTCTGTTCTATTATCACATAATAATACACTACGGCTCTTATTCTGTTAATATTTTTACAAATCTGGAGATAATTTTAACTAAAAATCGTAATTACGTGTGAAAGGTTATGTTTGGTGATTTCACCTCCGTACGGCTTTTGCCGCCTATTATACAACACATCACCATCATAAAAACGATTAGTCATAAACAACACTAACAACCACACTTAATTTCACCACTTGGATTATTGTTAATTACGTAAAATTGACAAAACAATTTCGAACACATTCGAACAGCTGATTTTTGTTGGGCTCGAACTCAGTTTGACAGCAGTTTGAGTCTAACCAAAAAGTGAAACTCTGATAAGGACAAAAGATATTGTTTTCGTCCTTTTCGTTCCTTAGAGTTTTTGTGTCTTGTGATCTCATTCGCACACGGTATTATTATTACCGTGACATCTCTATATTTTATCCTTACTCTAAGTACCTAAACTATTTTCACAAATATGGCTTCTTGAGCCGACCAATCACAAGCCGGTGTTAGAGCTGTACCAAATACTATAGAAGACTAATACCCACAGCTCTTGACGTACGTGGGATGCGGACAAATCCGCTCCCCCTTGCATCCGTACTGGTGCTGGGGGTGGAGCGACTGAGGAGACAACCTCGTTAAAAAACAAGAGGTGGAGCCGGCCGCGCTTGGCTCGGCCGGCTGTATGATGAGCGGTGGTGGACTCGTTCGCTCGCTGATCCTCCCCAAAAGCGTCTTCGCCCCGACTGGTGTCCGGGCCTACTCCACCCGTTGATACCGGGGGCGACCTCCGTATGGTGGAACGCGGAGGCCCTGCAGACACTGGGTCTCGCCAACCCAGACACTGCGGGGGGCGTTAAGGGTTGGGTCACATGGGCGAATGAGACCACCCTGGAAGAGGGAGTGCGCGGTGGCGCAAAGTGTCACAGAGTCCACTAAGTACGTAGTGGACGCTGTGGCACTTGGAGTGGCGCAGGAGGCGCGGTGGAGGAAGAAAACCTCGTTAAAAAATTGAAGAAGAGGGGCCGGCGGCTCGCAGAGCCCGGCCAGCGGTCGCACGTTGATGCGACTGCAGAGATGGAGAGGACCCTTGCCCAGCCGAGACGGCATGCCGGGGAAGGCCCGTCGTCTTGAGGGGGCAATGGTCCTCGGTGTCGGCAGTGCACCTGGATGCGGTGTGCTGCTGACGGGGCGTTCCGGGGAGAGCGGGTCCGGCCAGTTTAACTTTGGCCGGACGGCCCTGGCGGGGTCGCGGATGTATCACAGTACCCGTGGCCCCGTCACTTAGGGGGCGAGTGGCATCCCGTCAGTTTTTTAGTGGTAAGTCCCACAGTCCCCACCGCATATTCCCCGGGCGGTGGGGCTGCTGCAAAGCATTTTTCTGACGATAATATAAAAATAAAAAAAAAGGGGCGCTATAACATTTTGCATACAAAAGTTTTGAAATCGTTCACCTCATGCCGCATGCCGCCCTCATGCCGTAGGGGCGCTAGTGTCGCGTCTTGCCCGAATTCTTCCGAAGCTGTGGGTATTACTCGTCAATAGTATTTGGCTGTACTGACAGCACACTGACAGCTTGAGTATTTCACCCAATCACTACAGTCGTGACTTCGTGATAGTTGTCACAAAAATGGCGTCAGGTGCCACATGTCAAAAATGGTCAAAACTCGCAAAAAATCATGGATATAGTAATCAAACAGGATTGAGTTCTCTGAAAATAGCTCAATGCAATCATAAAACTTCATGCAAGGGCATAAGGTTCATTTTAGGCTGCCAGAATCATAGGGAGGAAAACGAGCCGACAGAGATAGTCTAGACAGAGGTGTGTGTCCCTTTCTCGCGGTTTTTTAGTAGATAAATTCATTGAATTTGTTAAAATTTATGGGATATTATATAAGTACATAGTCGATTGAATAACCATTCGTACGATTTTGCCCTACTAACCATTGTACGAAACCAGCTACCGTCGTATGTATGTGCAATGTGTAATACTCTATCACATCGATAATTTGATTTTCGTTGAGTCAAAGTGTTACACATCTTCGTGTGTCTCAACAAGAACAAAGGCTTTCTTTTACAACAAAATAGGAACAGGTTTGGTGGTGTGTGTGCTGAGCTGCAGCCAACTCCTTCTCTTGAATTTGTGTATAGTTAGGAATTTAGGACTCTTCAATGACGAATTTATTACTTTCGTGAATAATCTATTTATTTCAATATTCAAACAATAAAAGACAAGGGAATATTGAGAGCACTCGATGTTGCGTGGGCGAGAGGCACGCGCTTAATAATGTGAGATCGCGAGCGCCGCCGATGTCAGCCGAGCCCGCCCAAAGACGAGCGACGTCCCACCAGTGTTGTATGCGTGAACAAGGTTATATAATAGCAATGATACATAAATAAAAATTATTGTTCTAAAAACATTTTTATTTTGTTGTCATCCTAAATTATTAATCTTAATTACGTCGCCGTCGCCGCCGTCGTAAAAGTTATTCGTTGTTCTTCATTTTTTGGAATACTAAAACAATAATCGTAATTGTCGTAAATATATAATTATTAAACCTAATTTTTGGCCACCCTAATTACATATTTAGTTTCTATTTTGTATTTAAACGTATCTGTGAAAAGATATGCCGCAACCACAGATCGATTCACTAGCACAGTTTTTGATACAACACTTTTGCACAATTTTTTTCGTATATTTCATTAGACATACGAAATAAATACCACATTACCACTTCCTAGCTTGACAATAGGCCGCCATAATGACCGCTATGCTTCTAGTAACCATATTAATGATCTATGTTGCCAATTCTCTAAAATAGAATACTTCTACTTTCAGTTAAACTTTTCTGAAATAGTTTTGTTATGATTGTTATTTGTTTCTGTTTATCATATTTTTTAAACTAACGTAGTAATGTTACTAGTTATTTAAATTTTCTATGCTAAAAAACAAAAGTTATAAAAAAATATATATTGTTACAAGCGATCGACGGAATTACCAAATTCAATGAGGTTAAAAACTCAAAGCTCATCGTAGGTGGCGTCACTGTTGACTGTTCCAAGACCCGCCATATTGGTTCATTGTTTAAGTTTGATGTGAGAGTAATTGATAAAAATCATAGAAATGTAAGCGACCTGGAGTGTAATTACGATTGAAGGACGAACTGCGGAAACGGAAAGCCAAGACCACTAGCAAAAAAGCCTTATAAATCGAAAGGTAAATAATTTACAGGCATTATTGTGAATTGTAGGTTTTGCTGTGTTCTTTTTATTTATTTCAATTTCTTTTTGTAGACTGGAGGCGTACGATGGAAATTACCTCATCGAAGTTGAAGACGAACTTGAGGATGATATTCCTGAAATTTCTACCATGGATAAGTTCAGAGATATTAATTCCAGCAATAATCTTCCACCACTCTATAAACTACACATTCAAGAGTTTGCAGACAGGTAACAAACCATACATTCATGATTTCCTTATTGTTCCTTGTTATTTTAATGTTTCAGATAGAATTAGACATTTAATGACATACATGTTGTTTCAGATTTCAAGCAACACTGAACTGGAGATACACTGTATGAAAGTAGAAGCTTAATAACCGTGAGAGTTGCCTTTGAGGAAAGTTATATTTATTTCCATGCGCAATGCAAAGCCCAAATGAAGAAGCTTCTTTAAATATCATTCTGTTAAAAATGGATAATAGTGGCATGATAGTGGAGTCACTGCGAATGTGCAACTGGAAAAGGAGTAGAAGCACACTGTAAGCATGTTTTTACAGTTCTCCATGGCATAGAAGATATAGTGCCTACTAAAACTATAATTTTGTACAAAATGTGCACAGAACAATTGATGATATTTAAAAAACCGAATAAAGTATTCTATAATTCCCCGATGCAATCCCGTTTTACCAGGAAAATATAATGGACAATTATGAAGGATATGTCAAAATCCTAGCAGTTTCTCCTGTACTACTAGTAGTAAAATGGCTTATCTCCAAGTAATCAAAGCTGCCAATCCATATGCTATTGAAATGGACCATGATTACTTGGAAATATTTTCTTATACTTATGAGTATTACCTTTGTAAAGTTTTTGTTAAACCTATTTTTAAACCACTACTTTTAACAAATATCTGTATAAAAATTATGATTTTTGATTATGACAGTGTAATAAAACAAAATTAATACCTATTAAATAGTTTTATTTTCTTATACCTATGAGTATTACATAATACACTCTAAAATTACAGCATATATGACACAAAACATGTTTTTGAAGTTATTTTGAGTTTGGACCCCGCTAGACCCAGGAGGATCAGTAAAAGAAGTTTCATTAGCATCACATTCATTTTGAGTTTGGATCCGGTTAGGTCCTGGAATTGGATCACCACGAGACGTTTCAATACACCGTTTCATGCAACTTCTTTTTAGCAATCGATCTGAGCGTTCTTGTGCTAGTAGGTTAACAGATTTGATTTAATATAGAGGGCACAGCACTTTTCTTTAATGTTCGGTATAAATTTTCATTGTCTGTTAATTACTTTTAATATTATAATCTTCAGATCTAAATTGGGCAGCACATAACCTCGACCATTTCCTGGATTTCCAATTTTTCCTTCGAAGAGCCTTTTCCCACAGTTTTCTTCGTTTTATTTCTTTGGAAAATAAATAGATTGGAACATTTTTACAATCGATAGCTGCACAATATTTCGGAATTATTTAGAAAACAAATATGATGTTTACAAAAATAGTATGGAAAATGACAGCTAGCTGTCAAATGTTTGGAACAGTCAACAAAGCGACATCTGAAGTGAGCAAAAGGCAGTTTTTAACCTCATTAATTTATCTACTAAAAAGCGCGAGAAAGGAACACACACCTCTGTCCAGACTATCTCTGTCGGCCCGTTTTCCTACCTATGATTCTGGCCATCGATGATCGATGATTCTGGCAGCCTAAAATGAACCTTATGCCTTTGCACGAAGTTTTGTTATTGCATTGAGCTATTTTCAGAGAACTCAATCCTGCTTGATAACTACATCCATGATTTATTTCTTTCTACTCATCATTTTTCTAATGGCAATATTATCAAAAAGTTTCTTTTGATGTAGTCATGTAGTCTGTAAAGTCAACACACTGTCCAAAAATGTAACCAACGACTAAAACTACGAAAACAAAAGCATTAGAAACAAATAACTTTAGATAACAATTTATATTCGTAAATTTAATTTTACAACTAATTTAATTTATTTGCCTTTCTTGTGTTTTAACAGTTGATAGTTTCCAAAGTGATATTTTCTTACAAATTTCCGCTTTCAGCAAGCAATATGGCCGCCAGTTGTTTAGGGTAATGTGGCGTTCGACAAAACTGAGTGAAATTGTTAAAATATTTATTAGTGAGCTAAAGATGTATAAAGTTTTCATCGTTTTATAGCAGTGTTTCATGACAGACACAGTGTTACGCATGTTTTTAGTTCGTGTATAAAATTTAGAACCCCTAAAATTCGTATTCTAAATTGAACAGTCAACAAACTTTTGTTTATTTCATTGAAGTGAATTGATTTGTTTCTGCGGATAATATTCGATTATGAACCATCCATTCGTGTCTTGAAGTAGTGGATTAAGGGCTGACGTCGACACATTAGGTAAATATTGGTTATTTATCCAAAAACGGGTGAAATTACTAGTCGCCATTGTTTGACGGGACGAATAACCACAGTAAAATAATGCCTATGTAGGTATAATGCTTATTCTGTTTGTTGTGGTTAATCGCTGCTATCTTGTTTATATTTACGTTTAATATACCTTCGTGTATGTTATATACATGTCCAGAGAAAAGTCCAAGCCAAGTCCATTTCACAACACAGTTACTGTAACATTCCTAATAATTAAAATGTAGACCTCTATTGAGCCTTAATCGCTATGGTATTCGTGCTACTGAACTGCTGGGTTTTAATTTGATGTAAAGACAATAATGAATGTTTTACAATGAATCTTTTTTTGTAACTGTTATTTTGTTTACCTTGTCATAATGTCAGAATGAAGGTCTGACTGCTCTGATTAAACAGTTGAGTGCTTGAACTTTGAGATTATATTCATAATACGATTGGTCCCTGTCACATTACACATGAAACAGGAACACATCAGTTCCTATTAATAGTCAGAATCTCAACTCATTCATGTTCTGTCACTCAGGGCAGCGCTCGCTTGGTTGTTGTGAATAAATGACCTCCAACGTTGAATGCAAGACACCCATGTCTAGACAAGAGGTTGAATATTTATTAACAAATTTTGAAATTACAAGAGTTGAGATAACTTTTATTTGGCCCTATGAAATGTTAGTATTCAATGTTGATAAAATATCTAGTTGATCAATAAATAGTAAGCCTTTTGATTATATATCTAATCTGTTTGTTTGTACTTTTAGCTTAAACTAATTTATTATTGTGATTGTAGATGTTTCCAGTTCATGCATAGTTTTGAGTGTCAAAATTTCAAACTTTCTGAATGAACAATTATAAATAAATTTGGAGAAAGGTAAAATGTATTTATCTGAAGACTTCTTGTACAGAAATAACAGAATATTTGTTCAGAGAGTCGCGTTAGGGGCAAGTTTGATATTCGAGAAATGTATTGCTGTGTATTGTATTGTGTGCTTACATTCGGTATTTGAAATAATTCACTCAAATAAAATTTATAAATTATGTTTCCTTTTGGAGTTTTAAGCCTTCATTGTCTGCTCATCACTCAGTAGAATAGTTTTGGATTAGTATAATTAATTACCAAAATATGTTTTTGTCTATCATTTTGCAAACATTGTCCACTATTATCATTTCTTTACACACTTGTATGTATTTTTGTATTAAACTACCGTCTTTGCTACCCTCCTAAAGAAAGGTGTTTACCTTTCTTTTCATCAAAATATATGTTTGTTATTGATAGTATATAAATGCGCAGTGTATGTATTTTCGACAATTTATTTCACATATAGACTTCTTTATATAACAGTAATGTAATAAAGGTATGTTTTAAATTTCAGGTTATGGCAAACTTGAATTTCCAACAAGCACCTAGAAGCCTAGCGAGTGGCGGGGTGGGCGGGGTGGGCGGCGTGGGCGGGCGCGTGAGCTCGGGGCTGGTGGGCGGCGTGTCGGGGCATGTGACGCCGACGTTCGGGGGCGCGCTGTCGCCGGGCCGCGGCGCCACCGCCATGCCGGGCGGCGCGCCGCCCTCCATGGCGTCACGCGCCACGCTCTTCGGACAGCGTGCCTTCGCCGACAGGCGGGTGCCCATGCCCACGACACTATCACAACAACCCAACTCTAATTCCATGGTAACATTTGCTACATATTCCTACTATCAACAGTATTGCACTTCAACATGTGCATGCAATCATACTAGTAAGGCTGCTGTATGTAACTGACTCTGGGTCTTAGGAAGCCTCGTCACTTGTGCAAAGCACTGTAGGACTGAGCCTAACCATAGGCACTGAACTAACGGAGATAAAAGCTATTGTTTCATTCAGCCTATTCAAGCTGGTAGGCTGAATCTTACAGGCACAGTTAGTAACACTACAAATTTAACAGTAAAATGTGTGAGATGATTGAAGACTTTATCTCTAGATCTTATATCTGGAGATGTGAATGGCATAAAAATAGTTTTGTGTAATATTTCCTTATCAGTAATTGTATCAAACGTAACAAATGCAATGCTCGAGTATAAATAATGTAAAATACTCGATGTAATACAGTTACTAATAACCTGTGCTCATTAAAACTGTAATTCTGATTCATATTATGTAAGAATATACTATTATTATATATTTAAAATAAATTCTCAAATATTTTCAATGTATGAATATTGTTGGTAGATTAATAAAAAAATAAAAAAAAATTGCCATGACCCTCAAATGCACTATCCTTGTTTATTTATTTTTATGTTAACACAAAGTGCCATTGGCAGGCTCATGGCACAGTTAAAAACTACGTTTCTCCTTCACTCCAATCTCATAATATTGACAAGAAATAAGCTCCTGCACCACACAGTAATAAAACGTGTATTTAATTTAATTATATGAGGCTGTATGTCAGCTGACAAGCGGTGAGAAATGCTTTGAATTAGTTATTAAATTATTTTGTCTACTGTACTTCCTCTGTTTAGTTTTTGTTTCAAAGCATGCCTAATTGTAGTACATAATTTGGTTATTATCATTTCTATCATATCCCAAATCTTGATATGCTTCGGTGCTTTAAAAATATGACACTAGAGGTCGTTGTTTCGGGACATATTGACACTTTTTGCAGTTAGTTAAACTTTTCAGATGGGTAGTGAGTTAGTCAGGATTTGGTCGAGTTATCAATAGCAAATTATGACCTTATTTATGTGATATAGTTAAGATAATAGATAAGTTTGATGGACAAGGACAGAAAACAGTAAATATAGTTATTTGCTCATATACATTAATTAGTTACTAATGTGCCACTTTTCAGCAAAAAGTGTTATATGTTTGTCACTTTCTTTATGTATTGTAAAATTACTATTTTTATGAGCTTGTAAAATTTCATTGCAGAGGTAAAGTCTTCTTTCTCCACCGTTCACTGTTGATTAGGTAGACTAGAAAACTTAGTGATATTATGCAATTTATTTACTTGCCTCTCTTATGTTCGACAGTCTAGTATGGGCAACCTATCCCGGTTCAACGCTGGCAGTAATTACCATTCTGTGTTCGGCGAGGGCGGGGACACGTCGACGCCACCCTTACTAGACCTAAGCGAGTTCCCCTCACTGACGGCACGGGGAGCGGGAGACCAGGCGCCCGCGGCAGCGCCGCCACCGCCCGGCTCTAAACCTTACGGTAAGTCATTTTCACATTATTTTTGAAGATATATTTAGGGCAAATTTTCTGGTTCATGATAAATTCTCGGTTCTAGTTAAACTGTCAGATTATCTGTTTAATAATTTATCTGACAAAGAGGTTAACTTTAACCTGTGAAATAGGTCCTTTGTTCGGTATTTTAGTTCAAATCTACTCTAGTACGAAATACTAATTGTTAGCATTAGCGGCTGTACCAGCCAGAAACTTCTTAGTAGCTAGTGTATGGCGTGCATAGTACTCATGACGTCAGAGGCGTTATTGTTTGATGTAAGGAGAATAATAAATTGTTTATTCAGTAACATTTTTTCTTACATAAAACTAGATGCGGGTTGAGGCCTCTTTAAGTACAATATTATAATACTTGTGATAGAAGACCTCGTTCCTCTCTAACAAAAATTGCAATTTCAGTAGGCTTATTATCAAGTGTTTAAGTATGATGTAGTAACGATATTTATGTTGATCAGTGGGTATGGTGAAGCAGCCAACAACGGAGCAGTCTGAGTTCACGATGTCGTCGGAGGACTTCCCCGCGCTGCCGGGCACGTCGGGCGGCGGCGCGGCGCTGGCGGCGGCGGCGGCAGGCCTGGCGGCGGGCCCCGCGCCGCCCGCGCCCGCGCCCGGCCCGCCGCCCGCGCCCAGTGCCGACCCGCCCTACGCGAACCACACACCCGACAAGCCACGGAAGGGCATACAGACCGATCCCGACGGTGAGACATAAATATATTGTAGTAATAACCGGTTAAAAACATCTTTCATTGCAGATATTAGACAAAATTGGTTTCAACCAGCTTTGAGTTTTGATTGTTAGTCCATTATAGAAAACACTGAAACTCAAAACAGGTTCCTTACAAAAATTAACACAAGCGGCGATAAAACCCGCTCCCTTTGGCATGCCTACTTTTGTTAAAGTATTCGAAGAGTAGAAAAGTTTATCTCAATCGACAGATTCTCGTTTCATATAATACCACACCATAAAGCTTCCCTTTTACCTCACTTAATGCATTTTTTTATTATTTCAGGGAAAGTAACGAACATACCAGAAACTATGATACCAAATCAATTTGGTATTGTTGGACTTTTGACGTTTATCCGAGCAGCGGAGTCAGACCCCAGTTTAGTATCGTTGGCGTTAGGGCAGGACCTCACCGCGCTAGGATTGAACTTAAATTCACCCGACAATCTATATCTCACCTTTGCTGGACCATGGGCGGATACGCCCTGCAGGTAAACATTATATTATGATACTAGCGACCTCCGTATGGGCTTAAACTGTGTCACGCGGGACCTGCCGCGGGTTCCGCGTGACGTAGTTTAGGACCTAACTTCGTCTGTGTTGACCTATACGTTCTTCCTGCCTGCCTTCCTCGATGGCTGTTCAACACTAAAATAATTTTTAAATTTGAAGAAGTAGTTCCTGAGATTTTGTTGTTCAAGCAAACAAACAAACCCTTCAGCTTTAAAATTGAATCGACAACATTACCTTTTAGCCTTTTAACTAGGCCATTATGAGAAAGTTATTAATTTTATTTTCATTATATTTACTAGTAATTCGTCCTTATATTCCATAGAATTAATAATAAGAATACGTTTGTTTACATTCAGTCTCTTCATACCTTTAACAAACTAAGCATCAATTGTATTATGTTTCAGACCACAAGACTTGGACTACCACGTGCCTCCCGAATATCTGATAAACGGGTCTATCAGAGAAAAGTTGGCGCCGCTACGACTGAGTCGATATAAGGAAGATGTATTGTTTTATTTGTTCTACTGTTTCGTGGGCGACGTGCTGCAGATCGCCGCCGCAGCAGAGCTGTAAGTATATACGTTACAACGAAAGATAAAGCAATGAGGTTTAATGTTAATGGGTTAAGGCATTCTTATATTATTTAAGCACACCCTCCAGTTGGTATGAGAGAAAAAGTAATTTACTCTGTACAATCCGCGCCACGAGAGGGGGCCGATTCTCGAAACAAAAACCGATTCTATTTCGATTCAAACACTAGCTGTCCCGTTTAATTCCTATTTCGTATGAGTGGGACAGCGAATGAATTTGAATCTAAATAGAATCGGTTTTTGTTACGAGAATAGGGGGTCTGACGAGTACGTGATTTGCGCAGTAGACGATTTCTACTAAAATGGTATAGAAGTCGTCTACTACGTACTCGTCAGGTCTCTTCTCGCGGCGCGGATTGTACTCTGCCTTGGAGTAGGTTTACAATATAATCAAAAGTATCAAAACTAGAAAAAAAATCGTACAATAAGCGGGTATTGTACGTATTTTTTTTCGCATTTAGCAAATAAAACAGTAGAGCGTAAAATATATAAGTGAGTTTCTCGATCTGAAATCTTCCCCTATTTATATACTATTAAACTATATTATGTAGTCTGTTTACCGTTAGGCTCAAATTGTTTGCCTCGCACATTATAAAACGACTTAATCTATTTTGTAGTATTTGTGATACTATTGTATAGTTATCATAATCACACGTTCTTTCATTATCAATTGTTATTATAACGACACGTTCGGCTGTTTGTATACAACATACATACCAGTTTAATCAGAAAGATATCAGAAGAAAAGGATTTAAACTAATTGATCGGTGAGATGGCAATTTGAAACATAAGTCATATATAATATTACTAGCTGATGCCCCCGTTTCACCCGCGTGGTCCTGGGAATCTGCCATTGATTATTTTTTCTCGTGGGTATAAGATGTTTTCCGGGATAAAAAGTAGCCTATGTCACTCTACAGACCTTAACCTATCCCAAAAAATCATGTCTATCAGTTGGACGTCAAAGAAGGACAAACAAACATACTATCGCATTTATAATATTTATTTATTTATTTCCAGATATAGATATAGTACAATATAATAACAAATACAAGAAGTTACTTAGCTATATTATTATTAGTATGGATTCTAGTGAGATAACGAATGGTCACGCCTCTTTCAGATATAACCGCGAATGGCGGTATCACATGGAGGAGAAGGTGTGGATCTCGCAAGCGCCGGGCATGCCCATGGTGGAGAAAACTTCCACCTACGAGCGCGGCACCTACTACTTCTTTGATGCGCACAATTGGCGCAAAGTAAGAAACATTTACGTTGACATTAACCCACGTTTTAATCACTCTATACTCAAAGCCAAAGTTTCTGGCTCACGTTTATAAAACAATTGAAAATCGATTGTCGTATGCACTGAGTAATAAGTATGAGTTTCGATGACTATACACGCCAGGAGAATTGGCGTTCAGTATACCACATTTTAAAGTCCATATTTTTTGACATTAGTATCACTGTTGTCGAAACAAAATGATCACAAACGAAATGTACCTTCTAGTTAAAAAAAAATCGGGATGTTTATATTTTTCTATTACTTTTGAGAAAACATGCCATGGATTTCCATAATTTTGCAGTTATAATATATATAATTTCTCTTTGCGTCGGCGATATAGCACTTCTTAGGACAAATCTGCTGTCTGAACTGGTGGTTAGGAAAAAAATGTGACGATTCGAAAGAGCTTATATTAGGCCTATTTGAATAATAATATTTGACTTTGACTTTCTATTTATGGTATAATGTAATTGTGTTTCAGGTGGCGAAAGAATTCCACTTAGACTACAGCAAGCTGGAGGGGCGGCCGCAGCTGCCGCCGCACGTGCTGACGTAGCGACGCGGCGCACTCTCTCACACACCTATTGTAGTTTTGTTATATAAAAAGTACAAGTTTAAAAATTACGTACTTTTATTTATAACTAGCGAAACCCGCGCAACTTCGTTTGTGTGCATCCCGCTTTCCCGTGGGAATTAAAAAAATCTCTCCGTAAGAACCATCCTCGTTCTTCAAGTAATATTAAAAAAAAAGAATTAGCGAAATCGGGTCAGCTATTCTTGAGATTTGCGCTTGGCAACACATTCAGCGATTCATTTTTATATTATCTATATAACATCCCCCTGCACGGACGGTAAGGCATCCAACTACACATCTTACGAATAATTATTATTACGATCAACCGGTACAGTTTAAACTGCACAGTTTTCGTAATGTCCATATACGTTACTAGAAAACGAAACGATATTCATTCGTTCGACGTCTTCTACTGACGACGCGCGTTAGCTTGATCCATGTAAAAACTTATGACGACTGGCACACACGTTACGATTATTGGCACAGTTTCTTCCAATTAAGAACATCCTCATCATACACATGTCGATTTATCGTTGCAATTTGAACAAATCGTAACGATTTTTCGTAAGGTGTGTAGCAGCCATTACGTCGATAGCCGCTTGAGCCTCATGTCGAGTATTATCGCTCTTGCAGCAAAATACCGAACGTGCGCGCAACTTTTGTACGGCGATCGTTGTGCAAGCGTTGGTCTGATTACAAAGATCGTTTATCGTAGTTGTGTACTTGTAGGGCTCCCACACAACTGCGAATTCGCATCGCAAGTATCTGTCTTTACGATATTAACATTTGAGCCCCATCGAGTTCGTAGCCCGTAGACCGGGAAACATTTGCATGGAATAGTTGAAAGCAGAAAGTTTGACTTTAGATTAATTAGGAGATAAATATACTAACAGTTACTCTGATCATTACATACTCGATGACGGAGGTAATCCTGGGGATTTCACGAAGAGCGTTTGGCTATGAATTGTCACGTTCCACATTTTTTTATTGTGCATAACCTCGGAAACGCTGGTCACTGTCACGCATACTAAAACAATGTGCATGTGCACGCCTTACAACAATCATAGCTGTATGCTCTTCGTGAAATAGAATGTCTGTACATCATCATGTCGGCCACAAGAAGTAGGAATCCCCCAAACGCTTCAGAAAATTGTTCGGCTTCCTACGATTTTCCTTAGGTTTTCAGTACCCAGTAATCCACAGCTAAAGATGTAGTCCTAGCATTGGGTATGTATGCCAGCGTTTTCCAAGCGGAGGTTATAGCAATAAAAGAATGCGCAGAAATGGTGCTGACCGATTCCGGGATAGAGACGCAAAGTACCATTATATATTCAGACAGCCAAGCGGCAATCAGAGCACTAGCCAAGGTAGAGACAGTATCAGAGCTGGTCAAAGAGTGCAAATTTGCTCTAAATAAACTAGCCGAGGTAACGACGGTCACTGTAGCATGGGTTCCAGGCCATTAAGGAACATTAGGGAATGAAAGAGCAGACGAGCTCGCAATAGAAGGCGCCAGCTCGAGACCCATAGGACCGGAGCCTCAGCTTCCGATACCAGCCACCGTCACTAAGGGAGTGATAAACGAATTTATGAAACGCGACGCACAGGACGCATGGGCTGGGAGTAACAGCTGCAGACAAGCAAAATTGTTTGTACAACGAAAGAATCACAAAAGAACCTGGTCACTACTATCACTAAGTCGGGAAAGACTGGGCGTCATGGGCATCATCACGGGGCACTGTAGACTTAACCGACATAGGTATGTCCAGAACCAGAGACCAGCCAGCACTTCCTGGCTGAGTGCATACACTACAGCAGGCTCAGGTGGGAGACTTGAAGCCGATAGGATCGAAGAAGGAAAACTATGTGACCTGGACACTGGTCGCATAGCGGAGTTCTGCAAAAGGAGTTTAAGGTTTTCTGGTGGGAGGTCATCGGGGCCACAGTAACAACCGTATCCACATGGGAATAGGGTGTAATGAGCCCAAATAGAGACTTGAACACCCGCCTGTGCCCCGCAGGCGTCCCACCCTATAATAATTATAATAATAGGTTCTCTGATCACCTTCCAGCTATATCGCTTAAAACCAGTCATACTGGATACCTTGAGGGAAACCTCTTTGTTTGTTCAGCAGTGGACTTCGTATGGCTGAGATGATGATGAATTGGATTGGGTATGAAGGATTAGTGGGCAGGTAAGAGAAAGGGCAAATAAAAATAGCATATTTAATAAATTTATTTCAAAATCTTAACCAGCAACAATTTAATATATCTCAATTACTTTGTACATGAAATATTGCTTTATTGCTACGTTAATAATTTTAATTGAAATGAGAGATTTTGAAATTAAATTGACAATATGAAGCAAAGCACACTTTTATGTTTTAGTCAAAAAGGAAATTAAAGTACTATACTAGGTTTTTACAAACAAGATATTTCATGCATTTTCTGGCACTATAATAAAAAAAACTGGTGCTTTCTAATCAAATATTCAGAGTCATTCATGTGACCTACAATTATATCTAATTAGCCTTATAAACCATCCTATTTCAGGACTAAAATTTATTACTTTAATAAAAAATTATATAGAAATTAATGGTTATTTATAAGGCGCTCACCTTAACTAAATTAAATGCTGAAGGATATGATTTCAGTCTAAGTCATCGGCGCTGATCGATGGAGCCGGGGCCTTAACTATGGGTTCAGGTTCCTCCGCGGCTTCTTCACTATCACTCTTGCCAGGCACCCACAGTCCTGAATCTATGCATCTCTTCATGTAGTAAACGGCTTCTTGTTCTGGCATTTTGGCAATAGTGGCTTGAAGCAATGGGATATCACGTTTATCAAAGCACTCCTTCAATTCCTGTAATGATACATAAAAAATATTCTATTATTACTGATCATCGTCGTTTGACGACTTTATTAAAATGTATAAAAATATTGAAATTACTTTTATGTCAAACTGGCTTTTAAAAAAATGGAGCACTTTTAAGTTTCTGCAACACTTCTTCTTAATAGGGCATTTCTTATTGAGGTGCAAAAGTATTTCTTGTATTATATATACTTGCAAAATAAATGTTTTTTTTGTCTGAATCTTAATTCAATCAGAAAAATTAAAATATTACCTGAGGCAGTTCTTCCATTACTTCAACTGGGTCCAATCCACCAGGTCCCAGTCTTGCCTTTCTCTCTTCCTCTTCTTCTTCTCGAATTGCTTCCTCAATCTTCTCCGCTGCTCGCTTCCTAATTCTTGCTTTGAACTGTTCGAGTTCATCATCAAATGAATCTTTGTAAGTCTTTTCAGTTTCTTGAATTCTGTGTGAAAATAAAAATATTTAGGATTAGATGCAGAGGTTCCACGAAGAGCATTTGTATGAATGTTGTATGGCGTGCACAATGTGCACATGCACAGTGTTTTAGTGTGTGTGACCGATTTTATGAGCGTTTCCGGGTCACACACTAATGTGCATGTGAATGTTACAACATTCATGTCAAAAGCTCTTTGTGAAATGGATTATCTGTAGCATTACTTTCAATAATTAGATTGTTTCATACCTAGAAAAGAATGATCCAACACAGGCTCTGGGGTCCACATCCAACTGTTTGGACAGCTCCAGGATGTATTGCATGCAGATCACTTGGTGTGACACGTGAGCCATCAGATCATGTTTCTGTAATAATTATCTCAAATTGTACAATCAGCCAATGAAAGAAGTAATCAGAGCGATAAATATGATTTAAGTTTTCTAAATATTGCACAAAGGAATTTACAAAAAATTTTTTATTTATCAATTGTATACATAACATTTATTCCCAGTTGCCCCCGCCACCAGTGGCAAATGGGAAGTCCTTGCCCCCACTTGGGAATTTTATCTCGCGGGGGCAACTGGGAATAAACGATACATAACATCCCACTTATATTTTAAAGGCGAAAGTTTCTGAGTCTGTTTGTCACTTCTTCACGCTCAAATGACTGATTGGGCCAATGTTTATGATATTTGGTATGTAGGTAACTGATATCTTGGATTAACACATAGTGTACTTTTATCCCGAAACGTATGCGATTCCCGTAGGATTTAGTAAAAAATCTGATATAGATGGTGCTGCTGCTGCAGCAGCTAGTTATTGATATAAAAATCCTTTGTTCTTAGTCATGTTAATTTAAAAAAAAGGGTTGATAATTTACAAGTATGAGATATAATGAGAATAGGAACTTTGTCAGTCTATATAATAATATAGGTTCAAGAGCAAAAGCTCCTGATAGAAGAAATATTTTTGCCTACATGTAGAGCAATTTTACAGACCAAAAACTATGTTGTTGACCAATCTAAACATTGCTACTTAAAATTACCTCACAAATGTACATATAAAAAAGAGAAGTAATATGTATATACCTCTTCCATTTCTAAATTGATGCACCAAATCACAAGATAATTGGCAGTTTCCTCACACACGAGGTTGTTGTGTTCCTGTAGGAACTTCTTCGAATCATCATATCTCCGTAGCATGCCATATTGTTTGAGTAACTTTTCATTTTCTTTAATAAATTTCTTCATTTTGGCCTCCTTCTCATCCTCAGTTAAGTTTTCATCTTTCGATCTCTGTGGTTTTGTATTTATTACAGTTTTCGTGAATCCTGGTTCACTTATTGTATCAACATTCCATGGTGTCAATCTTTCTTTCTTTTTCAAATCATCTTCTTTCTTTTGTATAAGCTTGTTTTCTTTTTCGAGGGATTCCAGTTCTTTTTTTAAGGAGTCCAGATTTGGGCCTTCTGGAGCGTCGGCGAGCTTTCTCCTGGCCTCGGCTAATCGTCGAATGTTCTCGGTCTTTCTCTGTTCGTGATCTTGTTTCTCTTTGCGGCGCTCCTCCATGCGCTCGACGCGCGCCTGGTGCCTCCATCGGAAGAGTGACGGTGTATCGATGTTTGGGTGAGTTTCGTCTTCATCATCGGACAACTAAAATTCAAAAAAGAGATCAATCATGAAAATTGTTTATGTATGAATTAATTATGTATACTTATCCGTTATTAAATTAACTAGATTTACAACTTTGATACTAACCTCGATATCTTTCCATTTGCTGTAGTCGACCATTATTGCTATTTACACAGTATTATTATTCAATTACAAGCACTCTTATTGGACTTGGTAGATAGTTGATTTCTGTCAGATAGAGAAACCCAGAATATTCTTCGTTCGCGTACGTGAGAGTTTCGCCCAAAACTACAAATTCTCCAAAATAAATGACACATGACAAATCAAGCAGTGACAGCGACAGACAAGTAGAGATGGAAATGATTGTTATCAAATGATTTTTTTAGTCATAGTGTAATCACATATGATTTTTTGTGTAAAATCATGTCCAATGAAAAATAATATGGTAAAATAAGGGTAAAATGACTAATGAATTGAATGATTGATGTGATTTTTCTTCATCGAAAGACTAAGTGATTTTAACATTCTTCCCAAGGAAGCACAATTTGGATGGTTGAAGGACTTCAACGGGGCGGAGGATGTTCGCGCACGCATGACGAACGGCATGACGGCGCTTCCTTAAATAAAAGAGTGGATAGCCAAAATGAGAAGAAGAAGAATGTATTTGTGTCAGTAGTACCAAATACTATAGAAGACTAATGGCGGAAACACACTACCGTGTCGGGGCGTGTCGTGTCGCGCCAGAAGCATATCGCGTTCATACATTTTATATGGTTAGGAGCACATTTGTAGGGCGTGTCGTGACTCGCTCTGTCGTGACGCGGACTGCTGGCCTGGCCGCCGATTGCGCCACGGCGGTGGTGGGGGTTATGACGCGACACGACACGCCCTGCAAATGTGTTTCTATACCCGCGCGTGGTTCGTGTCGCGAACAAGTGGACTTTTTTTTTTTAAATTTGTTTTTGCAGCGTGATAATGAGTTATGGCGGAAACACACTACCGTGTCGGGGCCTGTCGTGTCGCGCCAGAAGCATATCGCGTTCATACATTTTATATGGTTAGGAGCACATTTGTAGGGCGTGTCGTGTCGTGACTCGCTCTGTCGTGGCGCGGACTGCTGGCCGCCGATTGCGCCACGGCGGTGGTGGGGGTTATGGCGCGACACGACACGCCCTGCAAATGTGTTTCTATACCCGCGCGCGGGTCGTGGCGCGAACAAGTGGACGCTTTTTTTTTAAATTTGTTTTTGCAGCGTGATAATGAGTTACTAGGTACTAGATTCCTGATAAATATACTTAAATACTTTTTTTGTAAATAAATACCAATATACATTAGAGAAAACACCCAGACAAAGGCAAACACTGCGAGCTTCTGTTCAGAAATGAAAGAAATAAACGTCTGGCGTTTATTTCGTTCATTTCTGAACAGAAGCGCGCCCCGACACGACACGTAAGTGTGCACACCCACCGTCACGACAGAGCGCGACACGACAGGCCCCGACACGGTAGTGTGTTTCCGCCATTACTAGGTAGTAGATTCCTGATAAATATATATTTTTTTTTTTTTTTTCCTTCTCCTTTATTATGGACTTTTGTCCCTGAGAGACATGTCAGTCCTATCGTACCCTAACTAATGAAAATTACTCAGCGACGTTAGCGACCAGTGTTGCCGACTTAGTGGATTTTCCACTAAAACTGGTGGTTTGGACCCCCCTTTTAGTGGGGGAAATATTGCGTTTAGTGGCTGGTGGTTTTTCTGGAGGTTTTTGTGGAATAGAATTTTTGGAACGAAGTTCCTTATCGCGCGTTGCAAAAGGGGGCTAGACGGAAAAAATTAATTAGCAGCATGAACATTATAAAAATCTAGCGTCTTCCCGCGGCTTCGCCAGGGTGGCCTACTAACAATTTAGCATTTTTTTTTCAAAAACAAATTCCGGTCCGGTCCAGTCGGTTCGGTTTTTATAAGGAACCTACATGCCAATTAGCATAAGTATTTTTCTTCAGAAACAAATTCCGGTCCAGTCCGGTTCGGTTCGGCACGGCCCCGTACAGTGCGGTTCCTTCCGGTCCGATCAGGTCCGATCCGTTCCGGTCCGGTCCGGTCAGGTCGGTCCGGTGCTGGTCTCTAGACCCAGCGGTTTGGGCTGTGCGTTGATATACCCTCGCAACTTCGTTTGCGTATATCTCGGTTTCCCGTGGGAATTTTGAAAAATCATTTCTTAGTACACCCCTACGCGTCGTAAGGAACCTACCTACAGTCCAAATTTGGAATCTTTAGACCCACGGGTTTGGGCTGTGCGTTGATATATAGTTAAGTCAGTCAGTCAGGACTTTGAATTTTATATATATATATATATATATATAGATAGATAAACAGAGGAATCGTATGAAGTTGAATCTTTTATGTGCCATATTAAGAGTACGTTGCGGTTTGAGAGTGATGGGAAAATGCTGCAATGACTATGAAATTCCAATACACGTTATTAAAAAAATTAGCACCAATGAATCTTAAGCCCACCATTCACTACACGAACCCGGACCCGACTCGCAACCCGGACCCGACCGCGGACCAATCCGGCGTTGCCCATACACTGCACGAACCCACCACGAACCCTCCACTCGAAGTATGGCATGTGGGGTTCGACAGCCGCTCGCGCGGACCTGCGAGTCCGACGCCAACCCATTTGACAGTCTGGCGAACCGGTTCGTCGTTTCCATACACAGGCGGATTAGTCCGATGGCCGACCAATCCGCCGGACCAATCTGCGTGTGAATGGTGGGCTTAAAAGTTCTTTGGAAATTGATGATGATGGTGGCGGTGAAATAGGCACATCTGATGACGATTTGTAATAATTTTAATATGTTCCATTTTAGTAATAAACGTTTTTTATATATCCCTGCTTATTTTCTTTCATGTTAACAATAAAAAGATTTAGTGACAAATTTAGTGGCTTTTTAACTTGGGTTGTTTTTGGTTAGTGGTTTTCTGGTGGTTTTAAAAGTCGAATCTGGTGGACAGCTCGTTCACCTGTTGGCAACACTGTTAGCGACGCTCCGGTTCATCACCATGATGCATATCATTTTAGCTGCTCGAGAGAATGGTTGACTTAGGATACTCTGGAAAGTTCCCAGGTCCCAATCATTCATATCCAAGGTTGTCATCAACAAACGTCGCTGAGCAATATTCATTTTACATTCTGTTAGTAAATGATGTACATCATCTAATTTACCACAGCTATCACAATTGGGGGAAGCGATTTTATTCATCATAAATGCAAATTTGTTAGATGGGTAATGGCCAGAACGAAGTCGGTGCATTGTGACAATAAAGGACCTGCTCAAATTAACGCAATTAGACCACGGAATTTTTAATGGTGCATGCTGCATGGTTCGGTACCATATACCCTTCTCCCGAGACCTTTCATTAAAATATTCTTTCCAATTATCATACACTAGCTTATTGTAGATATGTAGAACTTCCGTGTGTGTTGGAAGAATATTATAGGTCTGCCCTCCGGTAGCTGCTAACTTTGCCAAACGATCAGCCTCTTCATTGCCACTTATACCCACATGCGACGGAATCCACTGAAGCCTGAGGTCGACATTGTTACAAGAGAGCTCATAGAACTTTGCCAGGATTTTATATGCTAGCGATACACCTCTGTTGCCAGAGGCGCATCGAGCAATGTGTTGTAAAGCAGATTTACTATCCGAAAAAATAACGCATTGTTTAATATCACGCATTTGAACGTATACAATAGCCTCATACATGGCGACCAATTCCAAGGTCATTATTGAAACCTCCAACGAGACTGAGAAGCAAGCACTGTACCGATGTTGGGGGCTAAAGAGTGCAGCACCTTGCATATTTGATGATTTGGAGCCATCTGTGAATATTTTATGCCATCCTGTGTACTTCTCATTCAACTCATTCAAGATGCAATTTTTTAATGAATTAACTTCATGCAATCTCTTGGCACCACTCATGCATTTCAAATTTAGTTGAATATTCCCAATAATGTTAATGTATGTGGTCCAAATACTCAATTGAAACATTTCTAATGGATTACATGAACTTATATTTTTTTCTCTGGTTATCCCAAATGTGGAACATAATAATGGTTTCTTTTTCTTCGGCCATTGGCGGTTTAAACACCGGTCAGACAGTTCAGTTAAAAGTTGAACTGTGATGTTGTGTGACCATGCTTGAGTTTTTAAACAGTATTTAAATGACAGGTATTGTCTTCTCAAATATAAGGGCTGGATGCCAATTTCGCTTTCCATTACGTGCAAGGGAGTGCTTTTTACGAATCCTCCTATTATTCTAAGGGCTTGATTTTGTAGTTTATCCAGTTTACTTAAATTACTATTCGCGCTATTATCATATAAAAAGCACCCGTAATCTAATCTACTTCGAATGAGGGCTATATATAGTGTACGCAAATATTTAGGGTGAGCTCCCCAGCCTGACCCAGCTAATACCTTCATAATGTTGAGAAATTTAACCGCTTTTTCATAAATTTCATTAATATGTTTTCTCCATAAAAGTGACCTATCCAGCCAAACGCCTAGATATTTCACACAGTCTGAGCGCTCTATAGGTTGTCCTTTAATATTTAAACTAATATTTTGTTTTGTGTTTCCTTTGCTAAATATGGTAAACTTGGTCTTTTTAGTTGATAGTTCTAATCCAAGCTCCTCCAATAGAATAATCACCGTATCAATACTACTCTGCATATCTCTTGCACATTCATTTACATTTGTATGACTAATATAAAAAGCAAAATCATCCGCAAATTGGGATACTATGACACTTTTAATATTGTGACAAATCTTGGCTGTTACTATGTTAAAAAGGAGTGGTGATATGGGATCTCCTTGAGCCAATCCTCTGCATGTATATCTTACAATATTACTTCCATTTTCATTATGAATTGTAAGGCTTCTTTGATTTAGAAAGGACCAGAGATACATGCAGATTTTCTTACCAACTTGTAAAGTGTCAAGAGTCTTAACTACTGAAGGAACGAGAACGTTATTGTATGCGTTTTCAACGTCCAGGAAGCAACCAACTGTAGGTATACTTTTAGAGAAGCCTATATGAATGTAAGAGATTAACCGTACCAGTGAATCAATACAAGATTGTGCTTTTCTAAAACCAGTAGAATGATTGGATATTATACCTCTTTTCTCGACATACCATTCCAGCCGTTTTGCAATCATGGAATGCATAATTTTACATAGACATGAAATTAGAGAAATCGGTCTTAATTTAGGTTCAGCAGTAGGGTCATTATTTAGTTTAGGAATAGGAACAATAACAATATTTCGCCATTGTGTAGGTACATACCCAGTGTGGAAAATATCATTATATAGCTTTAGTAGAATTCTAAAACCAACTTTTGGTAGGTTATATATCATAGAATATGTAATACCATCCTCTCCCGGTGCAGTGTCCTTCTTTTTTAGACAATGTTTGAGCTCTTGAATTGTAAATTCAATTTCCAACAAAGAATTGCTGGAGACTAAAACTGGTTGTTGTTCAGGAACTGTGTCTGGTGCTAAGGAGCGAAGTAATTCTTCACACTTGTTAGCTGGAGCATAATATCTAGATTGATGATGACCTTTCACCCATTTCATTCTACGCCACATCTCGGATACAGAACTTGTTTCATCTATGCTATTACAAAACTTTTGCCATGACAGAGATTTCGCTCTTTTAATCAAATTTTGTGTTTCCTTGACTTTATTTTCTAGTAGCCTGAGATTATTTGGTGTCGGGTTACGTCTAAACAATTTTAGTGCGAGACGACGTTGTGCTACTGCCTTGGATAATAGAGGATTCCAGTAATCCTTAGGTTTGAAATTTCTTACTGGATCTTTACATATTTTAACAAGAGGGATGTTTTGATTAGCTGCCTTTATAATATTTTGTTCTAGCTGGTCATACCTACTCTGAATGTTTTGTAAATCAATACTATTTTCTTCAAACAAAGTCTTAAGATTATTTTGATAACCATTCCAATTAGCTACTTTAAAATTTCTTTTGGTACCAAAACTTAAGTTATGTGTAAAACTTACAGTAGTCTTAATGATTAGGTGATCGCTGCCCAGATTTTCTTGACTAGTTTTCCAAGTGAAGTCGGTGGCAATGTCGACCGAAGCAAATGTAATATCTGGAGAAGTTTCCTGTATACGTTGGTTTACTAATTTAATTCTAGTGGCTTGACCATTATTAAGTGACACAAAACCATGCTCAAGTGCAGAGTCAAAAATCTGCAAACCTCTTGAGTCTGTTTTACAAGACCAGTTCGTGTGATGTGCATTAAAGTCGCCAGCTATTAATGTTTTACTTGTCAATATAGAGAACAAACCATCCCAGTCGGATTGTGTGGTGCGTATTGATGAAGGACAATACACAGATATTACATATTCTATTATTTTGCAGTTAAAAATTTGTACCCCTATTATCTCTATACCTGTATTGTTTACATTAAAATTAACTGGGCATGCTTTGACAGATTTATGAATGATTATTGCAACTCCGCCATAGCTATCACACCTATCTTTTCTGTAAATATTATAATCATTAATATTTAGTATAGATTCTTCTTCTAGCCACGTTTCGCATATTATACCTATATGAATCCTATCTTGGTTTAACAACGCACTAAAATTACCTAGTTTCGGCCTCAGGCTTTGTGAATTCCATTGCATGATATTAATATCAGTATTTTTATGAGTCCGTAAATCCATAATTAAATTGAAATATTGATTGAATAAGATCGCTCTCACTTACACTCCTCATTATAAAAGGTATACATTCATCGTACAAAACTTTCAAGGCTAGTATTATCTTTTTACCAAGGTCCTTATTAGACACTAATACATCTTTTAATCTTCTTAACAGTATCATGAGATTGAATCTCTTCTTATTACTATTAGGCTCCTCACTCTTGTTCTCTTCTACGGACTCTTCACTGCCATCTGTTTCACTCTCCATGGGTACTTCTTGAATTCTATCTTTCTTTGATGGTGTTTCATTTTTCTGTTTTTTCTTTTTTCTAGTGTTCTTAATTGGGGTATGTTCCAAGGTACTCATAGTGATAGGTTTGGCTGAGGTCTCTTTAATGTCCGAGTTGGATACAACGCTGCTATATGTACGTCTATTTGAGTGTTCAGATACTGGCAATATAGTTGATTGCTTGTCAAAACTGTTATTGATAGGACTAATAATATCTTTGTTCACTTTTTCTATTTCCACTATAATTTCTAATGCTTTTCTGTATGTAACATTTTGTTCACTCATAATATTACGTATCTTCTTTTCCCTTATAAACGTCGGACATGATTTATCTAGAACAATATGAGAACCTTTACAATTTAGACATTTTACATTTTGCATTTCACAATTAGCGTGGTTCTGCCCGCATTTCGGACATATGCTCTTTTTACTTGGGCAATATTTGACTGAATGTCCAAATCGCCAGCAACCAGAACATTGCGTTACTGGGAATACATACTTTTCAACTTTGAAACGACATCCATAGGCTTTTACGTATTGTGGTAACAAGGTTTCATTAAAACATACCCGTACTGTCTCACAGTTAATCCACTTTCCTTCTTGTGACATGCGCTTCAATCGAGTGACAGATACAATTTCAGTTGTCGACTCAAAAAGCTTCATAAGCTCCTCCTCTTCTATTTCAATGTCAACTCCCTTGACAACCCCGTAGGATAATGTTGCCTCAAAGGTCTTGTAGCATCTATATTCAAGCTCACTGATTTTACTACATTTTAATAATTTCTCAGCATCATTTTTGTTTTCAAATTTAATTAGAACTTTGTAAGGACTTTTGTATTTAATGCGGAGAATGTTGTCTATCTTTTCTTCTCTTAATAGTTTGGCTAATGCCATCTGCTTAGGTAGTGGTTGAAGGGAGGTAATGCATACTTCGATGTTTTCGTTGTTCGTACGTAATGACTCATTATTTTGCATAGAATCACTTCTATGAAATCTTTTTGATTTTCTTCTGTTAACAACGGTGATGAAGTCGTTTTCATTTGTCTCCTCACTTTCCCCACTTTCTTCAAGGGGACGCTTCTCTGCTGGCTTGGCGTAGTTGTGATCTTGAGGCGCCGGCGCCGGCACCGACGCCATCCCCATACTGTCCCATTCCAGCATAGATTGTAATTCCCGTTCACAGTCCTCAACTATTTCATTATCACTTTTGTTATTTTCGTCTTCGCCACTACAGTTTTCTTCCATATTATGTTGGAATAAACTTATTTTTCACTAATAAACTGTAATTCCGAGGTTAGCGTGTGGTCAGAAACCATAGACTGCTGATAAATATACTTAAATACATTTTTTTTTGTAAATAAATAGCATTATACTTTATAGAAAACACCCAGACAAAGGCAAACACTGCGAGCTTCTGTTCAGAAATGAAAGAAATAAACGTCTGGCGTTTATTTCGTTCATTTCTGAACAGAAGCGCGCCCCGACACGACACGTAAGTGTGCACACCCACCGTCACGACAGAGCGCGACACGACAGGCCCCGACACGGTAGTGTGTTTCCGCCATTAGTCTTATATAGTATTTGCTATAACATTTTGCATACAAAAGTTTTGAAATCGTTCACCTCATGCCGCCCTCATGCCGTAGGGGCGCTAGTATCGCGTCTTGCCCGAATTCTTCCGAAGCTGTGCGTATAGTATTTGGTTACATACAAGCCATGCACTGTGTCTCGTTCTCCATTGTTGCTAACAAGAAAAAAATAATACGCACAGCTCTTGACGTTTCTCATACAATGACTTGGCAACCTTCGTTCACCTCATGCCGCTAGGGGCGCTATAACATTTTGCATACAAAACGCACAAAAGTCTTCTATAGTATTTGATGTAACTATCTCGCTCGGCTGGGTTTTTTTTTTTTTTTTTTAAATCTTTATTAAGGCTTAATCACCATCGCGATTATGTCGCCTTCGTAATCATCATTACAATACATAATAATTATTATAAAAGTATGCAAATTATAATGATAACACACATTTAACACGTTCGCGGACGCACCGGCTATTGCAGTCGATAGTAACTTTCGCAGAATGACGCGCCGGTTATAGCATTCGATGTTCTTCTTCGCAATAGAGACGCAACTGCATTAGTAGATGAATTTTCACACTGCTACAGTAAAATTCAGTATTCAGTGCCCCCATTTGGAATTCTTCAAATTTCCTGGTGTCACATAACGTGTATTTTTATACCTTTGAACAAGTGACTACACTCTGGCCAATCCCTTGATATAAGTGCGCACTCATACTGACGCACCTGCAATAGCAGCGCTGATTGTATGGCGATTTGTTCAGTCGCGCAGCAAGTGCGCCGCTGAGTGGAAACGTAGTAACAGTCTTGCGTGTGCGACTTGTGATCAACGTAAGTAGAAAAAAAAAATACATTTTCCTGAGTAAATATGATGTAAATTTTATTAATTTTAAGATCAAAGTAGAACATAGTGCTTTTGAATCGATTTGTGAACATAATAACGTCTATAATTACCTTATAATTTCGTTTTTATGTCGGTTTTCACGTAGGATATATCTAATATTATGCTACATAGTAATGTTCTAGTAAAGTCTAGTTAAATTATGGTCACTTACAGGAAGAGACGCATTTATTACGATACCACGATTACCAAAGACGCACGTAGAGGTCTTGACATTACGGGTATTGACATTGCACAGAGGCGTCAGACAGGGAGATGTCATATCTCCGAAACTGTTCACGACCGCTCTGGAAGATGCCTTCAAGCTTCTGGATTGGAAAGTATTTGGCATCAACGTCAACGGCGAGTATATCACTCACCGTTGATTTGCCGACGATATCGTGGTCATGGCGGAGTCGCTGGAGGATCTTAGATGCTCGAAGGCCTCAATCGAGTTTCCCAACAGGTGGGTCTAGAAATGAACATGGACAAGACGAAAATCATGTCCAATGTCCATGTCGCACCCGCCCCGGTCTCAGATGGGAGCTCGATCCTCGAAGTTGTTGACGAGTACGTATACCTTGGACAAACCATCCAATTAGGTAGGTCCAACTTCGAGAAAGAAGTCAATCGACGAATCCGACTCGTCTGGGCAGCTTTCGGAAAATTACGGCATATCTTCTCGTCCAAAATTCCTCAGTGCTTGAAACGAAGAAATTTCGAGCAATATGTGTTGACCTATGGATCCGAGACGTGGTCCCTCACTATGGGCCTCATAAGAAGGCTGACGGTCACTCAGCGAGCCATGGAGAGAGCTATGCTTCTCTACGAGATCGAATCAGAAATGAGGAGATCCGTAGCAGAACCAAAGTAACCGACATAGCCAAACGGATCAGCAAGCTGAAATGGCAGTGGGCAGGGCACATAGCGCGCAGAACTGATGGCCGATGGGGCAAAAGGGTTCTGGAATGGCGACCACGTACCGGAAAGCGCAGCGTAGGACGCCCGCCTGCAAGTTGGTCAGACGACCTAAGAAAAGTTGCAGAAAGCCGCTGGATGCAGGCCGCTGTCAGCAGGTCGCATTGGAGGCGTTTGGGGGAGGCCTATGTCCAGCAGTGGACTTCTTGTGGCTGAGATGATGCTGATGATGATAGACGTAAACATTACTAATATGTAACTTCTGCTGTGGTTCAAAGAACAAAAAATTTTCTTTACTAGATGTAAGGATCTAACTGTTTTAGTCACAGAGTTTTAGTATTAGTAGTTTTAAAAGTGCAATTTTGATTGAGAGAATTATTAAAGAAAATGTTAAAGCTGTGATTAGAATGGCTTTTTTGTTGAATAATTAATATAGGAAAACAATTTATTTTCATATCATTCATTAAAATTAATAAAACTTAAGGTACTTGATACAAATAAAGCCTATGTTCTAATAGGGCCTATACTTTAGAAAACCCGAATAAATAAATCCAAGCGCGAAAATACTCCTGGGATATGTTCATACGCGTCCTATAACCCGACAGAGAGCGAGATTGTCCTGCTAAGCGTTCCCCCCGTCTAAAAAAACGCATTCTTCGAACGAGGTGGGCGATTTCGTGCTGCGTTATAAAAATCTTGTGATTTCGAGCTAAGTTTTCTCCTAAATTAACACTGTTTTAGTATAAGCTTCTACTAGTGATTGTTTATTAATATTTATAATTAGCTATTTCTAACTATAATCTGCACTATTGGATAAGGGTGCATTTATTATAATTTTTTAAGGCAACTGGAGCGTAATCTCGAATAAGGCCTTAGGCCTTATTTCAGCACGATAGGCCATATTAATGATAGTAGCCCTTAATGAGAATCTCACCACTTAAATAACTTTTATTTCATTACATCTACGTGTCAGCGTCATCTAGCTATTTTAATGACACACTCCAACACAGATCCATACACAAACGATGACACTCACTGTTCGTCGCCACTTTGAAAGAACTGCGAAATTTGATTTCCACAGAATTTTTGCCAACATCACCTGGTCTCTAAACCAGATATTCAATTGCTGCAAAAAATATTCTTCTGCGTGCCACACGCCAACAAAATTTAGTGCTGGACGTAGGTATAGATGAAGAAAAAGAAGAGGACGCAAATGTGCCAAAGCCACTAGGCTTCTTGCACCCTCTTGTAGATTAAAGCCATACAAATGATGATGAGTCTTTGGAATTCGAAATTATGAGAAAATTCATAAAAAAAATCTATTCCAGCACAACGGCGCTTACGAATATATTCTTCTTCGGATTTAGAAGCAAACTCTGTGAATGAAAGCTCATATAACGAGCCTCTACCTCGGCATTTATCAACTGACACGGTAAATGATAGAAGCATAAATGTGAATTTGCCTCAGAATTCAGGAACAGAGCATCAGCGTTTATATCTACAAGCCTTAAAAGTCTATCGCGGGATCAGAATTCAACAGATGATACACCTTTAGCACAAATAAGTACAAAGTCTCCTTCAGAAATTCATGCCAACACCTGATTATGGCCACATTAAAACTCAAATACGAAGAAAAGCATTAAACTACATTGGTCAAAGAGTGACAAAATAGAAGATAGCACAAATAAGAAAATTTTATCGAATAAAATAATAAAACCAGCAAGAAAAGAAACAAATAAGAAACGAAAAATATAAAAACTTAAAGGACTACTGACAAGAAGAAAAGCAGGAGATAGTTTTAGAGGAAAGAAGAATGAAAGCTGGTACCTGCCATGCCTGTCTTGAAGACAAAGTAGCAGATGTGCGATCTTGTAAAGACTGTTTTAAGTGGTATCACGAGGATTGCATTGGAATAATCCAATACACTACACACACTTAAACTATACACCAAAGATGATTTAGAAGCCTTTGAATGCCCTGATTGTGACAAAAATTGAGATTTCATTTAGTATAAGAAATAAGGACTAATATTTACATTTTTATAGTAAGAAAAAATTGTTTTTGTCAGGTGGCCTTATTCGAGCACTGTATTATAAATAAGGCCTACCAAAAAGTTATTATTTTTTGTTTTTGATTAATTTTTTTGACAATTTATGATTGTAATCTTTAGTTTGATATAATGAATATTTAATTTTATTGTTATTTCATGTGTATTCCTTAATAAGTGAAATCTAGATTTAGCCAGAGATTTAAGAGATATTATTATATATTTTTTTGTAAATCTTTTCAAAACGCAAAGAAACCGTGCGTTTAATGTTATGTAGACTGTATTTTGTTTTATATGATCTCAATTTAAAGGTATTTCGTACTTAGTATCTTATAGGCCTTAATAAGTGTACTTGATTTATTATGGCCAAAGTCTATGTCTGCGAAACTTAATTATTTTGCTCAGATTTTATTATAAACTGTTACGCTTTTTCTTCGAATCCTTTAATTAACGAATGAAAGATGCTATTTACCAATGTTTTTATTTGCTTGCCTTAATATTTATTGAAATATGAGCATTTAAAATTAGGTAGGCCTTATTTGTATCAAGTACCTTATAATGTTTGCGTATTATTATTAGTAGTCACCCGAATAAGCGAACATAAGTCCTTGTTATTGTTCTCGTTTGTTCAGATTTTGATAAGCTCTTATGGGACGTCTTCAGTAAGGCGAAACCTAAATAACGAATTTCGAAGGTTAGCCATCAG
The DNA here is from genome assembly GCA_905163395.2 of Endotricha flammealis. Classification (NCBI taxonomy): domain Eukaryota; kingdom Metazoa; phylum Arthropoda; class Insecta; order Lepidoptera; family Pyralidae; genus Endotricha; species Endotricha flammealis. Next base: position 8,150,325 of record LR990868.1, read on the forward strand.
ACATTCGTTATTTAGATTATTATTTGAGTACCTGATACCTGCCACAAGTAAAATACCGACTAAAAACATGATAGTTATAGCCGGCGTGTCCTATTTATAAAGATTAATCACTGTTATCGGCGACAGAACGTCTACAGCCGGCGAAGGCTGTAGCCGGTGCATCCTTTTTATGTAATAAATGTCTATTATCAGCGACGGGACGTCTATAGAAGGCGAAGGGTATAGACGGCGCGTTCTATTTATGTACAAAAATTACTATTATCAGCGACGGAACGTCTATAGCAGGCGAAGGCTATAGACGGCGCGTCTAATTTATGTACAAAATTGATTATTATCAGCGACGGACCGTCTATAGCAGGCGAATGCTATAGACGGCGCGTCCTATTTATGTACATCAATTACTATTGTCAGCAACAGACCGTCTATAGCAGGCGAAGGCTATAGACGGTGCGTTCATTTTTAAATACATAATAACTATTAAAAATCGACGGAACGGCTCAAGCATTTCATACAAAAATGAGGTGTCAAAGTAGGGTTACAAAATCAGACCAAGCGTCCGCGAACGTGTTAAGAGAACTTTACATTTTTAAATAATGTTACAGCCGTTTCCGACAAAGGTTCGGCCAGCACACTGTTGCAACATCCAACTTGGCTTATTTCACCACTAAATATAGTTTCTCTGAGGGCTTGTGTTCGGACACATTCCATCAAGATGTGATATACATCATCTATGACTTGACAATCGACACAATTTGGGGAGGTAACCTTTCTCATCATAAATGCGAATTTATTTGTTGGGATGTGTCCGGACCGAAGCCTCAGTGCAGTAACGGTTTCCAGACGGCTCAATGTGCTGTTGTCTATCCATGGGGTGCGTAGGGGGAAAGGTTGAAGTGTCTTATACCAGATACCCTTTCCTTCGATCGTTGGTCAAAGTACTCTTTCCAATCCAAGTAACAATCACGTTTCACTGAACACACATAGTCCGAATATAATGGTGAAGCGGTTACGGAAGCACCGTCTGTAGTAGCTTCTTTGGCTAATTTATCAACAGCTTCGTTTCCTTGGATATTAATATGGGAAGGGATCCACTGAAGGATGACGATTTTACCTTTAATTTGTAGCTCTCGTAACTGCTGTAAAATGGTATAGGCGATCGGTGTGCCTCGAAATGTCGAGGTACACCGAGCCAAATGTTGAAGTGCGCTTCTTGAGTCACATAAAATGACGAATCCGTCGAAATCCAGCGTGTTAATATACGATAGTGCTTCAGATATGGCTAAAAGCTCTGCAAACATGATGGACATGTTCCCATTGATGTAAAACTTCATTGATGTATTAAAATACGAGTCATAAAAGGCTGCGCCTACACTATTATTGTCCTTTGAACCATCTGTAAATATTTTAATGAAATTATTATACTGAGTCTCAACAAAATCGTCACATATGCGTCTCAATGCATTACAATTATAATGGCGCTTAGGTTTAGTTATTAAATCAATATTGCATTTAATAACCTGTTTAACGTCAATACTCGTTACCCATGTATTCAGTGAAAACATGCCTAACAATCTAGTCGTGCGTGTGTATGGGAAGCGAGCTGTATTTGTTATGCATATTTACTAATAGAGGCTTTTTTTTATTTTCCCAATATCGCGAATTGCAAAATCCGGATAGATCGTCTATAAGCTTAATCAACACATTCTTTTGCTGAGATTTACATTTGAACCAGTATTTACCCGCTAAGTACAATCTTCTCAAATGCAAAGGCAATAAGCACAGCTCGCTTTCCATCACATGTATAGGGGTACTTTTAATAAAGCCCCCTATAATCCTCATTGCTTGATTCTGTACTTTTGTTAATCTTTCTAAAGACATTTTTGATGCGTTGTCATAAAGTATAGAACCGTAGTCTATTCTACTGCGTATGATGCTAATATATAAAGTCCTTAAATGTTTGGGATGAACACCCCAACCTGAGCCAGACAGAGCCCTAAAAACATTAACAAATACAGAAATTTTCTGTGTTATTTCTTTAATATGTTTATTCCATCTTAAAGACCGATCGAGCCAGACCCCTAGATATTTCACATTATCGACAAGTTCTAATTCTAAATTATTAATTCTAATGTTTATCGGGTTTCTGTTGATACCCTTTTTGAAGAGACAGAGCTTCGTTTTGTTGGGTGATATTTCTAATCCCAGTTCATTTAATAGCGTGACCAATTTATTTAACGCTGTTTCTAGCTGTCTGGTTACTTTTACTAAATTCTTGCCCGAAACATAAAGTACCAAATCGTCAGCGTATTGAGACACACAAATATCATTAAACTCCTTGCATATATGCATAGTCACTATGTTAAACAATAACGGGGACATTGGGTCCCCCTGGGCTAAACCTTGACACGTTTTTCTAGTTTTCCAGGTTTCCCCTGAACGGATGTTCAACACCCTCTCACTCAAATATGACCGCAGATATTGACATATTTTAGCCCCTATCCCAGTACGGTCTAGAGTATTTAATAACCATCTAATATCTACATTATTATACGCATTATTTATGTCTACAAAACAAGCTAAAACCACCATGTTCTGAGAAAACGCGATCTGGATTCTAGATGTTAACGTGCTTAAATTATCAATACATGATCTTCCTTTACGAAACCCAGTGGTATTTTCAGTAAATAACTCATTTGATTCAAAAAACCATTCTATTCTGTTATTTAGTATAGTGTGAAATGTTTTACAGATACATGAAATTAGTGCTATAGGTCTGAGAGCCGATATCGATGTACGGTCACGACCAGGTTTTTGAATAGGAACGATGCCTATCTGACGCCATTGGATGGGTACAAATCCAGAAGACAGAAACACATTAAACAATTTTAGAAGAACAGTTATAGCACACTCTGGAAGCTCTTTTATCATGCTATATGAAATATTATCTATTCCAGGAGCCGTATCTTTAGATTTGATAGCTTTTTCTAACTCATGTTTTAATATCTCTGACTCTAATAGTGTGTTGTTTGAGTTAAAGCCGGGTCGAAGTGGACAAGCATGATCAGAAGTAAAGCTACAAAGAAATTTATCTGCCATAGAACTATCAATGTGTGATGGAGGTGATTTATAACCTTTGAACCATTTCATTTGACGCCATAAATCATTAACAGAAGAGGTTTCATTCATCGACGTACAGAATTTATGCCAAGAATCATTCTTAGCTTTTCTAATCAATTTTTGAGCTATTCTAATTTTTTCTTTAAGTTGGATAAGATTATCTGGAGTAGGGTTATTCCTGAAAATGGCCAAAGCTCTCCTGCGTTCTGCCACTGCTTTAGATAATGTAGGACTCCAGTAGGGTTTGGGTGTGAATTTGTTCTGAGGATATTGATTAATTTTGTAGGAAGGAATGTGAATGTCGGCAGCTTCATTGATTATATTAATAAATAGATCATAAGCGCTTTGGGGATCACAGGGGATAGACATGTCAGTGAATTTAGTTTCTATGTAGTTTTTATAAAGTTGCCACTCAGCTTTTTTAAAATTTCTTTTTTTGTATTTAGATGCTTTAACCTTTATACATGTGGATATTTTAATAACTAAATGATCACTGCCTAGTGTCTCATTCATAACATCCCATTGAAACTTGTATGATATATCAGAAGATGCAAATGAAATATCCGGGGTAGTCTCTTGTAATATATGGTTCACTAATCGAACGCGGGTGGGTCTCCCATCGTTTAATGTTGTAAAGTTACTGTCTATCAATGAGTCAAAGATCTGCCTGCCTCTTACATCCAATTTACACGACCAGTTAGTATGGTGAGCATTACAGTCACCCAGAATCAACGTTTTTGTACCAGACAAAGATAATGGGTGTTTCTTGAAAACCTGGATTTTCGTTGTCCGGAAGTAAAAAGTGTACGTATAATTGAAATAAGCGTATGAAGTATTTTTTTTATTAAAATTTAAACTGTAATCTAACTGAGTCACTACGATAATTAAGAAAAATATAAAAAAAAGTGAGTAAAAAAAAATATCTGAAGTGTTAAAAATTGATTCCACTGGCGTGTCCGTACTCCAAATTTGTACACAATATCATCCATATCATTTTTTCCATTCAGTTCATAGATATTTCAATATTTTATATTAGATCCCAAATTGATAAGAATTAATAAATAAAATAGATGAACCACGTATTTATAGTACATTTAATTATATGAATTTTTTAAATGTTGTCCGGGCCTTAGCAGTGATTCCACTGGTACATCACTAAAATGTACGTACGTCCTTAGTGACACAATTTGGAAGCAATGTGTACCCCCCGAGCGTTAACCGTCAGTCATGTTTTGAGTGTCGAGGGAAGAGATGCGCGGCTGCTAGCTGCATTCCAGAAATATAAAGGTAAGTATCTGATTCCACTGGGTTTGGTTTGGTACATCGTTGATTACTTTGACCTCAATTTTACCATCAATTAATTTTATTAGACGACTAAAAAAAATTATGCACTATCGCCACTCTAATGACTACCTAGGGTGTAAAGGTCATTGTACTAGATACAGTCATTTAGCGACAATCGATAATTTTGCTACATTTTTTGATTCCCTGACATTGATTACTCTGTTTCTAAGGTCAGTGAAATCAAAATGTGATAAAGTTTTTGACTGAAAAATTATTTCATCATCATCATCTCAGCCACAAGAAGTCAACTAGGCCTCCCCAAACGTCTCCAGTGCGACCTGCTGGCAGCGGCCTGCATTCAGCGGCTTCCTGCGACTTTCCTTAGGTCGTCAGACCACCTTGTAGGCGGGTGTCCTACGCTGCGCTTGCCGGTACGTGGTCGCCATTCCAGAACCCTTTTGCCCCATCGGCCTTCGGTTCTGCGCGCTATGTGATCTACCCACTGTCACTTCAGTGTTTGGCTATGTCAGTGGCTATGTCAGTTATTTTGGTTCTGCTACGGATCTCCTCATTTCTGATTCGATCTCCCCGAGCATAGCTCTTTCCATGGCTCGCTGAGTGACCCATAGCCTTCTTATGAGGCTCATAGTGAGCGACCACGTTTACGATCCATAGGTCATCACTGGCAACACACATTGCTCGAAGGTTCTTCGTTTCAAGCACTGAGGAATTTTGGACGAGAAGATATGCCGTAATTTCCCGAAAGCTGCCCAGCCAAGTCGGATTCGTCGATTGACCTCTTTCTCGAAGATGGACCTACCTAATTGGATGGTTTGTCCAAGGTATACGTACTCGTCAACAACTTCGAGGATCGAGCTCCCAACTGAGACCGGGGCGGGTGCGACATGGATATTCGACATGATTTTCGTCTTGACCATGATCATTTTTTGACCCACCTGTTGGGAAACTCAATTGAGGCCTTCGAGCATGGTGCTGAGGTCCTCCAGCGACCACGATGTCATCGGCAAATCGAAGGTGAGTGATATACTCGCCGTTAACGTTGATGCCGCATCCTTTCTCGTCCAAAAGTTGAAGGCATCTTCCAGAGCGGTCGTGAACAGTTTCAGAGATATGACATCTCCCTGTCTCACGCCTCTGTGTAATGAGATTGCTTTCGTGTTCTGTTCCTGTACTTGGACTGACATGATGGCGTTTTTGTATAAGTACGTCAAAGGTTCGATATACCTGCAGTCTATGCGGCATCGCTGGAGAGACTGTAGCACGGCCCATGCCTCGATCGAATCGAAGGCTTTCTCATAGTCCACAAACGCTAAGCATAATAGCAGATTGTACTCTTCGGTCTTCTGTACAATCTGCCGCAGCGTATGGATGTGGTATAATTCTTTAAGATGGTTTTATCGCCCTTTTTAAAGAACAGAACCACCACGCTTCTGTTCCACGCCTCAAGCGTTTTGCCCTCGACCAACACGGAATTAAAGAGCTTCTGCAGGACTTTAAGCACCGGTGTACCACCCGTTATCAGAAACTCTGCTGTGATTCCGTCCTCGCCTGGCGCCTTGTTGTTTTTAAGCTGGATTAAGTAACATTTTTTTAAACTTTATTTTTGTAAAACATTTCTAAAATTTCGCAATTTTCCTAATATTCCTTTTTTTATTGCAGGAATATGACAATAATTTTGTACAAATGGGGTGCTCTCAAGGAACACGAATGTGATTACGACACCAATAGATTATTAGATATTTATGTACCTATGTCAGACGATTGTTTACAAAAGTAGATAATAATATCTGAAAATTGAAGAATACATGTTCAAATCGAAGGCTTTCTCATAGTCCACAAACGCTAAGCATAATAGCAGATTGTACTCTTCGGTCTTCTGTACAATCTGCCGCAGCGTATGGATGTGGTATAATTCTTTAAGATGGTTTTATCGCCCTTTTTAAAGAAAAGAACCACCACGCTTCTGTTCCACGCCTCAAGCGTTTTGCCCTCGACCAACACGGAATTAAAGAGCTTCTGCAGGACTTTAAGCACCGGTGTACCACCCGTTATCAGAAGCTCTGCTGTGACTCCGTCCTCGCCTGGCGCCTTGTTGTTCTTAAGCTGGATTAAGTAACATTTTTTTAAACTTTATTTTTGTAAAACATTTCTAAAATTTCGCAATTTTCCTAATATTCCTTTTTTTATTGCAGGAATATGACAATAATTTTGTACAAATGGGGTGCTCTCAAGGAACACGAATGTGATTACGACACCAATAGATTATTAGATATTTATGTACCTATGTCAGACGATTGTTTACAAAAGTAGATAATAATATCTGAAAATTGAAGAATACATGTTCACATTTGTTAATTTTATTTAGATATGTATAACTGAGAATTAATTTTGTAATTTTTGATATGTAAAAACTTACAATTTCTTTAAAAAAAGTACAGAGTTATTGATTTTTGATTCCCCTGTAACTATTAATTGATTCCCCTGGTCATGATTTTTTTAATGTCTAATATCTTGGAATTTATAGGTTCAAAATGAGTGCCTATTCGAAATTTATACTTCAGGTTTAGCCTATTTTTACGTGTAGTACCAGGTTTCATTATATTTTGAAAAAAAAAACTAGCCAGTGGAATCAACCGAATAATCGCATTTCCAAGAATCACCCTAATATAGCATCCCAATCGCTTTCAGAGGTCGTAATAGACGGGGGACAATAAACTGAAATAACATTTTCAATATCAGAACAATTGTAAATTTTTACAAAGATAATTTCTATGCCGGGGCTAATGTTTTGAGTTGTTATAGGAACTAATTGTGCTTTAATGGTTTTATGTGTCAAAATTGCTACTCCGCCATAGGAATCATCTCTGTCTAATCTAAAGATATTGTAACTACTTAGCCTTAAGTTGCTGTCAGGTTCCAGCCAAGTCTCATGAAGTGCTGCAATGTGTAAAGTACACATTGCAGCCTTTGAACAATTACTCTTGACAGAGTAATTGTTCAAAGGCTATCAATTTAGGTCGAATACTTTGACAATTCCACTGGACAACCTTAATTTTAATTTTGTAGTCCAAATCCATCAAAAAGTTTTTTGAAAAAAATTACCTCTCTTAAATTATCAACCACACACTGCACAATTTTCTTACAACATATTTGAATAGATAGTGTAATCTTTTCTTCTAATGAATATTTCCTAGACATTATGATTTCTTTTAATTTAGTTAGTAAACTTTCCCGATGTTCTCTTGAATCTCCTTCTTCACTGCTCGATGTGTCCTCATATCCTTGTTTTTCCGGCTCATGGTCATAATTATTTCGGTCAGGTTCCCTGTCCAACGTGATAGTCTCGTTTGGTTTTTTATTTTGACTTTTTTGTTTATTTTTTTTCCGAATGTTGTGTGTCGTTGAGGAATGTGGACTTTTATTATTTACTTGTGCGCTAACTGTTTCTTTCGTGACATTGGCATAAGACGGTGTATTTTCTGGCTTATGTATAGTCTCACGGTTCGATTGAGGTGTCAATGATGGAAATTCTTTTAATCGTGAGGATTCAGTAATATCGCGTTTAGGTGGGGGAACGTACAGGTCTAGGGCTTTGCGATAAGAACAATTGAATTCGGCCATTAATTCTCGTATTCTTTTTTCTTTTTTATATACAGGACATGATTTATCTATTGACATATGGTTTCCGGCACAGTTAACACAGACTAAAGAAAGAGATTCGCAGTTAGAATGGTTATCTTTGCATTTGGGACATATTGTTTTTGTTTGAGGACATGTTTTATTTAGGTGACCAAATTTCCAGCAACGCGAACACTGCGTAACTGGAAATACATAGGACTCAACATTGATTCTCATATCGTATATATATATATATGATGGTAGGGATGCCCCTTTAAATGCCAATCTAACTTTTTCGCAATCTGTCCATGTAGATTCTTCGCCACTTCTACGTTTAAGGCGCCTAACTCCAATAATTTTAATATTACTCACCACATTTTCCAATATATATTCTTCTGATAATTCTATGTCTATGTCCTTAATCACTCCATAAGATATTCCGACTTCTAAAGGTTTATAGCATTTCCATCCGAGATCTATCAGTTCTTTGCATTTTATTAAATTTTCGGCACTCGCATCATCAATAAAGTGTATGGAAATTTTGTACGGATTAATATATTTTACCCGAGTTACGTTGATAATGTTATGACTTTTAAGCAATTTTGCTAAAGCAAATTGTTTTGGTAGTTTATCATTGCAAGTGATGGTTATTTCTATGTGGTCTTGTTTTGAATGGTTACCCTTTTTTTTCTTTGTGTATATATTCCAGCCCTGTTCATCCTGACTTTCTTGATCGTCCTCATCCGTGTTTAAAGATCGTTTACTGCCTCTTAAATTACGTTTTGAAGTTTCATTTTTTCTTTGTGTAATATTTTCTAAGTATTGATTTAACTCATCTGCGAATTGCTCTTCGTTTAAAATTCTACAGCTGTAGTTATTATCACACTGAACTGTATCTTCTTCCATCGCGCATAAGTTACATTTTAGTGTAAACACGCACGGTACACGCCGATCCTAGCCGGGCCCGAGCGAAAACCGTTTGTCGTACAACAAAATGAAAGATGCACTGATTCGATAGGTAATTATAACACGTGCGCGTCTAATCAACTCGGAGTGCAAATCCGAACTGTGCTCGGCTCGGTTTCTCTCTGTGTTCATGGATAGAACAAATTGAACCTTAATGAGAACTATTAAAGTTGTCATTTGTAAATTTAGATTTTAACAGAGCTCAGTCCTGTTTATTATATTAGGTCCATGCGTTTGCATATTTTCCAAATATTTTCATACATTTTGGCAAAGGCGAACTGTCAAAAAGTAACAGTTACCTACAATATGAACGGGAGTTGTAGTTCCAATTTCGGCCACGTTCATAAAGACCTTTGTACTTAGAGAAAGGATAAATAGAGGCGACACGGTAGGAGTGAGCGAGATGAGTAAATACAATATTCCCAAGGCCAAAAAGAGCTAGAGAAACATTTTTTGTCCTTATCGACGTATACTATTTTTTTGCTGGGCACAGTCGCTAACTGTGCCCAGCTAACGAGAGCGGTTTTCTATAATTCTCAAAATCTGAATTTTCAGGGTGAAAACAAGGTGAAAACTGTGTTCTGTGATTGACTTTATGTGTTTTTGCGTTCATAGACTATGGTGCATTGTAGTGTTTTAGGCTGCAATAGCCGCAGTGAACGTAAAATCGACAACATAACCTTTCATTCGTAAGTACACTATTTAGACTTTATTTCGGCCCTAATTGATAAAAATGAATACAGATTATATTTATTAAGGCTCAAATGACGGCTTCAATGTACAGAAATAACGAAATAAAACGTAAATGTTCAAGAAAATAATCGTATTTTGTAGTATTATACACCCAAATTAAGTAGGTAAGTAAAATGAAGCCAGGCGGCCACTTTCCTGTGTCTCCTAAATTTAGTCGGGTACCACGCGTATTGGGGATACCAGCAATTTACTTGAATTTACCCATGCAATATTACCCACAATTGAGGTAAAATAGTGACAACTTAAATAAAAAATAAAATATAATCAGGGGTTCTAAACTCATTATAAAATGCGGCCCGCTAGTTATTCTTGTCGAAATATAATAAAGAAGTTAAATGGAATAACAATGTTTTTGTTTGTATATTATCATTAGGTATACAGTATGCGATAATTAAGCGACAGTCGCTATTCCAAGACATTTCATAATATTTATCAACGCTCAGCGAACAGACTTTAATTTATATGTATATACCATAGTTCACCAGCCACTCTGGAGTCTAGTACGGGTTCGTAGACATCTCACAATCTCAGAGGATCTGGTCTCATCACGATAAAAAAAAATATTTGAAAACAATCAGTAAAGTTTAAAACAAACATGCAAGCCATTCCACTGTCTTCTTTAACAAAAAAGCTTACAATTTTTTTTATTTTATTTTACCCAACCGATACGGATCGGTTGTATGGAGAGAGATCTGTAGTCACACCAACCTTACCATACTACTATAGTAGACAATAGGAGTTAGCAAAGATACAGTAAAACAGGCGTGGACAGCGACTTTCATTTATTTATACAAGTATAAATCGAAGTCTCAATGTATTGATGATTATAAGAAAAAATACATCGCAAATCATCAATAGTCCTATTAGTTTATCGTATATAAAAATATAAAAAAAACATGGGGTAAATCATGGGGTAATATTCTCTTTTCTGGTAACACTACGTAATCAATGTACTTTGTTTCTCTCCCTTACGGGTATACGCCTGATGACAACTCTATTTATCCTTTCTCTAAGCCTTTGTAGCACTATACAGATAATGTAGAAAAAAATCTACGTGGGCTGCCATATTAAAATTAATTTTTTTTTAGCGTGTACTACCTGTCCGCCTCTAGTTTGCCGGCCTCGACCGTTATGACGTCACATTAATGAGTATGGTTGGCAGAATACGACAAGTCCTATTATTGTAGTACATGGGTAAATAATTAAGAAAATGTTGTCGCAATGTATTTATCACACTCACATAACTTTTTCCCAAAATAAAAAAAATTACAACATAATTATTATAATGGCGAAAATAATAAAATAGTTAGGTAGGTATACGAAAACTATAGCACTGTCATCATTTTCGCTATTACTCGATTCAGTGTCGCTCTCGCCGATTGATATAATTAAATTGTCTTTCGTTGTTTTGCGATATGCTAACGGTACCGAGCAACTGCGGATCTGCTTTGAGGTGCGGTGGGGTGTGGCGCGGCACGAGGTAACGGCAAACTTGAAGCGGACGAGTAGTACTTGTTTTCTTTATCTGTCTTCCGGTGGTCTTCCGTACCTATCCTTGAATTCAGATTACATAAACTAGGTGTACTTAGAGCAAAATGAGTATGGATTCCATCGTATCTTAAAACGGCTAGCTTAGCTGGATGGTATTACGGCGAATTCCGCAAAACGCCTGCGACATAATAGATTAACATCCAAGACCCGGGCCAATCAGAAAAAGTACGTTTTCAATCATGACCCGACCTGGATTCGAACCCGGGATTTCCGGATCGGCGACATGGTAATCATTACCTACGCCACGGAGGTTGTCGAATTTAATGAACCTAATATTCGTGGTGGGTTCATAGGTGTCTGAACGTTTGGGTGGGATAACGGAAATGGGACCACGGAAGACAACTACAATTAAGTACAGTTATGTGTAGGTATGTACATTTTTAATTTTCTTTACTTTTTATTTATTGGGATTGAAAATATAAAGATAATTTAGCATTTCGTATAAGTAACTTTATTAACTACCTACACACACAACTCATGCGCGGATTTTTACATTACTTATTTTAGATTTTTTTAAAAATATTTAACTATAAATAGGACATAACGACATAAAGTACCGTTGAGAATTTTTGTCTAGGCTATTATAAGATTCGTGTTTTTATAAGGCTATTATAAGTTAAAGCACACATAAAATAATTTTGTGATCATAAAGTTTAACTATTTTATTTAAGTAGTTATTTTGTGTATACCGGGGTTATAATTACTAACTACAGCTATTAGGTATTTCTTAGACTGTACGGTGCAACACCGCACATTTTCTGGAATCAGCATTTTGTAGCGCGCGTTCCTCGCTTCATTATACTTTATTTTATAATTAATCTTTTAGTACGCTCATTAGCGGCCATCAAGGCACTCGCGCTACCCATACCATTACACTACCAATTATTGTATTGTTTACATCTAAGTCACGTGCAATAAATGAGAATTTAGACTAACAAGAAGTTTACTTTCTTCACCAACACACCAAGAACAAGGTTGTAGGATCAGACCCCTACATAGACTATTAATGTTTCCTTTTCTTTTTAGCCAAAGTCGTAAGAATGGTTGTGGCGACCGTAGTCGTTGTAGTCATGGCTTCGGTGACCGCCGAACTGATGTTTGCAATAGGTTCGTTGAATTCACGATCCTGGTTTTGGTTTTCATCAGGTATACTGATTTGGAACTGCAGTAGTACAACCAAATATGTCACCATTGTCGCCATTAACTGAAAAAAAATTGAAAAAAACATTAAATACTTACCTAATAATGACTTATCATGAACGACCTCCGTGGCGTAATGGTTGCCACGCCAGACCGCCACCCAGGAGGTCCCGGGATCGAATCCCGGTCGGGTCATGATGAAAAACTAACTTTTTCTGATTGGCCTCGGTGTTTATCTATACAATGTATTTGTTATAAAATATAGTATATTTTATATACAGTATCGGGGTTTAATAGGGAACTCAAAATAAAATATGATCCACGACTACTTATAGGTTTTCAATCAAGGTATGAAGTTATATTTCTCTTCCTGAATAAAATTTGTCAAACCGCATAAGTTTTGATATACAGGGAGGAAAAAGGCGACGAACACAGCCGAAAGTTTGATGATATGTACCTTACAGACATGCGTTTTATATAGGTTTCATTTAAAAATAGTTTATTTAAAAAAAAGGCACAGATTTGAAAATTTCCTACGTGCCGATAACCCTAATTCCAGAACAACAGTGCATTTGATAAGATAACTACACGGACGGGTACTACTACGCTACGGACAGGCTGTAGGTACCTAGCTTAGCCCTTGCCTAGCCCACGATACACACATACCTACCTATTAATAGTAATTCTGATTATCATTTAAAAAATCTAGCAAACATGAAGTAGGTACGCCAGGAACTTACCTACAACACACGATGCTCGATGTATCTGAGCGCATCTCTCTCATGCGACTCATGCGACACAACACTCAAAACCACTAAACAACATTTAAAACACTAAACATCACTTAAAACACCAATACCATTTAATAAATAATAGAAACTTTCACAATTTACTTCTAGCATGTACCTATTGACAATAGGATATTTTTGTATCACTATGGTAACCGTGACAATTACCATGTACCAAAGGCAAATAAACTTTCATTCATTCATCCGTTCATTCAATTAATTCAGGGCTGGATTCGGTAAGTCTGATTATTGGCGTATTTGTTTTAACATAGGTACTCTCTTCGCTAAAAAGAATAAGTAATTACGAATAGTTTTTATTAGGCTTTTTTTTTTATTATCACTAAGGAATGATAGTATGAGTTGCTAGCGGTACAATTAACAAAAAACACATGTTTTATTCCAATCACTACGGCATAAAGGAATGAAAAGCCTTAAAGGTCGTTATTAGGCTACGCTACCAACATCTAAGATTAAAAAGTTATGAAATCAATGTTATGGTTATGTTTACTTATGGTTAAAAATAATCGTGGTCAGGTCAATGACCGATTTAAAAAAAACGACCTTAATACATCCCCGTTGCTGAGTTCACAGCTGATTTTAGGGATGAAATCACACAGTTTTACAACTAATGTTTGTTAGTCAATTACTCCGAAACTATCATACTTAGACAAAAGATCTTTCACCAGCATAAAGCAGATGTATAAACCTCTTAAGAAATTTCGGGAGTGTCGGTCGCCCTCAGGGCACCCTGTATAAATAATAAATAAATATATAGGGACAAATTACACAGATTGAGCGAACCCCAAAGTAAGAAGCTTGTGTTATTGGGATACTAACTCAACGATACTAATTAACTTAATTAATAAATAACTTCAACTTAATTATTTTATGATTAGATTTAAGTTAATTAAGTATTTTAAGATGTATAGCACCAATAAAAATATTTTCTTTCTTTCTTCTTATAAGTGCTCACATAGATAATCTATCTTGAAAAAATTTTTGAAAGAAAAATTTCACCACCCCCGCCCCAGCGCCCAGGGATTCAAACCAATGTGCTCTCGAAATCTGCCCTAGTGCTCTTTCCAACTGAGCTACTGGGAAGGTTTGTGTGGTAAGTGGTGGCGAAATTTTTAATTTCTTTATGTCGCAGATACTACACAAAATGGATTGAAAACTGAAAATGCAACATTTTCTTGAAAGCTGTAGTCCAATTGAAGAGATAGGTACCTAAATGTAGAGGGGGATATAAACCCTATTTGTTTTACCATAATGTCGAGCAGATACATACAATATTATGAAACATGTAAGTATTTTAGTGATTAAGTAAACGTACGGATTTGAAGAGCGTCCTATTGACATCGAAGAACCCCCCAAGACTTATTTGGGAAGGATTCATTTCGGTCGCCCTCAAGAACATGTTCACCTCAGTTTGAGCATCTGTGTTCATCCAGGACAACTCTACCATTAACAGTTTCTTTTGGAAGTTTGTTCGTACCTGGAAATTAATACAGCGGAAAACCGGAATCATCATCATTTTAAAAATAGTTTTTTTTTAAATTTGTTGTGTTCCTACGTTCCTATCCTACGGTGAATAAGGTCTCTAGAGCTCCACTTTTTACAAGACCGGAAACGCAGAATGATACCCCCGGTATTGCAAGCGTCCTACTACGCTACGGTGACTGCTTACCATCAGGCGGGTATGATTGTTTGACACCAATTTTGGTAGAATAATTTGGTCACAAACAATTATGTAAGTACATAGAATTAGAACATTTCTTCGGTTTAACTATTTAGTTTCTGTTATTCTCATTTTCTAATGAAAGATTGTTTTTACATCCATACTTATCACACAGGAAGGCTTTGCGTAGAATGTCTTCTTTTTAGGTTCAGTAGTCAATAAGTACCAAACAATCTAGATCCATTAAAAAGTCCCATCCCGAAAATATAACTCAGGGAAAACTACAACCAGACCGTTAGTATCTTGGTAGTAGGAAGATAAATTTGACTACATATTTTAATATTATTTAAATCTGATTGTAACTAAGTATAAAGACATAAAATGTATTTGTATTTAAGTAGAAAATTGAAAGAAACTACGTACATTATGAGAAGCATAGTGAGCCATATCACAAATGAAGAACAGCAAGAAAATGCTGCAGAAAGCCGTCAATGCAAGCCCAATGTCCTTGACTCCGAATCCTTCAGATATCTGACTGAGGAGACCGTAAATAGAGAGTGTGATGATGAGGAACAAGTATAAGTTGACGAAGGTGAAAGTATAGCAGTTGGCCAAACCAGTGTCTCGAGCGATTTTACTGAGACGTAGCCACAGCGCTCGGTATTCAGCGACTTTTCCCGCTGGTCCGATGTGACGGAGTGCCTGATGGAAAATATAATATTAGTATCATTGTGTTGTTTGTTACGAAGTGTTTTTACCTACCAGCTGCCGTATTCTCTAAGCATTATTTGTTAACTCGAAAGCGAAGAGACGCCAAAATTTTATGCAATTTCATCTCACCGCATTTAGCTTTCGAGTTAACAAATGATGCTTAGAGAATACGGCTACAGTAGGTACTCAGTAAGTCAGTAATTTTTATGTGTATAGGGAAACTATGCGTTAAAACAGGTAGTTTCGCTAGTTATCCGCTTCTTCTACAACGGACAAGACATAGCAAAATTACTGCGGCTCCGCTGATATGGACTCGCATCGGAGGTGTGCCAAAGGTCCTGTGGTAAAATTGT
Organism: Endotricha flammealis; assembly: GCA_905163395.2. Classification (NCBI taxonomy): domain Eukaryota; kingdom Metazoa; phylum Arthropoda; class Insecta; order Lepidoptera; family Pyralidae; genus Endotricha; species Endotricha flammealis. The sequence goes on from LR990868.1 coordinate 8,166,305, forward strand.
GGTAAAATCCAGGTGTGTAAAATTTTATGGATTCAGAAATGTATAATTTAAAATATTTAAATCAATCATAAAATAAATTATTATTATTTATTCTTACTTGTTGGAAATCTTCAGCGAGGATGTTAGCAGACATGCTTAAAATTTCACACAGTAAATACCAATACCCCCCTAAAATATAAGTCAATATTTCTAAAAATATATATGGTATAATCTGAGTGAGCTTGAAATGCACCATGGTGACATGGGTTATAATAACGGAGGTCATTGATAGAGTTGGAATGATGATGGCAATGGCTAGTGCCTTCGTGTATAGTTTTAATGGGAGAGGACGTCCGGACATTTGCTTGTAGACGATCTGTAACAAAAGTTAGATAAGTATATGTAATTGATATGAAATCTCATTTATTTCTATGTTTTATTTTAGAAATAAAGAAGAATTTGATTACTTTATAATAACCTTTCCAGATTATGAAAGGTGAGATCAGGCCGTCGCGTCACGTTATAAAACTCAAAAGAGAGAGAGAGAGAGAGAGGAGACAAAGAAAATCTTTCGGAGATTTGACTTTTCTGAAGATGAAAAGTAGGTATGTGTGGCTTTTACGAAGTGGGATCAGAATATCTAGTCAAAAATAAATAATATTCAGTTTTTGTGCCAACAAAATACGCACTTAGTTCATGAACTTTTTTTACTTCATTTAATATAGATATTTAATAGAAAATATATCGGAATGAAATTAACAAAGAAAATAAGTACTCACCTCAAATTCAACCCACGAATTCAATACTTCTGCAATTTTCCTTGTCTCGTACCACAATATCGGAACAGCGATCATCGGAAATAAGTAAACTGTGAAAAGGTATTCAATAACAGCTTCTTCGAATTTTCCTTCGCTGCTACGTAAAATCTGGACTTTATTGAGTGAAAGATAGAGTACGTAGCCAATTAGCGAAAAATAGCAAACAACAGAATATAACATTGAAGGTGAGGCCAGTTGAAATTGGTTGACACCTGGTTTAGGCCTGGTTAGAGGTAGAACGCCTAATATCCTCAGCACAAGAAATACTGGTTTTATATTTTCATAAATAATATCTCTGCTAATAATCGGGTTCACGAGATTATCTTGTAACGGTACTACAGCATTCGGTGATGGTGGCTTCAAATTGGGCGTCCTGGCTGGAGTGACGTCCAAGAAAATCGCCCTATTCTTTGGTTTATCATCCATTTGAGTTGCGACGCCATTCGGTATTTGCAACGTAGTTGTTGGAAATAAAGTGTTACTGGAATACAAAGACATTTTTGTCCAGTTATTGATGCGAGCAGCTCAACTGCGTAACTTCGACTGAAAGAAGAAGCTTAATGGTGTTAGGATGAGGGGGCTTCGTCATATTTCAAAAGTTGACAAGTTGATTGCAGCCACGTAGGCGTTTTATCGTCCTTGCGTTAATTTTTCAGTTCGCACTTCACCTTGAGGGGGACCTTGAGTCAGGTTACCATCATCAACAGTATTGCTTAAATATTTTATGTGGTTTTAATATTTTATATGATTTAGGTTAACCTGTTTGCAGTTTTCCTTGTTTATACAGTTAGCTTAATACAGGTAGCATGTGATCACACGATTCGTTATTCGTTTTACAAGTATGTGTTTGAATGATATATTGAAGTGGTACAGCGAAGGAAAATGTAATGCGTTAGTAATGTCGCCTTAGAGTATCTAATGGTTCACTTGCACTTGTCTGGGTATAGGATAAATCTCTAAAAACATTTTCATTGTAATAATTATTAATAGCCTATATTTATTAAGATTCCCTAAATATAAATTGGCGGTATATTCGCGAGATCGTCTCCTAGATCCTCGTTGTTTGGCTAATTAAAGCGATAAGCGGGATATTTATGTAAATTTACTACCATCTTAATGTCTTGTGAGAGCACGAGAGCGCTTACACCGAGCACTTATTCATTTTAAGTGATTTGGGGAGATTCCCTTAAGCATTATATTTACGCATGCTCTTATTATAAGCGAAGGTTAGTAAAAATAGATAAAGCACATAATCTTGCTGTGTTATGAAAACGTTCAAATTGTATTTGGACGTTATTGAATATGAGTATAATTAGGAAAATAAGTAATTAGGTACTTATACTTTCCTTGATCACTTTAAAATTTTGGAAAGTATAATTATGATTGCATAACAAATTAACTAATTTTACCATAGAGAGAGAGGAGACTTTTATGGACTTGGATCATAATTTTTATTTTATTTTCACAAAGTTGGCAAACAAGCATACGGTCCGCCTGATGGTAAGCATCACCGTAGCCTATAGACGCTTGCAATACCGGGGGTATCACTCACGCGTTACCAACCCTCTCAGCCCCCCAAGTGGAGCTCTGGAGACCTTGCTCACCGTAGGAACACAACATGGCCGAGACCAATGCTATTTGGCTACGAATCCTCTGTAAGGTGGAGGCCCTTCCCCAGACGGGCTGCTCCGATTTGAGCGGAGCCCTACCTCTCCTCAGAAAAATGTTACATGATACAATAATATGCACACATATTTTATAAAATGCAATCGTTAAGGATCGAAGTCCAAAATAAAACGCTATCTAGAAAAATCGGTGTGATCTGAGATACTTACTTTTACATGATTATCTGGACTATTCTGGACTATAAGTAGGTTCCTCTTACTTCATTTACAAATAAGTATTTTTTTAAATCTTATAATATTATATCAAATCAATAATTCTTATACTTATTCCTCCTCTTTAAGAAGGGCGTTACATTTAATTTGCTTCCAAGAGTCACATCATGGCTAATATTATTTTGGATACATTATATTCAACGGGATAGATTTACGAAAGGACCCAATGGGAACTTTGTAATGGCCGCTCGTATTCGACAATTGCCCGTTTCAAATGAAACTTCGGAATTTCCAATAAGCCATCGGAAAGGTCCAGGGAACAAGTTAAAATTAATTTAGACATTATTTATCTGCCGTGAGTTTTTGTTTTTTTTATATTGACTACCATGTTTTTATTTGTGATCGAAGACTAGACTAGCACTACTGAATGAACTATAGTAATTCTTGTTAACAATCCATATTTTAAATGCTTGTTTGTGTATTATGTGTTGAGATGGTTCGTCTCAATAATTTCAAGAGTAAGTATTTAATCAAATTCGTCTTGTTTTTATGTATTCTTAGCCATTCATTCAGCGTGTTTTCCAAAAACAATAATAAGTAAATAAAAATTTTGGCTATTTCTACTTTAGAAAAGCAATCGTTTACATGACAGAATCGAATTGTTTTGTAATATGCTATCTATAGATGACTGTAGGGAGAACTTTGTATGAATTATTGTTCTTAAGAGTTAATACTTTGTGTAATTACTCGTTAGGAATAATCTCATCAATGAGCAAACTTAATAATTATTGTTACGGGTGATGGGAGTTGTGGGAAATATATATTTTTTTAATTGAAAAATTGATGTAAGAAGAATATATAAGATGTGAAAACAGGGCGAGAAAACAACATGAATAACAAAAGTCAAAACGTGACATAAAAATTTTGTCAATTAAAAAATATAAAAATGTAAAGACATAATAAAAGGAGTTCGGTTTGGCTCAATTGTTGTTATGATGTAGCTGTAGATTGGTAGACCTTTAAAGCAAATTAGACATTTTTATAGGACACCTGGTGTAAATAAACTAGACATTAGACACTTGTACCGACAAATGAATGTCAGCAAATGTCGTTTTATGGTCCATAAAGCTTCCATGTGGAAGATAAATTAAACATGAGCATGGACTGGTCAAGATGAATTTGAGTCTTAATGCTGCTTTGAAACATTAATTTATCATCAAAATCATCAACATTTAGTTCAGTTAGCGAACTATCTTGTCACCAGGGGTGCAGGTTCCATCCTGTTTATTCATGTCATATTTTTTTAATGTGGTATAGCAGACAAGCAAGCGGTTACCTAATGGGTTATTATTATTATTTCACTAAACTGTCCCACAGGGGCAAAGGTCCCTTAATGAATCCATATCCAGAGCCTCTTCTTACCAGTGCTTGGAATAGACGTTTAAGCTTTCACCTCGTCAAAATTCAAATTCAAAACTTTTATTCAGAGAATAGGTTTTCACAAACACGTTCTCTTGTCAGAATATACAGTAATAAATGATTTGTATAAATTCATCTACTATATAAACTACTACCATTTCGGAAACAAAGCAAAATGACCACTGGTAAAAAGAAATGGCGAAAGAAAACCAGTTACGGTCTTTTTTGTCATTTAAAAATATATCGTACTTTTCTTTTTTCTTTTCTTTTTCAACATAAAATTTAGAACTAGGTACATACATACAACATTACGTACGCGGAATATCAATAAATAGTGCCATTAATTTGTGTCAACATAAAATTAAATCTAAAATATAAAATGCTAAATCGGTGTTAAAGATAGGAGCAGACCGCAGACCGCCCGCAAGGCAGCAACCGTTCTCGTGTATTTTCGAGTTGACGTGAGAGTCGGCCTTCCAGCCTACATTACTGGGCTCACCATCACGATATTATGAACAATATTGTAGGGAACAACATTAACCAGTAACGTCTGTCATGTCTTCAATGGTTCACCATAAAATCGTTACAAGTTGAGCGCGCACGGACTCAAAAATTAAAACTTAAACTTTCAAAACCACAAGGGATTAAGGAAATACAGACGATTAGTTTATAATTGTATTCCTTGACCCGCTTTTGCACCTTCAAGCCTACGTGGCCTTAGATAGCCAATTAAATGATAATCGAGGAGAAAAGACTGCCGCGGGCGTTTCTTAAGCCTCTCCCAATTGAATTTGTTGCATCTCGCTCCGCTAATGGATCAAATTGGCCTGGATACATTGATGAGAAAACGCCGACATAACTAACAGTAAATTAAAGTTTAATAGACGACTGTTAGTTAATGTCGATGTTATCTACATATACCTTTATATATAAAATTCAAAGTCCTGACTGACTGACTGACTTAACTATAACTATATATAGCACAGCCTAATCCGTAAGGTCTAGAGCAGTGGATTTTAACCTTTTCAATATTGATGACCTATTAGGAAAACCAAGTTTACCCCGACCTTACAATGATATCATTACATTCAATACAAGAAAATACAATTTGGACATCAGCCCGACTATTTCCCTGCGATCGCGATAGAGCGACGCAACGGTAGCTAGAAAAAAATGCTGCGTAGCGATCTATAATTTTATTCGATATTATGTTTTAATTATTAGGTTTCCTCGTTACCCCCACAAAAAGTAGATTAATTTGGAATGTAGGTTCCTTACGACGTTTAGGGGTGTACCTAATAAGAAAAGATTTTTCAAAATATACACGGGAAAGCGAGATATACGCAAACGAAGTTGTGAGGGTATATCAACGCACAGCCCAAATTGCTAGGTCTAGAGATTCCAATTTGGCATGTAGGTTCCTTATAAGGACCGGATCGACCGGACCGGACCTAATCGGACCGGATGGAACCGTACCGTACCGGGCCGTGCCGGACCGGATCGAACCGGACCGGACCGAAATTTCTTTCTGAAGAAAAATATGCTAATTGTTAGTAGGCCACGCGGGCGAAGCCGCGAGCAGAAGCTAGTATTAAAGTAAACGATGTTCAAACCATTAAAAGTTAGGTACAAAGTCTAATCGATCATTTGGAGACACGCCGTTGATATTTGAGAATGAACTTAGACAGGTGTAAGCATTTAAATTTACTAGATTTAAATCATAAATTTATATAAATAAATAAATACTACCGAAATATTGCAGCAAAACATTTATAAAACTAGACGGCTTGCCAAAATGACCAACTCATTATCATCATCACTAGGTACATTTTTATTTAGTCTATCTATCATCAACGGTATTAATATTTGTATATATTAAGTTTATTTATATATATTTATATGTATTTATGTATATTTATATATATTCATGTATATTTATGTATATTTATATACTTATGTATTAATTTTGAGTAATGTTATTAGTAGTAACAAGTAAACCGCATTCGTGAATCTCTGCACTTCCCAATGGTTGACTGGTAGAGAATGCAATTTAGCATTAAGTCCGCCTATTGTATCAGTACTTATGTATTGTGGTCAATAAAGTTAAATAAATAAATAAATAAATAAATAAAACTCGAATCCTGAACCGTGTCGTTTGACCAGTCAAACGTTTGTAAAATAAAAACCGAATTTATTTATAAATGCCTCTAATACGATCCATTTTCCTAATAAGATTTTATTTTATTTGAAAAATTGGAATTCACAAAATCCACAACTTTTTCCTGTTTTTTTTTGTTATGACTTCTGTAGGTACTCCTATTTTTTTGCATTATAGTAGGAGTCAAGTAAAAAGACGCAACGTATTCATGTAGTGGTATATCATCCAAAGCAGCGTATATTTGTTTTCTCAACTCCGTAACAGTCTTTGTGTGAAGACGCCCCGGAGAAAGATGTTAGCAAGAAGAAGACGAATTTTCAAATCTGAACTTTTAATATACCTGATCTTAAACTCCAATCATTATGCACTTTAACCAGTGTTTGCATTACGAGATGAGAAATTAAAGGCGCGGTCCCACTGCTGTGCACGAACACGTGGGCCACGTGGCACATTACAGCTGCGTGGATGACTACGTGGGTCTACGTTTCCACAGCGTGCGCAGCGATGTGCACGCTTTGTGGAACAAGCTGTGTACCGCATTCACTGCGTGCATGGCGTTGACAGCGTTGAGCTACGTTGAGCAAGCCACGCGTGTATCAATGACGTCACTTGATGGTTAACGTGTCCGTGGGTTGCAATGGAAACAATCACGTACATCCTCTTGCAAAGCAAAGCTTAACACACGTGCGTAGCCTCTTCGTGCGCAGCAGTGGGACAGCGCCTTAATTATGTCTCACTGAAAACAAAGTTAAATTGAAGTTGATTATGACTATTTCGTAAATCTACAACGAAAACTTAATCATACATTTACGTAATGATCTTTTTCTCTATTTTATTTAGCTTAAAACTTTCACGTTCTAAAGAACTTTTAAACAAGTGAAATATTTTTAAAATTACCTCTTATATTTCATCGAGGGAGTAAAATATTACGTTGGGTTTAATGCAGGTTCACTGCACTAAATAATAACGTCTGAAAAGAAGCTGGGGTCAGCCATGTTTTTCTCTAAATCATAATTGTGCTTGAATGTTTTCTTTTCATCGATAAAATTATTTGCTGTTGAAAGGTAGTTTATCGTAGGTACATTTTAAATGATATCCAGGGAAGACAGACCCGGTGGTACATGATAGTGTCCTTTTTTTTTTTTTTGTTTAAAGTCAGGAAAATGCATTACTGCATGTCCCGCCACTTGGGGGAAGCGACGGGGGTCTGTCGGGCTCGCCTCTCTAAGCCAATGAGGGATACCGACTAAAAACCTGACTGTCTGCCACCTTCTCCGCCTTCACGTGGCGGGGTCGCGGGCACTGGTGATACTTCCGCAACCCCGCCGGCGGGTGTCCGTGGACCCATCTTATTTGGGCACGGCTCTACAGCAGCGTGCGCGAATAGGCACGCTGCTCCACTCGGGGACCTCCGTTCCAATGGGCGGCGGTTTCCCCTAACCGTCGCCCGGAAGCCTCCGTTAGGGTGGCAGACGCCGGGCGTGTGCCAAGCGCCTTCCGCCCGGTCTTTTACGGCGAAGCGGGGGGGCGGCAGGATCTCTTTCCCTCACCCGCTCCGCGGCCTCCTTCTGCGTCATGACTTCGCCGCAGAAGGAGACCACCGCTTCCCACGACCTTTCGCTCTCGACCATCGATTTAATGACAGCTGGGAGCGAAAGGTCGGGACCCACTTCCGCCACAAGTGCAGCGCGAGTCTCAGCCCACGCTGGGCACTCCTCCAGCGTGTGCTGAGCCGTGTCCTCGGCGGAGCCGCACTCGTGGCACTCCGCCGTCTGCTCCCGCCTGGCCACCTTGTGCAGGAATCTGCCAAAACAGCCATGTCCGGACAGAACCTGCACAACGTGGTATGACAGCGCACCGTGGCGCCTCCCTAACCAATTCTGGAGCACTGGCTGGATCGCGCCAATAGTGCGCTGCCCTGCCGTCGGTGCCTCCAATCGGAGTGCCCATTCCCGGACGAGGGACCTTTGGGCATTCTCCTTCCAACGTAAAACCCCGTCCGGAAACGAGTTACCCCCCGCGCGGGCCTCAGCGGTGCGCCTGTAAAAAGCCGCCAGCACTACTGCATCCAGCTCCCATGGCGGACTGCCTGCAAGGACACATGCCGCCTCACATGAGATGGTGCGGTACCCCCTCACCACCCTGACTGCCATCGCCCGCTGCGGGCGTCGCAGCAAGGCTTTATTGTAGGGAGTCAGGGCGTCAGCCCATACGGGCGCGCCGTACAGGGCCATCGACCGCACCACTCCCATATATAGACGGCGGCAGACAAGGCCCGGTCCACCGACATTTGGGAGCAGGCCGCTTAAGGCACCGGCGGCTCCCATTAGGCGCGGCACCAGCCGCCGGAAGTGTTCTCTATAAGACCACCGGCCGTCGAGGACGATTCCTAGATACACATGATAGTGTCCTACCTTTGGCACTAGAGCGCGCGGATTCGATTATCGCTCGGGACAATTTATGTGATGACAATTGTGTTTGTTTTTAAGCTATTGCATAGCTTTTCGCTTGATTCGGTCGCCGCGGTCCTTGAGCGCGGCGACCGAATCAAGAAATTCCGTAACAAAAATAAACCTAACACCGATAAAATTAATAAACGGAATTCAACCTTAATCGAACGAAAAAGACTCAAAATTCAATACGCAATTTAATGCATACAAAATATAACCGATAAAATTTACCACTATTCACTCATAGAGGACTCTGTTAACCAGTGTTATATTTAACAATTTTAATTTTAATAATTATAATTGCATAAGTTGATAAATAATGCTATGCAATAGCTTTACCGCAGCAGTCCCCGAGTGCCACACGTATTTTTTTTTCTTCATTTGAGTCTGGGTGTTTTTGCCAAATTGACTGGCAAAACACTCAGACTGGGAGAGAAAAGATAGTCAGTTTAAAGAATGTTTTAGTACATTTGAAAGAATGCTGCTAGAAGAGTTGATGGTAGGAACTTTGCATGTTTTAAATTATCGCGATATGTCTACTGTTCTTACAATACGTATAAGTGTGATAAGTGTATAAGTGTAATTGTACAAACTAATGTTGTAAGGCAACAACTTTTTTCATTTGCTCAAAACATTTTACATTAAAATAGTTTAATATCGGCTCTTAAACTGTGATAGCAAACAATACTATTTAATGTTTTTCAAAGAAATAAATGAAAACTTTTGTGTCAAATCTTGTATTAAGTTGGCCATATTGTTGTTTAATTCAGGCTTATATATAATATAACCTAGATTAAGTAACCTAGATTAAGAACTAACCATTTGGAAATACAGTAGTCCCCGCAGGACAGTTTAAAGCAGTTTAAAAAAAAAATATAGTTTTTCAGAAAACAAAACTGGGAAAATGGACGACCGAAGCAAAGTCGCAGGAAGCCGCTGAAAACACGTCCTGCTGGAAACGTTAGGTGGTGGCATATATCCAGCAGTGGACTTCTTGTGGCTAAGATGAAGATGATGGGAAAATGGAGATTTAGCAGAGCAGAGTAGTGAACTCGGCAAGTTTGTATAAAATATTGCCACAGGAAAAATATTATAATGAAGTTATTCTATACAAAACAGATGTAACAATTAAATAATCTGTGATACAGGTTTTTTCTAGCTAAGCGAGTAAATGTGTAAAATTTAATTATCACTATATACTATGTCTAGGCAGGTCTAGGTAATACAGAATGTCTACCTATGGTTTTTCTCAATTATGAAACATTATGATAAGATAGGAATTGATAAAGTGCTATTAAAAGATCCGCAAAAGAATATAGACGTAAGTAAGTTAATAATATTTATAACCTTTGACATTTACATTGGTTAAATTATACAAACATGTATATTTTTGTTACTATTATTGTTTGTGAAAGTAATGAAAACAAGCATTATATTTTTATTACTCAGTCACGGTATAAACCCACGCAATTCGGTTGTTCTCGCTCCCATGAGATTTTTGTGGGTTTTCGCTGACATATGAACTACTTACCCAATTTTCAGCTTCAGAGAACTAGGATTCACTTACATACTTCATTTTACAGAATTCTTAATTAATTTCTTAATGGCACTAGTATCAGAGTGCCATTCTCACAACGACTATAACATAGATGTTTTTCTTTAAACTTAACGGACATTTAGCCTAGAACCTATCTAAAAAGGTAATAAGTGCATGACGTGCAGATAACCCTGTCACTGACTAGTAAATATTCTGATAGGGTCGTACAAAATGTTAATTCAACATTATGTAATAAAATCTCCCTTTAATTATAAGACAATGTTGTCTTATAGGTCCAGATTAAAATTACGTCGATATTTTCGAATGTTTACATTTTGCACAAAAGTTGCAGTCTTTAGTTTTTGTTCCGCCAAATGTGCGCCGGTGTGTATATTTGTTTGATTGATATTATAAGTTAGGGATCATATATTATGGGTAAGGGTCAGCCAATCTTAAACCGAGATTCGATCTGGCGCCATTGATATCTCCCGAGTCCCGTGGAGGGTTGTCGAGTGGTCTTGCTGTCAGTCGCACTGCTCTTGTCTAGGGGTTCGCTTCCATCACACGATAGAGATGGTTTGCACTAAAATTATTTGACTCCTCTGTGAATTTGATTACTATTCACTTGTATTTTCAATGATGTCATATAGATTGATTGGTTGATTTCGGATAATCTCGGCGCTTAAATTGTGTGTGACCAATTGAAACGTTATGAAACAAAGGTATTTTAAATAAAAATTATGGATAACAAAGTTATGGTTAAGACAATTAGGGAAATTGATAGTTATGGCAAAGAATACGTTATGCGTAAAGACCATTATGCCAAAAAACCATTAAGCGAAGTGACTATTATGCTAAACATTTTATGCCATTCGACATTAGGATAGAAAATGTTATACGAAAAAAGGGGCACCCACAGATATCAGAATCTGTGTTCTGTGGGGGCACCCATTTTAAACTAACTGGAAACTAACATAGCTTACTTCTTGATCTGCAACCCGCATTAGGCTTAAACTTGTTTGTGGTTTAAAAATAAAAAAGTTATTTAAACATTTTATACAAACATAAAATTTAAATTAAGTAAGTATAATTATCTATATAATATATATAAAATGCTTTGTCCTGACTGACTGACTGACTGACTGACTGACTGACTGAGAATCAACGCACAGCCTAAACCGCTCATCGTAAAAATCTGAAACTTGGCAGGTGGAACTATTATAAGACGTAGGCGTCCGATAAGAAAGGATTTTTCGAAATTCGAACTCTAAGGGGGTAAAAAAGGGGGGTAAAGTTACTATGGGACAACTTGATTCCTTGGTCCAATCTACTTCAAATTTTGCATAAAAATTGTTTAAGAGAATTTATGGAAGATGTGATTCTTATTTTATTGAAATTCTTGAAAAAAATGTATTTTGTGGGTAATTTTCTTCGAGTTGATATCAATACTCATACTCCTTAGTGCTTTTGATTTCAATTACATTTCATTTTGACACATCCGTGAAGTGAAGTGTCATCTGTCATGTAATTATAAATTGTGAATATTCAATCATAATGACGTCTATTTATTCTGTTTGTGATATCGGAAAAACAGCTAAAATTCTAACTATGTATAAAGCGGACTGAATCATATTCATCGATAAATAAATAGTAAGTAATTAAATATTAAATTTTATAATATTTGACAGGGTTCAAGTTAAATTGGTCAATGGTTAAATGGCATTCATATTGATATTGTCTCTTTCTCACTTATAGGAAATCTCATTACGTCGACTCGCTCTATTATTTCGTAGTGTTGTTGTAGGCTGAGGTAGGTATTGAATTTTTTTTACGGAAGTGGTTGGAAAACAAGCTCAGGAATATGGATCATTTGATACCGTCGACTATGGAGCACATAGATTCTAGGGTCCCTAACCCGTTGCCGACCTATAACAGGAAAAAACAGGATATAGCGAGAAATAGTTTAAGGAATGAGTTAGATTTTTTTTATACCACAGAATTTCGGATATTTCACTCTCCGAACGCAATGCATTGCTGCTTCACGTCAATATTCTGTATAAGGGTGGCTCTTCACAGGTCGGGCTAGCCTATTTCATAAACACCAAAGATTGTAATGAGAAGTATAAAAATAGAAAAAATATATATCTAAACATATCACAATTTTTTGGGTGTGTTCTGAAAAGTGTGGTGTATGATGTAGGCAACCGATATGAAAGGATTTTTTGAAATTCCCACGGGAAAGCGGGATAAACGCACACGAAGTTGCGCGGGTTTCTCTAGTTTTTTATATAATTTCAAAGTGTCCCAAATTAAGATTCAGAATAAAGCAACAGATGTTCACACGTTTCCTTAGTCCTAAAACAATAAAGGCTTTTAATGTTGAGTGGTAATGTATACTCAAAAGTTTTCATTGCGTCTAAGGGTGCTCCTACACCGCGTTCATCTGTACTGTAAATGACTAGGGATAGGGATTACAATCTGGCGTCATTTTCTGCCGTGTAATGATGACGGATCCGCTAGATTACCGGATCCTTTTTTCGGATTGCAATCCCTAAATATGACGCGTGGACAACCGAGAATTACAGTGCCTTCTCCCAGTCTCACCCCAAGCCGAGAAGCGAGCTCTCTTCTGGGACACCCCTAGTCAGACGTTTTAAATCTTTTTTACAACTTGTGACATTTGAACAAAGATACAAATATATATCTATATCAGACTTTTGATCAAATCCTACGGGAATCGCTTACTTTTCGGGATAAAAAGTACCCTATGTGGTCATCCAAGGTATCAGCTACCTACCTACATATCAAATATCATAAATATTGGCCCAGCCATTTAAGCGTAAAGAACTAACAAACAAACACATAACTTTCACCTTTATAATATTAGTAGGATTACTAGCTTTTCCGTTAATTTCCGTTCCGTTAATTTTATGACACAGATCTCGTTTGACAACAAAACAACCCATAGTGCGACTTGTGGCGCCATCTGTTAGCTGATAGCCCATTCCATACAGCGCCCTCTATAGTCGAAAAATTCCCATTGGAATGACATATTTTCACGGGATAAAAAGTAGCCTACGTTGGTCTCTGTACCCACCTGTAAATACAAATTTTCATAATGATCGGCTGCTTAGTCAAGCCGTGAAGGAATAACAAACAAACATACTCACTTTCTCATTTATAATATTAGTATGATTCGCAGTGAGGTAGCACCTTAAAAGTAAAGTAGCAATATTCAGAATATGGTTCTAATTATGTGAAATTATAGTCATATTTCTAGTCTCCCGCAAGGTTACAATAACAAACGGATGTTTAGTTTTGAATCCAACATGAATAATATTAAGTTAAACCTACGCAAATAAATTGAATTCAAATTGTTCAACTTTCATGCGTTTAACCTTTCATCAAGTTTCTTATATTGGCATTTAAGTTTATGACCCCATATGTTGACCTTTATATTTTTGAACTTAGCTGTTAGAATAATCTCGATTGCTAATATATCAGAATTGGCCCTTTACTTACGCCCTTTTTCACTCACAATTCCTAAAATTTAAGTCTCCTAACAGCTTTCTCTATGTCCAAATCCTTATTTTTGGATAAGTGTATGACCAACGTATATCGTATCAAATTATCTATTTTAGAAAATCGTATTTTTATTGATAATTTTAAATGTCATACCTACATGTACCAAAAACCAACAAAATTTGGACAAAGGATTAGCTGTTAGGAGACTTTGAAATTTTAAGAATTGTTGGTCCAAACGGGCAAATGACAATGCCAAAGAATAAGTCACTATAGAAATCAGATTTTTCTTAAATAGGATGATACACAGGCATTTTATCGGGACAAGCCCACTCATTGCTACTGTCACTGTTATGTCTCCTGTAAAGCCTGTAAGGTCAGCATTCACAACGGTGACCTTAGACTGACAATAATTGATTGTTGATTAGAGAAATTACCTATCTTGCAACTCACAACGTATTTAATTAGAAAGATATTAAAACGGAGTAGAATTATTGAAAGGAATCTCACGTACGTGCAGCAATCCATATTTTTTTAATAAATAAAATATTAAAGGTACAAGCGAAGAATTGTGTTTATTAACATCGTCAACTAACTACACGCTAAAAATATTACGTGAACTTTATCCATTTTTCATTCAACACTTTCATTATCCTGTTGTCTTTATTAACTCCTGTCAACGGAAAACAGAAACTTTTCCAATAGTACTAAGTTCCACGTGCATAGAATTTCATAGTATTTTAATTATTTTTATGTTCTTTTTAAATTATTTTGTGTACTTATATCTCGTGGGAATTTCGGAAAAGAGTGTCTTATTTCCTCGTTTACATTAAATACCTATTTGCTCCAGTTAAAACTTTTACCAAAAAAAAAAATCTGTTTTTACCAATAAATGGGGCAGTAATTAAAAAAAATGTTATACCTTATAGTTTCATAACCAACTTAGTGTCCTACGTGTGAATGCATAATTAAGACAATAATCATATGTTTGAGAAGGTTGAGAATTACAAAATTTGCTCTTAAATTACAAAATTTAAAAAAATAAACTCTATTTGAAAACTTTGTTTGAATTATTGAAACAAACTACAATGCAAAGAGCTACAATGGCAAGCGTTTACAATATTTGTGTATGAGCATCTCGTCGATAGTTAATAATTTCAGTTTCAAACACGATAAAACTAATTTATTTTATAATGTTAGCTAACTACAAAACTTTACCTGTAGTCATTTGGAAACGTGACCACTGAGGTTCGGTAAAGCCGGGCCTCACCCACGCGGTGTTATAATGAAAATCAGTTATTGAAAAGTTACCGTTTGATTTATCAAAGGTCACATATTTGTAATAAAAGTTATTTAATACATAAAATACATTTTGAAATAGTTTTTGAGTATTTAATTGTGAAATTGTTGACTCAAGTTACAAAAGTATCAAAATTAACAAATGAAATTAATAAGTGTAAGGACCATTGTGATTTATGTTTACTAATTAAGCATTACAGGATTCTATCGAATTTTTATTTGTTAATAGAATAGTATTATTTAGTATTTATATTGTAACTATACAAAGATTTTAATTGTTTTTATCATGAAAATAGACCGGCAGATGTCATTGAAAAGGTTACTTATCTTACTAATATTCTAACGGCGAAAGTAATGTGTGTGTTTGTTACTTCTTCACGCTCAAATATCTGGGCCAAAATTTAAGATATTTGGTATGTAAGTACCTAGGTGATACCTTGGATTAACACATATGGTACTTTTTATCCCGAAAAGTACCTACGCGATTCCCGTAGGATTTCATCAAAAGTCTGATATATATGTCGCTGCTGTGCATAAATAAATACACGCAAACGAAGTTGCGCGGGTTGTACTAGTGAACCATAAACTGCATTCGTGAATTTCTGCACTACCCAATGGTTGACTGGTTGAATGAAATCAAGCATCAAATTCGCTTATTGTATCAATACTTGTGTATTGTGTTCAAATGATAAATAATTAAATTACTCGCATAAATTCGATTTTGTAATTTCACAATAAAAAGAGCAATGAGACGTGTCTGTTTATCGATCACAGTAGAACAGCTGGTCGAATTTCCCAATATCCTCGACTCGGATAAGTTGTCCAAGTGAGGAACGCTCGAGTACTGAATAACCACAATATACCCTCTTCGATGTTTGTCTTTGCGAATCCTTGTTTCCGCTCAGCTCAACACGATGGTCTTATAAACTTTAGTCGTACTTAAACAAGTATATGTAAGTAAGTATATTTTATGACAAGACTGCGACTTCGCCCACCCTTGATTTTTTTCCGATAGGCTCATAGCGTAATGTTGAATCCATACCTTAATATTATAATGCGAAAGTGTGTTTGTTTGTTTGTCCTTCTTTCACGTCGAAAGTCACGAACGGAATGGCATGATTTTTTGGGGATAGGTTAAGATAGGGGATAGGTCTTTTGAGTAACATAGCCTAATTTTTATCCCGGAAAAACATCTTATTGAAAAAAAAAGTATGGCAGATCTTCTGGACCACGCGGGCAAAGCCGCGGATAATAGCTAGTAGTCTATAAACCTCTCTCAAGAATGAGGCTATCAAATGCTTAAAGGGATATCAAAATATGTCAAAAGTTTGTTTTCAAATACGCCCGATACTAATAAGTCAATTAGCGCGTTCAAAGAAAGTATACCCAGTTTCTGTTGCAAAAAAGAAGGCAAAATTGTGAACGACAAACAAAGAAAAACCATCATAGAACTAAGAAAGGGACGACGACGGCTGATACATAATTAAACGGGCTAAAGACAGCTAGGCCGTATTCGGCCCGGTCTGATGTCCGATCCGAGATAATAATCCTAACTCATTGATGGCTCCGACGCTGATAAACCTCTGAGACCGTCGATTACACCCGAAACACCCTTTCCGAACATTAAGGCAGTTTTCCTTAAGAAATAAAAGAGGGAATTAACCAAAAATGCTGATTGACTTTTTTGAAATGCTACCGAAGTATTTTCAATCTTTGCGACGCTATAAAAAATGGATATTATGTTTAATTAATGAACCTAGAATTGAGGTTGGGATGCTTTTCCAATTAATAAAGTCGAGAATGATTCTTCTTAGGTGAGTATTGACAGTAAACATCGAATCCATGCCATCTGATGGAGGAATTACGAAACTTTTAAACAACAAACAAACAACTTGTTATGTCATGACATTGATATAATACAAGACTGCGGTTTAAAATATTGTTTAGTAAATCAATGAAGCCGGCAACAACGCGCAAATCGCTGTGATGTGACCTTTGTTTTAAACTGGGTTTAAAACTGTGTATAGAGCATAAAAGATTATTTTTCTATTATCTCGGTTCTCGGTGTCATTTGACAGGAAATACTTCTGCACTTATGGCACCTGCACATATCTGACGAGATGGCCTGGATGGATTTAATTAAGGGGCTCCATATAGCCGATGACCTTGAAGATTTGACCTCTAAGTAACGTTACTTCACCCCTTCACCCCGCTTTAATATTACGTAAAATGCCAAAAACTTGACATCTATTGAGCCTTTTGTAGTACTAAGTTTTGTTAAAAACCTTGCCTTTTTCACCACTAGAGGGCTGGCAATGACGCGCGGCGCGGTAATATTAACGACATCTAGTTGAGAAACCAATTATTAAAATATTTGAACACTTTCCATAGACCTCTAGAACTAAACAATATCAGTTGACACTTTTAAAATGATATATGAATTATGATAGAACTAAATATATATTATTAAAAACAAATCTTAACATTGCAAATGAAATTTTGCAGGCGATGTATGTTATGTCGTATTTGGTTGGTTACACAAAATTATTTAACAAATCCCGTTTTTTTGCTCTAGTTGTACCATACTCTCTCAGGAACTATAAGCCCTATCAAAATATGGATTAGACAGAAAAATTGGGTATTTTTCTCTGATTCACATTCAATGAAAAGGGTCATTTTGCTACAACTCGTGTTGTACCGGTTTTCACACATTTTTTTTAAATATTGATCGGCTGGATTTTACTATCGATACAGTACCAAAATAGTCATTTTCAACAAAAAAAAAACTGTACGTCTGCGTGTTAAACCGTATCACGCAAAAACCACTGAATTTAAAAAATGAATTTTGATGAAATTTTACACGGAGATCTCGAGTCAACATTTAGAGTTGTGCTTTTTATCCCAGAAATGCGTAAAACTAGAAAAACCAAACTCCACGCAGGCGAAGCCGCAGGCACCCACTAGTATGGTATGAAAGGCACTATTAGTCAAATAAATGACGTAATCTATATCATAATTTTATTTGCGACATACAATACATAGTTAAATTTCGCCACATCTCTTATTGTTTACTATGGCTTTGTGGTAAATAATGTCTAGTGTCCAAGTTCAATCCTTAGTTGGGGCTCATGTTTTTTATTTGATTTTTACACTTCTTTTTAGCAATATAATTTTATGTTTTACTTTTTACCTACCTAACAATAAGTTACGTACGAGCAGTAAAAAAATATTATAATAAAAATGTCCTCAAAATTTTAAATTGGTATCTGATATTGTCTATTTTTATACACATTAGTAAATAATATTTTTCGTTTTATCTCTTTTTTTTCTCGTCTAAAAAGAGATAAAAAGAAAAATATAATTTTAATCTGTATAAAAATACTTCGACAATATCAGATTCCGATTTAAAAAAATTTATGCATTTTATTACATATTTTTATTATAGTTTTTTACTGCTTGCAATTGTAGGTAGGTAAAAAGTAAAACATAAAATTTTATTGTAAAAAAAGTTTAAAAATCAAAAAGCATGAACACCAACCTAAGGATCGAACCAGGAGACACGGGACTAAAACTAGCGATTTGTTGAATATACCACAAATCCATGTAACCAATAAGAGAAATGGCGAAATTTATGTATTGTATTTGGCGCTGTAATGAGCCACAATCATTATCGTGGATAAAATAATATATGTCATAATATATAATTCAACGTATTTGGTTTGACGACCTCCGTGGCGTAATGGTTCCCACGCCAGACCGCCACCCAGGAGGTCCCGGGTTCGATCCCCGGTCGGGTCATGATGAAAAACGAACTTTTTCTGATTGGCCTCGGGTCTTGAATGTTTATCTATATATGTATTTGTTATAAAACATAATATCGTTGAGTTAGTATCCCATAACACAAGTTTCGAACTTACTTTGGGGCTAGCTCAATCTGTATGAATCTGTATGACGAAAATATCCAAATATAAAAAATATCAACTAAAAAAAATACAATAAATGCATGAAAGTTATTTATCTTTTTAAAAATAAAATAAAATATTTATTTTATAAAGATAAATAACTTTCATGCATTTATTGTATTTTTTTAGTTGATATTTTTTTTATTTGGATATTTTCGTCATAATAATAAAAAATCGAGAGCATGCATGGTGCAGCGAAAATTTGGCACACGTCCATCCATCCGAAAGCGTGGGAGCGCACTGATTACCTTGTGTCCAGTCACCAGCTATCCAGAAATTACGTAATTGACGGAAAATTGCTTGTGACTTGGTGGAAATACACTCAAATTCAAAAACCAAACAACAAATAAGTAGATAATATTATTGCCTATGTATTAATGTAAATTTTACACGAATCGATGCATAAATACCCAAGTTGAATCGCATTCTTTCTTTGATTACTAGGTTCCTTAAATATTTTATTACTCCATAAATATTCAGTAATTTCAAATTTCGAACAGCATATATGTAGTACAATGACTATAGCACAACATATATTTTTTTGGTGGTTATTCGTTATGGTAGCTAGGAGTAGAGACAACTTGAAAAACAGCAAAATTTTAGCGAAATTTGTTGGTACAGCCTTAAATGAAAGATGTATGTTTCGTACTTACTTTTTTATTCGTTTAAATTTTAAATCTGCCACCGGACACCATGTACCTTATTTTATTTTGTTGTGTTGTGTCGGGAAATGTATTCAGATTAATAAATTAGAATGTCGAGGGACCAAATTATTTTGGAATAACTAAGGGATGGTGATGCGACTCAGTCATCAGCTGCGACATGTCTGAGTGTCTCCGGCCGCCGGAACAGGAACTGGCAATATCCGAAAGCCCTCGCACCCCCAGTATTTTCATTGATCAACTATGAATGTGGATATAATAACAGCACGAATAGTCTTCCTTTCAATACTTCCTACACGGTCTACATTCGTTGTGAGTTTCATGACAGTATAGTTTCTCCCTCGCGACGTCGATAAGCTTCATACCTTATTGTCAATCTTAGGTAGCCGTGGTTGATCCTGGCTGTACAGGAGACACAGTGGTGGAAATATGTGGTGAGCTTGTCCCGATTAGCACAAATAGTCAGGACTGCAAGTATTCCTCTTGATTTTTTAAAGTTGTTATGGTCTAACTAACCATTAAAATTTTGATAATATTAATAAATGAATTAACCTCTCCGACCTGCAAGTTATAAAAACGAAAATATTTCCAACCTTCCTGGTAGCACAGTTTAGGGTTCGAATTCTGGGTTTGAGAGGTAAAATTTTTCTTTTTTGCACAATTATAAATCTAAGTAATCCTGAATATACATAAAATTGGCTCGACCAGCAACGTTCATTTTAATTAAAACATATTGTTAATTAATATTTCGAGTGTAATGCCTATATAGTTGATCTGTGTGTACGTACCCCCTCATCATGTCTCAACACCCTTAAGGGATGATTAAACTCGCCGAGATTCAAATTGTACAGCTACGTTTACTCTGGCCTTGTTTATTGGTTTAATTCGCGGTTACCTACTCATGGAAATTACTTAACATTTCCCAATTGATACATGCTCGTAATGAAAACGAATTGAATGTAAATTTATTTCTTAATTAGTTTAGAACTAGCCAAACCTGAGCAATTTTGTATGCATTTTCTTATCGGATATCTACTATACGTTCAAGTTTGAAGTAATTTAGCCTGTGCGTCAGTCAATCAGGACAAACCATTTCCAACAAGCACTTTTATCTGTGATACGTATTTCGAAAATGAAAATCCTCTCTCGCAAACTCGTTTCACATATAAAATATTAGTAAGTATATTATTAGTATTTAAATCAAGACAATGTCTCGTTCCATAAATACAAAAAAATAAGATTGTGTGACCATCATCAACCACAATAGTTAATACAGATTAACTTTTCAACAAAGGTACAATAGTTCAGATAGTTTTCTGACGTCCGAAATAGGATGAACCGTACATGCAGACGACTTTATAAACAAAGTTTCTGATGGAGATTACATCTAAACAACAATATTGAACTTTAGGTCACAGGTATTAGGAAGTTTTGTCGTCTAGGTATTATAAGCTTCATTTATGTTTCCACGCTTCTAGAAGTTTCCTTGAGCGCTTCGGTACCATCGTTCGTATTTATTTCTCTTTAAAAGTAATCTAGGGAAAGTAATATTATAGATTTCTAGATAGTACATATTTGAACATACCTATGTGGAGTTAGGGTTACCAGATAGTATGCCTAATAAAATCCTGTCAAAAAGCCGGATTTCTAGTAAAAAGTCCGACATTATGCTAAAATCGCCACACGGTGCGATGATCGAAAACTGTTTAATGAAATTACAGTAAAAAGAAATTACAGCTCTGAACACCTTTTTAATAGACCAACAAAATGATTTCTTTGCTAATATGATGCTCCATTTACTATGGGCAAAATATTTAAATAAAAAGTAGAAAACAGAAAGGTTTAGTTTTTATAGTTTAAGTTGTGTTGATTATTTACCAAATGTAGGTACCTGTTAATTGTTACCAAAGAAAAGAACATTAAATAAAACTCAATTTCTACAGTTTGTTTTGCTCTAAAGCCAAAAAGGAACCCAAAAATCCTGACATGTCAAGACAAATGCTGACGTCTGGTAACCCTATGTGGGGTTAGCCATATTGCAGGTCGATTTATGATAATCTATTAGCTCATAGACTACATTAGACTCTTCTAGCGATTGCAAACGTTCATAGACTGCGGCGACTGCTTACTGGCTGTATGTCTGCCAAATATGGTATTAAAAATCAATACAATAATTTTTAGTTTATGCTTCCACGTTACTTTCACACATTAGGAAAATATTTTTTGGACAGATACGATTCATTGCGACTATGCGACACGACACGACTATCTTTTAAGTAACTATTCGGGGCATCGACAATGTTATCAGTGTGTACTCGTGCAGCCTTTGATGTCTATGTTACACAGAACTTCTAGGCGGTTAATTAGTTACTATCTAAATACTTACAGACATGAAGAGGTTATTAATTTAAACTTTCATTAAATAAAACAGATCATTAAATGAAAATGATTGCTGCCAGATCGGATTGCTCCATCCAGAGACAATGGGTTGAGTTAGTTTTAGGTTTAAAATAATCGTTCTTCTTCTTTTTTTTGTAATTTACTAACAATACTAACGTAATTAAAGTACATACATTGTTACTAACACACTAATATTATATGGACTTGTGGTCTGAAATAAAGATTTAATTATTATTATTAATTCACAGCCTGGTAGTGTGTTGGTAGTGGTGATCCTTCGGCACCAGAGGGGAGCGGGATCGACTCCCGCTCGGGGCAAACATTTGTGCGATGGTATTTGTATTTATTCTCGAGTTTGGGTATTTTCTATGTATATATAAGTATCTATAATATTATATCCGTTGTTTGGTACCCATAGCAGTTTAGTTTGGGACCAGATAGAATAATTGTACGGTGGATACTAGATTGCTGATAAATATTCATAAATATAATTTTTTTTGTAAATAAATACTTATTATACATAGGAAACAACCATACCAAGACAAACAGACATGTTCATGCACACACACAACCTGTTTACCTTGGGCAGGATTCGAACCCGCGGCCCTTCTTGGGACAAAGTGGCCATTGCTAGCCACTCGACCGCCGGGCCTGTCTACAAAAAAGACAGATACACAAGTCAAACTAACACCCCTCTGTTTGGGTCGGTGTTGAAAATATATTATTGTTAGTGAATGGATTGAAAACAAAATTACCCCTTTCACAAACACATGAATTAATTAGTATGTAGTCGGGAGAAGTCGGAGACAAAATTAAAGGCTAATTACAAAGTAAGTTAGAGAGAAGAGTTGAACAGGAAAAACTAACAGAAATTGTTAGTTAATCCGAAGATTTAATCTTGTAGAGATACGATGGCGACCGAGTGACTGTGTCCGCGGCACTGTGCCCTATTGTTGTCGAACAGAAGGGAATTTTAGGACGGACATTTTGTGCAATAAAAACAAACAGCTTAACAGGACCGGCTCGGGGATATTTTCATATTTCTAAACATCATCTCACTTTATCAAAATACTATGTACAATCCTGAGAACTTAATTAAATCATGGCAATCATGGTTAACCCTCACGATAGCGACAGAGTGACTGTGCTGCGGCACTGTGCCCTATGTTGTCGAACAGAAGCACACAGAAGATTTTAGAACGAACATTTTGTGCAATAAAAACAAACAGCTTATTTTCATTTATAAAGATGCTACTTGCAATCCTGAGAGCCAAATTGAATCATGGCAATAGTAAAGTAATACTTGTTTAAAGTGAATGCTTCGGTAAAAGTTTATTTCAAAATTTCATAATAGTTGACAGTAGAAGGAAAATATTTTGAAAATAAAACAAGGTCTAACATGAAACCTTTTATAATTTATTTTCTTAAAGGCAATTTGTTGGCACGTCAAAAATTCCCTCCCGAGTATCGTGTTTGTAAGCTCTGTCGGTAATTAAATTTCAGCACTTTCAGCGCACCCTCTGATAAGATTCGGGGACCGTTTCATGCCTTGTCTTGTGCATAACACGTAATTACGATATGAAAATGTATTCGGGTATTTTAGTGATGGTATTTACCGATAACGCTTGATGTAACTTTGTTATCTATGAAGAAAAAGTCAGAAATTGTGTGACTTTACAGATATTTGAAACTTAATTATTTTTTTTAACCATTTAAGAACTAAATATTCTATAATATTTCCGTATTAGTCAAAGTTATCAGCGAACGTAGGGCAGACATTCATTATCATAAATATTTTAAAATAAATTTTTCACCTTTCATTCTTCCTACCATTTCTCACATATTTTTAAGGTGAAGGTTTTAACATGAGGGGTTAGGGATAAAGATTGAACGTGTCATCTTATTTTCTTTTAAAATATAAATGGATCTAATCCGGCCCTGGCCATATTCTACTGCAAATAAACGACATAAACGTGTGGAGAATCCGTTTACTTTTCAATCTCTGCGATCGGCGATGGTAGCGGAACGGAAACTGTTACTGTTACGGACTATGTACAAAGTGTACAAACTGCTCTCGATGGCTGACGTTTACTTGTTTTAAGTAGTAGGTTGTTGTTATAGATCGTAACTTTTATTTGTCATGAAATAGGAAGAAGATTTATACAGCAACAAGGTAAACTTAAATAAATAGATTAGCGAAACATGTAAATTTCGTTTATATCCCGAGGAAATTTCGGATCCTTTCGTGTCAGATGTCTACGTTATAAAACACATCCTTCAAGTTTTTGGTCTCTACGACCAGCGGTTTAGGCTGTGCCTGTTGTGTAGAAAAAATATCTCATATCAACCCATAATCATTCCACTGTCTACGGATACGGTTCTGGATACGGGTCTCCATTCAATCGAAGGTGATTAGAGCGTACTCTGCCACGCTGCTCCAATTGGCAGAAGCCGGTGTTTTCAAGCCGCGCGAAGGCCACCGACTTGGCTTAACGACTGTGATCTATCGACAACAGCCGGGACCGGCGGCTTAACGTGCCCTCCGAAGCACGGAGAAGCTAGAGATAACGAAACCCATCCAAACGCTGGCAAGGGTCGACGTCACTTAACTTGCGTGTTCATAATAGAGTGCGACACCCAGCGACGCGACGCCATCGAGCTTCTCGGAAAAATTTATAAAATAATAGAAAAAATATAAAATTAACCAAATAACATTACGCGAGTTGAACAAAAACACAATACAAGAACTGCCAAAAAGTTATTTATAGTTGTTACGTTTTAATGAACCATTTATATTTCGACAATATCTACATCTGTTTTACAACATATACGATAACACGTAGTTATAGTACTATTTACAGAGTCTATTTGCAACAAGGCAGTTTTATTGCCGAAAGCAATACATTACTTTGCTAGCATGTCGTAAAGTCACTAATAAACTAGTAAGGGAAGTCACTTCAATCCATCCTTATCCTTTTAATATCTTACCCCTTCAACAAAGTTGAGTTAAAAACTTGTTTGTCACTCTCACTTCTAAGGAGGTCTTATTAATATGGAGAGGATAATAATAGTGTTTGTATTGAAATTTAGTGTGGGGTGTCGTGTCGCGACAAAAGAATATCGGTTTCTTACGTATAATGGTGTAGCGGGAGCGATGGCGATGTGCTCGACCGCCACAAAGGGAAGATCTTCCGGCCAGGCTGGGTGTTATGCCTGGGGAACCGCGGCTCCGACAATGTATGTGTCTTGGAGGTTACATATATATCTCCATATCATAGAAACTTGGATAGCGTGATTCAGGATTCTAAGTGGCGCCGTCATGTGTTCGCATTGTGAACTTTTTCTTCACTCTGTAGTTCTTCTGTATGTCGCCACAATGGCTAAAATCACATTATATTGTAAAAAGTGTTTGGTGGCGGATGTGTGTTTGATGACGTAGTACGTCATGACGTAGATCTACCATGAAACGAAATCCCGAAAATACGGACTGACGTTTCGTTGAATTCAAACCAGTTTTGAACCTTATTCTAACTAGTAATGTCTTTTTGACAGGACTACGAATGATGTTTCCAATGGATGTTTCATGGTTGCCCCTGTTTCATACATTTCTCCGTCCTCCTCCGCGTTGCGCTGAACCATACCTTTATTAAAAACCTTTGGCATAACATGTGACTTTTTCTCTTCTATCAAACGTTTATTTGATAAGCTTGATGTCCGAAATGAAAGTTCATTGTTATTAAAATCTACAAAATATTCACTAAGATCCTTCGTAATAAACAAAAATAGTTTGAAAAATTTGCAGCGAGATGCTTTCGCGTTATGAATATTCAGATTAGCGATCGTCATGCAACTCGCGTTTGTTGGGTCGTGAGCTAGTATTATGTGCTACGAATTTTAGTTGGAATAGGTATCTGGTCTTCAACTTGTACATGATAAAGGATAAGTATTTAGAAACTATCGAAACCCGCGCAACTTCGTGTGCCTGTATCCCGATTTCCCGTGCGAATTTTTAAATTTTTCTCTCCGTAAGCACTTCAAGGAATATTTAAAAAAAATAGCGAAAAATTAGCTAAATCTGTTCAGCTGTTCTCGAGATTTGCGCTTAGCAACACATTCAGCGGTTCATTTTTATATTATAGATAAATATGTCATTTCTGGAGCAGGAAGATTCTGGAATCGCGACCACGCCACGTGCCGGAAAGCGCAGCGTAGGACAGTGAGGTTGGTGATCCAACGACGTGGTCTAGGAAAGTCGCAAGAAGCCTGCCTACCTACACCTACTATAGTTTTTTGTGCAATATAACGTAGGTGCCCATCGAATAAGTATTCCTTTTGAACCTTGAATGGGTATTTTATTTTTAAATAAATTTAATAAACTGACTTCAAACTTAAAACCACTTTATATATTAAACTAATTATGTGTTCTTCAACCCGACTCACGATCATTCCGATGTTTAATAACGATAGCGGGAAACTTAGTCCTGAGTTCTCTTAACAGTTTTCTTTGTGTAAAGGGATTTAGTTTTATAATCGTAATAAAAAGGGGTCTAGACTAGACTAGACAAGTAATTAAGATTTCCAATGTTGCTAATGCGGTATTTAAGAACTATAAAACCTGTGTTGGGTAGTTTTATTCCTCTGATCTAAAGCTGGAGCTATATACAGTTTTACATATTTGAATAATTATTTATAAGATTTTTAATAAGTCCTTGCATACTTTCTTATAAGTGTTATTGTTACACTACTAGACTTTGTTATAAGTGTTATTGTTTGCTAGATGCCGGGCACCTCTGTCAAAATGGGCATCAAAATACGGTGTCCACAGAAAACCACAGAATGCCATAGATAAAAAGCGTTATCGTGCAAAAAAATAATATATTAGTAGTTGTATATAATATTAGTGATATTAGTACGAGAGGACGTATCCAACCATTTGATTCGTTTATCTCCCTCTACATATTATAATAAAACCAATAGAGTTCCGTATCTGTGGGTATTTCCAGTTAGTTAACTAATCAAATAAGTAGAATATCTCGATGCAATGCTGTATTTTAAGACGATATGTTGCTTTTATTGTACGGAGTAACGTGGGTTCAACCGAGCGCACCTATTATTTCTTATAATCTATTGGTAAAACTTCGGTACATTTTCTTATAAACAATTTTAGATTTATAAAAATTATTTGGATCGTATTTTCAGTGTGGAGCTCGATGACGTCGTTGTGTGTCTAAAGGGCCCCATATACGGTGCGATCCGTCTGTACGATCCGTCGCATCAGGCCGATCGTAACGACGAATCGATAGTGTATGTTCAGATCGTTAACGATTTACTTCATCGAACACGATATCGCAGATCGCAACAAAAACCCTTGCGATTTGATGCGATCATGAATATCGTAACGATGAATCGACAGTGTATGGCTCTTTACGATCAACGATTCGATTTTTTTCAAGTAAATGATCGATCGTTGCGACCGATTGTTTCGTGTATGTGCGTCATTTTTGTTGCGATCAATCGTCACGATTTGCATCAGATCGATCGTACAGACGGATCGTACCGTATATGGGGCCCTCAAGCAATGACTCTAGTGTTTGAATGGGTTTCGTAATCTCGTGCGTCTCCGTGCTTTGTCGTGCTCCGGCTGTTATCGATGGATGACAGTCGGTGGTCTTCAGGCGGCTCGAAAACACTGGCCTCTACCAATCCACATTTAAACAGCGTGGCAGAGTACGAGATACGATACGAGAACTATAGAGCCACCGTCTATCAGCAATAAAATATTGTTTAGTATCGTTTCTAATAAAAACTAAAAGGCGAATATTAAAAATTCACGTGGTGACATTGTAAATATTTTTCCGCGTGTCCTCAATATTCAATATGGCCGCAATCTTCGGGTTATTTATTCTGTCCTTTGTTACTGGATACACGGTTTCCCTTTCATTGGCGCCCGAGTATTACGTGAGTGGATACCATTCTCTTTGTTTATTTAGTTGAGGTATTAAATTGGTATGTTCTATTTTAAAACTTAGACAGTCCATATATAGATATTTCATTTATAACCATTGATCTATATGTAGTTTATAACTAACGTTGCTATTCTATACCTAGGATACTCTTCTATTATTTATTGTATGTCATCATACTATCCTGCTAAAAATTATAAAGGCGAAAGTTATGTGTATGTTAAGTTTGTTACTTCTTTACGCTCAAATGGCTAGGTAAATATTTATGATATTTGGTATGTTGTTAGCTACATTACTTCTAACTAAAACTAAACTAAACATATTATTATAAACATAAAACTAAAAACCTTAAAAAATAAAATTAAATAAACTAAAATATATTATTAAAAGGAGTCCCTTTAGGCAAGGTTCCGAAGATACTGGCAGCGTTCCCCCTTTGAATAGCTAGACTATATTCTTTGTCCGAGGTAGCTGCCAGCTCTTCGGTCTCCTGTGATTTCGACTAACCTGTTGGTAGCTGATACCTTGGATTAATACATGGTACTTTTTATCCCGAAGAGTACGCAATTCCGGTACTATTTGATCAAAAGTCTGATATAGGTGGCGTTGCTGTGCATAAATAAATACACGCAAACGAAGTTGCGCAGGTTTTACTAGTATTATAAATGAGAAAGTGAGTTTGTTTGTTATTCCTTCACGGCTTGACTAATCAGCCGAACATTATAAAATTTTGTATACATATTGTCAGGAGTCCAACATAGGCTAATTTTCGCGGGCGAAGCCGCGGGTAACAGCTAGTTTATTATGAAAACGCATTCGTGAATATCTGCGCTTCCCTAGGGTTGTCTGGTACATAATAAATAAATATAAATAAATATATAGGGACAATTCATACAGATTGAGCTAGCCCCAAAGTAAGTTCGAAACTTGTGTTATGGGATACTAACTCAACGATATTATATTTTATAACAAATACATATATAGATAAACATCCAAGACCCGAGGCCAATCAGAAAAAGTTCGTTTTTCATCATGACCCGACCGGGGATCGAACCCGGGACCTCCTGGGTGGCGGTCTGGCGTGGTAACCATTACGCCACGGAGGTCGTCAAAGCGTCGTTAGCGTTAAGCCCGCTTTTTGTACCTAAATATTGTGGTCAAGAAAGTATTAATAAATGTAACTCCTAAATATTTTTGTTGATTTTACAAATATACATTTTACATATTACTTCTAGTGACGCTTTGTCAATTTTAGGAATTAATAAAAGGAGATACCTTTCGTCACATTTAGAAAAGAGAAGCATTGAGACTAAACATGTGTCATTAATTTTAAAATGTTCTTTGCAACTCGCTGTTAGGGTTAGTATCGTATATGGACTGAACGTATAAAATTATTGAGCGAACAGGTAGAGTCAATGAACTCAAATTGAGAGGTTTCATTTGAATGATATTAGTGTGTAGTCTATCTAAGTAAAAGTCTAGTCTAATAAGTCTAAAGGACATTGACCTTATTTTATGTAATCTCTTTTTTTTTCATCTCAAGCAAAGCATACTTGACTACACAGAAGACAAAGATATCCACTTAGACCTTCGCTCTATTCTGTGAAAGGTACCACTTTTCATGATTCCCGTAAACGAATACGTTTCTTTGAACAATTTCTCTAAGTTTATCGTGATTTTGTTAAGGGTCTGCGAATTGATAAGAATATTAGTTGAACATCAAGATCATTGTAAAAAAACCCTTTTTACTCCAGTTTGTGACTATTATAAAAGTTACGTACGTAAGTAAAATACGTAGTTGAACACAGTTGAGAATTGCGGTAATCACACGGAAGAGAAGAATACGATTATCGTTTAAGAGAGGTAGGGCACAGCGGATAATCCGCTGAAATCGGAGCAGCCCGTCTGGGGAAGGACCTCCACCTTATAGAAGATCGTAGCCAAATAGCATTAGTCTCGGCCATGCTGTGCTCCTACGGTGAGTAAGGTCTCCAGAGCTCCACTTGGGGAGTTGGGAGGGTTGGCAACGCGTGAGTGATACCCCCGGTATTGCAAGCGTCTATAGGCTACGGTGATGCTTACCATCAGGCGGGCCGTACGCTTGCTTGTCAACTTTGTGGTATAAAAAAAAAAAGTTAATAAATACATAGAATAAAATGTCTCAGACTTTTCAGTTCCACAAACAGCAATTTGAGTGTTCCACATACTGTTAGAACTCAATTAAAACTAAACTGTTATTCCTCCCGTTATATAAGTAACGAGATCTGTGATTGTTACATTTTCTTAAGAATTATATATGGAAGATACCTAACCCTTTGAACTTGCTGCAGGCGATGTGGAAGCAACTCGTGTTAATGTAACGTTTATTGGATAGGGTGAACTCGCCCAGAGTCGTATTAAGGCTAGCACGTATTGGTGGTCGTGAAATTAAACTGTGCTTATCTTATATCTTATTATAGCGTAGGTAGTTTATTTTGTAAAGTACGATCGAGTTTCATAGTGTATGAGTCTTTGTTTCGAAGTTTGAGAGGCTATGTTTAGCTGTAAAGTCGACATTAGCGAAATGAGGACGATTGGCCATTGACAGCAGTGAAAGCCCATTGGATAAAGAATCAGATTATTAACCGAATGGTAACTGATTAAATTTTATGAAAACATTTCAGGGCGTCGCATGAATTACTTTGAATTATTTATCACATATCTACTAACTTTCTACCTGTTTTACTCTCCATTGTATGACATAAAAAACACAAATGGGTAGATTTCCATGAAAATAATAAATGTTCTCAAATGATTTCTGGTTTGGTGTAAACATAGCTTTATCTAGCGCTCAATGGTAACGTTGACCTCTGGCTCTAGAACAAATCTTTTGAGACGTAACTTGGGATTTGCATTCCTTACTGCTTATTGAGCGTCTTATCTGGTATCTGTAGTGTTTGTTTCAGTTTTAGGATAACCTAATACGCCTCACCATTTTAGTTAATATACAGACAGAGTGGATCAAACGGTGACGTAAATTTTTTTTATTGTTGACATCTGGGTGTACCTGAAAATACTCTATGAAGTTCTGCGATTTTTTTCATTTTTTTGTTGTTTTCGAGCAAAAGGGCTAAGTACTCGATGTTTTTGGATAATATATTTTTTTGCATTTTGAGAAATTTTGACTTCTCATTATAGGATAACCAAGTTTTCAAATAAGTATTTGAAATTAATGTAAAAAAAAAGTTAACTGTTGATTTTCATGTATAAGTGCTAGCTTGCAAAATATAACATTTTGACATACAAAAGTACATACTGGTGTTAATTCTTTTGTACATTTAACTAGACATAACTAATTTTGACAGGACTAGAAGTGTTGCTATCCTTGTCACTAATTGTAAACGAGGGAAGGACAACAATAGCTTTGGTCCTGTCAAAATTAGTTTAGTCTAGTTAAATGACGACCTCCGTGGCGTAATGGTTACCACGCCAGACCGCCGCCCAGGAGGTCCCGGGTTCGATCCCCGGTCGGGTCATGATGAAAAACTAACTTTTTCTGATTGGCCTCGGGTCTTGGATGTTTATCTATAGGTATATGTATTTGTCATAAAATATAATATCGTTGAGTTAGTATTCCATAACACAAGTTTCGAACTTACTTTGGGGCTAGCTCAATCTGTATGAATTGTCCCTATATATTTATATTTATTTATATATATTTAAATGTACAACAGAATTAGCACCAATATCCTGTAAATTACTTTAATCTACTTAAAATAAACGATTTTATTATATTTATTTTGTAGAGGTAATTTATATATTTATTTTATAACTGTATATTACGCAAGAAAAAATACAGGCAGTTTATCCTCGGAGTTCAGTAAACTAATAAAAGATGAAGAAAGAAACTGTGTGCGAAGAGGTGGGTTCTGCACCGCAGGACATATATGATATGATTATTTTTATGTAATTACAAGATACCTACGTGTCTTCACTGTTCTAGTTATGCGTAGGGTTGGCAGTACCCAAGATAAAATTGTTATTTTGTAGTTCCAGTAGGTACCAGAACGTTAACAACTAGCTGACTGATTCATTCTTTTTAAATTCGCGACCACACTTTAACTATGCTAGAAAGTTGTGGTTTTTTTCTGGGGTGTCTCTCCTACACATGAAGAGTGGATGAATTTTGATCTAGGAGCCAGCTCGGACACTAAAAACCTGATTTTCGGCAACCCCGTGATTTGTCATTAGATAGGTCTTATTCTGACATTATACATATTAAAATTAGGGATTTTAATAAATATGGATTTTCTATTTAGGCATTTTAATTTCTGGATTTTAATATAGAACCGAGTTAGCAACATACAATATTTTAATTTATGCGTCTGACAGCCCTGTTAGTGTATAGAACTCGTTAGCTAACATAGCTCCTCGGGAGACGTCGGAGGTGCAAATCTTGTTACCACAATTCGCACAGTATTATTAATGAATAAAAATATTCATAAAATACCTAAATATTATAATGATGAAAACAATATGATAATATATCTAGACTAGACAATAATGTTTTAGTTAAATAGGTCCTTTAGATAATATAGATCTGATGATTCCTCAAACCGCGGTTTTCAAAGACGTATAGCAACTTTGAGCAGGCAGTGTTGACCACTTCGAGCTTAAATGCTTGAAATTTTATATTTTTTAACCTGGATTAACACAATTATTCCTGATATGATTCTAGGAACGGGAAGAACGGGAGTAAAACCGCGAGCATCAGCTAGTTAAGTAGACAACAACTAGTTAAGAGAACTTTAAAAATCCGTCATGTTAAAGCACGTAACATGTGTTAAGTTTTCTTTGAAGTTTATAACAATATTCAAAAGTTTGTAGAAACCTGTAAAGTGTGATAAACAAGTTTTACGTAAACTATCAAGATACACTTCTACTTAGAAACTTTATATCTACACTTTGTACATTATTTTCAGGTGTGTTCTGAGTTATTAAGTTACGGAGACATTAACACAAAAACAGATTTAATCCTATTTTTATTGCACGACATATCTCTTAATTCGAGACTTTCAAAATGCTGTATAGTATACGTACCTACATCCTTTTTTCTGACATACCTACTGCCAATGAGATTTTATATATTTTATGACAAGAGAAGTAACGTCATACAAAGCATTCGTAAAAAGCCGCAACCACTTTAGAGTGTTAAAGACGTAGCTTTGAAACCGATACATATTCCGAGCATATGCCAAAGTAAAATATGTTTGTCTCTTTTTTTCTAGAGTCAAACTAATTATGTCAAAATGAGACAAAAGCATTACTCCCAGAAAAATGGTCAGAGTTGCCAGCTCATGAATAATTTTCCCATTGAATGAATGTTATATGAGTCTTTTTTTAAAATAAAAAAAAGTTTTTATACCATATTATTGTTTCTTAGGTGACAGAAGAATTAAAGATAGGAAGAAATAAATATATAGATGCGTAAATATTGGTACATACATATTATATTTCAAGAATGAATCATGGCGGAATGGAGAAGTTTCCATTTTTTAGTCATTGATGAATCTAACCGATGCAGACCTACTACTATTATCTATTCTGTGCTACTACTAACTTTTAGCAGAGATTTTTTTTTGTTTTCTTCACCCATTCTGGGTAGGCAAAGGGAACTATGCCCATACAGCCAAGTCTTCAGTAGATTTTTTTTATTGTTAAGAAATGAAAATGAAATTTAAATAAAATAAAATAATAAATTTAAATAATTTGAATAAAATACAACTTAAAACAAAAAAAACTATTGTACTCAATCGAACATTTGATAATTGCAGAAACAATTTAAATTAAACACCGTTACCACAATGAAAAAGATGAAATTGTTTCTTCACTGTCATAGTAATAATATCATTATGTCAAATGTCAGTTAAAAGCCATATCAAAAAGAGGAAAATGATTTGTTTTTTCTTGTCTTGACGTGCGTAGCACTAGCGATTGATTTTAGTATCAATCAATTCTAAGTAAATAATTAATTCTAGTTTGAGCCTGGTTGTAGGTTTACTTCTACTGTGTTACTAATAATGATACATAAAGGCGTATGAGTTCGTCATTGACTAAACTCCTAACATTTGGGAAACTTAAAATCGTTTTTACTGGCAATACTGTTGGCAAAAACAATGCGTAATATATTAATTTCGATTTTAATACTATTTTGGTATAATTTTAACATAATTAAGCATTCTTATTTGTGAAAAGTGATACCACTTGCTTTGTTATTAGTTTGGGATCACGACACGTTTTAACAGTGCATTTAACCATTTTTGTGATATTATTGTGAGATACGCATTCACTGAACGTCAAACTACGACTAAGTCGGAAGAAATTCAACTAAGGCTGTGGCCTCAGTCGACGTGGCAGCGGGTATGTGTCAAACATTACGAATCTATAGTAAATAACAGATCACTGCCTACTGCAGACACAAGCAAGCGAGCAACCTGATGGAAAGCAACCTATAGCTTGGTAACAGGACTAACAGGCGGTGGACCCATACATACATACATAAATAATCGGAAGTAGACAAACAGTTTAGAGGTATAGACAAATACGGAATCCTAAAATCGTAATTGTGACTCGTTAGATTAACTTAATCAAACCAAATGTATTAATTTCCGTCTTTGTCCTATATCCTCAAGATATCATTGAAGCAACACAGTCGTTTTTTATAGACTAAGCACCCTTTTACTTATGGAAGTCCTAAATGAAGTCATACATCTGGAAACATATGCCTAACGTACAGCCAGTAACTCTTTGAAATGTCATATTTAATATTTAGATGGTTATTCTTAGTAAAACCTCAGGTAAAGAAATTGCTATTCTTGGCATCTATCACAAACAAAGAAAACACGGAACAAAATTCAAAAAATCGAATGTCATTTCGATGTTGATTGCCAGTTATAAAAATCTGTTTAATATTCATCGAATACAATCGATACTTTTATTGTCTCGTTACGGGGGTGCCGTGATAATAATTCGATTTGCAATATTTTCTTTCGAAGTATCAGATTTATTTACGATTTTGTTCCATTATTAAATTAATGTCCAATAAAATTGTCCGCATAATGGCGGTGTGAGCTAAAGACTTATGTAGGTAAGTATATCTGAAATTGGAAGAAGATCCGGGATTATGTTTTTTGTTAAAAGGGAAATGTAATGAATGGTGTATGCATACTGTTCTAACTCATTCGAGAATGAATCACTGGAATGAGAAATGTTCATTTTCGTTTTGCATATTATTTAAATCGGTCAACCCTTCTCTGAGGAATGTATTAATTAATCTTCAAAGCTTAGCATCTCATTATTTTCGTGGAAACAACAATTTACCCATTGAAGTTGTTATGTTCGTTTTGTCAGAAACCAATTTCAATTGAGACAAGGAAAAAAATACTTACATAGTTGATATTTTACAATAATATCTAGTTAATTTTTATTGTAGTAAAATTAAAACTAGATTTATTGTAGTAAACTTTTTAGTGTTAGTTTAGTTATAAAATAATTATTCTAATTTAAAACTATAGAATACTGCAAATACTACTAAATTCGATATTTTTTTAAAGAATAGCAACACTATCAGTTTGTCAACCGTCAGAAGTGTCAGACGTATCAAACAAAAGACGCTTTGGTATTCGGTTGATAGCTAATTGGAGGTTATAATTTTAATAAATATCCTATTTTTTAAATAGTACTTACTATATATTAATGCGCGTAATTTAAATAAACAGTAAAAGTACCTTATTTTTATTGTGTTTACAGCAGTGTTTTATTTTGCATAATTTATCTTAAAGAGCGGGCGTAAACAAACAACAATATTCTTATCTTGACAGTGGCCTTGTTTTTCTGTGCCTATTAAAATCCTATTAATTACATACCTAAGTACTATTACATCAAAATATGACACAAATAGATGAGAAATATGTTAAAGATATTGTAACAAAAGTAGCGTTAACAAATAACTTAAAAAAATTCAAGTATTCTCAGTTAAAATTCGAGACCATAGCGCAGAATTATTTCGGCGTTCTTATTCCCGTCATTATAAGTGAGTTAACTGATAATGAAGAAGTAAATATAGATGTAGTTTTAAAATTAGCACCTACTGACGAGCGATACAGGGTCAGTGGGGCTCTAACTTCATTCTTTTTAAGAGAAATCTATGTATACTCCACTGTATTGAAAAAATATGAAGACTTACAAAGAAGTTTCACTACCTATTCTAAGTACGTGATACCTAAATGTTATTATGTATGCAACGAATATTGTAATGAGGTTATTGCTATGCAAAATATGTGTGGAGAGGGCTACAGACCTTACATTAGTGACATGACCATGGATCTCGAGCACATTAAGGTTTCCTTGTTATCTTTGGCAAAACTTCACGCCTTATCTTTTATCATGAAGGAACGAGATAGAAAGACGTATGAAGAAGCAGAGAAAATATGTCTACCTTTATCCGAAACATCAAACAAAAGATTTATGGAGATTCTGTTAGATAGACTTCAGAAAGCGCTAGACAAATTTGAGAACACTGATTATGTGGAATTATTGAAAAAACTAAAAGAGGATTATGTGAATCTAGTTGAAGCTGCAACTTCATCAGTGCAAGGAACTTGCATATGTCACGGAGATATTTGGAAGGAAAATATTCTTTTCAAATATGAGGTGAATTTTTGTTGATTTTGTTGCCATTATGCATTACGTGGAGTTGGTGCAGTTTCTTTATATTTACCGGTCGTTTGTGATGTCGACTGTAACTTTCTTTCTACCTTGTTAGGTTACATCCTTAGCATATTAATTCTATCCATCTTTTCTTTGGCCTTCCTATTTCTAGTAGTATTCATAGTAGCTATATAGCGCGTAAAATAAACTGACGACCACTGACGACCAGGAATATATTATAAATATTTTTTGCAGAACGATAAGCCGATTTCAGCATGTCTGATAGATTACCAAACTGCTCGCATCTGCTGTCCAGCATACGACACTCTATACCTCATAACATGCAGTACAGACGCTGAATTAAGAAGCAAGCACTTCGATGAACTATTAAATATTTATTACCAGATGTTCACAAAAGTCATAAAGGAAGCAGAATTGGATTCAACACTTTTATATTCATTGGAAATGTTTAAAAATGATCTGAATATTGTTAGCTCTGCGTGTTTTATAGTGGCTAACACTGCACTTTGGCTGTCAAATGGGTTGCAACAAGAAGGCCACGTTAAGAGTAAAATAGTGCTAACAACAGAAGAGGACAAGACACAAGCTGCAAACAGATATAAGAATATCATAAAAGGTATAATTGATGACTATGTAAGTTATGGTTATTTCAAAATGTAAAAATACAAAACGTTTGATAATGACAGATCAAATGTTTTTGAAAGAAATATCATTGCAATTTGCAATACTTTTATCATCATTATTAGCTCGCCCATTCCGCCCGCTAGCTTCGTCCCATTGCTGGGCTCTTCTGTACCCACCTCGATCCAAAGTGTGACTAATCATATGTTAGTAAAATATTTGTGAATGTCATCAATAATAAAATTGTACAATATGTAATTCTTGTTTAATTTTTCACATTTTCCTCACAGCGTTATCTCGTATCTAGTCATATCAATGTAAATATTATTTCTCATATTATACTTCTTAGGTATATTAATTTGTTTTTGAAACGCGTATCGACTTATCAAAGATAAACATCGATACCCCTGTTAAAAAATCTCTAGCTCCTACGTACTCACAGGACACGTTAAGCTGTTGATTGATCCTGACTGTTTTCGATACAGGATCACCAGTCCTTAAGCCAAGTTATTATTAATATTAAAAATACTGACGTAAACATGATATCGCAAAGGTGACATTAACTGCGGGTAGCACACAAAAACAAATAACAGAGGAGTAGTCGAAAAGAATGGACCATTATTTGATTCATCTACAGCAAAACTAAATGAGATGATTGAAAAATTTGAATACACTTGAAACTAGATGTTTTCAAATCTCGGAAACGAATTGGTTAGGATATGGTTAGAAAATCGTGTTATGCTTTCATTATTGAAGGTAGGTGGATTTAGGATTGTAATTAAAAACTGAGATTGAATTAATATGAGATTGAATGTTCTGCTTTTAGTTTTTACTTCTTACTTGAAATGAAATGAAAACGTTACATATAGATACATTTACGAGCACTTTTTCAGACTTTTATTTTAGACAAAATAATACAGATTTTACTCTTCACTTTATTTCAAATGCTACAGTGAAATAGAGGCCATACATTATATTATAATACATTATGTATTTGATAAAATTAAAAGCACGTAGGACTGCGCTAACGGTCATCACGATGCATAACAAAAATAATACAAATTCACCCTCCCGTTTGTAAATGTTCCAAAAAGGTTAAATTTAATTTCCGTTTAAGTACTAACAGCTTGTAAATAACTCACTCAGCTGACTCCCGTTAAAAGATAAAATATAAAATCTTCCTCTAGCGAAACGAGCCTCACTTCATTGAAATATTATTTCGCTGCGGAAATTTTAGCTAACCTTTGGCCTTCCTTTGCCATCCAAAATGGCTAGTTGTTAATGACATCAAGGAGTACCCAATGTCAGTGTTTATTGGAATGTATAAACACCATTGATTATGATAGTGGTTAATTCAAAACCATTTTCATCTTCACTACTTACTTTATTTCTTAAAAATGATATTGTAATTTCGTTGTACTTACATACTTGTTGTTTTTTTTTCGTTTGGCAATCGGACTTCAGACGAAGATTCCATTGTGCCATCATTGATTGAACCAAACGTTGAAACACAGAAATAAAATTTTTAGTCACGAATCCAAGTGGACGCTATCGTAGTTGGCACGTATTTTCTCTAATACTTTCGAAAAGAGTTTTTGTCTAAATATTTCTGACGTATTAGCAAATACAAATACTATGTTACTAAGCATTTTTTTATTGTGAAGTAATTTCACTCAATGTTGAAGCAAAGAAGAACTTTAAAAATGGCATTTCACATAATGCATTATTGCCATAAATATTTGTGAATTTTATAAAAAAATCCATAACTTTTTTCAGTTGTCGTTATAGCCAGTGCTGGACGGACGATAATTAAAATTTTATCATTTACTTTCTTTAGATTTCTCTGTCGGTGTATAGATTATACCTACTTTCAATATTATTTAAAAAAAAATTGTTTATTGCCATTGTCAAAGAACCCTTCGAGCTGAGATACTGTGAATACATTTGCAATGGCACCTGGCTTCGGAAATATAACTCGCACCGGGCACTCAAATCCCCTGCATAATGCAAATCTCTGTGGCCAGCCCTTAGAATAGCGAATTTAGAGCAAGTTCCTGATATTCGGACGTAGTTCCATTGTAGTCGAGAAGTTATTTTAGTATACACCTATCATTATTTTCAAGTGCGTGGCCGGACGACCATTTCGTGTAGAATAACTGAACTTTATTCAACTGGTATAGACAAAAGTAATAGAATTGAAAATTGGTGACGTCAACAGCTTGTTAGTCCTCTTATGTCATAAAAATACAGCAGATGACAAAAAGTTGCGGGAAGTGCACGAAAATAGTGTACATTGTCACGAAATCGTGATGAAAACGCCTAAAGCAAAGAGCTATGACCCGCTGGTCCAATTTTACTACTGTAAATAAAACCATCCTTAACAAGTTAGATTGTTCCAGTTAAGTGCAACGTTGTGTCTAGCGAAAGCTGCATATTTAACAGATCATGTTAGATATATGAACGGAGATAGAAATAGCATAGATAAAATAAGGAAATTGTACGCTGGAAGAACTTTATAGTGTCTCAAACTATTTTGATCATCAAAGTCAAAGATACTTTATTCCGTGGGCACTTAGACACGTTATTTAATTTTTTTTAGATATATATTATTGGCAAACACTCTTTATTTAAATAAAAAAATAAATAACCAAGGCAATAACAATTTAATACTTTTAACAATTATAATTTCAAACTTAAAAATAATTAACTAACAAAATGATGAAATATAATCAAAAGCTATAATTACAAAACTACAAATTATGAAATGATCGTTAGCAACAAAATCCGTGTACGCCCGTTCACCGTGAGAGTGCAAAGAAAAAGAGACCCGGTAGCTCCTGGCGCCGCGTTATATGCGTTTCTCCCCGCCGCGTTCCTGGTCTTCCACTGCGTTCCGTAGTGGGGTGAGGTGTACGCCCTTTTCAGGCTAATACGGCCTCTCCTGACGGCGGTGCGTCCTCGCCCGCTGATGATGAAGATGGTACAGGAGAAGGCTCGGGAACACCCGACGCATCTGCCACTCCTGCGATCTCATCGTGGTGCAAATCATCAGACACTAGAACATAGAAATACAATCTTTTAGAAAAACTCACTATTAAGTTAACGAGTGCACGCCAGATTCATTACACACACGTGCCACACACGAAACCGCCAATCCTTCAAATCAGAAACATTGCACGGTTAAGTAAATACACATGTATAATAAATCTAGCAAGAACAGAACAACATAAAAATAATGAGTAATGAACTGAGTTTTGTGTCCAGTGTTTAGTGCATGTTATGTATTTTAAAATAGGCGCCATACAATGATACATAGAATAAATACAAAATTACATAATAGAATAATAGCACGACTTAGATATCATTTGATCCTGTGACCAAATAATATC
The DNA here is from genome assembly GCA_905163395.2 of Endotricha flammealis. Taxonomy (NCBI): domain Eukaryota; kingdom Metazoa; phylum Arthropoda; class Insecta; order Lepidoptera; family Pyralidae; genus Endotricha; species Endotricha flammealis. Next base: position 8,207,031 of record LR990868.1, read on the forward strand.
GAAGTCCAAGAACATGGCATAGCCCGCAGGATACCATACATTTGAACATAGCCCGCAGGATATTCAGTAAATAAGTTCACAACGGCATAGCCCGCAGGATACCACACATCTGAACATAGCCCGCAGGTTATTCAGGAAATAAGTAAACAATGGCATAGCCCGCAGGATACCACACATCTGAACATAGCCCGCAGGTTATTCAGGAAATAAAAGTAAACAATGGCATAGCCCGCAGGATACCACACATCTAAACAATGGCATAGCCCGCAGGATACCACACATCTGAACATAGCCCGCAGGTTATTCAGGAAAATAGAGAGTTGTCCTTGTCGGGACGTCTCCCACAGGCGTACGAGTACCACAGTACCCTGGACCCTCCATGCTAAGTATAAATGAACACTCACATTCAAAAAACGCAGTGCACACATCCGGGGTCCACTCGCCTCGCCATAAGGTCATATATTCGGCTGCCGCCTGAGTCGTTTTACCCAGCGAGCCAGCCAACAACTTTAGCTCATATCGGTTATGAGGCAGTACCTTGCACACGCTGTACGGGCCTCGCATACCCGAATCCAGCTTGCCAGTAGCTTGCGCGCTCTTTTTAACGAATACCATATCGTTAAGTTGAAATGAACGCGGCGGCTTACGCCCCTCGTTCACGCGTGCATCTTGTTGAGTGCGATTGGCCTCTAACGACGAGCTGGCTCGCTGCCTCGCGAGCTCACGCAGCGACTCGCGGTTCGGGCTGCATCCCTCTAAGGCGACATCTCGCACCAGGGCACGGATGACGGGCGTCACGGCCTCGCTGCCAACCAACAAATGAAAAGGAGAATGTTTAGTTGATTTTTGTACAGTTATATTCAATGTTAACTGTATTTTCCATAAAATATCAGACCATTTATTTTGTCTGAAATTACTCTCAACGCGGATCATATTTAATATACTACGACAATACCTTTCTACTTGACCATTACTTTGGTGCATTTCAGGGGTTATCATGTGAATCTTACAACCTAACTCATTAAGCCAGTTTACAAAACTACGGCCTTCATACACGCGTCCGCGATCACACACTACTAATTTAGGCGTACCGAAAAGTGAAATAGAATTTTCAAAAATTCGCTTTATCTCGCCTGAATCTTGTCTAGCAATGGGATAAAGAAGGCAGTATTTTGTAAATGCGTCTATGATAATTACAACATATTTATTACCATTCGAATCGGGAAGTGGGCCCAAAATGTCACTATGAATGGTCTCAAATGGTACACTAGGCTTAGTCCACGACTCGATTGGTTGTAAAGGTTGTCGAGGAACCTTTTTATGAGACAAACATACAATACAATGTCGCACATACTTTTGCACGAAACTTTTTAATGAAGGGAACCAGAAATGTTTAAGTATTAATTCCACAGTCTTATCAGCACCAATATGTTGGTGCTCATCGTGGAAAATACGCAAGAGACTGAGCCTGTGGCCCTTTGGGATATAACAAAGCAACCGTGGTTGTTCCCCCACAGGTTCATAATTATAATATAAAAGGTCGGCTTATATCGTCTAGGGTCCAAGTTACCATCGCATAGCTTTTGAAGTAAACATCGCGTTTCCTCATCAGCGCCTTGGGCTATTTGAGCCCAGTTTGCTGGATTACGGATTTCACATACGTTAACAGCGTTGCGACTTAAGTAGTCAGCATGCGATAATGCGGACCCCTTACGATACACCAACTCAAAATCAAAATCCTGTAAATAAGTCCACCACCTAGCAGTCCTAGGCAGCAGATCTTTTTTACGCTGTGTAAGCTTTAAAGAGTTACAATCCGTAATAACTTTGAAATGTATGCCTATAAGGTAGTGACGGAAATGTTGTAACGCTTTAACTACGGCCAGTGTTTCAAGCTCATAGGAGTGGTAACGCGCTTCTGCACCTTGTGTAACTTTGCTAAAATAAGCAACAGCGCTTTTACGACCACCCTCATGTACCTGCAACAACACGGCTCCGAATCCTAGTGCGGACGCGTCCGTATGCACCTCTGTAGGTAAAAGTGGGTCAAAAATGTCAAGAGTGGGTTCAGTGGTGAGACGGTCAATAATCTCTCTACGTACAGATTCCTGTACACTACCCCATTTAAATTCTACACCCTTACGCAACAGATGCGCAATACAACTGGTCTTAATAGAATATTCAGGTATATAACGCCGGAAATACCCCGCCAAGCCCAAAAACTGTCGCACCTGTTTAACGTTACTGGGTACCGGAGCCTTAACAAGGGCTTCTATCTTATGCGGACTCGGCCTAACCTGACCATTGCCGATTCTGCGTCCCAAATATTCAATTTCGTTAGCAAGAAACGAGCACTTTTTCAAATTAATTGAAAATCCCGCGTCAGTTAAAACTTTGAGTACTTCTTTCAAACTCTGCAAACCTTCAGCAATAGTTAGGCTAGGGATAAGGACATCGTCTATATAACAAAGCACTTTACCGGATTCGATAAAAGGACGCAGCGTTTTAGCAATTATTCTTTGATAAACAACCGGAGCGTTCGCGAGACCATAGGGCATTTTTAGGTACTCAAAATGCCCTTCGGGCGTTACAAAGGCCGTTTTTTGAATTGAATCCGACTCAGGGTCCAATCTGATCTGGTGGAAACCTGTCGCCATATCGAGGCTAGTAAAAAACTTGGCTTTGCCCAAACGATCGATGTGATCATCGATCAATGGCAGTGGATAGCGGTCTTTGATTGTTTTTGCATTTAGAGCTCTATAATCGACACACATCCTGTCACTGCCATCCTTTTTCTTAACTAAAAGGATTGGGCTTGAATATTCCGACTCCGATTCTCTAATGATATTTTTTTGAAGTAGATCCTGAATAATATCCCTAACGCGTAATTTTTCGTCGTGGGATAACTTATAAGGCCTATACACAACTGGGGTTTCATCATTGAGTCGAATGCGCATCGAGCCTGTTGTAACCGTGGATGTCGCGGTACCAGTTATAAAATTATCGGAAAATTCGTGAACTATCGCAATGAGCTGTTCCCTATCAGAACCTGTCAAAGGTGTATTAATAGGAGGCTGCGCACTCGATTCAATTGCAAAAACCTCATTCGCCCTCGTTATCTTATGTTCACCCTTTGTTCGCGTATATACTACCCCGTCTCGATTCAAAACATCAGTACCAATAATAATGGGGGTACTTAAACAAGAGCCAGGTACAATAAAAAAATCGATTTCTAACGTAATGTACGGAAATTCAATTGTTAAAGTGACGTAAGAAGTGGATTCGACCTCCTTACCACCTATACCTTGTAAAAGTCGATAAGAGGGTATCTTTTTACAATTAAAATGTTTTAACATCGATTCCGACATTAAAGAGATTACTGACCCACTGTCTATCAATATATCGACAGGCACACCCTGAACAACGGCAGTAGTTATATCGTCACGTCTAAGATTGTCACATATCTCACGGCAAAAATTCACATTATTACTTCCCCTTGAATCTGAACGCTGCTTCGCAAAACAGTCTTCCATTTTATGACCCATTTTTTTACAAAATGTACAAGGTTCAGACTTAGAAACAGATTTATTAAAATTAGTATTATTTTTGAGGGTAGAAGTTGATACATTCGGAACATCGGTTTTTCTTCGTTTTGGACAATTATTTTGTATGTGTCCAATGTCACCGCACAAATAGCAATTACCTTTATACCCTCTGTTAAAACGATTATTATCAAAGTGAGAATTACGTTTAAGCAAATTATTTGGATTACGTACTCTTGTGAATTGATTGCCACGAGATGGTTTGACATAAATAGATAAAAAGGCAACAATATCGTTAGGCATTAGTTTTGCATTAGTCGCAGCCGCTCGTATGTGAGGGTCGGTTATGCCACGAATAACTATTGCCGTTATAAGCTCATCGCTTAGACCATTAACAATACGTAAACGAAGCAATGATCGTCTCGCATAATCAGCGTAAGTTGGATAGTTATCCGAATTACTCTTCATAGTTTCAAATAAAATATTAGCAATATCAATATCATGTGGACACAATGATTTAAAATCAGTTTTAAAATTATGCCATGAGCGATCGTTTGAAAACCACTCGTTTAACCAAACTCGCGCATCTCCTTTTAAACAATTAGCTATGCGAGACAAACATTCCTTATCATCCCAATTGTTCAATATACGGGCACGGTCTACCTCCTCACACCAAATATCAAAATTATTCACTGACGGGTCAAAATTCGAAATATAAAAATGGTTCGATCTTACCGGAGTCAGCGAGGATATGGCCCCAACGAGCCTGTTAGTCACCTCGGTCAGGGCGGCATCGGTACCGGAAGTTACAGCGGACCCGTGCGGGGTCCCAACCAGCTCCCTGCTCTCGTCTGCCTCGTTGAATGATGCCCGAGGCTGCGAGGCCGATGCTGGCAGTACCCGCAGCTCGCTCGCGCTGCTGGTGCGTCCGGCAACAGCCACGGCAGTCTCTGCCGTAGGGTAGTCCCGAGAGGTGCCGGCTTGCGCCAGCGGCCGTGGCGACGGCGGCGGCAGCGGCGGCGGCTGCGGCGGCGGCATGCTCTCCAGTGCGTTGATACGAGTTAAAATCGCCTGTAGCTGATCCTGTAAACTCTCAGGCGCCGGGCGAGCACGCGTTTTACGTTTAGACGAGCTTGTAGGATCCGACATAATTTAAAACGTTATTTTTTTTAATTATTATTATTATTATTTTTTTTTTTACTGTGAGCCTTATAACTACTATAGCCAGGATGCGAAAGCTGATAGGACAATGGTGTCCTATCCCACTTCTGATATTGGCAAACACTCTTTATTTAAATAAAAAAATAAATAACCAAGGCAATAACAATTTAATACTTTTAACAATTATTATTTCAAACTTAAAAATAATTAACTAACAAAATGATGAAATATAATCAAAAGCTATAATTACAAAACTACAAATTATGAAATGATCGTTAGCAACAAAATCCGTGTACGCCCGTTCACCGTGAGAGTGCAAAGAAAAAGAGACCCGGTAGCTCCTGGCGCCGCGTTATATGCGTTTCTCCCCGCCGCGTTCCTGGTCTTCCACTGCGTTCCGTAGTGGGGTGAGGTGTACGCCCTTTTCAGGCTAATAATATATTTTCTAAACTAACTAGCATTTCAGAATGACCATTCAGAAGAAAATGCCGAAAGAAACTCTGTCAATATAGGTCTTTTTACTAAAACCTTAACTTACACTGCCGCTCTTCTACAGCAGCGTGTTGATATAGCAAAATTTTGGGGACCAGGTGGAGCTGTGTGAATCGTGAACAATTTATTTGTAAAAACTTTTAAGAAAAACAACATGATAAAAGTTGTTCCATTATTTATAAAAGTTTTTATTGTATTTCAAATTACTTTAAATAGACCATCTTATCAAAGAAAGCTGTTTCGTAATTATAAACGTTTTTTTAAGCAATAAGGCCGCCATTGCAATTGCTGACAACAATCTTGTCAGGGCAATCTACAGAGCCACAAATTTATCTGTGACGATGGATGGCTGGGGCTCTTTCAGCCTGTCATCACCCATTGTTGGGTTTAGGCCTATTCATTGGTTTTCCATAAGGGTCTTGTTCTGGCAGTGCGCATTCAGGATTTTCCTGCGATTTTGGCAATGTCATCAGCCCAGCGCATGGGCTGCCTCCCTATCTTCCGACGACCGGTTCTTGGGTGCCACTCGGCAATCTTACGCGTCCAGCGACCATCATCCCTCCTACTCATGTAGCCTGCCCATCTCCACTTTAACCTGGACACTACTATAGCGATGTCAGTAACTTCAGTGCGCTTCCGTATCTTTTTGTTTGGGATGCGGTCTATGAGCAAGATACCTTTTTTTTTTTTTTTGTTTATAGTCAGGGAAAATGCATTACTGCATGCCCCGCCGCTTGGGGAAGCGGCGGGGGTATGTCGGGCTCCCCCTCTTATGCCACTTAGGGTATACCGACTAAAAAACCTGACTGACTACCACCTTGTCCGCCTAGATGGGCGGGGCCACGGGAACTAAGATACTTCCGTGACCCCGCCGGCGGCTGTCCGAAGACCCTTCGTTTTGGGTTCGGCACTATTGGCGGCGCGCACATACGAAACTTGGCGCGCCGCACCGCTCGGGGACTTCCGATCCGATGGGCGACGGTTTCCCCTAACCGCCGCCCGGAAGCCCCCGTTAAGGTGGTAGTCGCCGGGCATGCGCCATGCGCCTACCGCCCGGTCTTTTACGGCGGAGCGGGGGGGGCGGCTGGATCCGCTTCCCTCACCCGCTCCGCGGCCTCCTTCTGCGTCAGTACTTCGTCGCAGAAGGAGGCTACCGCGTCCCACGACCTCTCGCTCTCGACCATCTGATGAACAACAGCCGGGAGCGAGAGGTCGTCGCCAATAACAGCCACGAGTGCGGCGCGAGGCGCAGCCCACTCGGGACACTCCTCCGAGATTCCTCTCCTCGCCACGCTGTGCAGGTACCAGCCGAAACAGCCGTGGCCGGACAATACCTGCACAACGTGGTACGACAGCGCACCGTGGCGCCTCCCTAACCAATTGCTTAGGACCGGTTGTATGGCGTCCACGGTGCGCTGCCGTGGCGCTCCGGACCCTCTCTCGGTCTCTCTCAGCCGCGCATCCCATTCCCGGACGAGGGACCGCTGGGCATTCTCCCTCCAGCGCAGGACCCCATCCGGGAACGGGTCTCCCCCTCGGCGAGCTTCGGCGGCGAGTCTGTACGCCGCCGCCAGCACAACGGCGTCCAGCTCCCACGGCGGACTTCCGGCAATCGCACACGCCGCCTCGAAGGAGATGGTGCGGTATCCTTTTATTACCCTGACCGCCATGGCCCGCTGCGGTTTCCGCAAAAGGGCCAGATTGCGGGCGGACAGGGTATCGGCCCAAAGTGGCGCGCCATAAAGGGCCATCGACCGCACCACCCCCAAATAGAGGCGGCGACAGGCGACGCTCGGTCCGCCGACATTCGGGAGCAGACTGCCGAGCGCGGCAGCGGCCCCCATCAGTCGCGGCACTAGTCGCCGGAAGTGATCGGCGAACGTCCATCGACCGGCGATGGACACACCCCCGACGACCAGGTGCGCTCCTGGAGGTGGCGAATTCCGGGGCCCATGAAAGCACAGGGCCTCGGTTTTGTGCAATGCCACCTCCAGGCCCAACCACCGAATTCGCCGAACCACGTGCGCGACCCCGGCCGTAGCCAGCACGGCCGCATCGCGGTGGGTCTTGCCGCGGGACGTCACGAGGGTATCGTCGGCGTAACACAAAACGCCGACACCTCTCAAGTTGGCGCCCCGCAGCACCCAATCGTACCCGATGTTCCACAGGAGTGGACCCAAAACCGACCCCTGCGGAACACCGCACGTGACCGCTCTGCGGCCGTACCCGCCAAAGACCGGGTACACCACCTCTCGCGCGCTCAAATATTGCGCGACAAACTCCGACAAATAGCGTGGCACCCTGTGGTGCGCAAGCGCTGACCGGATTACCTCCCAGGGGAGCGTGTTGAAGGCATTGGCGATATCTAAAGATACCTCCAACACGACCTCACCCCGGGAGGTGGCCTCGTCCGTGAGGGTCCGCAACCGCGTGACCGCGTCCATCGTGGACCGGCCGCGGCGGAAGCCGAACTGCTGGTCGCTCAAGTCCGGGCCTACCTCCTCCAAGTGCTGGATGAGGCGAGCCGCGACTACTCTTTCCAACAGCTTACTCGCCTCATCCAACAAAACGATGGGGCGGTAGGCCGACGGCACATCAGCTGGCCGGCCGTCCTTTTGTAGCAGGACCAGCTTGCCGGACTTCCACCGCAGCGGCACACAACGACGGACGAGACACGCGGTGAGCAGGTTCCTCAACCGCGGTCCGAGGCCTTCCTCGTCAAGGGCCAGCGCCCACACACGGCCCGGGATACCGTCGGGGCCCGGGGCGGCGTTGCGCGCAGACATTCGCGCCACCGCCGCCCAGAGCTCCCTTTCGGTCACCGGGGGCACCACGCTATTTCTGTCCTCTTCCTCCTCCTCCTCAGGCGCCGCAGGCGGCGGCGCCATGGCCGGAGGTGTGAACGCGCCACGCTCCGGGAACAGTGATGTGATAACACTTTCCCGGAGGGCTGGCTGGAGGCTCTCCGTTAAGGGGCATAGGGGCGCAATTTGGCGCGCACCTGCCTGTATGGCCTCCCCCACGGATCTCGGTTCAAGTCCTCCAGCAATTGGTTCCACGCCTCCGACTTCGCCTCGCGGATGGCCACCTGAAGCGCCTTTTTGCCCTGCCTGTAGGACTCGTACAGGCGGGCCTCCTCATCCTCCTCGCGATTCGCTCGGCGGCGATACCGGGTGTACCGGCGGCGGGCTGCAACGCACGCCCGACGCAGCTGGGCGATCACTTCGCTCCACCAGTACACCCGGCGTCTGGAGCGACGCGGCCCTACGCGGGGCATGGAAGCGTTACATACGCTCGTCATGGCCGCGCAGAGTCGCGCCGCTTCCTCCTCAACGTCGGTGCTCGCTGGATCTCTGGGGCCGCGCTGCCAGCTATGGACCAGCACGGCCAACTCCAGCTGCTCCTTATCCAGCTTGGTCAGTGCCCAACGGGGGCCGCCCCCCACCGGGGACCGGCCTGGGCCGACATCGGTCGCTGGGACCGTGGAGACGTCGAACCTCTCCGTCTTGCGCCAGCTTCCGCTTCTTGATGCGGATCGTGAGCGGGCGCGCTCCAGCCGACCTGACCGACAGCATGCTTGCCGCCGAGTCAGAGTCCGAGAGCGTCGGCCCAAATTTCGGGCGACTGCTCTCCGCACCACTTCCTTGCGTCTCTTCCAGCCGGTGTAATAGCACCACCGGCGAGCGACATACTTCCCTTCTGCTCTCCTCTCCAACCTCTACAACCTCCGCACTCTCTTCCACCTCCAAACCGTCAATTTTGTTTTTTGTTTTAATTATTGGCATTGTTGTTCCCACGAGTAGGCTCGATATAGTGGGGTCCACTGCGGGGTGACGGCCATTCCCGACAGTAAGGCACTGGTACGCCCGCTCGGTTGCCAGTTCCGGCGGGGTTGGACCGCTAGTGACCAGTCTCCGACTGGCCACGCATCCCCTCGGCGCGGTCCGAACCTTGGGATTCGGGTGATTTTTTATAGAGGTTTTCTTCCTCGCGACCCGGGCGGTTAAGCCAAGGCCCCCGGTCCCGTGAGAGAAAACGTCCCACGGGGTTACGGTCTGCGCTCGCCGGCTGGTTAGGCCGGCGCTCCGCCCGCATCCGGGCTCCACTCGGCCGTCCCCTTCCGCGACTGCGGTAAGGAGACGGCGTCCGCGTCTTCCACCCACTCACAAACGTGAGCACGGAGAGCGGACCACGTGTCAGGACTTTAGCCGCCGGCAAGAACGCGCCGGCGTGGCCCGGGGTGGACCACGTGGAGGTATCCTGACCACCACCCCATGAGCAAGATACCTAGCATTGCTCGCTACCTGAAGTTTTCGCACGAGTTTGGAAGTAAGTGTTTATTGCTGACAGCAATCTTCTCAACTTCTACTTCTATTTTTCGCATCTTTCATACATCAATGTTTGGCAGGTGCCAACTGAGATTTAAGATTGAAATAAATCCTAGCACCAGGGAATTACTGTTTGCTGACTGAGAAAGAGATTCATTTATATTTTAAGTGCTTTTTATTTATCATAGTCAGCTATTTTAAATAGTTTTCTGGGTAAATCGAGCGGAATGACCTAAGTATGGCTCGTTTTGTTAAATGCTACTAATGGATTGAGGCTATTGCCCTTTTGACTTAGTAGTTTCTAGACTAAGCCATCTAACAAAAGCCTAAGTTGGTACTTTAATACCTTCTATATTTCAAACAGGTGTATGCGGAAGACCAGCGCGGTGGAGTCGGACGACCTGATGGTTTATGCTGAGTAAAACTACAAATGGATAAAAATATTTTTTTTTGTATTCTGCATGTAAGTAAGTTAATGTTACATTAAATAATGGCTGTCACTGTCAAACTAAGAGATTTGATGCGGTATTTAGATTAAATTGCGTTTCAAAAATTAAATAAATCCTAACTATAATATTATAAATGAGAAAGTGAGTTTGTTTGTTATTTCTTCACGGCTTAACTAATCATCCGATCATTATGAAAATTTGTATACATATTGTCAGGGGTACAGAGCCCAACATAGGCTACTTTTTATCCCGTGAAAGTATGTCATTCCAATGGAAAAATATTTTTTCTGCTATAGATGGCGCTGCTATTCGCAATTGCCGACCAACAGATGGCGCAACAAGTCGCGCTATATGTGATCTTAATCATAAAATTAACCGCGAGCGAAGCCGCGTGCAAAAGCTAGTAATAAATAATTAAGAGAAAGTGAGTTTGTTTGTTAGTTTGTTTGTTTGTTATTCCTTCACGGCTTAACTAATCAGCCGATCATTATGAAAATTTGTATACATATTGTCAGGGGTACATAGCCCAACATAGGCTATCCCGTGAAAGTATGTCATTCCAATGGAAAAATATTTTTTCTACTATAGAGGGCGCTGTATCGGCCAACAGATGGCGCGGGTTTTGTTGTCAAACGAGATCTATGTCATAATATTACCGCGAGGAAAAGCTAGTAAATAAATAAGTTAAAGTTAAATTAATATTCAAATCTTTTTTATAAAATTTGAGAACCAAAAATGCCGTGAGAATTCCAACAGGCAACAATAACGCGCCTCAGTCCCCGCTATTTGTAAAGGACAAAAGTTTATTGTTATAAATTGCAGAATATAAGTAAAGTTGCGCGGCCCACCTCTGTTATCTAAACTGCTTAACTAAACTCATTAAAATAATAAAAGCTTCAAACTAGACTACCTACGTATAAAGTATTTCTTCCGACAACACTTCCAGGCGTCGTTTCCAGGATACAATTGTAATTAGAATCTTTAAGGATTCTGTGTCACCATCTTGTATCATTAAAATCTAGGATACACAAAAATATTGTAGTATGTAGCTAGGTGTTTTTTTTATGTCATAACCAAGGCAAACAAGCAAACGGAGCACCCGATGGTTACTGTCGCCTATGTAATATCAGAGGCACTACCAATGCGTTACATTCTACAAGGAAGAGAGTTGGTAGAGAAGGGAAAGGAGAAGGAGAAGGAGAAAGAAAAGGAAGGGCCAGATCCAGATCTCTCACTCGCCGAACGAAACGCAATAACGCCGATATTTTGAAAGAGGTGGTAGTTCCCCAATCAAGCTAACCCATTTTATAAATGCAATGCATCCAAACCAAATTTAATAAAAAAAAATGATTTTAATTAATTTTTATAGTTCAAATAAATATATGTAAAACATTTCTTTAAAAACAATTAGTTTTTTAATAACCTGACATTTCATATTAAAGATCGTTGTTTTAAAAAAAGCTTGCGCAGCACATTGTCCTTTTGCGTGTATGCATGAGATGCGCGGAGTATGTTAAAAACATGCACGATTGACATAGTACATGAATGCGGAACAACCATCTTTTTTGTGAGTAAACATTCCGTTAAAGCCATGCTCTCAGGTGTTGGGTTGGTACATGCTAGTAACAGTTTGTCAAGAGTGTTGGACTTGGCCACTTAAGTCGCGATTAAGGTGAACTCCCTCTAAGTTATTCACTGTAGAATGTTTTTTTCTCAAAAAAATTAGGAAGTATGGTAAAGTAAAGATGACATTAATGAGTTTACTAGCCTCTAGTCGACGATTTGAAGGCAATCTTGAAAACAACTAAACACATATAGTTTTTCTATAAATAAATAAATAATAAATATTCTTGGACAAATCACATAACGCCATCTAGTTCAAAACTAAGCAAAGCTTGTACTATGGATACTAGGTTGCTGATAAATATACTTAAATACTTTTTTTTGTAAGTAAATACTTATTATACACAGAAAACACCCAGACCAAGGCAAACAGACATGTTCATGCACACAACTGTTTGCTTTGCGCAGGATTCGAACCCGCGGCCCTTGGGACAAAGTGGCCATTGCTAGCCACTTGACCACCAAGCCTGTCAATAAATAAACAAACTATGTTAGAAGAAATGTATTTTATGTCATAAAATTGTGTTTGAATCAGCCTTATTGTAGTAACATAATGTGTGCTTAATCGAAATAATTAAAGTGATTTGTAATCGAATTATGTTTATTTAATTTCGATTTATATTTTAAATCAGATAATTGTTTGGAGCTTTCGTTCCAGAGCTCATTTAGCTATTTTACTCATCGATATTTATGTAGTATTTTACTTCCATGTCGCACTGTCTTCGATTATTTTAGGTGCGCCTCTTGACACACTAGTCCAGTGTAATAGACCCCTAGTTATTAAATGTAGAATGTCTTTCACCCAGAAAATAGCGGGAAATAAGGTAAATTCGTATCCTGGTAAGTAAGATTGACGCAAGGAGATTTATACACTCATCCTTGTAAATTGGTGCTCGTTTTTCTATTACGCTACTTGGTATATAAGTGCTTTAGAAGATCATCTGCCGACTGTTATTGCACTGTCTAACACTGTCTTAAAGATATTGACAGTGATCGTTTCGACAGTAGTAAATGTAGAATGAAATGAAATCGTTTTATCTGCAGAGTAAGTTGTTAAAAGCACTTTATCCAGGCATAATGTAACAGGAAAGGAAATAGCTATAGATACAATACGTTTTATTTACACAGAGATTTTAAGAGAGGTAAGGCAAAGCGGATAATCCACTCAAACCGGAGCAGCCCGTCTGGGGAAGGACCTCCACCTCACAGAAGATCGTAGCCAAATAGCATTGGTCTCGGCCATGTTGTGTTCCTTCGGTGAGTAAGGTCTCCAGAGCTCCACTTGTTTGGCAACGCGCGAGTGATACCCCCGGCCTCGGTATTGCAAGCGTCTATAGGCTACGGGAAAGCTTACTATCGGCAGGCCGTATACTTGTTTGCCACCTTTGTGGAATAAAAAAAAAGATCAAAAAACAGTATTATCAGTCGTATACTCTTGACAGAGTAGTCGTGGCCACGCGTGTCTCCCGGTAAAGCCTCACTACCGTTCTCCATCTGTCTCTGGTGGAAGCTTGTCTTGCGCATTCATTGAGAGGTTCCTGGGTCAGAGTCCTGATTTGGTCGGTCCAGCGCAGAGAAGATCGTCCTCTGGATCAGCAGCCATTGACTCGGCCCTGTACTACAAATGGCCCCACGGCATCACTTCCTCTTCGCATCACAAAAAACAGTAGGTATAAACAAATAACTTACAGACTAGTTATTTGCAACAAGGCTATAGGTGTAGTATACACCTATAGCCTTGTTGTATATATAAGGTGTAGTATACACCAAGGTCTTGCCTGACTCTGGACTACTCCTCCGAGATCTCATTTCTGGAGATGTGGCTAAAAATGGTTTGACAGATTTGTTTCAAATTAGGTACTTATACCTAATAATACCTAACAGATAGTTTAAAACCTGATTAACACACAACAGGATTTCGCTGGTAAAACCGCAGGCATACATTAATTATTCATACAAGTCAATGAAAATCCAACTTTGTGATTACTTTCAGATCTCACTAATGTCGTGTTTCAGAAGGCATTACTATTTTTAATGGGACTGTAACGATCTTCGGAGCTTCATTAAACTGTAACAAAAAGCTATGTTAGTACTAGTGGTACTTAACTGTTTTACTGTTGCAGACGAACCCATTACAAAGGTCAAATCGAATACCAATGTGAATAGGACTTAGTGCAGGTTCGATTCTTAACAATTACACTCAGAGATACACGCGACCGACACTTTAATTTGTGTCAATTAGTTTTTAATAATTATTGTATTTATGTTAAACTAGCTGACCCGGCAAACTTTGTTCCGCCTTAGAGGCACTACCCTACCCCTACCCTACCGCTACCCTACCCCTACCCTACCGCTACCCTACCCTACCCCTACCCTACCCCTACCCTACCCCTACCCCTACCCTACCCTACCCTACCCCTACCCTACCCCTACCCTACCCCTACCCTACCTCTACCCTACCCTACCCCTACCCTACCCCTACCCCTACCCTACCCTACCCTACCCTACCCCTACCCCTACCCTACCCTACCCCTACCCTAGTTTTCATTGTTTTTAAGATGTATTCTGCTATTCGGGACGGAAACAAATCCAACAAATCAAAAACCATGGCAATCGGTCCAGCCGTTCTCGAGTTATAAGTGTAGCCGTACACGACTTTCTTTTATATATATCGATTATAATGTTTATGTCATATTTATTGTATATATAGGTATAGTTATACAGTCTCTCACAATCTAATTAGGTACTTTACCCTAATTTAAGAACAAAACATGTAAACCTTAGATTGTAAGAGAGAACAATAAACGATTTGATTTGTTTTTTTTTGATATATTGTTAGACTTTATGGTATTTATGATATAGGGTAATATATTATAAGAATTTGAAAAATGAATGAATATGTAAGAACAAATCACACAGATTGAGCTATCCAAAGTAAGTTCGAAACATTTTTGTATTTGTATTTTATTATTATATATATGGATAAAATTTTTGATGGGCGACACTTTTGAAATAAGAATATCTGGGCACTGGAAAAGTATTTAGTTTTTGCATATGCTTACTATTTTCCAATACACTTACACAATAACGTCAATAAATAAAATAATGTGAAACATTTTTTTATTTTTAAGGTTTTTACGCGGGCCTAGACGGGAATCCTAGACTCCTGGGATAAATAATGACCTCAATAGACACTAGATCAGGGAATATTGGAGTAAGGAGGTTGGTTAGAGGTGAAGTTTTTATTCCTATTTCATCATATCTAAATATATTTATTTACATTTTAAAATAATATAAGGTGTAATGAAATGCTACTTTCGTTTATAATCTCCTACATTCAAAGTGGTAAAACAGACAATGATTTTAGTGTAGACTATTAAACATTTGTGAAACACGCCTTGTTATCGTAGAAGGTAAGTCTTAAACAATCCAAAGTGTTCCCTTTAAACATGTGAAGTAACCATAAACCCTTTGGAGTCAGGTCGGCACAGATAACATTAGAAGCAAAACTCTCCGTTTCACAGTTTATCGCTTGAGCGCGAGTAATCTGAGAGTTTCCACAGCGAGCACGCACACCCTCGAGATGATTGAAAACACCACACTTCGGTATATGTTGTACTGGTGTTCTTTATACTTGATGTCAGAAAAAAAGTGGAGTTTATTTGTGGGTTCTGAACGTTTAGGGCCTCCGCAGAACGATGCGGATGCGCGACGGACGGTCCACGACGGTTCCGCGATCCGCGATTTGACAATCCATCCTGGATCCGTATCGCACTGCATAATGAAACGTCAATATTGCTTATGTTGAGAGAAGTGTCACACAAGCATCTACTGAGCGATACCGAACGTCATCGTAATTAGCAAATATGTGGCATATGTGGTGGCTTAGAAGATTCTGAATTGACCGTTGATGGCAATAAAACGTACTTTGGGATGGTATGTTCTCCGCTTATAACAGTGTTATTCTATTCACACATGGTGAATCGCTCAAAACCATTATTATAACACATTATACATGTATTATGACTGTCATTCACAAACTTAATGAGGAATCAAATTAAAATGCCTTTCTGAAACTGGCTGAGAATACACTCGACTATGCTTTGTGACATGTTAGACTTGGTGATATATTTTATGATAATATTCAGGCGTCCCAGTACAATATATATTTTACAAGTAAAAGTAAATTATCTTACTGAGTGGCTGTTCTATATGAACGAATGTCAATAAAGTATGTATTATAAAATAAAATAAGTTGCATGAATGATTTTAAAGACCAAAGCATTATGCCCTTGATTTTCAAGCGAACACAGGACGACGACGCAAAACCACAGTAGTAGGAGGAAAAACTATTTATTACGCTGGCTGTATATTTATTTCCCACCTACGTAGTATTAAAAAAGGAATAAATTCTTCATAGGTAAGTTAATATTCGCGCTTTGTTTTGGATTTCCCAAATTCACACGATATCTATAATTATCATAGTCTTATCAATGAATATCTACCGCAAGCATAGCCACAATAAAATCTGGTGCTAGTATAAAAAAAATATATTTTAATATGAAATTCAATTTTATGTAATAATGAGGTAAGGACTTCCAGTCAAAAAATTCATTTTTCTTACCAATAATTGTTATTCCAGTCTCAGAAAGGCAAGTTCTGTGGTTTCGTTGTATCAATAGGTCTCCGATTGAGTCCTTGTTTGTCCCGTGACATTTTATTGTATTTGTTAGGGTTGTCACTTCATCAAAACATATTGAATGAGAACGAGATACGCCTACAAGCGCCTACATTACTTCCCTGTCATACGTCATTTATGAATCTTATTGCAAAATTTCAATTACTCGTATTGAACAGTCTTCCAAACTTTGCTTTTCGTATTTACATAAATAATAAATATTCTTATATGTACTTCATTTATATGACTAAATAGGTGTGGCAGTGTCGTCTTCTAATAAGCAAAACAGGAACGATATTTCACATGTAATATAATAGCTATCTATCATCAGGTGGTGGATCTAAACGTTCTGTTATTTCAAGATGTTATTAATGAATGATGAACATTACGTAGAAGATATTATGTCAAATGTAAAATCAATATGAAATTAATTTTAGTGTGTTATTTTCCATACACTTCCTATGAATCAATGTGCTAGTAAGATATTATTGCAAATACGAATTTTGTACTCTCTTATGAAATTTCAATTGCTTCGAAAATCGAGGTTTGGACCATGTGTCTACATGCGTGAGCGGCTTCTGTTCCAGTGTCAATACCAAGAGGTGCGTTTCATTTTTGTATCGCTTTTTTAAATAAAATAATTTCTCCTATTAAACCAATATCTGCTGTCGCGATAAAACCGGGGTATTAATAAAATACTATTACGACTACGCTCTGAGGGGGAAATCTAAAAGAAATTACAAGTCTATTACAGTTTTAAGATGCATTGAAAATAAACGGAGCGAAGTGGATTATTTTGAACGACCTACTTTGTCTTCCTCGATTTCTGTTACTGACATCCTAACAGTTCTTCCTTACATTTTGCCTTTTTTATATACTTTACCATTTACACTTTATAAAATCCTATAATATTTCATGGTGATAACAATATTTGAATTATGAAACAAGACTATGGTAAAAGATTTTTATTTACTTAATTATTATTTTGAGCAACTGAGCTATTTTTAAATATGATTGCTAATATTGTCGGACAACAACAGACGGGAATTTTTTTTGTTTTTTTTGTTTGAGTAAACGATCAACGGTATTCAACGTTCAAAATATATCCATTATCAAATCATTCATACGCCGATGTCAATGTCTTAAAAATAGTAAACAGTACAATTTCAAACATCGTAAATAGCGTCTTCCTGTCGTGAACTCGTGATACAGTCGACCAAGATCGAGATCGAGAAGAGCACAATTAGCGATAGAGAATGGAGCTTCAAAGTATTCATAAGCTTGTAAAATTGTAAAATAAATTCCAAGAATAGTTAAAGAATGTTCTTGAGATGTTTGAGAAAAAATATTTTCTATTAAAGCGTGAAGAGCTCAGGTTACTGTTACTACTGTTACTCCAAGGAAAAGGAACATTGAAAGATTTTAGTTGATAAAGTTGTCATCAACCCTAGTCGCAAATTTAGTGGAGGGCGACGTGTTCGGCATCCAAGTGTCCTGTGACCGAACGTGCTGCCGTGATGAACTCTTTACACTATTTTCGTGATTCGTTTCGTGGGATATTCACGTTGATTTATTTGCCCTATAACAAATTAGATTTTACACTAGACACTTCCACATATTTTTAAAGAAATATTTTACCTCGCCCCGGGTTATTCTAGTACTTAATTTCTGTATGTACCTGGATCTGTTTATTTTTTTATTATTAAAGATATGAAATGTTTTCTTTCGCCATTACTTTTACCAGTGGTCATTTTGTTTTCATTTCCGAAATGATAGTAATTTAATAATTATAATAACTAATGTAAAATAATTATCATAATGTAATCTGTGAAAAGAGAAAGTGTCTGATTCTCTAAATAAGTTTTGAATTTTGAACATTTCGAACGCACGTCCTCTCGAAATCTGGCCGAGTGCTCATCCAATTGAATTACCGGGAAGGTTAGTAATGTTGGCGAAATTTTTTATTACGCTATCCCAAGCTGAAGTATTTTATTAGAATAGTTACGTAGATGGCGATAGGTTACGTATTTAAAACGATTACTCGCGTATCCTATACATAAAAACTAATTTACAACAAAGTTATAATATATTTATTAAGCACAGACCATTACGCGCAGTGCGTCGGAGCGCGCTTATTACATGGCCTGCTAGATAGTTGCAAGGTGTCAAGGTAAACAAAATAGCCTTCATGAAGAAGGGTTACATGTGGGAACTTCCATATATTATTTGGAAATCTTTGAAGTCCGATATGACGTTAAACTGTCGCACTTTCTTTTTCGAAAAGGTGTTCAATTCAGGGCTCACTCGGCTACTCTAGTAAAACCCATAGGTAAAAAACCTCTCATTTATCTTCTTAAATATAATGCTTTATTGAAATCTTGGTTTCAATGCTGTAAACCACTTTAAAATAATTGAAAGCAGAAACATATTTCAGCAGCAGGCTTTATGATTACGGGTTGATCATCATCTTACTGCATACACTGTTCCAATTTGAATTGGCGGAGGACAGTGTTTATTTATTTATTTAATTATCTTTATTGACCACAATACAAAGTACTGATACAACAGGCGGACTTAATGCTAAATGCATTCTCTACCAGTCAACCCGCGGCTTGTTAAAGTAAAATTAAAAATATTCTAAAATAAATTTAGCATATACCTACATATATAATATAATAGATACAATATAATAAGATACATAGATAATAAATATAAAATACATATAGATGATTCTTATGCAACATAAAACAATTAAAGGAATTACACGAACAAAATGATGACGATTACTTATTAAGCAAATCCAGGAAATGAGCACGTACTTTCTTTTTAAAAATAGAGGCATTTTTGGTGTCTCTGATAGGGTCCGGCAGCGCATTCCAGAGTCGTGAAGCATGAAGAGTGAAAGAATTGGACATAAATGCAGAATGACAGGTTTCAAGCCGCCTTAAGGCCACCGACTTGGTTTAAGCGACTGTCATTCACCAACATGCCTCAACATGTCATCAACAACAGCCGGCACTGACGGCTTAACATGCCCTCCGAAGCACGGTGTTTGTTAAATAAAAATACTGGGAATTTTTGTTGCTCTGTGTACTGACCCTTAGAGTTAATCTCAACTCGCGACAGTTCATATTTATTCATATTGCCTGCCATTTATTACTGAGGGTTTCATTCAGGTAAGTGATTGCGGGAACCCTGTCGTCTGCAGTAACGTATCGCATTATTTACTTTAGCATTGTTGATACAACTATTCTGGAAAAATACAACAATCGTTTATTTCTTGCTTCACACACGCTGGAACCCATTATGGGATCTCAATCCTTTTTTTTCTTCGTTAAGAAAAGAGATGATGACAGATGTGTACAGATGTACAAAGATATTTATGAACGTGAGTGACGTTTGTAGGAGGGCGTTACTGTGGCATATTTTTATACATTTTGTCAAAGGCGAACTGTCAAAAAGTGACATACAATATGAACGGGAGTTGTAGTTCCAATTTCGGCCACGTTCTTATAGACCTTTGTAGCACTGTACTACTGTACAAGGATGTTTATGAACGTGAGTGACGTTTGTAGGAGGGCGTTACTGTGGCATATTTTCATATATTTTGTCAAAGGCAAACTGTCAAAAAGTGACATACAACTGGAGTTGTTAGTTCCAATTTCGGCCACGTTCATAAATACCATTGTAGCACTATATACACACATATTTGTTATGTCAAAATCTTAATAAAATATAATTTATAATATATTTTTGAAGGTGTCTCAATAATTTATTTTCGCGATCCATGGTGTTGAATGTCGTTGATAGGTTTCTTCAATCATTGGGGTGGGCGGATCATTTTGCCATACAATGACATATTTGCGAATAATAACTGGATCCGAACCGTAAATTCAAAAAATATAAATATAAATCCGATTTAAATTGAAATTCGATGTATGTCTGGAGCATTATAGTTATTTTGAAGCGAATTGTACCAACTGCTGGCTTGTTACGTGTCAATTGGTTCCTGTCTAGATTTTCAACGTGAAAAATTGCTAGATTTTCCTTTGAAAATACCTTTACTTTAACGTATTTCTATTACGAGTCAGCGGCTAGTATTGTGTTAAAAAGGTAGGATTACATGTCTTATAAATCTTATGGTGCCCATTACAAACGCAAAGAGGTTTACATATGATTATGCAAACTTGATCAAGCTGGCAGAATCGAAATTTGAATGAATTTATTTGCTTCAGGCCTATGACAGCGTTCGAGATTTTAACTAAACCCATCAAAATACTGGTTGAGGTAGTGAATGCTTAACTTGCTCGCTCCCCATCCTTCAGTTCAGCATTTCCCTCTAGTCTTCCTCCAGTTTATCTGTTGTTAAAATATTAGCATAAAAGCAAAAGTTACGTTTTGTAAATTCAAGAAACAAAAGTTTATTCTTGGTACTTGCCGTCGGCTGTTGTAAGCGTGTTCCTCCATTTTTGCAATCAGCATACAAATTAGGGTTTTTTTCTGGCTTTATTAAAATTTTATTATGGAGGTTTTTACATAAATGTTATTCTTCGGTTGCGTAAAACATGAATTATTATTGTTATAATTCGATTCGATTATAACATTCGATGTCGTTGTTTTACTACGCTAGATGGATTTCTTAATTCTATGCAGTAAGTACAGAACTACAGACAAAAACAGAGGAAGAATTAAGGTAAGACCGTAACAGGTGGAACGAAACTATAACAGAACGATGCACAGAACATTCGTTGTTCTATGAACAAAACATTCTGAAATAGAAATTCCTTGAAAAATTAATGAAATATTTTCTCAGGCCATTATATGTTCTTCCTGACGGCGTCAAATTTAATGTCTAGTTAACTTTATATATTGTTTTTGCAACTCACCGATAATCAATTAACTATTACACAATAATTTTGTTGGTTGGAGTTGTGTAAATACAATAATCATTGAGAATTTGAGTAAAAAAAAATACTTTTAACAAAGCATGAAAGTTTACTTATTCGTATTGTGGTTTACATGGAACCTTTAACTTTACAGAAACATGATAAGTGGTCATTAGCCCGACCTCCAAGTATCCATCGGACAAATTGAATGGGCAAGGCGAAGCCTGAAACCAGTCAAATGAACTTGGTCTGCGGAAATTGTAAACAAAAGGTTACTTGAAAATCACGAATACATTTGCAAATAAGTAGATATCTCATCCAATTACTTTGTACAATTTATATTTTGAATCAAATTCCATACATTGTTAGGATATTTCGATGACCAATCATTTCTTTGATCATATTGATATTGGTCAAAGAAATCTTCACAAATGCGATAAAAGAGAACAACAAAACGCAATGAATAAACATATTAATCATGTAAGTAATTTATAATTTTTACTTATACTTTATTACAATTTACATTACGTTCTAGAAACTGAAAGACTTGTGACCTAAATTAAAAAAGGTCTGTTGTGTACTGTCCCTAAAACTAGCCAGCAGAAACTAATTATCTATTTGTTAGTCTAGATTATACCGTCTTCTAACTGGAATAAGAGGATGGTTTACACTTTCATTTATATTATACTCATTTTAAATACAAGATGTCTATAAAGTACCTCTTTGAAGTCGTCTCCACTTAGTTGCGAAGCTAAGATGCCAGTGCACCTGGGGCTTCCGTATAAACTACTCATGACCTATTTTCCGTACCGTCTTTATATCAACCGTCTTGACACTAGTGATAAATATTTAATATTATGCAAGTAATTGTACTAATCAATCGCTGTAGTCCGCGGCTTGGCCTGATTTGTCTGTTTAGTAAGCCTATGACTCACAAATAACAAGGGTTTCTACTGGAAAAAGATTTTTTAAATCCGCTCAGTAGATTCAGACATTACCCCCTAGGCCCCCTACCACCTCACAAAGTCACAGACATTACCTATTTATAATATTAGTAAAAATTATTGCCAGTAATGTTAATTAGTAAAACTAAAATAAGCTGAGCCAATAGTAGTGGCTTGGATAGTGACAGCTGACATTTGACATGTCACTACACTCATTTCACTGTAGGATCCGTCGTATGACACTTCAATTTGACATTCCATTTGACATAACTAGAGACAAGACAACTTTTAATAAAATGAGTAAATTTCGATTATCGATTCTACAGACCTAGTATGTTCTATCGATTAAACGAATAAAAATAATTCTAAATATAAAAAAGTACATTATTGGTAAATACAAAAAGTAATAAATAGGAATTACGTAGTTACCTAATAATATGGCAATTAAAGCTAGCGCTAATCAACTAAAATCGACGTCTTTTTTTTTATTGTAGCAACATTTCCGTGCCGGCCGATAGTCATTTTGTTTGTTTGACATCTGACATCTGACAGGCTGTTGTATGATTATTACGAGTGCTAGCGCCTTGTATGCTTTACGCAGAGAGAAAAATAAGACATATAGAAAAAGAGAACGCACTCACGGCCAATCCGTGCCAATCGAATTGAAACTACGCCATCTACAAATTTTGACCAAACTTTTTTTTTTTTTTAGCTTTCTACCTAGCTTGTCATATTAAAATTCTTTCTATTCCAGACGAGATTAATTTTTTCGTTTTCAATAACAAAAATAATTAATCTCAAAATTGAATCAACCTCCATAAAAAGTTATTATTATTAGAATTACCTATTTTTCGTAGACTTATACGAAAATAAAACAATTTCATTAATTATAAACACCTATATTATAAAACAATACTTAAATTATAACATCACAGCACTTATATTCTAACAGAACACCACTTAAATACAATATTTGTCTTTAAACTATATTTACAAGTCAAAAATCTAAAAAAAAAGAAAGAAAAAATATCAGCACTGAATATCGTTCGTTACATGTTATCGTTATAAATAAAATAAGGATTTGTTTGTTCTCAATAACAATTACAATCTTATTGTTATATTGCCCTATTATTATTACTTTATAATTTTATGTTCAATGGTTACAAAAACGTTACATTGATTACATACAGACATACTTTAACACTTATTTGTAACACAACCACAACACTTATATTATAACAGAACACTTATAAAAAATATTAGTCTTTAAACTACATTTACACGTCTAAAATCTAAAAAAAAATAAAAAATATCAGAACTGAATACCGTTACATGTTATTGTTATAAATAAAATAAGCCTTTATTTGTTCTCAATAACAATTACAATAATTTATGTTAACAAAAACGTTACATTAATTACATACAGGCATACTAAATAATTGAATAAAACAGTTATATACTGCCCTCGAAATAGAGATCAACCACACTATCGCAAGCTTTCAAAAGATGTAGTGTTGAAAAGAAAAAAATATTAAGAAAGTAACAAAACTCTTTTACTAATATTATTTTATAAAAGCTATTCTAAAAACCACCACTATTTCGGAAACAAAGCAAAATGACCACTGGGAAAAGAAATGGCGAAAGAAACCCAGTTAAGGCCCTTTTTGTCAATCATTAGTATATATTTTATATTCTAATTTGATAACTGTTTGGACAATTCAACATAAATTGTTATATTCCATTAAAATGTAATCTGGTCCTTCATATTGGTAACTTACTGGTCAAAATTCGGCAAGGTAACAAACTGTATGTGCTAAGTAGAAACTAATAAAATTAAAGACTACCTATCTAATTTATTATTATAATGCTTCTAAAGATACGCTTGAGGGGTTCACAACAGATCAAAAAGTAAATTTGCGGATCATGTGCTTGTCTTTATGCCTAAAGCCTATTGCTTATTATTTTATAAGAGATCTTAAAAAAATAGAATTAAACACAGTAATTGTAACAGTAATTGAACACGTTCAAAAATCGGGATTGGTGATTATCAATACTGTATGTGATCAAAGCACGATTAATGTAGGGGCAATATCTGACCTAGTAAATGAAACAAAATCAAACTATTTAAGGCGTGAAAAGATATGGCGACACGAGGTATTCTCCGTTAATAAACACACTATTATTCCCTTGTACGTTACTACTCCTCATTTGACAAAGGAATAATTTAATTAATAAAGATTATGGTGTACACCATAAATAATGGAGAAAATTGTCAAATGGGAATTCTATCAGCTGGTGAAGACTGTTGATAAACCATACGGTTGTTGAAAAAAATTAATAAAATCAAGGTTAAAACGGCGACACAACTGTTTACGTTGCAGTGTAACTGCTGCCACTGAACATTTGGCGGCCAGAGGTGATTTACCATTAGAATGTCGACAGTTAATAGACATAACTATTTTAATGGACAACTTATTCGACAGTCTAAACGGAAATACATTTAAAATTGCACCGGACGGTAAAGTATTTAAAAAGCGAGAGAAGTGCTAAAAACAGTGAAAATTATACAAAAATAAAAGTCGGAGATAAAATCAGAATAATAGAAATCGCACTGCCATCAGTAAAGAATTTTATAAAGACTATTGAAGGAATGGAAGCTATTTGGAAATTGTTATTTGAAATATACAGTTTTGATGCAATGCTAACTCGTAATTTCAATCAGAACCCGATAGAAAACTTTTTTGGAAATATTAGAAGTTACGGATCAAGAAATATTGCACCAAATACAGTTTCAATTGAAGGAGCCTTCAAAGCCTTATTACTGAATAATTATAATACACTTCATTCCAAAAAATCTAAATGCGAAGAAGACAACAATCAATGTTTGCAAACATTAGATTTTTTCTTAAAGGAAAATAATATATCTTCTGATGTTTCTAACGAATCAGAAGAAAATACCATAGAGTTTAATGATGATAATGTTATTACAAAATTATGAAGACGATGCTGGTCAAATAAATTATGTATGTGGATGGGTCTTGACGAAAGTCTTGTAAACGTTGCAGAGAAATTTTATTGGACCAAAAAGATGATAATAGAAATAATTCATTTATAAAAGCTAAGGAATATAACAAAAAGAAAAAATGGCTTGTTTACCCAAAAAAAAACATAGAGAACTGCTTCCACGAAATCCAAAACAACATCTTCCTTTTTGAAAGGCGACGTACCCAAACACGTTAATTTTGTAATAAAATAATTTTCTTAAATTAATTAAATAACCTACCGTACTTTAATTTAAATTTTAATATCTTTTATGACTTAAAAAACACATTAGGCAAATAAATTAAAGTAAATATTATAAAATAACAAATTCTATCTCTGAACTTTTTGTTGTGTTTGGCTGTGCCTATGGCTTATTTCCTTTGCCTTAATATAGATACATTTATGAGTAGATACGTTTTTGCCCTTGTGCACAAAATCGATTCTGTGCAGCCTATAATTATCCTGCGCAAATAAGCATTTTCTGAGCATGAGAAGTGAAAAATACTTTTGACCAGTAAGTTATAATATCTAAGACATTACATACTACTAATACTACTGTTATGAATGATAAAAGAACATCTTTCCGATAGGGCGGATAAATTCGCGGCTACGGCCGCGATTAGTTGTAATATTATAAAATAATATTTGTACTTACAAGATGACTGAAAATTTACCTTTAAAAATATATTACGAATATATTATGTACAGTCAAAAAAAAACTGGTAAAAATTTCAAAGACAATAAGAGAAAAGAGAAAATTTGAATAATATTTTTTGGAGGTAGGTCGGTACCTATCTCCCGTATGTAGGTTACTATAGGTAGACGTTATAGCATTTTCAAAAATGACTAGCCTTGTCATTGATACGTGTTGATAAATTTTGAATATTAAATTGACCAGGTTTAAATTCAATAACATTTGAAAAAAATTAAAGTAGGTTGCAATTCTGTGATTCTGGTGATAGGTCATGTAGCTTAAGTTTGATATGATTTCCAAATGTGTATTATTTTTTATTTTTATAATGTTTATGTTTTTCGTAATATAATTTTGCAGCATTTTTTATTTTGTCTTCTCCTTCGTATGACAATTTACCAACCAAAATACGATTAATAGATCTACACCAGCTATATAAAAGGACATTTATTATTAAATTGGTAAAGTATTTTTTTAACTGTATTTTGTGTTCAGGACATTTTAGTGGGTACTCTACAAGTATGTCTGTAAATGATAAGATGGTATTTTTAACTTTGTGTTTGGGTACGTCGCCTTTCAAAAAGGAAGATGTAATGTTTTGGATTTCGTGGAAGCAGTTCTCTATGTTTTTATTAGGGTAAACAAGCCATTTTTTCTTTTTATTATACTCCTTAGCTTTTATAAATGAATTATTTCTATTATCATCTTTTTGGTCCAATAAAGTTTCTCTGCAACATTTACAAGACTTTACAATATTTTTTAAACATTTCGTCAAGACCCATCCACATACATAATTTCTTTGACCAGCGTCGTCTTCATAATTTTGTAATAACATATCATCATTAAACTCTATGGTATTTTCTTGGTTTTCTTCTGATTCGTTAGAAACATCAGAAGATATATTATTTTCCTTTAAGAAAAAATCTAATGTTTGCAAACATTGATTGTTGTCTTCTTCGCAATTCGATTTTTTGGAATGAAGTGTATTATAATTATTCAGTAATAAGGCTTTGAAGGCTCCTTCAAATGAAACTGTATTTGGTGCAATATTTCTTGATCCATAACTTCTAATATTTCCAAAAAAGTTTTCTATCGGGTCCTGATTAAAATTACGAGTTAGCATTGCATCAAAACTGTATTTTTCAGATAACAATTTCCAAATAGCTTCCATTCCTTCAATAGTCTTAATAAAATTCTTTACAGATGGCAGTGTGGTTTCTATTATTCTGATTTTATCTCCGACTTTTTTTTTTTGGATAAATTTCACTGTTTTTAGCACTTCTCTCGCTTTTTGCCATAGTTGATGGTGTGGTGAATGTCTTTTTACCGGGCCTTTATATATTTTACCGTCCGGTGCAATTTTAAATGTATTTCCGTTTAGACTGTCGAATAAGTTGTCCAGTAAAATAGTTATGTCTATTAACTGTCGACATTCTAATGGTAAATCACCTCTGGCCGCCAAATGTTCAGTGGCAGCAGCTACACTGCGACTAAACAGTTGTGTCGCCGTTTTAACCTTCATTTTATTCATTTTTTCAACATTTAAATGCTCTTCTGTTATTTTACTTAATAGACAAAGATCTCCGTATGGTTTATCAGCAGCCTTCACCAGCTGATAGAATTCCCACTTGACAGTTTTCTCCACATTATTTATGGTGTACACCATATCTTTATTCATTAAATTATTCCTTATACCCTTTATCAAATGAGGAGTATCGTACAAGGGAATAATAGTATGTTTATTAACGGAGAATACATCGTGTCGCCATATCTTTTCACGCCTCAAATAGTTTGATTTTGTTTCATTTACTAGGTCAGATATTGCCCCTACATTAATCGTGCTTTGATCACATACAGTATTGATAATCACCAATCCCGATTTTTGAACGCGTTCAATTACTGTTACAATTAATGTTTTTAATTCTAGTTTTTTAAGATCTCTTGTAAAATAATAAGCAATAGGTTGTTTAAAATTATTTTTTACTCCTTTTACCATAAACACAAGCGCATGATCCGCAAATTTACTTTTTTGATCGGTTGTGAACCCCTCAAGCGTATCTTTAGAAGCATTATAAAAAATTTGAGGTGTAATCGACATCTCATCAAAAATGAGACTGCATAGTCTTTCACCAGTTTCCATTCGACTTACAGTAGTTTTAATTTTTTCAAAAATAATGGGATTTATTCCTGGTGTCAATTTAATTTGGCCGAGTAACCTTACCATGGCCCTGGCCGATGGTAAGGTAAAATATTTATAAAGTAATTTATAGCACTTAGGGCTTTTTTTGTATAATGACAAGGCTAGGACTTTTTCTTCGATGGTAAAACGTCTACCTTTAGCATTTTTATGTGACTGCATTTGCATGTTTAAGAAAAGTTGTGCCGGTTTTTTGATATTTAGAAAAATTTTTTGATATGCTACATCATTTGAAAGCTTTTTGGCGTTTTCCAGCCTCTGTTTGAAAGAATGACCTCTTTTTCGAAGGCGGCATATTTCGGAACGAAGATTTTTTATTTTCGTTATAAGTGGCTTCAGTGATGCACAGCCCAAAACTGCAGTATCTGAAAAATAAAATTTTAGTCAATTATTATTATTTGACAGCCCGGTGGAGCGTTGGTATTTTTTTTTATACCACAAAGTTGGCAAACAAGCATACGGCACGCCTGATGGTAAGCATCACCGTAGCCTATAGACGCTTGCAATAAACATTTATGTGTTGGCATTTGTATTTTGTTTTCCAGTCTAGGTGTTTTGTGCCAAACTTGGTTTTTAAAAAAAATATTTCACGTTATTCGAAAAATAAAATTAAAAAAAGAGTACGTTCAATTTACCTTGTCTATATTTTCTTGTCGTCTTTCTAGACAAGACACTATAATTGTGTTCTTGCATCACTGACGCCACTCTGTCACAAGATTTTTGTTTTCTTTCTGAAATAAAAAAATGTTACTTTTTTTATTTTTTATTCAATTGAGCATTCAAGAACTCATAGGAATTTCCTTCGAGCCTAACTTCAATTCACTTCACTTTACTCCCGAAAGTGTACAGGTAGCATTAGGATCCACATGATGAAAAGTATTTTTAAATAATAAAAATCTGATACTTACCTAGAGTTATTGTAGATGGGGCTACAGGGTCTACAAGGGGGGGGGGGGGGGGGGGGGGCGTCGTCTCTGGGTTTTGACTAGCTGTAAAAATAATACAAATAAATGTAGGTACTTATGTGTGAAATAACTTTTAATATTAAAACATTTTTAATAATTTAAGAACACAAGATGATGTTACCTGTGTTCTCAAAAGGAGGTGAAATGTGTGGTGATTTTGTCTGGCTCTGAATGATGGAATCATTGGCTGAAATTAATTTTATTAATTATTGAAAGAAGAACAAACAAGTAGAAGAAGAGAAAGTGATTCTAACTTACCGGTTAGATGTAATGACGGTATCGCTAAGACGCTCAATCTATTTTTTCTATTTTTATGAATATATTTAAAATGAATGTCGCAAACTTTTGATTTTTCATATTTTGTATAATCTTTTTCTGAATTGAGAGCCCCCCCACATACTTGAACCCAAGTCTCAAATCTTTCCGGGTATTTTTTATTATTAGGAAACGAATGTAATGGTACACCTGAAATAAGAGTATATTATAATGAATAGATTTTTGGTTTTCATGGTATTAAAATGAATATTAACATTATTTTAAGCTTTACCTTTTAATCTACATCCAAAAATACAAATAGCAGGCATTATTATATTTTATATAATATATTTTACACAAAAAAGCCTTGAAATAAAATGTAAAAAGTTTTGAAGTTTAATTTATTATTTTTCGTGACATAGGTACTCTTTTTGTTTTCTCTAAGTTTCCTTATTTCAGTACTTTTTGGTATCCTTTTCTACCATGGATGTAGTAATAAACTTTAGATTTGATTTCTATATCCATGTTTTTTACAATGTTGCCAGATTAAAAAAAAGTGATCAAAAGTAGAAATTGGTCGTCTGGACGACCCTTAATAGAGTTGGTATCCGCGTGCTGCACTAAAAACGAATAAAATGGGTTTTCTTGGTAATGAAGCGTGGAGTTTTGTACCATAGAGAGCGTATCTTTTGACAGATAATTTGAGATGTCATTATACTGACTGTCATCCCACTGGCTTTACGTACCGTTTTCTAAGAGTTCAAATTGTTACAGTTATTGTTGTTACTTATTAAGTTTATTGTTGTTATCTTGTTGTTTTTCGTTAAGTTTATTGTTTGTTTGTTTTTTTTTGTGTTTGCTCCTCCATCATGCCTAAACGAACCAAAAAAACTGTTCTGAATAGTCAGGCGAGAGAATTGGTAATGCGGCTTCGTGACTATTTTGAACGCGAGCAACAAAATGGTGGGCCGTTGTTACCAGTGATACAAGTTGTGGAACGAGTTGCTGATGCTCTAGACATTGGACGCAGTACTGTTTCGAGTATAACGCGCGAAAAGTTTGGCCAAGACGGTTCATCCACAAATAAATTATCAACTCCGAATAAAAAACGAAAGAGAGTGAAGTCAGTAACGGACATAGATAATTTTACTGCCGATGCGATTAGAAACCACATATACGATTATTATAAAAAAATGGAGCTGTAGGCACACATAGATACTGCGCATGCATGTAGTGTGGAGGATGACGTAATGGTTGCTTGCAGTAGCGCCTCCCGGGTTTATTATATAGGTCTATACCTGTTAATGAATGTAGTGTTAATTTAGTTCTCATTTTATCGTAATACAAGTTATACGTGTACGCTGCTGTTTCATTTATCTGGACCTTCTGAATAGGGTTTAAGTGAGGACAATATTAAGAAACCCTAAAGTGGTGACCCCGTGGAACATTTCTTTTTTATTTTGTTATTAACTTTAAAAAAATAGTGAAATCAGAACTTTTTGAACAGCGGATTTATTTCGATAGTGAGAACTCGCGTTATCCACCATGAATCCACCAACAATCAGCATACATCCATCAACATCAGCAGCGGACCCTATGGCGATGTTGGAGCAGATAACGCTAACGTCCAGAATCCCAGATTTTTGGCCTGACATGCCAAGGGCATGGTTTCGCCGATTCGAAGCTACCGTTACGCAGCAGAAGTTGTCAGATTTGGCGAAGTACGATCTGGTAATAACTAAGCTGGACAAGGAAATCATGGCTCAGGTCTCGGATCTTTTAGACCAGCCACCGGCAGCTGAAAAATTTAATACTCTTAAGGAGCGATTGTTAACAAGTTTTGAAGAGTCTGCCAGTAGGCAGGTGCAGAAATTAATTGGCGAAATGGAGCTGGGAGATCAGCGTCCATCTCAGCTGCTAAGGCGGATGCGTGAATTGGCCAGAGATAAAGTGCCGGACGACACTCTTAAGCTGTTGTGGCAACCACACCTACCAGCATCGGTTCGAGCTATCCTAGCGGTAACGCCATCCAAGGACCTGGACGCCCTCGCGACGGTGGCGGACAAAGTGATGGAGAGTACAGGAGTAAGGCATGTCTCGGAAATCAAATCGACGACGGCAGAGCCTGAGACATCAAACGCCGGACAGAGTGGCACTAGTCAGATATTAGGAGAATTAGCTAAGATTAGCGTTCGACTGGATAATTTGGAGCGTGGTAGACCGAGACAACAACAACAAGGGAATCGGAATTTTAGATCAAACTCTAATAGCGGCAGACCGCAGGGTAATAAGCGCAAGAGTGCTAATTGGTTGTGTTTTTATCACTTCCGGTACCGGGACAACGCGGCGAAGTGCGTAAAACCGTGTAATTGGAGCAATGTTAACCGGGAAACTACGGGAAACTAAGTGTAGTGCAGCCGATGCCGGCGGGTTCCTGCACTGTTCACAACCGCCTAATAGTATGTGACAAAAATTCAGGTATGCGATTTTTAATTGATACCGGGGCTAATGTATCCGTGTTACCGATCGATAAACAATTTTTACGTAAAAATAAAACCAATATTTCGAACTATAAATTGTACGCGGCCAATGGTACAGTCATCGACACATTTGGTACTAAAATGTTAACACTAGATTTAAGTTTAAGACGTAATTATACTTGGACTTTTGTACTAGCTGATGTTAAGCAGCCGATTATTGGCGCTGATTTTCTTTCACACTATAAATTGCTTGTTGATTTGAGTGGGCGTAAGCTTTTAGATCAAATTACTAATTTAGATGTGATTGGATCAATTGTGATGTGGAATGGATCATCGTTAAGCACTATTGACCATAATAATGTGTATGGCGATTTACTGTCGAATTTTCCTGAAATAACAAAACCTGTTTCATTTAAGGAGAAGCCTCCACATTCGGTGTTTCATCATATTGAGACATCCGGGCCACCTGTGTATGCGCGGGCTAGACCATTAGCACCCGAGAGGTACAATAAGGTTAAGGAGGAGTTTAGGCGAATGCAGGAGTTGGGTATTTGCAGGCCATCCAATAGCGCGTGGTCGAACCCTTTACATGTTGTACCGAAGAAGGACGGGCAAATACGTCCTTGCGGGGATTACAGGGCTCTTAATGCTATTACTAAACCGGATAGATACCCAATTCCGCGTTTGCACGACTTTACTTATGTGGTAGGTAATAAAAAAATATTCACGCGGCTTGACCTTAACAGAGCTTATCATAACATACTTGTCGCTCCCGAGGATATTGATAAGACCGCTATAACTACACCTTTCGGTTTGTACGAGTTTACACGTATGACATTCGGGTTGCGAAACGCGGCGCAGACCTTCCAAAGGTTCATGACTAATTCCGTTTTTCAGGGGTTAGAAACCCAATTAGAAAATGTAGGGATGGACCCCAATTTTTATTTTTGCTATATCGACGACGTTATTATAGCTAGCGAATCGGAGGAGCAGCATAAAATGCATTTGGAAGCAATTTTTGACCGATTAAATAAATTCGGAATCACAATTAATTTATCCAAATGTAGTTTCGGCCAGTCGAAAATCGAATTTTTAGGGTATCAAGTTACGTCAGAGGGTATTAGTCCTCTGGAAGATAAAATTCAGGCAATAATAAATTTTCCTAAACCTAAAACTGTAGACCAGCTTAGGCGTTTTTTAGGAATGTTAAATTTTTATAGGTCAAGTTTACCTAGAGCTGCGCAACATCAAGCAGAATTAAATAAATATTTAAAAAATGCTAAAAAGAAAGATAAGTCAATCATTCAGTGGACAGTTGAAGCAGATGCTGCGTTTGCAAATTGCAAAACATGTTTACAAAACGCTGTCGTATTAGGTTACCCAGTGGCGAATGCAGAGTTAGCTATTATGGCGGATGCATCGAACGATTGTGTAGGTAGTATGTTGCAAATAAAGGTGGATGCACACTGGAAGCCTTTAGGTTATTTTTCTAAAAAACTCAGTGACACCCAACTTAAGTATAGCACATACGACAGGGAACTATTAGCGATTTATTTGGCGGTACATCATTTTAGATACTTGATAGAAGGTAGACCATTGATTATTTTCACCGATCATAAACCTTTAGTTTATGCTTTCTCGAAAAAGCCTAGTGACAAAGAGACTCCTAGACGTATTAGGCAATTAATGTTTATAAGTGAATTTACGACTAATATTAAACACGTTAGTGGTAGTGACAATAGAGTCGCGGATGCACTTTCGCGCGTCGAAACTATAGTATGTCCAACGGCAGTTGATTTCGCGGAATTAGCGGTAGCGCAGCGCAGTGATAGCGAACTGACGAAACTGTTATCAGACACCAGCGGGCGATTGAAATTCAATAGAATTGTTTTGCCTGACAGTGAGAACGAGGTGACCTGTGAAATATCGACTAATGTTATGAGACCGTATTTACCGTTGGAATTCCGAAAGATTGCTTTTAACGCTGTACATAGTCTATCACATCCTGGAATTCGCACGACTCGGAAATTAGTCGGTACTAAATATTTTTGGCCGAACATGAATTCGGATGTAGGTCATTGGGCCAAAACTTGTATTCAATGTCAACGGTCAAAGGTCATTCGACATACTGTATTAGGATTAGGGCAGTTCGAGGCGAGTAGCCGGTTTAGTCATCTCCATGTGGATTTGGTTGGACCTTTATATACTTCGGAGGACGGATACAGGTACTGTTTAACAATAGTTGATAGGGCTACAGGTTGGCCGGAAGCGTTCCCTCTTAAGGATATTCATGCGAAGACGGTGGCCAAGATACTCTTTGAGGGCTGGATCACACGTTATGGCTGTCCTGTTAGGATTACAACTGACCAGGGCAGGCAGTTTGAGAGCAGCTTGTTTGCCTCCTTAATGAAATGCTTGGGAACAGATAGGTTACGTACTACAGCCTATCACCCACAGAGTAATGGTGTGGTGGAAAGGTTTCATCGGTCTTTAAAAGGAGCTATAATGGCTCGGAGTAATTTGGGTACTTGGGTTGAAGAATTACCCACTGTCTTGTTAGGTTTGCGAGCAGCACCGCGCAGCGATACTGGTGTTAGTGCCGCTGAGTTAGCATTTGGTAAAACCATGCGGTTGCCAGGCGATTTTTACAATGGTACAAGCATAGGAGTTAGCGATTCTTACGACTATGTAGATAAAATCAGAGAGACTATAAGTAAACTAAAACCAAGACCTGTAGGGCAGAGAGATGCCCGAACAGTCTTTATTCATCAGGATTTGCTTAAGTGTTCGCACGTTTTTATGCGAGTAGATTTGGTTAAAAAATCACTACAGCCTCCATATGACGGACCTTTTCGCGTATTAAAGAGGACTGATAAACATTTCTCTTTACAGATGCCAGGTAAAGAGGTACGGGTTTCTATCGATAGATTAAAACCAGCGTATATGCTTAATGATGTTCCAA
This sequence comes from Endotricha flammealis, assembly GCA_905163395.2. NCBI lineage: Eukaryota > Metazoa > Arthropoda > Insecta > Lepidoptera > Pyralidae > Endotricha > Endotricha flammealis. Next base: position 8,241,726 of record LR990868.1, read on the forward strand.
TCGTACATTCGCAACAACATAGTGATACGAGTAATAACGCGACAAGCGAAACGCCTATAACTCGGACCACACGCATTGGCAGAAAAGTAATTAGACCCGTAAGGTTTTCTTCATAGGTTTATAATTATCTATTTACATAAATGTGAACTATATACATTCATAAATATTATACATTCATTATACATTGTTTTATATACAAATTTAAATGTTTTTATTTTTAGCTTGAATAATGTTTACATTGTTATTATAGTATAAGCACGTACTAAGAGAAATAAAACTTAGCAATTGTTTATACTAGGTCAATTTAAATTAAGTGTCAACATCTTTTAATTTTGTTCTCGAGTACTTTATGTTTACATCGTTATTTTAGGCTATTTAAATGAAGAGTTAAACATAAATCTTTTTATTGTAATTTCAACCGTTGAATACTGTATTTGCTGTAGCTATGGGTTACAACCAAAGCAAACCGCAACAAAACAATGTTGCCTTGACTCAGTCAGTTTCAAATACTGAAGTCATGGGAAATAGAGTTAACCTAATAGAAATAACTCTTATAATTTTTGGCTGTGTTATAGTATTGTTTGCAATCTTTTGCTTGAGACAACAATGTAAAAAACGAGTTCGGAGCTGTATCCGCAAGGAAGCAGTCTCAGCAGGTTGGACGCCGCCACCTGCGGTAACAGTGCACACAGTGCAACCTTCAACTACACCGCGTAGTCATGACGGATATTAGTGTCGAAAGTTATTGTTGTGTTAACTTCCAGTGTAGCGTGTTACGTAATGTTTTTAATTTTAATTATCCTGTAAAATCCGTTTATCTTTAATTGGCATATTTAATGACATTTATTTTTGACCACAATTCATGAAATTTATTTATTCGTGTGCTATTCGCGATTGGTGTCAACTGCGGGTTAGCGGGTGTCATCGTTTCTTTTTGTAATGTCACCTGACGGTCAAATGTGCCAAGTAAGAATGAATGGACTAGGTATAACTAATATGTGTAGTAAGTAAAAGTAACAAGTAATATGAAAATAATTTGTTGATTTTTGGTAAAAAATTTTTTTAATAAGTCAAAAGTTTATTTTTCTTTTCTTATATTAATCGTTAATTTTGGAAAAATCACTGTATTTTTAATTGGATTAAATCAAAAACATGTAATTTTAGTTTTAATATTTTTTTTTTCCTTTAAAGAGGGGGGCTACTGTAGGCACACATAGATACTGCGCATGCATGTAGTGTGGAGGATGACGTAATGGTTGCTTGCAGTAGCGCCTCCCGGGTTTATTATATAGGTCTATACCTGTTAATGAATGTAGTGTTAATTTAGTTCTCATTTTATCGTAATACAAGTTATACGTGTACGCTGCTGTTTCATTTATCTGGACCTTCTGAATAGGGTTTAAGTGAGGACAATATTAAGAAACCCTAAAGAGCTACCAACATTGGTAAAGCTGCTGAAATCTTTAAAAGAGGCAGACCTATACAAAGGTGGTATTACATCTTTGAGCAAAGTTCTCAAAACAATTGGTTTCTCTTTTAAAAAAGTGGATAAGCGAAAAATCATAATGGAAAGGAAGGACATTGTGCTTGCAAGGTGCCGATTTTTAAGAAAGGCTAAGAACATAGCCGATTGGGAGAAGGTGGTCTTTTTAGACGAGACGTGGCTTAACGCGAACCACACTACTAGCAAAAGTTGGACGGACGACACGGCACACTCTTCCACGAAAGTTCCGCAAGGAAAAGGAGAGCGCCTAATTATTTGTCACGCAGGTACAGCCAGTGGATTCATACCCAACTGTTTGCTGGCTTTTAAATCAAAGAAAACTACGGAGTATCACGAGGAGATGAACTATGAAAAATTTAAACAATGGTTTTGTATTTTACTGGACAATTTAAAAGAGCCTATGACAATCATTATGGACAACGCTCCGTACCATTCGGTACAATTAAATAAGCCCCCGACACAGGCTAATCGAAAAATTGAGCTGGTAAACTGGCTTAATGACAATGGAGTTGCAGCGGACTTAACCATGTTAAAAGTTGAGCTCCTGCATTTGGTGCGACTTCATAAGTCATCAACGCCAACCTATGCGTTAGACGAAATGGCAAAGGAAAGGGGCCATCGTGTCGTAAGACTGCCACCATACCACTGCCAATATAACGCAATTGAGCTGATTTGGGCTCAAATTAAAGGTAATATTTTATTTATTTATTCTATACTACTAACGTGGCAAACACGTATTTAAACGGCTGCCTGATGGTAAGCAGTCACCCCTACATACCTATAAATTAAATTTTCATTTTAATATATTTATGAATCGCATTAAAAAAACTCCTATCTTTTTTAGGTCACGCAGCACGAAGCACGACACAACACTGCACCACCATTTACGGCCAACAAAATGTTAAAATTATTAGAAAACGCAATTGAAAGTGTAACGGGTGAACATTGGGCAAAAGTTGTGGAAAAGACGAAACGGGAAGTATTTGCAGACTGGGATCGAGATATCCATATCGACAATGTCATCGACGAGACGCCCTTCATAATAACGTTTACCGAGTCTGACGACGAAAATAGTAGTGGTTTAAATTCATCTGACTCGGACAATAATTTAGGTTGTGAACCATTAAATAATTAACAAAAAATACTATTATTTAACATTTATTTTGTTTCATTTATCACCACACTACACATCATCGCATTGACACTTAGGTCAATTCATCATCATAATAAATTGTCATTCGAATGCTTTAATTTTCCGACTCCTCGTTAAGAAAAGTAGTACGATTAAAAATACTATGACTGAATATTCGGAACTTATAGTGATAATGTTTCGATTATTCAGTCGCATCTCTAGTACAAAATGGCTGAACGTAGTCGTAGTACGTAACAAGTTGTGCAAGTGAAATAAATTAAAGTTTTATGTTTTTCACAATGAAAACAGTGAATCAAAAGATTGTATTGGACTGAAAGATCATTTTATAATATTAACAGATAAGAATTATAGTGTAAAAAAATATTACAGGACGATTTACACATTAATTCTCACAATCTTTTTTTTTTCAAATTGAATACATCCTTGCAAGTTACGTTCTACCGACCTGTCATACGACGGATCCTACGGTGAAAGGAGTGTAACTTTATTTATACGTTTTAAAACTGGCTGATAGAGTGGTAAAAATGGAGAGAATTAAGTACTTGTTAATGGGACGAAAATTGATATATAAAGGATATACATAAACAATTCTGTTGGCCCCTTCAAAATTAAGCATTCTAATTTTAATCTCTCCCAAAGCTTCTCTCTCAATCTTAAAGTAAGTGATTATGGGGTGAATCTTTGCTACTCCGAATTATCATAATGAGATATACTCGCCTACATAAATTTAAGGCGGTGGTAGACTCTACGGTTTTAATATTGACAACAAAACTGTGTATCATCGTTATAGTTAACTTATTGAAATGCCTCATAATTTGATAAATATAAATATAAAAACGAACGAGAAAAAAGACAAATTTGGACGCAATGTAGAATAAGCTTGAAATGCGTGTGTGTAACTCACTGGGAATGTGTAATATGTATATGAATGTGGAAAAAGTAACCAATAAAGTTAAAAAATAAAAAATATTTTTTGATGAAAAAAACGATCTCTTACTCATCTCTCGCTCACTCTCGCCATCCTATTTAACGTCAAGGTCATCAGGATACAAAAAAAATAGAATTGAAATAAGTACCTATGGATTATATCGTCCTCTTAATATTATTTTAATCTGGCCCGGTGTCCGCTTATATTTTTGTGGCTATCCTACCGCGTAATTAGGTTTGAGATTTAACTAATAAATACTGACAGCAAAGGGTTTTTGCATTATTTTTAAATTGCGATATAATTTTAAACTGGTATATGTAGTATAATAAAATTTTTCGGGAAATAAAAAACCTTTTTATATTTTTTTTTAATGAAAAATGACATTTACTTGTTTCCTAATTAGAATTAATTTTAGTTATTTATTGATAAAGATAAGTTAAGGATAAAGATAAGGAGGAGCTCGATAGGGTCGCAGTGTGTCACACTCTAATATGAACACGCAAGTTAAGCGACGGCGACCCTAGCCAGCGTTTGGATGGGTTTCGTTATCTCGAGCTTCTTCGTGCTTCGGAGGGCACGTTAAGCCGTCGGTCACGGCTGTTGTCGATAGATGACAGTCGTCAAGCCAAGTGGTGGCCTTAGGGCGGTTTGAAAACAACGACCTCTGCCAATCCGCATTGGAGCAGCGTGGCAGAGTAGGCTCTTATCACCTTCGATTGAAGGGAGACCTGAGACCAGCAGTGGGATGATTATGGGTTGATATGATGATGATGATGATTGATAAAGATGTATGTGTACCAGGTGTACAGAAAAAGTGCCTATGTGTGCCACTGAAAAAACGATGACTTTGATTGGCAGGATTAGGATGACTATCCCCACCATCAGAAAATATTGACATTCAGAAAATAATTCGATTCGTTAAAAGTATTTAGTTTTAAAACTCATTCAATGTAAAATTTTACATAAAGATTGCTTTATTTTAAATTTCGCGTAATATAAATTAGAGAAACCCATATTTATTTCCGCATTTTACATTTCGTTTGTTACCAACCGCCAATATGTTGCAATCAAATAAAAGCAATTCCCTATAAAATCGGAATATAGACAAAATAACCTGGGTGTTTATTGAAAACGGCGACGCGGGAAATGGGAATGTTTGCAGTGTCGTCAACGTAGTATAAAACCCGTTGGGAATTGTTCTACCTACGTATTTTTTTATATTTTTTTATTTTAAGTTCGTTAAGTCATCTGCATTGCGGTCATTGTAATTAGCCAGGGTCATATAATACGATAATATCATTCAAAGCAGCGCTGCGTATTGATGTTGTCTCGAGTCTCGACTCATTAGCAAAATTTCTTCATAGATAGCGGATTTTAATGTCAACATTCGAAAGAGCTTATATTAGGCCTATTTGAATAAAAATATTTTGAAATTTGAATTTGAAAACATAACAATGCATTTTTAGTAGTTTCTGATCATAAACTCCAATCACTATAATAATAATAAATATATAAGGACAATTCATACAGATTGAGCTAGCCCCAAAGTAAGTTCGAAACTGTGTTATGGGATACTAACTCGTTTATGTACTCCAACTTCACGGAAAGCGCTGCCGATGCAGCTGAAAGCATGATTCATCGCGCATCGCCAGTCATCGCGTCCTATGTCGAAATATCTTGCACCTGCATTACCGCGAAGTCAGCATTTTCGACACCCGAATAATTGGTTGTTACTCACGGCACTTTTTGGTCACACATCGACCATAAGACACCTTATTTAGTGTTATTAATTATTAAGTAATTATTTGTAAAAGTTTTATTTTAATTAAATTTATTTAAAGTTTTTGGTTTTTTTTCGAACCTCCGGCCGTAGGCTTTTTATTTGGCGCAGTCGGAGCGGATAGTTAAAACTAGAGTCAGTGCAACTATTCGAGAATCTACGAGCTACAGCGCGGAGGTGTATCCGGACATAGATACCGCAGAGAAACCAAGAACATGTTCATGTAAGTACTTTAGAATCGATCTAGAGTTGCTTTCCATTTTCCTATAGTTTTTCCTTATAAGTGTTAATTTTAATTTTCCAAGATTTTCCACCCAAGGCAATCGAGAACCCCTAGTAGTAGGAATAGGAGTAAAGAAATCGACTCCAATAGAAATATAAGCAGTGATAGTGATAGCGATAACGAGAATAGTGACTTATATAATAGTTCTTTTTATAATAATATTAGTTTTAATTTAGACGACATGGCAGAGCTAGATAGCATTTGGAAGGCGCTTAGGCTAGTACCCGAGTTTGATGAAAATCCTAACATTCTGACTAGATTTATTAGCTTATGTGATCATTTGGTTCAGCAGTTTATAAAACCTGCTCAAGATAATGCTCTGTTAAACGCAGCGCTTATTAATGGAATATTAAATAAAGTTACTGGGCCCGCCGCCCGTCTGATAAATTCTAACGGAGTGCCAGATACATGGGACGGCATACGCAATGCCTTAGTTAATAATTTTGCAGATCAGAGGGATGAAACCTCCCTCTATAATGACCTCGCCTTACTAACACAGGGCTCATGCACCCCACAAGAATTCTATGAAAAATGTCTTACCTTGTACAGTACTATTATAACTTATGTTACCTTACATGAATCTATTCCAACAACGATTCAGTCTAAACGCGATCTATATAAAAAATTAACGCTACAATCATACTTACGCGGTCTTAAGGATCCTCTAGGATCACGAATACGTTGCATGAGGCCTGAAACTATAGAGAAGGCGCTCGAGTTTGTTCATGAGGAAATGAACACCCTATACCTGCAGCAGCGGAACACAGGTACGTCAGATAGGAAAGTTAGTCCTCCAACGCATGTACCTAACACTCTTGGTTTTAAACCTAATTTTATGCCTACTAACTTACCTGTCCAACAGACACCTAGACCTTTCACATTTAATATGCCTGGCCCGTCACGGCCTCAGCCTATGCAGATGCAACCACGCCCTTTGTGGAAGCCTAATTTTGGCAACCAAAATAACCAGTTTGCTGGCCCCTCAAGGACCCAACAAATGTTCAGAGCTGCCCCTCCTAACTATAATGCTCGCAGCAATATATTTGCTCTACCTCAACGTCCCCATAACCCTAATAATGGCCCGCGACCTATAATAATAATAATAATAAATCTTTATTCATAAAACTTACGGCTAGTGTAACATTAATTAACAGTATAAAAACAATTAAGGTAAAAGTATAACATTATGTGCCTGAGCTAGGAAAATCCTGTGTTTCAGGCGGTAAAAGATCTAATATAAAAAATCATGATAATCACTTTAAATATGATACAAGGTAAAAGGTGTCTTATAATTAAAAATTAATAATAATAAATTATAATGTGGTAGTATTTACAGGTTTATTTCACGATCGTCATTAATTCCTCTGTATCTTTGTAGGACATATTTTTGAGTGCTGTTTGAAGAGCTTTTTTACAATTATATGAATTAAGGGGGTAGATACATAATTTGGCGTTTAATCTGTTATAGCGCAATGGTCCGAGAAATATAAAGAATCTAGATGATAGGGCGCGATATGTTGCAATGGGTCTAAAACAAACTATATCTTTCCGTCGTTTATTAGTAGTTTCAGTGCAAAAGGGCAAAACTGCATGCTGTTTAAGTACAATGTTCATTATAAATAATTGTCGAACGCTCAGTACATCACAGGATTTATAGAGTAGGTCAGTTGGATAGAGATACGGTTTAAAAGTGGAGACTTTTAGAACCGCTCGCTGTGCTCTTTCAATTTTTATTAGAGCTGTTTTAGCTGCTCCACCCCACGTCGTAATGCAGTAAGTTAATATTGATTGACATAGGGCCAGGTACACCTGTTTAACGATTTTAAAATCAGAAATCGAACGGAGTTTCTTGAAAATAAATATTAACTTCCGCATTCTGCAAGTTATTGCTTCTATATGCCTTCTGAATGTTAGAGTTTCGTCAATTATAACACCCAAGTACTTAATGTGGTTTGTGTTAGTAATGAGAGGACACTCGCACAAACCATTTGCGGGATTACAATTATGCGCAATCAAAGTCAATAGAGTAGAGTTTGATTTACGCGATGAAAACTTAATGAAATTTGTTTTATCCGCATTTAATGTTAATAGATGATTCTGAAGCCAGTTATTTACAACATTAAAACCCCGTTGTGCCAGTTCATAGACTTCTTCGTCTGTTTTTGCGGAAAAAATTAGTGCTGTGTCATCAGCGTATGATATGATTTTACCACCATTTAATTGAAGATTACATAGGTCATTTATATAGATTAAAAAGAGGGTTGGGCCTAAAATACTTCCCTGAGGAATGCCAAACTGGGTATTATTCATATCAGAACTGATGACATTGCCCATTTTAACGCATTGTGTTCGCTCGTATAAGTAGCTCGCAAAAAGCTTGAGCTGCGCGTCTCTAATACCTATTATTTCTAATTTTTGCAAGAGGATTGGGATGGAGACTGTGTCAAATGCTTTTGCAAGGTCAAGGAATATTCCCAGTGTCCGATTACCCTTATCAATCTCATGAACTAAAAAGTCAGAGAGTTGATGTACGGCATCGTTAGTTGATAGCTTTGGTCTAAACCCAAACTGTGTTTTTGATATAATAGCCTTTCTTTCCAAGTATTCGATTAATCTGGTATTTATGATTTTTTCTAATATTTTAGAAATAGATGGCAATAAAGAGATAGGCCTATAATTAGAAATTTCTTTTTTACTACCAGTCTTGTGAATAGGGACTACGAGGGCTTTTTTCAGAGATCTAGGGAAAACTCCTTCACGCAAGCATTGCTGGAAAATATGAGTTAGAGGTGGGATTAGTGTATGCTTATAGTTCTTAAGTATTTTATTAGAAATGTTATCCCAGCCAACTGCACAGTCATCTTTCATTCCCATGATAATTTTCTCTATTTCTTCAGAGTCTGTATCGAGCAACACGAAAGAATTTAGTGAAATATTAGGACTTTGTATGATGCTGGTACGTGAATTAATCAGGTTTTTCCGTACTTTTTCAGCCAAGGACTTTCCCATATTAACAAAGATATTATTTACATTATTAACACTTGCCAGCGGTGACGAGTGTGCTTCCAATAGCTCTAGACTCTGTTCCTGTTGTTTTGTAGTGAATGTAATGTTCTTAATGTATTTCCAAACCTTTTTATTATTGTTACCGGCTTTTTCGATTTCATTTTTGTCATAACTATTTTTGACCTTTCTTAGAATGTTATTACAAAAATTGCGATATCGTTTATATGACAATTGAAGAATAATATTTTCAGGGTGACATTTTGCTTTTTTATGCAATTTGTCTCTGTGTTTCATACAACGAATCAGCCCAGGTGTTATCCATGGTTTAATGTTATTGTTTTTATTAGTCACACGTATAGGCGATGTATTTTTTTGAATTGCACATTGCACTTCGTTTATTAAGTATGCCATACTAGTTTCTGCGTCAGCAGAATTATAAACGGGGTCAAAGTCAATATTGCATAAATCGCATTCTAGCGTCTTTGTATTTATTTGAGTAATTGTTTGTTTAGTGCGTTTTAAGTTATGTAATTTATGTTTAACAGTTAAAATGATTGCGCTATGATCTGTTATTGTTGAGTTGGTTACTAATGTTTGTGATTGAAGTTTAGATTTAAGCATGACATGGTCCAGACACGATCCAGATATGTGTGTAGGGAGTGTATGTGCAGGGAGTAAGCCATGGAATGAGCACATATTGAGATATTCCGCAGCCGCTGTGTCGCAGTGGTCAGGCAAAATGTTCAAATTTAAATCTCCCATTAAAAATATATTTTTATGAGATGTAAGATTCTGTAATATCTTATTTAGTGACTCAATAAAATTATCAGTATTTCTTAAAGAGGGAGACCTGTATAATGCAAGTATTGCTGTATCTGTTCCAATTTTAATTAGAAGTCGACTACAGCCTTCTATAGCTGGTTCCTCAACGGTGACATTTAATGAGTCCTTGGTATATGCAACTACACCATCGTTTTGATTGAAATTTTTGGTGGTGGAATGCACATTGTATCCTGGCATTAGTGGTAAAATTTGTTTTTGTTTAGCACCTAGCCAACACTCCGATAAAATAATAACATCACTATCGAAGTTGAGTCTCCGCTGGAGAATGGTAAAATTGTCAAAATTCTTATAAATACTACGTATGTTTTGTGTTAGTATGGTTAGTGAAAGACCGTCATACGGGGCGAGATATTGTTTGCAGTTCTCTACATCACAAGCTTTTGCATCAGATACAGAGAAATTATCGAGGTCATTTATAATAATATCCGTCATACTGAACAAGAAATGAAGAAAAAAGTGGAAGAATAAAATAAAAAAAAATAAAATAAAAAAAAAAATAATAATAAAAAAAAAAAAAAAAAAATAAATAAATAAAATAAACTGGAATAAAGTTCCGAAATTTAAATGTAGTAAGTAGCGCTCTAGGCGCCTTCATAATCTATGGAATTGATGTACCTTTTTTCGGCCATCAGTTTCGCTGGACACTCAACATCACCGGTCTTGTGGTTACTGGGTTTCTTGAAGTGCAAGCACGTAGCGCAAGTCGGTGGGTCTGCCTTCTTGGAGCACTCAGTTGTCAAATGCCCTAAAGTGCCACAGTGACCGCATGTATTGGCCGTCTCCCGGCAAGTCCGGGCCGCGTGCCCATACTGTTGGCACTTAAAACATCTAGTTACTAGAGTAAAATCTCGGACAGGGCATGAAGACCAATTTATAAATATTCTCTCCTGCGTTATAAGGGCTTTGCGGTAGAGTGCGGGAACCTCAATTATGAAGTTGCAGGTATCGGAGTCTTTCTTTCCTGACTTGTGACTCAGTTTAATATTTTCTAAAAAGGTCTCTAGTGTCATACCTTGAATTTTCTCGGCCAAATTTTGTTTATAAATGCATTTCAGCACTTCAGTTTCTGGCATAGCTGTAGGCACACCTATCACTATTATTCTTGGCTTGCGTTTGTGGGGCTCGTCAACAATAAGGCCAGAGGTTGTTAGCTGCGCTACCTGCTTCAACTTCTCCACATCTTTTTTACTCTCAGTGCTTATAATTACTCCGCCGTTTCTTGTCTTTCGTAGCCCTCTGACGTGCAGCTGCATTTGTTCTGGCTGGATTAACTTTTGGACTAGAGTTTTTGTTTCCTCGCTCGTTTTCTGTTTGTCATTTGGGTAAATGACAACAGCGCTGGCATTACTAGGGCGGATGTATTTATCTGAGCTCTTCTTAACCATATCTGCGAAGGATGCGGGCTCTGTAGTCGATTTTGTGGACTCTACAATAGATTGTTTAAGGTCTTGAAGTCGTTGGGATAGGTCTAGTTTGTCTGTGAGCGCTTGGATGGTTATTTGAGCCTGTAGGGTTTTCGACTTGACACTTTGATAATGCACTGCCAGTTGAGAGGTCCCATGGGAAACTTTACGACAGAGGTTGTTAATTCGGAGCTTTTGTTCGGAATTAAGTTTACCTTCCGCCGAAATAGTGCATACCTCTGTTAAACATTGTTCAATGTTCTTCATCCAGTGCGAAATCTCAGCAGTTGTCACTAAGTCCCGTCCATCATCCTGGTCTGAAACGGGAGGCGGGCGGCTGGGAGTTGGCGGTGGGCTACGTCGAATTAGACCACTCCTGTGAAATGGGCTACCCTCTTGCATTTTTATATAATGTACTATTTGTTCACTAACACATTATATTATTCACTAGATACAGCGAAAACGCACGACACAGAAAAATACACTTAGGTATTAGAATAGTAGGTCGCGATTATTGAACGTGATTATTATTACTAATTGCAAATACGTCTGTTCACATCGAAAGTCAATAATAAGATATGGGTGGTGTGAGTCATTTTATTCCCAAAACTCTACCCCCTAGTGGACATGACTGGAGAAAACATGGCAATCCACCCCCGACTAATTATTTCAAAACTCGCGAGATGAATTACAACGAATGCTATGACTACTATAATAATGACCCTTATGGTGATACATACAATAACTATATGTCTGAATATTATGAATATCCAGATGGCTATTACAGTGAGCGAACCGAGGAGTTTAACCAGGCTTGCCCTGAGCCATATCAGTCGGATAGTGTAACACCCATAGATAACACCCATGATGATTCCTCTCACCAGGATTTTTGCAAGGACAAGATATCAGACACACAAAGATAGAAGTTAACCTGCAAACGCAGCGTCAACTTCCATACATAAGAATAGCTAACCCTCCACTTAAATTCTTGGTTGATACTGGAGCTAACCAGTCCTTTATCAACCCAGAAATAGTAAAGAAATACTATCCTTATGTACCCTGGACATATGACCCTTTTGAAGTGACTAACGTGCACGCTACAACGCGAAACGACTATTCCGTGACACTACCATGTTTCCCGGAACTACGAGATAGTGACGACATAACCCTTTTCTTGTATAAATTCCATGACTACTTTGACGGCTTAATTGGGCTAGACCTTCTTACCAAATGGGAGGCTAATATAGACCTTAAAACAAGAAACTTAAATACAAAAAATTCTGTTAACCCTATACATATGTATGACTCCCGTAACTGCAATTTATATGAAGATATTATACCTGCAAACACATCAAAGTTAGTTAGAGTACCCATTAATACATGTGACGGTGACGTAGTTATCCCGGAACAAGTAATATCAAACTGTCTAGTACACGAATGCGTTACTACAGTTAATAAAAATCGTGGTATAATCGAAGTTGTTAATCCAACAAATAACGACTTAATTTTTTCTATGGATAGACCAGTTTCTGCTGAAATATTCACCACTGAGTGCCAACGCATAGAGCAGCCTAATCTCTCACGCGTAGAACAAGTTCTTTCTCGCTTACGCACTGATTATCTTAATGATGAGGAGCGTATTAACTTGCAAAATCTATGTAGTCAGTACGCGGATGTTTTTTATGTAGACGGAGAACCTTTAACATTTAATAACCGTATAAAGCACCATATCCGTACTACAGATGAAGTACCTGTATACACAAAAAGTTATAGATACCCATTTATCCATAGGCAGGAGGTACAAGATCAGATAGGTAAAATGTTAGATCAGGGTATTATCCGCCCTTCTGAGTTAGCCATTTGGGTGGTCCCTAAAAAGGCCGATGCTTCCGGCAAGACCAAGTGGCGTATCGTAGTGGACTTTAGAAAGCTCAACGAAAAAACAATAGACGATAAATATCCTATCCCGAACATCAGTGATGTACTAGATAAGCTAGGTAACTGTCACTATTTTACTACGCTAGATCTAGCTAGCGGTTTTTATCAAGTAGAGATGAGTAGTGAAGATATCCCCAAGACAGCGTTCAACGTAGAGCATGGGCACTTTGAATTTTTACGTATGCCCATGGGATTAAAGAACTCCCCTTCTACGTTCCAACGTGTCATGGATAATGTGCTTAGAGACTTGCAGAACACTGTTTGTCTAGTCTACCTAGATGACATAATAGTGTTCAGTACGTCACTTCAGGAGCACATGGTCAACCTAGAAAAGGTTTTTGCACGCCTAAGAGAATCTAACTTTAAAATCCAGATGGACAAGTCTGAGTTTTTAAAGCTAGAGACTGCTTATCTTGGTCACATTATAAGCAAGGACGGCATAAAACCTAATCCAGATAAGATCAAGGCTATCCAGAAGTTCCCATTACCCAAGACACCAACGGAAATAAAACGTTTCCTTGGCCTGCTAGGATACTATAGAAAGTTCATCCCAGATTTCGCCCGTATAACTAAACCTATGACGCAATGTCTTAAAAAAGGCTCTAAAATATCTATCTCTGACCCCAACTACTTAAATTGCTTTGAACACTGTAAAACACTATTAACAAATGACCCAATCCTGCAATACCCAGATTTTAGTAAAGAGTTCATTCTCACCACGGATGCTAGCAATCTAGCAATAGGTGCCGTGCTTTCGCAAGGTACAATAGGCTCAGATAAGCCCATAGCATTTGCATCTAGGACTTTAAATAGCAGCGAAATAAACTACAGTACCATAGAGAAAGAGTTGTTAGCAATCGTGTGGGCTACAAAATATTTCCGCCCTTACCTCTTTGGCAGGAAATTTAAAATAGTTACAGACCACAAACCCCTTCAATGGGTAATGAGCTTAAAAGAACCTAGCTCAAGACTCACTAGATGGCGTCTTAAGTTAAGTGAATATAACTTCACTGTTATATATAAACAGGGTAAATGTAATAAAAACGCCGACGCCTTATCCCGCGTTGAGATCTATAATGAGGACCTTAGTTCAGTAGCGGTTCAACCATCTGAAAAGCCCCCGTCTATTTCTGGTTCTTCAACTGCTACAGCTCATACAAGTGCTGAGCAACCTATCCTAGAAATCCCTATCTCTGACGAACCACTCAATAAATTTAGTAGACAGATCTGTTTGACTGTTGTTGAAGATATAAAGAAACGCCCCGTAGTTACGAAGCCCTTTGAAACTCATACGCGAACTATTATACAACTATCAGAATCCAATCTTAGAGAAGACACTATTAACGCTATTAAAGAGTACGTCAACCCCAAAGTAAAGACCGGTTTAATTATATATCCACCCCTTGCTATGTACCAAATAATACCCATAATACAAGAGAATTTTAAAAGTTCAGCTATGGATCTAGTGCTAACTAAGAAAGAACTAGAAAATGTTAAAGAGTACCTACGACAACAAGATATTATCCAGAAGTATCACGAGGGTAAAACGAACCACCGTGGTACTAATGAATGTTATCTAGCCTTGTCATACAGATACTTTTGGCCCAAAATGAAAGATCAAATAGCAAAATATATAAATGAATGTAGTACCTGCGGAATGGCGAAATACGATCGCCACCCCGTTAAGCAAAGGTATGCCATAGTACCACCCCCTACTAAACCCTTTGAAACAGTGCATATTGATCTATTTACCACAGAGAACGAAAAGTACTTAACCCTAGTAGATGCATTCTCTAAATATGCTCAGGCGTACCATCTTCGGGACGGTACAGCTGTAAGTGTAGTACAGGCCTTACTTAAATATTTCACGCATCACGGAGTACCCCTAACCGTAGTATCTGACCAAGGACCCGAGTTTACGAATCAAATATTTCTGGAATTTACGCGTTTACATAAAATACAACACCATAAAACTTTAGCACACAATCCCAATAGTAATGGAATAGTAGAGCGATTCCATTCTACCATTCTAGAACATCTTAGAATACTAAAGCTAGAACGTCGTAATGAACCCGCTTACAATCTCATGCCATACGCTGTCCTAGGTTACAATAGTTCTATTCACAGCTTCACAAGATGTAGGCCCATAGAAGTGATAACTGGTCACTTCGATCCGCGTGATCCTATAGGTATAGACATAGATGAACATCTATTGCAACAATATATGGTAGAACATAAAAAACGTATGACTAACGTATATGACATGTTAAACGAAACTTCATTGCATAATCGTACCGAACTTACCGAAGCTAGGAATAAAGACCGGGAACCTGAAAAAGAGTACTTACCTGACGAACAAGTATTTGTTCGCAATCCTGCAGCTAGTAGACAAAAACTCGCCCCTCGCTACACCCAAGATGTAGTCTTGGCAGATTTGCCTATTCATATCTACACTAAAAAGAAAAGAGGCCCTATAGCCAAAGCACGACTTAAACGAACCCCTAAGACTAGATTATTGTTACAGGACACTACTATTGACGATGACTCTACAACTGATCCTGGCGCAAGACATAACACTTAACAGCCTTGACAAAGGACCTGGCATAATTCCTTTCAAACTTGGACCTACTAAATTAATTTCCCATTACCATTCCTTTTTATATAACATAGACCTAGACGATATATCAGTAAAAATAAGCACAGTAAAATCACAGTTAGAACAGACACGATTAGACTTAAAAAATAAAACCCTATCTCTATACGAACCTCATATTTTACATCTTTATAATAAGCTAAATAATCTAAATGAGCAATTACGCACCTTTCAGCAGACTCGAGTCAAAAGAGGTCTCATAGACGGACTTGGCTCTATTATTAAAAGTATTTCTGGCAATCTTGATTACACTGACGCAATAAAGTATGACAGTGCAATCAAGACATTACAAAATAATGAGAAAAATTTAGAGACAGAATTAAATGAACACATAAGTTTAAACAAAGAATGGATAACTAGACACTCTGCAATATTAGATAGTATAATAGAGAATCAGAATAAAATAGCAGATACAGTTAACGCAATAATTAACTCAGATGGTAATGAGGAAATAGATCAAGTTAAATATGGTCACTTGGCCCAATATCTAGTAATCCTTACGGATAATACTGATAATCTAGCTGAAGAGCTGTATAACTTAGAAAACGCGTTAGCCTTTTCTCAATCGGGAAGTACGTCCCACTATATGATTAATATTAAGATACTTAATGATATGATAGATAAGTTAAGACAACTTTATTCTAAAGATGAAGTTATAGACATAGAGTTAAGGGAATATTTTAGTATAATAAAGACAGGTTCTTATTACGTGGGAAATAAGTTAGTTATAGTTTATAAGGTGCCGATTGCTTCTCCTATCATTTATACCCTATATAAATTATCTATCGTTCCAAACGAATATAACCAAATCCTAGTTCCTATTCAACCTTTCATTGCAATTCAGAGAACAGGTTCTAAGTACATAGAGGCTGAATGCCCGAGGGTAACCACATGGTACCTCTGCGAGGAGAAGTTTCAGTTCGAGATACAGGATCCAGAAAACTGCGTGCATCATCTCATCCTAGACCAACAGATAAAACCTTCTTGTCTATTCACGCATGTTAACTTAAGCGGCCCAGCTCTCGAGAAGTTAGACGACCAGCATTACACCATCAGCCTGCCGTCACCTACAAAAGTACATATATTCTGCGGTCAGGACTATTATAAAACTATCAAAGGAAGCTATCTAGCATCTATTCCACCAAATTGCACACTGAAGACAGCAGAGTTCACTATATCTAATACTCAGAATCGCATCGTGGGACACGCTGTACAAATATCGGAGCTACCACCCGGCGAGCCCGCCGCAACTATGTCCCAGCCGATAATAAGATTGAATTCTATTAACCTAGAACATCTACACGAGACGAACGCCAAGATATCCTTGCAGCATCCAGTGAAACTAGAACCACCTAGAGATGCCAGTATCTATCACACGACTGTACCGATTTACACTATTCTATTCGGTATATTCGTGATAGGCCTCGCCTACATTTTACATTGGAAATGGCTACGCACAAGAACTAGGCAGACGCCAGATCTGGAGGAACATGAACTACCAGAGATTCACCCTAGGAAAGTGAAGATTGACGTCAACCGTATCCCGACAACATCCTTGGACCAAACCTTCGGATAGTTGCCGATCTATGGGGGGAGGCGTTATGTACTCCAACTTCACGGAAAGCGCTGCCGATGCAGCTGAAAGCATGATTCATCGCGCATCGCCAGTCATCGCGTCCTATGTCGAAATATCTTGCACCTGCATTACCGCGAACTCAGCATTTTCGACACCCGAATAATTGGTTGTTACTCACGGCACTTTTTGGTCACACATCGACCATAAGACACCTTATTTAGTGTTATTAATTATTAAGTAATTATTTGTAAAAGTTTTATTTTAATTAAATTTATTTAAAGTTTTTGGTTTTTTTTCGAACCTCCGGCCGTAGGCTTTTTATTTAACTCAACGATATTATGTTTTATAACAAATACATATATAGATAAACATCCAAGACCCGAGGCCAATCAGAAAAAGTTAGTTTTTCATCATGAAACGACCGGGGATCGAACCCGGGACCTCCTGGGCGGCGTTCTGGCGTGGTAACCATTACGCCACGGAGGTCGTCGAAACTATGAGACTATGCCTTTAAACAATCATCACCATCATCATCATATCAACCCATAAACATCCCACTGCTGGGATACGGGTCTCATTTCAATCAAAGGTGATTAGAGCGTACTCTGCCACGCTGCTCCAATGCGGATTGGCAGAGGCCGGTGTTTTCAAACTGCCCTAAGGCCACCGACTTGGCTTAACGACTGTCATCCATCGACAACAGCCGGGACCGACGGCTTAACGTGCCCTCCGAAGCACGGAGAAGCTCGAGATAACGAAACCCATCCAAACGCTGGCTATGGTTGACGTCGCTTAACTTGCGTGTTCATATTAGAGTGCGACACACAGCGACGCCATCCAGCTCCTCTTTGCCAATGTTTGCTTCATATTGCACTATCACTACTATGAATGAAACCCTGAAACACATAGAAATGAAATATATAATTACAAGTTCAACTTGTCGCTATCAAGTTGTGAAAATAGGTTTCGTCTATCTACGACCTATGCCCCAAATGTGAGTCTCTGGAAACTGGACAGGAGCTAATGAAGTTTGTAAGTTTACTTACCAAAACCACCTGTTCTTGTGTAACGTTTACGTCCCTTGTCCCTATAGGACTACCTGATAATTTCAGCTTCAGAGATCAAGTAGTTTACGAGGTTATGAGTGATTACAAACAGTTAGTGATCTTTGGGTCTTTACTTGCCATTGTCAGGTAGAAAGGTTTAATGCTATGAAAGCTAAAAATAAATACATACTTAATTATTTTACTAAGGCTTAAAATGAAGAAAAAACTATCATCAAAATTTCCATTCGCGATTTCATAATGTTATGTTACGGCGCTGTACAAATGTTAAATAAACAAATAAATAAAAATAAAAATCAGTCACAAATAGTCCACACAAAAAAATAAAATAAAAAAACACACATTAAAAATAAAATTTGAATTATGCCAAAAAGTTTTTTCGTATTTTTAAGACTTCCACGCAATTAATTAAGGATTTCTCTACTTGAACCTGAATGGTTCAGATATAAACAGTAATATGTGACAATTTGTGTATCTTCATTCATTGTGTT
This sequence comes from Endotricha flammealis, assembly GCA_905163395.2. Lineage (NCBI taxonomy): Eukaryota > Metazoa > Arthropoda > Insecta > Lepidoptera > Pyralidae > Endotricha > Endotricha flammealis. The sequence continues at coordinate 8,260,348 of LR990868.1, forward strand.
AAATAGTGTAATGAAACCTTATTTGCATTCGAGGAACAAAGAACACGATAAAGAGTTAACAAAGTGTAAGTATTGCAGACAATTGCAGTAAATTGACTGTTCTAATTTGAAAATTCTTCATTCACATGCATAAAGCGTTGTGCACTAGTTGCAACAATGTATAAAATAAATTACAAGAATTGGGTAAATAATGCACTAGGTTTTTTCTCCTATAAAAATACTTTGTTATTTTAATGTTGCTATATAAAATTCCGCTAAGCAAGGTGCATCGTGTATTGATCACATACACATGCATTTATTATGTAATTTTATAACACACGGTGTGTTTTTTCACAAATTGATTATTTTGTTGTTGATCATTAAATTAAATAAAAATATCATTTAAGTTTTCTAAATATATGTTTCGGATGGTGAACAGATTTAAAAAAAAAAATTATTTCAATGGAAAAAAAGCTTTTAAATAGGTAAATATGAGTAGATAGAACGAGAGAAAGAAGTGAATTGAAAAAAAGACCTACAGATAATAAAAAAATAAAAAAATTTGAAGTAGAAAAAAGAGTTCGGTTTACCACAATCTCCCGGGTTACACTTTCTATTTATCTATTAAATATTTATTTAATTTTTAATTTTTATGTCATACAGTAGACAAACAAGCAAGCGGGCCACCTGATGGAAAGCGGTCACCACCGCCTATGAAAATATTTTTAAAATCTTTTTATTAACCGACTTCGAAAGAGGAGGAGGTTGTATGTTTTATCGTATTTTTTTTTTCAATAGTTTTTTGATATTGTACTATTTTCATAACGATGTTTACATTATTAGCATAAAAACCTTTATTCTCAATTCTTTACTTTGGTTACCTATTTTATTTATTGACTGTAGTATTTTCCCACGTTTACGGGTTAACAACCAAATTCTACTTACTAATCTTATTCTGTTTTATGTCTAAACATTATACTGGGACACTATGCAACAATGTAGCAGCATATATATTTTTATAGTATTAATCTAAAGTCACATTTTCCTGCATTCACAAGAGAATTATGATCTGGGATAGTATGGTCGTTTGGTTTTATGTCCCAATAACATACAGGTTAAGTACTTTATACGAAAATTGATCCACGTAAAGATATTATTAAAATACATATATACGTCTTTACAACAAATTGAAGCCTGGTTCTATTTGGTAGTCCTATTGACGGTGAAGGACGCAGAGTCGATTCCCGTAGAGCGTAGAGGACAATTATGAAAGTGTTAAATGTTTCTTTAGTTGTGTAACTTTAGCCTTGAGTCTGGATGTTTTCTATTATCAATACATATAATAAAACAGTAGACCGCGGTATGTCTGTACATCCTTACTAATATTATAAATGAGAAAGTGAGTTTGTTTGTTTGTTTGTTATTCCTTCACGGCTTGAGTAAGCAGCCGATCATTATGAAAATTTGCATACATATTGTTAGGGGTACAGAGCCCAACATAGGCTACTTTTTATCCCGTGAAAGTATGTCGTTCCAATTGGAAAATAATTTTCTACTATAGAGGACGCTGTATCGGCCAACAGATGGCGCCACAAGTCGCGCTATGGGTTTTTTTGTTGTCAAACGAGATCTATGGTATAAAATTAACGCGAGCGAAGCCGCGGGGAAAAGCTAGTTGAACATAATTGGCAAAAATGGATAGGGAACAATAAAAGAAAAGTATTAAAAGCTATTTTTTTTGTTTGTCAGTCTGTTTGTACACGCACGTCTTAGTAGTTACTGAATGGATTTTAATGCTGTTTACACAGAAAGATAGAGCTTCATTTGGGGCAAAATATAGGCTTTATTTCATTTAAATCGAATACCAGGTAAAAAAGTTATCTTCGTTTACGCGGAGAAAGTGGCCCGGCGCGGCGTAATGAAAAATAAGTTCCTCAATATTTTTTTTAATGTTATACAGCGGACAAACAGGCACGCGGGCCACCTGATGGAAAGTGGTCATCGCCGCCTATGGACATCAGTAACACCAGGGGCACCATCAATGCGTTGCCAACCTCTGTCGAGATCTAATGTACCTCTTAAACAGTCCAATGTCATAGTCCAAAGGAAAACTTCACTAGATGTCACTGACTGATCTATCCGTCGATATTTTTTTAACTACAAATCCATTTCCACGCGGACGAAGCCGTGAGCACAGCTAGTGTCTCATAAATATTCTTATTTTTAAATCGTGTGGACCGACGGCCTAATAAACGGATTATAGGATAGGATATAACGTTTGCAGTTGAAAAATCTGACTGCTCCGTAGCACTTATGTAGAGGCGTAGCACTTATGTAGACCGCGTAGAACTTGCGTAGAAAATATCTACTCAAGTTCTACGAGTCTCTGGAGCTTGAATTTTCTGAGTCGTGCTGATTGCAAATTTGCACAAAATGTCTTTATACTGTAAAACATACATACCAGAAATATAAACTAAAAGTAAACCTGACACATAATATTAACAATTATTGTTTTTTTTAATTGTCAGACGTTATTAGTTCTGATATTTTTATCATACTTATTTTAGTGAATATATACTAAATACCTATGTTTTATTTTGCCAAGTTTTCTTATTTGCCCATAAAATTTGTATTAAATACATTGTTTCGAGATCATACGAATACGAGAACGTATCACCCACATACTGGGTTTTACAGTATGAAATACAGATATTGTTATTGCCCTGCGAAATACTGCACGTGCCGTTACTGTCGTCAAGTGCGACTATATTATTATGAAATATTTACTTATATTAATATGAACATATTGTCATAAAATGTATGATCATATTTCAAGATATTGAAATAATGTTTGTGATATTAATGTTTATTGTTTGTGTTTCGTTTGGAAGATACCGTATGTTCTGACGGGCTACTCCGTATCTGATTCTTCTTCTTCCTATCCTTATACCACTCTACATATCATCATTCATATACTCAATCCATCTCTTCTTTGGTCTTCACCTACTTCTGACTTCTTCAACTTTCACGTCCAATATCTTTTTGACGACAAACCGTATCTTATTATAAAACAAAAAAAATCTTATTAAAAAAACAAAGCTTGTTGTACTCCAATACTAAATGGTTAATAAACATACATTGTTTTGTGCAGAAACCTCTAAAAAAAATGTACGAAACGTATTATACATAGAAAACATTCAGATACAGACAAACAGTCGCCTTTGCCTTATGTGGGATTCGAACCTACGACCTATAAGATAGATTGTTGGTTGATCCAGTAGCAGTCGTTTAAAAGGAGTTTCATAACAGTATCAATTCAGCAAAATCATTATTGTAAATAATTGTATTATCTAAGAATATAAAGAAAGTATTTTATATTGGTAATGAAACACTGTATCGAATTTCAAATATATGTAGGTAAATAAATATCGCAGTTAACAAATTATGTCATCGAAGGCAGTGGGTGTTCTTGTCTTCGCGGAGGCACAAAGCGTGACGCGACTTCCTTACAGAGAACATCTACTTGTAGGTATGTAGGTACTTTTGTTAAACGCAAAAAAGGTTGGAATGGTTTTAAGAAAAACAGGTATTTAAACTTTGAACATTTCGCGAAAGTGGAATCAAAAATTACGCAAAGAAAAACAATTACAAAAGTAAAAAAAAGAGAAATCCTTCGCTTCTACTTTATACTTTGTTGTTTATTTATTCGTGTTAATCAAGCGATGTTTTTGCTTACCGATTACACAATAAAACGTAGGGGTAGAAAGGGCAGGAAGGGCAGACAATCAGCGCTAAAAGCGGCATTGTCGACGTTAATGAAACCAGCGAGATATCAACTTTGTTCCCGCCGTCGGAACACTTTGTGGGAAACTTTTACTTTGCTTGCCCTTCAGATATTTGTGTTAAGTTAATAGTGGCTTCGGTTTTTTTGGGTTGGCTTTAAGATTGTTGGATTTGAATTTTGATAGCTTAATAAAGTATAGTTTGAATTCTGAAGCATGCGCATATATTAAATTCGTTCGAATGTATTTACATATTGTTATTATATAATTATCATTTGCTCAGCGGTGAATAAGCACACTGTAAGGAAATCTAGAAATTTTGAAAGATGAGTAACCTAATGTTGTGGAAGTGAAATGAAATCGCTCGTTCAGAGACTATGTGCCCATACATACGAACGGCATTTGGTGGCAACCGTCAATGCATCGGCTTGCAAAGCATCGATGGTTGTTGTCGATAGACGGCGATAATTGTAGTTGTATCTGCCGTCAACAAATGCCGCTCCTTGCAAGCAGCGGCAGTTGCTATGCTAACTCATCGACGGCAGGCAGCAAAGCGTCGACACGGTTGCCGCCGATAAGTGATGACGATTGAAGTTGTATCTGTCGTTGACAAAATTACGTTTTTCTGTATAGCACTAGCTGGTTCAGACACGGTGGATTCCGCTCGGACAGGTATGTACAAATGAATAGGCGCTAATCTTAATAATATACGCGCGGTCTATGCATCCGCGCGGAATCCGCTGTGTCTGTGCTCTTAACAAGCACGTTATCTACACATAGTTTATGTATGGATTATTTAATTACAGCCGCTTATATATTTATCACGAACTTGAAATTTAGGTTCATTAAAGTTAGCATTGGTTCTTCTATACTGTCATTCAGGCAACCCAAAGAATGAATAATAAAAATTGATCATAGTGAGCAGGAAAGCGTATTGTAAAGCCACGTCTTTTATGTATAATGAAAGCGACCAAGGAACTCTTGCTTACAATGAAAATCTTTTCTGGAAACGCCTACGAAATCAATCTATCTACACAGCTAAAGCAGTTGTTCCACCAAAGAAGAAGTGAGTAATTATCAGCTCTTTTCACTCAAGAAAAGATACGATGGATGTAAATAAAAGAGATTAGTTGATCGCTAACTACACTGCCGGTGAGCACTCGAACTAGTTTGTCGGTGAGCGACAAGAGCTATCAAATATAATACTCACTCAACTCAACTCAACGATGCTTGCTTGACGGTCAAAGTTCACGCCAAAAGACACTACTCGTTGCGGTTTTCACAGGACTTCCTCCACGAGCGAGTGACGATGGTAATCCCCTGTCGCACTTGAACAGTCGCTTATAGCCCAGCGACAAACCTATCCAAAGAACAATCTCGCCTCCCGCTGCTAGTTAACTCGTTTCTAGTTCTACTCGTTCAACGTCTCCGGTCGTTACTGCCTATACCTATGACATTATTAAGTTTTATGTCCCCAATTTTGTATTGTCCATCAATTTATTTTGATCTGTGTCCCAGTGGTCATTAGGTGGGTCAGCGATACAAATGCAATCATGGATAAAAGCCTTCGATCGTGCTTTGTGCTCGGTGACGGTGGCCCAGGAGACCGTGTGATCTCCGCTTATAGCGTTATTGGTCGTGACAACTTATCAATGGATCGGGGTAAATTTTATGTTGGCTTCCATATAGGGTTTATTTCATACAGGAATCTGAAATTGTAAGACTTTTTCAGATGATGATTTCACTCCTGATTTTAAGCAGCAGTGGACAAGATTCATCATCATCATATCAACCCATAGTCATTCCACTGCAGGAATACGGGTCTTCCTTCAATCGAAGGTGATATTTGCTCCAATGCGGATTGGCAGAGGCCTGTGTTTTCAAACTGCCCAAGGCCACCGACTTGGCTTAACGACTGTCATCCATCGACAACAGTCGACAGGAATCTGTGCGTGTTGTACCTGTTACTTTATAAGTGATCACATTATGATACATATAAATATTATGCACCGATTGGTACCGAGCCTTTGTCTGTACTGGATTTTTTCTGAATGCTTACATAAAGAAACAGGTTCTTTCACTCAGGAAAAAATTGAGCATGTTCAATATTCGTAGACATAAGAATGTTTTGTGACGACCAAAGAGTGACGCCAAAGTGAGAGGTGAGAGGTCCTCAGGAGGTCGAATCCCGGTCGGGTCATGATGAAAAACTAATTTATTCTGATTGGCCTGGGTCTTGGATGTTTACATATACATATATGTTTTTGTTATAAAATATAGTATCGTTGAGTTAGTATCCCATAACACAAGCTTTGAACTTACTTGGGCTAGCTCAATCTGTGTGACTTGTCCCTATATAAATATTTATTATTTATTTTTGTTACTTATTATTTAGTCAAGTTTTATGTATTACGCCGTAAGTCAGTAAGTTTACTGCAGTTACATTTTAAGTGCCTTCTAAGTCGTCTGATACCGCTACCGCTCCCTGGCCTTCGACTAAATCAGTTATATGATCCGCAAATATGAAACGCGGGCGGCAAATTTAACTTTGCAATATGATACTTCCTTTAAGTAAATATAAATCACAAGGGAATCTAATAAATGAAAAATTTTAAAGAATAAGTAGGGCATGAACGAAAATTTATGTGCACTCTTTATATATTCGTGGATGATGTAGTAATGGCGTTCTTGCACATGCTAAACATCAGATTGAATTCGTTATGAATTATTAACCTAATCAAAATATATTTGTGTTTGGATTGATTTAAAAATCTCAAGCTTCTATGCTTCTGAGGAATATTCAATACATCGTGTCAATCAGTCATGATGTTTTCCTATTATCATCATACACTTTCTGGGTTAGGTTGGCACTAGCTGTCGGCCCTAGTTTGAAAACACTGTCATCCACACGCATTTTAATGACACAAGTCTCAAGCTACAGATCTACCAACATCTTTATGAATGTGGCCGAAATTGGAACTACAACTCCCGTTCAAAAAACCGCTCCGGACGCGAGCGCTGCGAGGCGCGAGGCGAGACGCGAGGCGAGCCGCGAGTGCGCGTTTACATTCGCGTCTCGCGGCTCGTCTCGCGGCTCGCCTCGTGGCTCGCGCGAGAGTGTAAATGAGGTATGACAAAATGTATGAAAATACAAACGTCACTCACGTTGGTAGCACTATATCTATTTTTATTTTATTTATTTTGACAATGACAGCCGTAATTTAATGTGTTACAATCTTTAAAATGTTTTAGTGGAACTCACCAAATATACAATTTTTTTATTACCTACTTATTACTATTTACTAGCATCTTCATTTCTTTTTGATTTGTTAAATCCCGGCAAGGATAAGCAACTCGTCAAGGTGCGTCAAAAGGGGAAACTCAGTACATTTCATTATAAGAAATCCGGTTAGGCCGGTTGTCTTTGCGTGCCAGGCGGGCGCGATGTCATAAAATAGATTAGGTTACCACAGAAATGTCACTCGATTTGGGGGTCTGGTTAATAATTGAAGAGGGGTTTGTTTGTGATATTTTTGTATAGTGACAAAAAAATGTTGGACACACGTTTGATTGATGGTATTTTTAATTTGTAAGGTGGGGTAACCACCACCACCACCACAGAGGCAAGACTGTTACTGTCTGATAAGTCATTAAGTTCAGATTTTTGTTCTATTTTTACTTTAAATTATTAACTTTAACCACTGAGTTAATAGGGTTTTAAATGACTCTCGAGTAACTTTGACTCTTTATTAAATTGTTCATACGGAAATACATTAGTATGTACTTAACTTTTCAATAATCAACGCGTTTACAGTTTAGCGGCGCAGCGTGTCGTCCCTTCGAGTTGCGTCAGAGTGGGCCACTCGATACTGTGTCCCTACTTGAAAACCGCCATTATAATGAAGTTTGAAAGCGACAAAACAAGTTTCAGTTAAACCTTGCTGATCTTTGTTTATTAATTAGGATTTGTGAATAAAATCTATAAATGTTTTTCAGATAGCATAGGTACGGTGACATTTGGGATTTGAAGGGAATTAAAAATAAATGTATCATTAATATCATTAATAATGCAAATTTGAATTTACTAGTTTTTTTGTAGTCGCTTATTCCACTCTTTTTCTATTTCTTTTTGTACTTTTCGGTTTTTTGTTTCGAATAAAACATGCATGAAATGGAATAACTCAAACGCCACCGTACACATGCTATCTGAAAAACATTGTAGTGTAATATTAAAAGGTTTATAATTACGCAGGGGACCTTCTGTAATAAATTCATAATTCGTGTTCTAACGTTTTGTATATTTACGGAAGCGGTTACAGCGAAGAAATTTTATTTGTTTTGCTGTCAGTCTGTTACTTTATGTTGTTATATTTAGCTTAAACGATGGTTAAATGTACCGGCATTTTTTCTTTCATGGAAATGAGCATGTTTACAAGAGTTGTTTCTTTTTTTTTATACAAGGTCTGTTTTTTTAAAGTCATATTTCCGATATACAAGCAAGCGAGAATGCAAATGTATCAAATTCTCTAGAATTTCATACATTTAGCACAGAACATCTATCTGTCGCTCTGTCGCGGCGTCACAGCCGCGGCGCCACTGACGCTATAGACGCTCGCTTCGAAAGGCTACCTTAAAAGATTGCGTCCAAAGACTTTAGTTTTGACATACCTACATTTTAATATTTTTGATGAAATCCTTTTAACCTGGATACAGAGAGTCAGAAATGACATGAAGTGCACATATACGACGGAGGCAGATCCCAAATAAATTGGGACAAATTGCCAGGAGCAAGAAGAAGATGAGTTAATGTTTTCTAACAATGCATTTGTATTTGCATTTTATAATATTAGTTTGGATAATATACAATCATCTGTTTTAGCAAGACAATTAAAGTGGATTAGGTGACCTTCCTCAACACTGTGGGAATGTCCTTAATGAGGCAATGAAATCTAGAATGAAATGGAATCGGTAGAATTCACATTGCAATTATCATGTTTTATTGTGACAAGGACTCCGGGATTATTTGGGAGCTAAATCGCCTGAAATTTCATTAGGCCGCCGCCGTAATGTTTCGAAAAGGTTTCGATTTGTTTGAGGCGAAACGGCTATTTGTTCAGGATTTTTCGGGCTAATATATATCTCTTTTAATCAGTTTAAAAAAATCTCCAACGAATCTGTACAATGATTAAGTGCCAAGTTCAGTTTTTTGGATAGTCGCTCAACCAAAATAAACAGAATATTGGCGTCTGCACACGCTAACGCAGACAGCGCACATTTTGTCTACTATCTGCAATAAATGTTCGCAAAAATGTGCCTCTTTAGCTTTGAGTCTGAGAAAAATCCGCGACGGACTTTTAGCGCGCACAAGAAGTATGTCGTCTACGCCATAAAATGAAATAGAATAGTTAGTTTGTAATTTTTATTTTCCAGCGGGTTTATTCTATTTATACAAAAAACCCGCCTGCGTAAAAAGCAACTAATAGAAAATCATCTGAAAAGGCAGAAACAAGATTTTGTTTCGATTTGTTTCGCTAGCTTTATGTAAATATTGAATTTTTATCTTGTTTCTGCCTTTTCAGATGATTTTCTATTAGTTGCTTTTTACGCAGGCGGGTTTTTTGTTTTTTTTTTTAATTTTATTTTATTTGTGTCTTTTTAGTTAGGCATTGGGAGGTCGTGTCATATTGGCACCCCACCCCACCGGTTTCAGAAAGTGAAAGAGCAAAGTTCATATTTTTAAACTTTCCCATTGTATTATTTTGATTAGTATTACGGTAATGATAATCATGATATACCTTTTTGAAATCCTTGTGTTGACCTCTTTAATTTGATACCCATATTGTAGTTTTCGAAAAAAAAAAATCTTTCTTCTTTTTAACGTCCATATTTACTTTTTTTTTAACGTCACCTATCTAAGAACACTTGAGCTACTAAGACAAATCTAACGATACCTCAATTATGTAGATTCGTTCAGCGGTTCTGGAGATATTATGAGGTAATAAAGAATATTACATTCATACAAGATACGCGTGAAAAACATAACCCTTCCTTGCAGTCGGGTAATAAACCCATTATATAAATTTAAAAGAGCGTAATAAATAACATACACTTTGTCAATTTTTATCAACACACATTTTCATTTCGTGTGATAAATTATATATATACAATTAATAACTTTATTCGAAGCAGAAAACAAGTACAATCGCGTATATCTTATTCGAAAAAGGTGTGTAGAATTAGATCGCAGGAGAAAAATAAAAGGAAAAATTTGCAAAGGTTTTATTTCGTTACAATAATAGCAATTTTGTTACTGAATATGAATTATGCCCGCGGGCACACATTCTACGTGCCACATCTGGAAAAAGCTGTATACTTACAACAAAATAAATGATCAATATACAAAAGTAAATTGTACGGACAGAAAAAGGTAGCGACGTGGCGTTGGTTGTAAGTACCTCACATATATTTTTAAAGTAGCTACATGTAAATATATTATATAAATTGTCAGTATTTGTATAGTTATGCCGGAAATATTAATTGACAGATAGGCTAATAATCCAGTAACCTTGTCGCCTGAAAGTATGGGGTAGTATGCGTCAAATCCGGTAGTTCTGATTTTTTGCAGACTTGTTTATGATGTTGGCATAATGAATAATCCAAGTTTGTGACCTCGAGCGCCGAACCGAACTTTGTCAAAAATCGAAAAAACCGCGGAATAATAGTTTTTCTTTTCAAATTTTTTGGACTTTTTAAAGTAGACTAAATTTGCTACAATATGTAAATAAATAATAATAATATAAAATAAATAATAAATAAATATATAGGGACAATTCATACAGATTGAGCTAGCCCCAAAGTATGTTCGAAACTTGTGTTATGGGATACTAACTCAACGATATTATATTTTATAACAAATACATATATAGATAAACATCCAAGACCCGAGGCCAATCAGAAAAAGTTCGTTTTTCATCATGACCCGACCGGGGATAGAACCCGGGACCTCCTGGGTGGCGGTCTGGCGTGGTAACCATTACGCCACGGAGGTCGTCAAAATATGATACTAAAACTGTCTATGTAGACCCAATAGTTTCCGAGATTAAGCCTTTCAAAAAATGCGGACGTTGAAAAACAAGCTGTGATTTTTCTCGACACCCACTCTACCTGACGAGATAGCAGCAGCAGGAGAACGAGTCATAATTGCTCTATACGGAGGCAACCCCAACACCCATAACCTTGACGAGCTGAGGTACCAACTATTCGCAAGGGCTGCAACGAAAATCGCTTCAATCTAGACAGGTTACCTCCTACATCATAGTTCACACTTCTCATCTTCTTTTGACATTGGAAATGTCTTTTCGTTCGCTTCAGTATAGGCTTCGATTTCACGAAAAAGTGCGATCCCCTTATATCTCGGAGAGTTGTGAAGATATGATATTCATAGAAGGCTCAAAAGACGCGTATTCACGAGAGCTGTAATGTGCAAAAAGAATTATTTGAGAAAATCAAAAACGAAAAAGTTATGGCCGAAATTGTGAAAATAAATATCATTTCTTTCCGAATTTTTGATTTTGGCGCTCGATATTTTGGAAACGAAGAATGATATCAAAAATTTGAGAAAAACTTGTCTGGACAATTTAGTCAGCTATAATTTGAGCCTAAAACAAAGATGATCGGGTTAAGAGTTTGCCCTGTAGCTTAACCTTTTTGAACAAAGTCAAAAACGTTGTAGTTTTATTTTGTAACCTTTTCCTTATCCCGACTTTATCGTCGCTCATCATCATCATCATATCAACTCATAATCATCCCATTGCTGGGATACGGGTCTCCCTTCAGTCGAAGGTGATTAGAGCGTACTCTGCCACGCTGCTCCAATGATGGATTGGCAGAGGTCGGTGTTTTCAAACCGCCCTAAGGCCACCGACTTGGCCTAACGACTGTCATCCATCGATAACAGCCGGGACCGACGGCTTAACCCTTTATAGGACATAAGCATATAGGGTAGATAAAAAAACTATGTTTTTAGATTGTTTTTTTTTTTAATGTTTTATGTAATGTAAACACGGTGGTAAAAATATTCCCTCTGCCCGTGTGGCTTGAGGTTCTGAGGTCTGCTGAGTACCAGATATATTGGGTAAAATTTCAAATCTTGCTGCCCGCCTAGAACGATCGCGTTGGGATGGGACGACGGAGGACAGAGGGATAGATGAAAAATCAACAGATGAACTGCTAGGTTCGACTTTCGAGAGGTATTATGCTGCTAGGTGGATCAGGTATCGGTGCCATAGGCCTGTCATTAGGCTCGTCATAGTTTTTTAGGATCGTTCAATACAGTATCAAAACCATCATCAGATACATCGGGAAGACAAAATATGTCTTCCAATTCGTTGACTATTTGTAAATCTATATACATATAATAAAACAGTAGACCCCGATATGTCTGAACATATTTGGCAAAAATGGAAACAGTTAGAGAAAGGTAACAAAAGCAAAAAAAAATTTTTTTTTGTCTGTCTGTTTGAACGCGCACATATTCTAAATTACTGAATGTATGTTAATGCTGTTTTAACTTATGGAAGATAGAGCTCGGCTTGGAGCAGAATATAGGCTTTGTCGCATTTAAATCGGATGTTAGGAAAATAAGTTATGGTCATTTAAAGGTCTCTACCCTGACTATGTAAGAAAAAAAAATATTTCTCGCACTTACAAACTTGAGACTTGGTACACCATAACTACCGACAACAGACTAAACCGGACCGGACCGAACCGGACCGGACCGAACCGGACCGGACCGAACCGTACCGAACCGAACCGAACCGGACCGAACCGAATCGAACCGGATGTCAGGAATAGAAGTTACCCTCATTTAAATTTTCAACAGCCTAAGAATTTTAAAATTGTCACTCACTGCAGAGTCGGAATCGCCCGATATCTCATAACGACCATTTTTAATTCAGTAGCACTGTGTATGAAAGTTATTTTTTACTTGAGTTAACCATTTAAAATTGTTAGATTCTGAATCGCACTATGAAAGTTTTTTAGTATAACTGAGCTGACGATTTCAATTTTAATATAATTTTAATTTTTCATAATTATTTTACATTAGGTATTTTGATTAGGTACGATAAAATTATAAAACACAGCGGCGAGCAAATAGACAATGAGCAATAAAGAACACTGATGTCTCGGGGAAAAACTATAGCAGTAGTAATAGGAGACTGTTAAATCCGTCTACACTATTATAGTCATAAGCCCAATTCCACTCGGGCGAAGCCGCGGGCACAGCTAGTCGTTAAGTATTCTCTACTCCTACTCATTTGCCAGATAGTCTGTAATAAGCAAAAAAGGAAATAGGATTAACGTGGTCCGAGAGTCTCTTCGCGAGTTTTTCAAAAGCACTAATATTCTCACGGTGGCATCTCAGTGCATTCTTGACAGCATCATGTTTGTTCGTAAAAACATTCATGACTATAACCAGGTGTGGATATTCATAATTTCAATATGCGTCACAGAAATAAATTAGCTGCTCCTACATAAATTCAGGCTTAGGAAAGCGGGAAAGTTATTCAAAGTTTGCATTATGTATAATAAAATTCCAGAATATTTAAAAAAATTGCCCAATAATCGATTTAAATAAAATGTCAAAAATTCTTAACCAGTAAAGCGTACTATACTATCAACGAGTATCTAAATGAAAGGTCTCCCTGGCCCCCTTGCAAAGGTAAATGCTAAAACTTGTCGTGAAAAGCCAGTCAATGTTCAATAAATTACCTAAATAAAAAATTGTGTTCAATATTGTAATATGTACACGCGTCGTAGTGTTATCCAAATGGGGCTGTTTTTTATATTATTTACATTTTAATATCATCATCATCATCATCATCAGCCTATATCGACCCACTGCTGGGTATAAGCCTCCTTTCGTCTACGCCATCCTTCCCTATCCTGAGCCATCTCAATCCACATTTTAATATAATTTAGATTCAATAATTGGTGACAAGGATGTTAATGTGTACGGGCACGTCATCACCATACTCGCAAATTGTCCAAACTGGCGGTGGCGTTGTGGGTCGGGTTACTGTTGTTCCCTTCAATATTGTTCATAATATTGTTGATGGTGAGTCCGGTAATGGGGGCTGGCAGGCTGACTCTCACGTCAACTCGAAAATACACGAGAACGGTTGCTGCCTTGCGGGCCTCTTTAACACCGATTTAGCATTTTATATTTTAGATTTAATTTTATGAATGGCACTATTTATTTACGTAATGTTGCATGTACCTAGTTTTAAATTTTATGGTAAAAAAAACACGATATATTTATAAATGCCAAAAAAGACCGTAACAGGTTTTCTTTCGCCATTTATTTTACCAGTGGTCATTTTGCTTTTGTTTCCGAAATAGACGTAGTAGTATATAGAGTAGATTAATCCCACCAAAAACATTTTCATGTAAAATGTTGCCAAGACGAGACCATAATGACTCGCATAGTCAAAAAGTTATCAGATCTCATGTAGAGCCAAGCTTCTAACTCTACACGCCCTACCTCTACAAGGCCTAACTTCACAAACTCTACACTTGCAAGTGACGAAATCGGGGGTTTTAAGACATTAATAAAATCTAAAGTATAATAGCTACACTCAAACACACATTAAAACTTTATGTTTAATGATTGTACTGGTGTCATTATATCTTGAAATTTTTAACTATTTAGCATTATCCAAAACAAAGTTATGAGAGTTCAAAAAAAGGCGAAACGTTTCGAGAAAAGGTAGGTAGTGCTCGTCTCGTGCGAGATTTATACAAATCATTTATTACAACTGTATACTCTGACAAAAGAACATGTTTGCGAAAGCTTATTCTCTAAATAAAAGTTTTGAATTTGAATTTGGTCACCCCACGGGCAAAGGGAATATTTTTACACCACAAAAATAGAGTGTAAGAAAGGCCTCGAAAAACTTATTCCAAATGCAATATAAAAGTCGCAAAATTTTAAGATGCATAAAGATTTAACAGTAGGTGTCTAAATTCAGTTGTTTTAAAAACTTGTAACTGTCACAGATAAAAAAAATATTATCACGTCCGTTCTTGACTCCTAGATAAAAAAAATTTATATGAAATCCACAATTTGTTGCCATAGGAATAAATTCGATCACTAGTTTCGTTTTCAAAAAAAAATCAAAAAATATGATGGGAAATAATATATTCCCGCTGCCTTATAAAGAAAGGGTCGTGCCCACGGCTCGTGCCCTCCGAAGCACGGAGAAGCTCAATATAACAAAACCTATCCAGACGCTGGCTAGGGTCGATGTTGCTTAACTTGCGTGTTCATATTAGAGTGCGACACACCACACAGCAACGCCATCGAGCTCCTCCGACGCCATCGAGCTCCTGGTCGCTCAGCGACAATATTTTTTCGAATTCCGTAGATTCATTTCCAATGTGCACGATAGTCGTGTGAAGCACGAAATCTGTGAATTTTTTAACATCCCATTTCGTAACTAATTTGATTTTTTTGTCATAAACTACTTTCGTCAGAAATGGTCCGCTTTATGAAAAATTAACGAAAAAGTCTATTTATTAAAAGAATAACTATGTAAATTACATACCATTCGAAAGGGCATGAACTAGAGCAATTTTCTTAGAATTAGAACTACTGTATCACCATTAGTTATTTTTTTATAGCCGTTCAAAGTGAAACGTTCGGAACGTGATTTTCGTCGTTTTGATATTTGAGGGCTCATATTATTTTTTCTGGTTAATCTAACCGACAAAAATCAATTATAAAGTAAGCTACATACAGTTATGATAAGAATAAAGAAACAAGCTGACCCATTGATCCATTAAAATAAAAGTTATAGTACTTCAAGTTCAGGGAGGAAGAAAGTTTGGTGAAAAGGTAAAAAAAATCATTTAAAAAAAAAAACTATGGGCCTTGGGACAAATTTTTTTAGCTCAGCTAGACCATCTGACCTTTTTGTCATTATCCCATGTTCAATCCTTTACCAAACACCCTGTATTTAGAGCACCTGTAACAAAAGAAAAAGTTATGATTCTGAAATAGCCCAGAATCACTACTTTTTTTACGTCACACGTCTCAAAACTTGCTACAACTTCACCTTCCATTAATTTCCCCTGAGATACATCATTATACCCGATATTTTCGAAAATTAGACATTTCCAATTTTTGAACATTTTGGGGAAAATAGTGAACATTAGGGAACCCTGTATCATATGATCTATTAGACCTAGACAATTGAATTAGACCTCAAACTGTCAGGAATTTTATACACTTTAAAAAATGTCGGTTTTTTGGCACAAAACTAAAAAAAAGGGAAAAAATGATGGTTTTTTGATTTTTGACAAAGTTCCGTTCGGCGCTCGAGGTCACAAACTTGGATTATTCATTAGGCCAACATCATAAACAAGTCTGCAAAAAATCCGCACTACCGGATTTGACGCATGCTCTGATGTATAAAGTTACTGGACTATAACGTGAACTTAGTTCACAATATTTTGTGACTGTTCGAAAATACACGTACCTAAGTTCATTAAATAAAAAAAGAACTTTTATTATTTAAAATATGCTGTCACTGGTCGAAAATATACTAGACTTTTTATTTAGAAAAAAAAAGAAACATATAAAGCAATCTTTTAACGACGTATTTACCAACGAATCCGCGGGTAAGGATAAACTTTATTGCGTCATTCGTCAGTGAAATAACACGGCACGGATAGGGATATACTGTCGTCCCTTATAGAAAAACTTCCGCACTTAAAACGTTTATGGTATGGCAACTTCCCACTGTGGCAGCTGACATCGTTTTGGGGTCAGTCTCGAATGTTATAAAAAGATATTGATGTTTATCTTTTCAATTTGTTAATCTCGCTAAAAGGAAAAACAACTTATGATTTAGATGGGTAGGAATATGTGTTCTCAAATTCAAACCTTACTATCTATATTGACAAGGATATTTCAGGCATTGGAAAATAAATAAAATATTGTTATGTATAGGTACTCTGACACTCGTATCAGATGCACCATACATTCCCACTACTGTGCCTTGGATGTTTTTCAGGTTGAACACATATTGACAATAAACAAACGAAGCTTTTTGACGTTAATTTATTTTGAAAATGGATCTTTACTATCCCTATCTCTATCTGGCTCTATTTCTCTCTCTCTGAATGTTACATTATAAACGCATTCACACACATCCGAGACCTCACAGCAGACTGTGAGGTTGCGGGTGTTCGAGTTATGTATGATATACAAAATTAGACATCGATCTAAGGACACAAAGCCGCAAGGGCGAATAGCAGCACACCAATGATGTCGATCTTACAAAATGTTTTCGATGCAATTTTTTTCTAAAACCGCTAATGAGCACTTCAGCCGCGCTGCCTCGAAGGCACGATTTACACTTTAGGACAATTCATTGCAGCCTATATGATTGTGTTTGTGTGACCAGTGGTAATTGCTTACCGTCATGTGACTCATGAAATGCATAGAAATACAAAATTTAGTTGTGAATAGAACGGTAATATTCTTGCCGGTAACAAATAACTCATTTGTTCTTTATTCTAACAAAATATTCAGTCAAAGTAACTAAATGACTCTTCTACTCTTCTCACAGCATGTATTATTTAGGTCTATTTGCTAGTAAAAATGTTACTAGTCCAGCTGTGTCGTAATGAACGAGCGTTGTAAATAAAGCTTTACTGAGTTATCTGCGTACGTTTTGCTTCGCTTTTTCCGTCTCTGGCCTAGTTCGGTTTACTTTATTTCTACATGCTCCCAATACTGATTGTATTGCTCTTGTATTTCTGTGAATGAGTACTTAAGATATGGAACACCATTCTTGGTTTAATAGGATTAGCACAAAAGACAGAAAATAGGGATTTGTTGAGAAAACTAATATTTAAATTATGGAATTAGTAATTAAGTATGCTGATGATTTGATGTAATGTTCTTAAATATTGAAAAGTTAGCATATCACAATTTAATCGAGTTATTCTGTTACAAATCTTGTTGTTATGCATAAGACTTACAACAAAAAATGTGTTTTCTTGATTATAATATAATTTTATAGTTATTATAAGAAATTGCCACGACTAGGCTCAATGTGCGGGCGCTCTTATTCATCAGTTCAAGAAATCCTATTCTCAAAATGTCTCTCAAACATTTCGTTGCCAAAAATTTACAAGACCTAACTGGGCTTATGGAGATTCTTCAACTTATAAATGCTTGTCAGAGCTTCAAGAATATACTCGGGGGCTGAGTAAAGTGAGCTCCTTAATTTAAGAAAAGGCTAGATAGGCATCTAAGTTTTGATTGTACTTTTAGTTAATAATATTGCTAATAAGTTCTAAAACTTACTAAATTAAAAAGAAATATGAAGAGTATTTTTTGAAACTTAAAATAAAGGGAATATTAGTCCTCTGTAGCTCATTATCTTTCTGTTAGTTTTTATTAATTATGGTTACATTTAAATAAAAATATATATATTGCCGCTGTATTAGTAATTAATAAGTATATAATAGACTTTAATTAACTAGTAGGTACCATTAGGCACTATTATCCATTCATGTACAGAGTATACAATAGTTAACACACCTTGATTTGCTACGATTACGACCCTATATTATTATTTCCTTGCTTGCCTTACCTCTCATATATCTCATCGTCTAAAAGAATTCCTTCAATCTTAATTAAGTAATCCTATTTACAATTTGCTTGGATTTAAATCTGATTTGAAAATAAATGTTTTTAATTTCAATAGATTTAATCTAACCGTCTTTAATTTAGTTCATTCAAGAATGTAAACAAATGCTTACGGGTGAACTGTTGAGTCGATAAGAATACGATGACTGGGTAATTCTAGAGGCAGTTATGCATGTAATGTGGAGCAGGGAGAAGGCGCGAGCTGCCTTCACTAATCTCTCCCTTGGGGCTATGCTGCCCTGGTACCGTCGCTTCAAACGTAATATATATTTGCGTTCAAGATTACTCCGCGATCGTTCAAGAAAATGTATTTAACTCTAGAAAATCTTTGAGTTTCAATGTTTGGAGGATAATGAAGGGCATAATAATAAAAATTATTTCATTACAACATATTTCTGTCTACAAAATTATGTAAGTTGCAACTAAAAGCAGTGTAGTCGTAAAAAACTGATGATTGCAGATTTCGGAAAATGTATAGGGGGTCACACACTCTTTGTTACTGTGTAATACTGTGTATTAACTTGAGTAAATGTCTTGGTCATTTAAATGAACAATTTTTATTAAAAAAAACTTTACAATGCAAATACGTTGTCGTCTAAAGAAAAAAAAACATTTCGTCTCTTTAGTATTAATTCTTTAATATCTTACTTTATTATGATTAAACTATTTAAATATAAACTCCTTTAATTAAAAACATGAAAAAAGGACAAATTCTTCATAAATTCTCCATCAATATGCATATCACATGCGCTGGGTCGACAATACGTAGATATAAAGAAGTCGGTGTAGTAGAGACATCTAATTATCTGGTGCTTTGTATGACCCGCTGGGCTGATTGGATTCTCATGAGGAAAATCTTCAAACCAACAATATGTTTTAATTAAGTTTGTTAAAATCATATACTGACAACAGATAATATAATGTTTGGTATATCTACAGTAATATTTATGATTATACTAAAACGCTAACTATACCTAAGAAAAATCAACCTCTTAAGCCATGGTTATGTACAGGAATAATTAGATCAATTCGCAAAAGAGACAAACTTTATAGAAAAACCAAAAAAGACAAGAATAACTAGAAATTAATAAACGAATTTAAAAATTATCGCAATATATGTAATGCAATTATAAAGAACGCTAAAAAACAATATTACGAATTACAGTTAAGTAAGCATATTAAAAATAGCAAAGAAACTTGGAACATAATTAAGGAAGTTTGTAACTTAAAACAAAATAAACAGCCTAGTAGCAGTTTGTTAAAAATTAAAAATAATCCAATAGAATCGCTTGACGAAGTAAATAAGTATTTCACAAACATAGGTAATTCTTTAGCCACGCTTACATTAAACAAACTAAATACTACTGACAACGAACTGGCTACCACATCTAAAGCAAGTTTATCACCATCTGAATCCCTAGCTTTATTTCTGACTGACCCAATGGAAATAAAAGGTATCATAAATAGTCTTAAATCTAATAGTGCACCGGGCTGGGATAGTATATCGACAATATTCCTAAAATCATTTGTTTCTTATTTGGCACAACCAATAACTTACATCTGCAACCTGAGTATTGAGAACGGCGAGTTCCCGAGAGCTTTAAAAAAAGCCATCATATGCCCCATTTACAAATCTGGTGAAAAAACAATACCAAGCAACTACCGACCAATATCTCTGCTAACTACATTATCGAAAGTCATTGAAAAAGTTGTAAATAAAAGGTTAATAAATTATTTGGAAAAAAAACACATATTAGGAAGCAATCAATACGGTTTTCGGCATCAAAGGTCAACAGAGGATGCAGTATTGAGCCTAACTACGCGTATCACCGAATATCTGGACAAGGGTGAAAGGTGTGTTGGTGTGTTCTTAGATTTGCAAAAAGCCTTTGACACGGTGTCAATTCCAATACTTTTGACGAGATTGGAAAATGCTGGCATACGTGGTCTTGCATTAAATTGGTTCAGGGACTACCTAACGCGGCGTGAGTTGGTAGTTAAAGTGGAAAACTATAAGAGTAGCGGTGCTATCTGTAATTATGGGATACCACAGGGAAGTACGCTCGGCCCGAGCTTGTTTCTCCTATACATTAATGAGCTATGTAAATTAAACATCAAAAATGCTGATATCCTAGCTTTTGCGGATGACACCGCTATTTTATTTCATGGAAGTACTTGGGACATGGTCAAAGATTCAGTCGAAAATGGTCTCTCCGCTGTTAGTGAATGGTTAGAAGACAGCCTGCTCACTCTCAACACATCAAAAACTAACTTTGTGTGCTTTAGCAAGACAAAAGTCACTGATCCAGGCCCCCTATTTAATATAACCATCCATACATACCCATGTAATAGACAAATGGAACGGTGTTGTCAGGACTGTGTGGCCTTGCAAAGAGTACATAGTGTTAAATACCTTGGTGTGGTTGTTGATGAAAAACTTAAATGGGATATACATATTAATCAACTGGCTAAAAGGACAAGGAAATTAATATACGCGTTTAAAAACCTAAGGGACGTGGCGCCGTTAACTGTTCTGCTTAGAGTCTACCAAGCCCTCTGTGAATCGATACTAAGCTACTGTATATGCTCATGGGGTGGTGCGAGCAAGACTGCTTTTATCAGAATTGAACGGGCACAACGCGCGGTATTAAAGGTCCTGTTGCGTCGACCATTTCGCTTCCCGACAAACGAGCTATACCAAGAAGCTAATGTGCTGTCTGTCAGGAAACTTTATATATTAAACTGCATAAAGCGATACCATACAACTGCTTCAAAACAGGACTTATCTAAAAGAACAAGCCGCCATCCCGTCCCCTATGTCAAAACAGCATTTGCGCAGAAACAATTTGGTTTTCTCGCTCCATACTTATATAACAAATTTAACACTAAACACGGATTAAAAAATCTTACAAAATACAAGCTAAGGGACGAAGTAAAAAAACTGTTAGGTGAACACGATTATGACAGTACAGAACGTCTACTTGTTATCATTTCATAAGTGCGTTTGTATTATC
Organism: Endotricha flammealis; assembly: GCA_905163395.2. Classification (NCBI taxonomy): domain Eukaryota; kingdom Metazoa; phylum Arthropoda; class Insecta; order Lepidoptera; family Pyralidae; genus Endotricha; species Endotricha flammealis. Next base: position 8,281,845 of record LR990868.1, read on the forward strand.
AAAATTTTGCTTATATAATCATTCTTCCAAATTTATAATCCTAATTATATATATATTCACATTTTCACACACACACACACACACACACACACACACAAACACACACACACACACACACACACGGACGACGAACAAACAAATAAATCTTTTTGCATTTATAGAAGTAGCTTTATAGTAGTGTTTAAGTAACGGTGATAAGAGGGACTGATCTTCGACCCACAGGTCTGACCTATCTCGAAGATCAGTGTGTACTGAAATACTGTAACATGTTTTTCTGAAAATAAAGATTTATTATTATTTATTTATTATTTATTATAATTTTAGCCATTTTGCTTCTTACCGAAATGGAGAACCTGTGAAGGTTTAGTCTCTAAATATTTGACTTTAACATCACTTTAGACAATAAATCTATTCACCTTTAGAAAATCGGCGTCCATTCTGTCAACACAAAAAATGAAGTCATGTTATTGAAAGATCTTGTTAATTTGATAAAATTGATAATAAACTGTAAGATTAAAAAATGCTTCAACTCCATTAATTAATATCGTCTATCTTTTGTCTTCTATTCAACAAAAAAATATATTTTAGTGATATCATATTATGACTTTGCCACCTCAAAATAAAAACGTATTATGAAAAAAAAAATAAACGTTACACCAAGAAAAAACAAACTGTCCTTAAGCGTGAACAAAATGGAAATATATTTTGCGACACGTCAATCTAAAAGTGCAGAGGAAAGCTCGCCCACGCTTTTAGACGTCTTAGTTTAATATTTTACTATGAAACGTGTGGGAGACGTCTGTGGGCAATATAGAAATAAACATGAATTGCGTTTTGTAGTAGAATATAGTGCGCAATAAACGGTTTCATTTGCTTGGAAATAAAGCTGAGTGTATGACTTCATTCATGTTATCTTGTGCAGCATTTAAATTTCAAAGCTTGTGCATTAAACTATTATTTGTTGTTGCTACACAGTTTATTTTCTTTTATCACAACATGTATACAATAATCTTAAGTTATAAACAAATGCACAACGATGGGAGTTGATTAAAATAAATGACTATCAAATTTGAAAACGTTTTAGGTAACCAAATAAAAGCGATGTCTGCTTTTCATATTGTATTTTTTGGTGCAATAAAGAGTATTTTATTTAAACAATATTGTTTTTGTTGCGCTGATTTTTCAATTGTATTATTCTAATGTAAAAAATACAAAAAAACTACCGAATAAATATTGACTAACGAGTGCTCCCGAAACGAACTATATTGTTATGGACCAACGATATTTATTTTTGCCTACCAAAAGTACTGAGAAATATCCATATGAATAAGTTCTAAATACTAAAGGTCAAGGTACATAATTAAGATCAGAAGATCTTAGAGATAAGTTTGATTAGAAAGGATTATTTCAAGCTTATACGCTCGGATAAGCAGGTCACGTGTAAGTCCCATCTGTTTTCATCTGAAGACTGTCGGTACGGTAAGATCTCCGTTGTGTCCGGGACTTGTAAGTACTTACATCTTGAAAAGGTTTAGTAAAAATAAAACAAAAAACACAGAGTTTGCACGTGGAAAACAGAAATAAGAGTGACAGAGTGTTAGTGCAAGATGGTCAATGTCATTGAGTAAACGCACTAATTTGGGAGTTATGAAAACACCTTTCGTTTAAACCCAATCACAATAAGAAACATCCTTCCTTCTATCTTCAAGAAGTGAAAAAAATAATCCTTTCGTATTCTTGAGTGGTATTACTACGAAAAGGTAGTGGCTGGAAAATGGACTGGCTCGACCGGGTCAGACTTTTACAGAATATCGACGTTAAGTAGCGGTGATATGTCGTTGTGTTTCATACGATCAGTGAAAGAGCTCGAATACCCGTCCTGCTTCCTACCTAATTCCTTCCCCCTTCATTCCTTTTAATTTATTTATAGATGGGTAACGCGTCCAAGAGTTTTGTAGTCGTGGATGTCCATGGGCAGCGGTCAATGCTCGTTTGTCCTTCTCTGTCATAAAAAAAAATATTGAACTTTACATTGATATTTAAATATTTTTTAGACTTTTTACTTACACACCACAGAATACCAGCGCCGCGGTACTTGTGCCGCGACTAATGCTGAGTGGAGGCCTGTTTGGGCGCGCAATATTTATAGTATTTTTTACTAATTTTTAGTAGTAATTTTTTATATTTTTTTATATATTGTATTGGATAACTCTAAATAGTTGTAAAAGTGCCCAATAAACATATTTTCTTTCTTTCTTTACTTACTTTACTATTCTTTCAGATTTTCACAAATTCTGGTAGAAGTACTCAATGATATTCTGGTCTGGTACTCAACGATATTCTAGCTAGGATATCGACATCATTTTATTTAGACGTATATTCTCAACAATACGAAATCGACTCTCGACTTAATCCGGCCGCTGGGGCCTCATCCTTCGTATTCCCGCAAATGGCCGCCATTCCTTTGATCCCTTGCTTTTCTAAAAGATTTAACTAGCGAATTTCTTTTGCTCTTAATTTACGTACTTATGTGGAGATATCATTTGCAAAGCGTATAAAACGCGGTTCGTAATGCGGTCATATGTTTGTTTTTATTGTGTTGAAGGGTTATATAAATACATTTTGTTTTTATATAATTTATTTATAGATATTTGACAGCCCGGTCGTTCAGTTAGTAAAGAATTTATACCTGTTGCTAATGGTTACCACGCTGGCACGCACCAGGTTGGCCAAGTCACATATTTGGATGGTCTTGGATGTTTATCTATATATGTATTTGTTATAAAATATAATATCGTTGAGTTAGTATCCCATAACACAAGTTTCGAACTTACTTCGGGGCTTGCTCAATCTGTATGAATTGTCCCTATATATTTATTTATTTATTTTGATTAAGGCGTAGAGTTTGTGAAGTTAGGCCTTGTAGAGTTAGGGCGAGTAGAGTTGGAATCTTGGCTCTACATGAGATCAGGGGCCCGATTTTACTAACACAAATGCACCAATGGACTCTCAATGGTGTCTCAATCGTGTGCCAAAAAAAAGCCGATAGTGTATCAGTGGAATAGTTTTTGACATTTGTTATGGACTATAATGTTTAACTAATTGTTTAAGTCCATAACTATTTTTATTAAGACTAAAATGTTTAACTTACTGTTTAAGTCCATAACAAATGTCAAAAACTATTCCACTGATACACTATCGGCATTCTTTTGAGACACGATTGAGACACCATTGAGAGTCCATTGGTGCATTTGTGTTAGTAGAATCGGGCCCCTGATAACTTTTTGACAATGCAAGTCATATGGTCTCGTCTTGGCAACATTTAACATGAAAATGTTTTTGGTGGGATATAATATATACATTTCGGTAACAATCAAAATAGCCAGAATAAAAAAAAAGCTAATTACGTAACTTTGCAAAATAAAGACATAGTATGGGTGCTTTCCCTTTAATTAACAGGCTGAATTAAATATAGACGGGTTACTCCAATTCGAAGGAAAATCCTTTATTTAGTAATGTGTTGTAGGCGGACACGAGTAAGCGAAAATATACGTGGTACTATTTAAATAGATAGTATTTATAATGCCACCCACAAGACTTGATATAAAAAGGATTTACGAAAATCTATGGATGCTGATTGCTGATAATTAACCAATGTTTTAACGAGTCATTAAATAATAACGAATTAATGCATATTTGAATTAATGCAATGAATATTTTTTTATATGAGTCACTACTAAGGTCCCTATTTTTTTGGAAAATATAATGTTACTCGGGGGTTATGTACCTTCCTAACGTGAAAGAATTTTTGAAAAATTATTAATTAATTTTTGAGTTTATTCGTTGCAAACAAAAATAAAAATCTTTCCTCTTTATTTTATTTATTTATTAGTATAGATTAGAAACATTAACATTTTACCAAGGTTTAACGTTGTAAATAGACGTCCTTTCGAAACTGTCTTTAACTCTCTCCCTATGTGTGCAAAAGAAAAACTGTATTTAGAGAATCCACATTACGTACATAAAAGACAATAAAAAATTTCAGTCAGAAAAATAAGTTTAAATTTAATATTAAAAGGGCATAACACGGCTCAGTTGAAAGGGCTCCTACCTATACTAATTGCTCACTGAATTTCGCCTATTTAAACCAGATTATACTGACACGGACCGGGACGCCCACTTCCCTGAGAGGTCGGCAGCCTCATTGGTTGCTTTTTTACTTAAATGTACTATCACATCTTTAATTTTAAATAGGGTAGACAGAGCAAAAATAACGATCTCATTACGCTGAATACATAAAGTAAGAATTTAAAGTTAGATAGGTAATAAAACGATTTCAGAAATTTGCGTGAATGTTTCTTTCAGCTACTCTCTATAACGCATTTTAATTTAGTTCCACATTAAGTCTCAAATATCCTTTTTTTTACTTCTCTATTTATAATTTAATGTGTTATTAAACTTTTCAGAAACTGGCTGTATATCTGTTAATTTCAAATCCACGAAACGGATTATGATACGATTTTCAACCGTCCGTCAACTTAAGATTGATTAGAAAAAAATCCTATGAGAACGGTAATAACGAGATTTCATTGGTAATATTTTAACTAATACTAATAAAAAAATAATTCTTGACAATACAGTTGTCAAACACTTTTCAGCCGGCGAAAGTGTCTGAAATCAATTCATATCATTGTCTGAAACGTGTCCTGAGAGGCACAAGGGAGCTCAAGATAATTGGCAAAAGTGCCTAAAATGTCTCTGTTAACAGGGGTCTTATTTCCTTAAATAAAGTAACAAACTGTGTATAATAAAAAGGAATTGATATTACGATGCTTGCAATTAAAAGCAATTACATTCACGAATCCTGTGACGTAGGATAAAGACCTTTTTGGAATCGAGCCTGGGGCTAAATGCTAAATACAAAATTCAGACATCGCATTAAATAAATAAAAAGGTAAATAAAATTTATTTTGCAAGTAGATTTACAAGAAATACTGATGCATGTCAGTTTTTTTTTAAATCTCAGTCAGGCCATTGAGGTCGAAGTGTTAGTAACACTTCAACCTCAATGGCCTGACGTAATTAGTTCAGTCAACAACGTAGTTTCAGTTTTGAGGCATTCGTTGACTGAACTAAATGTAATAAAGATCATATTTAGTTTTTTGGTTGACGTACCTCTAAAATGTGGAACGCGTGAGCGTTACTCCGTCGTAAATGGGCTATGCAACACTAATAGATTTTTCCAATACAAACCTTTAGTTCTTGAGATTAGCGCGTTCAACCAGACAAGCTTTCCTGCTTTATAATATTTGTAGATATAGAGTTACTTCAAAAACAAAATATTCGGTCAGAAAGCTTGCTTTCAAACTGGTTTGATAAGCTTATATTTTTTAGCTTTTATGCATTTCAAGGAAAAATTTTCAACTACGAACTTCTGACTATATGATGCCTATCTCAGATTAACTAGGATTTATAGGCAGCGAGCAAACAACAGTATCAGCAGACATAAATCCTAATAGGTGACGCGAGTCTATCCATTTCATATGACAACAATAGTCAACATTTCTGTAAAAAATCGAACCAGTCCAACTAATTCAGACACACCGTTTGTTTTGTTCATAAATCATCGTCGGATGTCAACTGAAACGGGGATATACACAAACCATTCGATATATCGACAGGGCTTTACGATGTTTTTTTTTAATTCATCGAAATACCTGCGAAATGAAAGTAGAAGAAACACGAAAATTAGTGGAATCTAAACTGGTAAAAATAGTAAGGAAAGAGTGAATATGTTCGTTGGCAAGGTAGAGTACGTAGCGTTCACAATCATTGCGCGAAACCTCAGCAAAAATACAGAGAAAACATGGTGGATTCGCCGTTTTTGGACAAAGTCTGACACTCGTAATATCGGGCTCCTCTAAAACTCAAGATACTAAGTATAAAAGAAACTCGAAGAAAACACAACATCATACACACACATGCGTTGTCTCTAATAAGTTTAATATCTGCGATTGAATCCCATGCTGAAAGTTGGAGGACTGCAGATCGCTCTTCTAAGAGCTATGTCTATGATCTGCCTATTCAAAAAGCATTATATACAAAATGCATGCTCGTACGAAATTTTACTGTATGAATTAGAGACATAAAGATCATATTCTAGAAATAAATACGTTAAGCTGTGAAAAATGATCATTTCGATTACAGTGCTCGAGTTTCTTCAAACTTTCCTATATACCTATATGTAGTACTTATATGTTTTTATTTTGTAAGATATTCTTGACAAGAGAAAAGACAACAGAAAGGGATAGTTGGAAAAGGAGGGGAGAGGCCTTTGCCCAGCAGTGGGACATAGATGGCTAGTAAAAAAAAAGATATTCTTTGTAATGGTCGATATAAGGAAGACTCAGTCTGTATTCTCGTAACAAAAATTGTTAAAATTCAGTCTCGATTCCATCTCAATCTCAGTGACGCCGTAAAAGATGATCTCATAAGCAATAAATTGATATTTAATGTTGACGTATATATCGAGATGATAATAATATGGAAGTGCGAAAAAGGCTATTCTCGTAGCACAATTTTGGTTGAGGATATTGGAAAAAATTACATTATTTTCTAAAAAGAGCAGCTAGCTTACTCTTGAATATAATCACAATTTCAATCATATATTGCTTGACGATCTCCGTGACGTAATGGTTACTACGCAGGACCGCCATGCCAGCGCCTGCCAGGAGGTCCCGGGCTCGAATCCCGGTCGGGTCATGATGAAAAACGAACTTTATCTGATTGGCCTCGGGTCTTGGATCGGGTCTGGATATCTATATAATTTATAAAATACTAGCTGTTACCCGCGGCTCCGCCCGCGTAGTCAAGCGAAAATGACAATAAGTTCGTTCCTGTGGGAATTTAAAAAAAAACAACTTTATCTTTGTCAACATCATAAAGGGAATCTCAGCTTTCTAGGTTGAGCGCTCCCGATAATACACGTGTAGTCTTATTATTCCGAATCCTGTGGGAATTTTAAAAAATCCCGTCTTTATTATCCTTGTCTACTTTATAAAGAGAAGCTTAATACAAAATCTAGGCGTTCTAGGTTGAGCGCCCACGATAATACACGTGCAGTAATATTTTTCTCTTTCCCGTGGGAATTAAAAAAAAAACGACTTTATCCTAAATAATTAAAAACGACTCGTCAACAATGTCAACATCATAAAGGGAGCCTCTATACAAAATTTCACCTTTCTAGGTTGAGCGCCTGCGATAATACTCTTACAGTCCTATTACTCCCTTTCCCGTGGGAATTTCATAAAATCCCATCTTTATCCTTGTCAACATCATAAAGGGATTCTCAATACAAAATCTCAGCTTTCTAGGTTGAGCGCCCCCCATAAAACACATGTAGTTTTATTTATTATTCCTGATCCTGTGGGAATTTAAAAAAATCCCGTCTTTGTACTTCTCTACTTTAGAAAACATCACATAAATCAACTAAATTAGTAACAAACTGCGAGCGAGGAGCGCGCGCGAGTTTTGCGTTTGATGGATTTCATATGCCTACTTTTGTAGGCCGCTTGTGACCAGTAGTACCGACTTTCCTCAAAATACCGGACATTGTTCTTTCTGGTATGACCATTTATTTTTTACCGGACAGGCCTCGAAAATACCGGACTGTACGCTTAAATACCGGACATCTGGCAACCTTAGTAGTAGGTCACCCCATTTCATCCCTCTAGGGGTTGAATTTTGAAAAAATCCTGAAACACGTACTTACTCATTTACCGCCATGCTAAATTTCATTCGAATAACTTCAAAAAAGGCAAAGTTTCATACTAACTTTGCACCCCCGTTTAACCCCTTAAGGGATGATTCTTGAGAAAAATATTTTGTTCTTGTTTAATGCCTTTCAATAAAGAACCTTTATGCTAAATTTCATTCGAATAACTTTAAAAACGGCAAAGTTTCATACTAACTTTGCACCCCCGTTTAACCCCATATGGAATGATTTTTGAGAAAAATATTTTACTCGTGTTTCATGCCTTTCAATAAAGAACATTCATGCTGAATTTCATTTGAATAACTTCAAAAACGGCAAAGTGTCAGACTAACTTTGCACCCCCGTTTAACTCCTTAAGGGATGAATTTTGAGAAAAATATTTTACTCGTGTTTCATGCCTTTCAATAAAGAACCTTAATGCTGAATTTCATTTGAATAACTTCAAAAACGGCAAAGTTTCATACTAACTTTGCACCCCCGTTTAACCCCCTAATGGATGATTTCTGAGAAAAATATTTTTCTTGTGTTTCATGTCTTTCAATAAAGAACCTTCATGCTGAATTTCATTCGAATAACTTCTAAAACGGCAAAGTTTAATGCTAACTTTGCACCCCCGTTTTACTCCCTAAGGGATGATTTTTGTGAAAAATATTTTACTGAATTTCATTCGAATAACTTCAAAAACGGCAAAGTTTCATACTATCTTTGCACCCCCGTTTAACACCCTAAGGGATGAATTTTGAAAAAAATATTTTACTCATGTTTCATGCTTTTCAGTAAAGAACCTTCATGCTGAATTTCATTTGAATAACTTCAAAAACGGCAAAGTTTCATACTAACTTTGTACCCCCGTTTAACCCCCTAAGGGATGAATTTTGAGAAAAATATTTTACTCATGTTTCATGTTTTTTAGTAAAGAACCTATATGCTGAATTTCATTCGCATAACTTCAAAAACGGCAAAGTTTCATACTAACTTTGCACACCCGTTTTACCCCCTTAGGGGATGAATTTCCAAAAATCCTTTCTTAGTGAGCACTTACGCTCCAAAAGGAACCCCCATGCAAAATTTGAGACTCCTGGCACTTGTAGTTTCGGAGATTTCGTGATGAATCAGTCAGTGATTTTCTCTTTTATATATATAGATAGTATCGTTGAGTTAGTATCCCATAACATAAGATTCGAACTTACTTTGGGGCTAGCTCAAACTGTGTGATTTGTCCCTATATATTCATTTATTTATATAATTTCAATTTAATTAGGACTATACTATTGTTTAGAAGGATCTTACACGAACATCGAAAAGTTTGTTTTTTTTGCCCATGAACTACTGTTATTACTACAGATCAGTATGATTTACATTGATACAGTAGCTGGCGCCAGCATCACTGGATTCTGGATATGCATTGTATCAGTAGAATTCTATTAATTTTAAAAAGCCGAAAGTATTGTATTTTTCTTTGTAACGAATATTCAGAAACTATTAGACCGATTTCAAAAATTCTTTCACCAATGGCAACATACATTACCCCCGGGTAAAATAGGTTATATTATATTTTCAAAACTAGCAAAACCCGCGCAACTTCGTTTGCGTGTATCCCGCTTTCCCGTGGGAATTTTGGAATGTATTATACATAAAAACCTTCCTCTTGAATCACTCTATCTATTTAAAAAAACCGCATCAAAATCCGTTACGTAATTTTAAAGATTTAAGCATACAAAGGGACATAGGGACAGAGAAAGCGACTTTGTTTTATACTATGTAGTGATAATTAGGGATTATTAGTAAAACCCGTACGAAGACAAGGTCTGCTAGTCTGAGATAATTAAAGAACTACTCAATCCTGAAGAAAATCATATATCTTATTGTTGTAAACAAGATTAGAAGATCAAGATATTAAAAGAGAAAATACTGGAGACGTGTTGATTAATTTATGAAGACTGTTCTTTAGTACGACGTAAATTATGGCTGTTTTTGTAGAAGCCTTCGTAAATGTTCATCGTAGTTACATAACGATAAAGTGACTTCGGCATAATAAGTAAGTTTTTTTTTTGCATTAGGCATAATCTTAGGTCTATTTATAAAACTGTACAATAAAGGATAGAAGGGAGAGATATGGAAAATCTAGGGCTCAGTGTAAAATAATATAATAGTAAAATAATAAGAGAAATACAAGAGCGATCGATAAAGAGGACAAGCACCAAGAATAAACAATGACAGTAAGACACTATCAAATTATAAAAAACTATAAAAAATCTATCAAAAAGTATTTATGCTTCCAGCCTGACTGCTACTTCGTAATACTTACAATAAGTGCTTCCAGTTACCCTGCGGGACCCAAAGTGGCTTCGGATTATCCGGCTCGGCTCGACCACCGTACACAAACAGGATAAATTGCCCGCAAATATTACGATTATGAGATCAGAATTTTAATGTTACAAGTTCCCCGTTTTAGCTTTCTGATCGTTTAAGTGTTTAATCGTAAATACTTACAATAATACCTATTAATTTATTATTCAATAGGCCGTGGTGTAGTCGAACGTCACTTGATTTGGTGGTTCTTCGTGCTCCGTGCATGTCAAGTTGTCTGTCGGTGATGAGTTCCCGACTCTTGTTAGTAGATGAATGTTTGGTAGCCTCATAATATTAGCATTAGCTAACGCGTATTTAACTGCGCTGCCGGAAAATTCCGGGAAGCTGACGAATAGAAGAAGATTTTAGCATCACTCTATGATAAGTCTTTGATACCGCGTTCATCTGAACTAAGTCCTATTTTATTTAACCTTAGAAAATCTGTATTTTTTTACTTTATTATCTAAATTTAATACTAATATTATAAAGAGGAAAGATTTGATTGTTTGTTTGCTTGTTTGTTTGAATTGAATGGGCTCCGAAACTACTGGACCGATTTCAAAAATTCTTTCACCAGTAGAAAGCTTTTCCCGAAATTCAATGTGGGTCCCACGGGAACGGGTCCGAAACTTCACGCGTACGAAGTTGCGGGCAAAAAAGCTAGTTAAATATTTAAATAATCTGTATATGTTACAGGGAAAATCTCCAATCCACTGTTATAATAAGAACGACAAAAGTTGAGTGAAGACAAAATACTTTTGGGAATAAGTTCCAAGAAAGATCATTCGGGCGGGCTGACCTTTGTACTGGGACAAGGGGTCTATTTGCCCACCGTCACTCGCGCTCGTGTCCAATCCGGACGATTGAATAATGTCTTTTTTTATGCTGAAAAAAATATTATAAGAAACATAAAAAGAAACTTAATATTTTTCTTTTTAATATTCTTTATATTGATTTAAGACGTTTATAACAAATATCCACACATAATAAGTATGATTATAGTACCTAGGCGACTAAATTTGGACTCACAGTTTATAAAACGATTTAAAATAGATTGTCGCACTGCACTGAGTAATAAGAATGAGTTTCGAACTCCGTTCTACGTCTGCGCGACTCAGCCGTGTTGGCGACTAGTAAAGTGAATATTAATCATCGAGTACGTATCCCATCAGTCAACGTCTTAAGTCATTCACTACATTCTATAGGATAACGAGAATAGTTAATGAAAAAAATATGATAATTTAATGAAGAGCGTTTTCACATCTGACACGACATTATGTCGTTACCAGCACGATTATGGTTTTGCATATTCACTTTCATAGTTTTATTTATAATTATCAGATATACAATTTAACACATTATTTTTATTGTAGCCGATATCGGCGAGTATAAAGACCCTCTTTTCTTATAGCAAACTTTTTGTTTTATTTTATTTACCGTCCCATAATCGGGACGCCGCAGGCGGGTCACCGGAGAGCGGTAAAACTCTGCACTTTTAATTACTTTTAACGACTAATAATTTAATTCAAGTTCCTTGATTACTTTTGTTGGCTTTCCAAATTGTATGAACGGAGGGTAGTTTGATGAAGCGGATAACTCACATGCAACAAGAGATTCCTTTTATAATAGATACCAAAAATTGAAGATGTTAGTTTCATTCAGTTTCATTCATTATCATGATCATACTAATATTATATTATATTATAATATTATAAATGAGAAAGTGAGTTTGTTTGTTTATTTGTTATTCCTTAACGACTTGACTAAGCAGCCGATCATTATGAAAATTTGTATGGGTACATATTGTCAGGGCTACTTACAGAGCCCAACATAGGCTACTTTTTATCCCGTAAAAGTATGTCATTCCAATGGGAAAATATTTTTTCTACTATAGAGGGCGTTGTTTGGGATGGGCTATCGTCCAAGAGATGGCGCCACAAGTCGCGCTATGGGTTTTTTTGTCGTCAAACGAGATCTATGTCATAAAATTAAACGCGAGTGAAGCCGCGGGGAAAAGCTAGTGAGACATAATTAAAATATCCATACTAATATTATAAATGTGAAAGTGTGTTTGTTTGTTTGTTCTCCCTTCACGTCGAAAGTAATGAACGGATTGATATGAATTTTTTATTGGGGATAGTTTAAGGCCTGGAGAGTGACATAAAGCTACTTATTTCCCACGGGATAAAGAGATTCCTAAGGGAAAAATTATTGACATTTTCGTTGACCACGCGAGCGGAGTCGCGGATAACGGCTAGGAGACCTATATATTTGTGATCGAAGGCCTACTTATAATAAGAATCCAACTTATGTACAAATTATTATACTACCTATCTGTTTCAACTCTGAAGGAGAAAAGACTTATTTTCTTCTTCAGAGATCATATACGTACAAAAATTTAAAAAAAAGATTGTGATAATATAATCTGAATTCGATTTATTAAAATGAAAGATGCTAGTAATAAAATTTTAAGATTTAAAAAAATGCAAAATGGCTGCCGTTATATAGATGACATTTTCATTTTTTAAGCTAATACTTAATGTTATTATTGAGTATTATTAATGGTCCTAAAATTCATTTTATATTCCAATATGACCTCCGAACTACTTGGTTCACAGCACCCCTGGTGTGACATTCATATTTATTGGTACGTCGTAAATAATAATATAGCACCAAACTGATTTGTATTCACACATTTCACGACTTAAGAGTGCTCATAAGTTCATACGTGTTTATAAGTCACTTAAAAATAAATAACGTGAACCAGAATAAGTCAATAAAGTACTTTTTTATTTAGCCCTCAAATATTTTATTGTAATAATTATTTTAATATTAGCTGTTATTAAAATAATTATAACAATAGCCGCGGCTCCGCCCGCGTGGTCAAGGGAAAATGCCAATAAATTTTCCCATGGGAATCTCTTTATCCCGTGAAAAAAGTAGCCTATGTCACTCTCCAGACCTTAAACTATCCCCAATAAAAAAGCATATCAATCCGTTCATTACTTTCGACGTGGAGGACATAGATTAATATTGTATAAACTGAAAGTGGAGGACAAAAAAACAAACGCACACAATTTATATGACATAATAACATACTTCACTTACATCGTACTTAAAACTTTAAAACTTTTACTATCAACTTATAACGTCATAACGTCATTACGTTATAAGTTGATAGTAAAAATTTTAAAAGAAAAGTTTATTTTATTCTTTTTAGCGGAATTAAATAAGAGCTTGTTTTTAAATATATATTTTTTACATTTAATTTATTTATTTCTTTCTCATAGTTGTAATATAAATTGCTGTATTTGTGAAGATAATAAATTATATTATTACTATTAATAGTGTAAGCACTAAAATTATATTTTCAATAATCGTTCACCAAAACTCCATAATTGTATATTGTGTTTATATAACCATATCGTTATTATTACGTTCCGCAGAAAAAACTTCTTCACGATGGAATATAATAAATATAAGCAAAATGTAATCAGCAAATATTTTCATCTGTCGATTTTTCCCCGCTTGCTTGCTGCGTATTCCGATATTGGCCATTTCCTCCAGGCACATTACACATACATTAATTCCAGTAAGTCAACTTCCTATATAAATCCCAACTCCTTCCCTATCCCCTCTTTTCTTCTCCTTCTTTCCCTTGCCTACCTCCTTCCTTTCCTCCAACTTCCTTGGTGGACAACGCATTGGTAGCGCCCCTGGTGTTACTGATGTCCTTAGGCGGCGCGGTGACCGCTTTCCATCAGGTGACCCGCTTGCTTGTTTGTCTACTGTATGACATAATAAAAATAAAAAAAACATTGTCTAATATGAAGGCGGTATCACCTTCTTTGACAGATGACAGAAAAATTATCTTCTGAAAGCCAAAGTAGATTCGAGATCGACGCCTTGTCAACGAAGTTCGTCAAGATGGCGACCTCGGATCCTCCCAGTACCACGTTGCCTTTTTAAAGTGTAGGTACTTTTTTGTTAAAAAGTGTTAATTTAAAATACTCGACATTGGCGAATGTCTATGTGTCGATAAGACACGACAGAAACGCCATTAAATGAGACAAAAAAAAGCCAAAGTAGTACTAAACGTTCATTCACAAGAGCAGCACTTTGCTGTCGACCATTTTACTGCAAATGAGTTGCAGTTTGCTGCGTCGACAGCTTGATGTTCGGTGGTCTACAGCAAAGTGCTTCTCGTGTGAATAACGCGGACAGGGAAGAAACATGGCGGCACAAGTTAGGATGATCGAATACCGCGTGAATTTATTATTCTTTCATATTATTCACACAAAAAGAAATCAATTCTCTAAAAATTGACGTGTTTTTAGGCCATACTTATTGTTCTAATTTATTTTTAGAGGCAACTTTTCACTCACTTTGCGAAATATGACATTGTTCTACTGTATTTTATATTGTGGTCCGGGTCAGCACATCATGCTATGCGTATTGACTTTTACGAGATCGGGATGTAAGCCAAACATCTGTAAGTGGGCAAGTAGCATTCTGGAAGGAATCACTTTGGTATTTTCCAAATAAGAAATCATATTTTACTCCAAGATTTTTATAAGGCATAAAAAGAGAAGGTTCTAGAAGGAAGATAAATAAAAAGTACCTATTTATCTTTACACCACCATACTTTTCTGTTAGTGGCATGTAAATGGTTTGATTTAATTTAAATAGCTTCTGACTTCAACCTTTTACTTTACCATTTTATTAACGCTTGCTTCTTTACTTCCTGATACGTTCCAGTTATTTTATCTGCAATGTCCGTCAGTTTATCTGACCGTTATTTTTTTTTGTAAAAACTCTGTGGATATCTGTCAATGTGTACGGGCACGTCATGCTCGCAAATTGTCCAAACTGGCGGTGGCGTTGTGGGTCGGGTTACTGTTGTTCCCTTCAATATTGTTCATATTATTGTTGATGGTGAGCCCAGTAATGGAGGCTGGCAGGCCGACTCTCACGTCAACTCGAAAATACACGAGAACGGTTGCTGCCTTGCGGGCCTGGTCTGCTCCTATCTTTAACACCGATTTTGCATTTTATATTTTAGATTTAATTTTATGTTAAGACAAATTAATGACACTATTTATTGACATTCCGAGTGCGTAATGTTGTATGTACCTAGTTTTAAATTTTATGGTAAAAAATTAAAAAAAAAGACAAAAAGGCCGTAACTGGTTTTCTTTCGCCATTTCTTTTACCAGTGGTCATTTTGCTTTTGTTTTCGAAATGGTAGTAGTATATAGAGTAGATTAATTTAAACAAATTATTACAACTGTATACTCTGACAAGAGAACGTGTTTGTGAAAACCTATTCTCTGAATAAAAGTTTTGAATTTCTGAATTTTTGTTTGTATACCACGACATCATCATCTCATCCACAAATAGTTCACTGCTGGATTTAGGCCTCCACTATGACCTCTACATACCTAAAAGTAATTCCTTTGTACCTGTTACAAAAATTATAGCAAACATATAGCCTAGTCTCAATCGTTTTGACAGGTCCGGTGGTCGAGTGGCTAGCAATGGTCACTTCATCCCTAGGGCCGCGGGTCCGAATTTGCGCAAGGTAAACATTTCTGTGCATGAACATGTCTGTTTGCCTTGGTCTGAATGTTTTCTATGTATATAAGTATTTATTTACAAAAAAAAAACTAAGTTTATTTATCAGCAATCTAGTACCTACTCATAGCTTAATTGTTTATTTTGGTACTAGATGGCGTTGAGTGAAAAAAAAACTCACACGCTACCTAAAAGTAAATTTAAGACAGATGGGTTTCAATTGTTTTTGTTACGAGATAATACAACGGCTGGTAGCGCCGTGTAAACTGTGTATATTTTATATTATTTATTCATAATAGAACTAAAATAAATATTCACACCTTGAAAATATAGCCGTTGATATTTTAATATTTACCATTTCATGTTTATTTATAATATTTTTGTGTTTCAAGAGATCAGTCAACGGTAATTGCCAATGTGAAAATGGATTTTATATGCAATTGGAGTAAAGTTTGTTTTAACCAATTTTATATATTTTATTGTAATAGTTTGAAAATATTAAAAGGAATCGTAAATACTTCAGGACTTGTTCTACAATGTATGTAATAAATATGTTCCAGGTAAGTTATTTGTCAAAATAAGTACATGATTATACCTATTAAAAAATTAACCCTTAGGTTCCGGTCATACGGTACGCTACGGTTCAGTCAGCAGAGTCCCGTTAGAGATCCCGTTGTTTTTTGAATGTGTTTATTCCTTCCCATCATCAGTAATATTTCAGAAGCATGCACCATGTATCCTAAACCAATCTAACATTATTATCATTTTAAACTAAGAGTCAATAAGCACAAACAGCTCAACTTATACTGGTATGTTCATTACAAATAATGCTTGTATTGACCATATTGCCACATAACTTAACCATGGACTACGACTATTGTATTGATAGTGGCTTAATTACAGATCCAACTGTGATGTATTCAGAGAATTATTAATGCCTATAACTCTATTGTGGTGCAAGCGAATGCCTGTGTCGATATTGAATCATTGAATAATTTGATTAATGCGGCGTAGAATTTTTTAATAGAAATAATTGAATTTTCTGAAGGCGGCGATTCATGCAGAATACATAGGCTATTTGACTGATTTTGAAAAACTGTTTTAAATTATTCGTTGGTATATGATTAATACACCACATGTATATTTCTGCGAAATTTGCAGTATTTTCCGTAAAATATCGGTTTAAAATTTAAATTACAATATTCGCGCTAAAAACGCTTTTTCTGTAATGGCGGACGCCGTGACGTCACGTAAACTTGTACCAAAGTGTACATTCAGCGTGTTTAGAATATTTTTTCTGTTATTTTACTGGAAAAAATGGTTTATAAATGGTGTAATTGTGCCACAATGTACAAATACTTCTATAAAAACTACACAAAAACTGTTTGTTTCTGTGTTAGCTCGAAGAGACCCAAACAGCATTTTATCTCATACAAATGTTTTTATGTGTGAAGATCACTTTGATGTAAGTATGCCAGTAATATTTGATTCGAATAGTAATAGATAAAATGATAAAATCACACAAAATGAACAATGTTGACTTGCGTGTGACGTCACGCGAGGCATAGCCAATCACAGAGCGTTCTTGTGGCTGAAGAAATTAAAAAAATAATTTGGATTTATTTTGTTTATTTTGAAAAATCTATAAATATTTTTGGTTATAACAGAGATAAATATGTTTTTTTATGTTATTACCTAATAGGATGACCACATTTCGTAGCATATTTTTAATAGTGTCAAATAGCCTATTAACCACAGATAAGGCCGATGCCCGCGGCTTTACCCGCGAATTTCCATTACCGGACTGTTATCAGGGATAAAAACTAACATAAGTGTTAATCCCGCTTATAAACAGCTAACAGATTTGCTTGAAAATCGATACACGACTACATGTACCAATAGTCAAGCATATCTGTTAGCAGTTTCATCATAACCCCCCTCTAGTGGGTGTGGTTTCCGCACTTAGTCCTGTACTGGACCATTGTACGTGAGCCGTGGGGCTGTCATTCCATCCAGCCCACCTCCCTCCAGAAGCGAATTAGTCCTCCCAAACTGCTCAGTGTGTCCGCAAGAGACATTGGTGACCCAAGTGTCTCTTTCCGGATTTGGGTGACGCCTGTGCACTCAAGGAGCACGTGCGCCACCGTTTCTTCAGTCCCATGCATACTCTGCACAGAGGGCTGTCCGTGATACCTATTGTATGAAAGTGTTTGTTCAATGAGCAGTGTCCTGTGATGGTTCCTGCTACCAGGCGCAGGCTTCTCCTGTCCAGGTGTTAGCAGTTTTCGTGTAACAAAGAGCCATCCATACATCCTCATAAACTTTCACGTTTATAATATTAGTAGGGATTTAAGTACAGGTGCATTCTGAAAATTATAGTAGAAATTGAAATAATAAAACAAAACTTTTTAGAAAAAATATTTATATAAATTCATACGACAACCCATTTTAAATGAATTTTACATTATTTTATTCACAATCTTGAATTATAGTGTATCTACATATGTTTGCAAGAAGTATACATTTATAAGTTATATTTACGTACAATTAATACATTTTATTTGGTTAAAAGTAAAATTTCAGTTTATAAATGTATGTACACAACAATATATATTTTTTATACAGTAAGTAATAGACAGGCACACTGGTAGTGGTGATATTCGGTGGGTATTTACAATAAGTGTTTCACGACCTGCTTTCTTTTGGATGTTACCATCCATAAGATAATTAATAACCCAATGTTTTAATTTAATCTAAGGAAGAGCTTGGGTGTTTTAAGTATTTAAAAGCCAAATAAACCAAAAAGTGACACAGAAAAAATTGCATCTCTTTATATTATTATGTGAATTTATAAGCGTAGGTTCATAAGGATCGCAGCTTGTCGTGTGTTTTTAACGTGGAATAAAGCCAGGATTAGACCGACGAACGGTACAACGTATTAAACTATTAAATTCCGTCCATTGCGTTCAGTACGAGGTCGCGTTTAAAAGTTAAATGTCCGTCGTGTTGTGTCGATTCGATCGATACTGATCCCGGGGCTTAAAGCAATTTATTTATTGAAGACTTACATTATTAGTAAAAGGTAGTATGTCACTGTATGAATAATATTTTGTGTATATTAAAAAATAAATTGGAATTTTCTCAAGCTTAATTTTTCGAAGATAATCAAATCTATGCACAATACCAACAATAATTATGAATATACATAAAATTATACAAAATTTAATGGTATTTTTATTTAAAATATAAAAATACATCTTTGTACATCTAATTGCATTTAGACAGCCATTAAAATTACTTAAATTCTGATAAATTATTATAAAGGACAGACTAGATAAAACATATTTTGAGCAAATAAAACATTGAATATCTACCTATTTGTACATAGTACTATTAATATTGAACATAAAGTGAACTGAAAAATGATAAAAAAACAGACTTAGACACACTTGTGTTTTATGTAAATGGCATCAGTAGCGTATCAGTTTCATACAGAGTATAATTAAAGACTAAGATTACATTGTACTGTGACGACGATAATGACGTAAGACAAATTCAATCGGCAGCGACCGCGCATTTCACAGACCACACAAGTATGTTTCTATCTTAATTTTAAGTCATTTCAAAATTTGAACAAACATTTTTTTTTCCAAAATATAAATTACCTACTCTACAGATGGAAGATTTTTAGTTTAGACCACAACAAATAACAGTTATGAGCTCTTACCTTAATTCAACAATAATTTTTAAAACAATGATAATTACAGTAATATCAAAATATCATTAATTTTTGTTTGAAAGTAATTCGTTTATTTGGTGAAACACTCTATTTATATATTTTTTATTCTTTTTCACAATAATGAACTCTGAGTTTTCAGTTCAGCACTAATGTAAGGGTGTCTGATGTGTCACCGGTCGAATTAAAATATAGACGAGTTACAGAGATCCGGAGTAACATACATCGATAAGGAATAGTTTCAGAGTAGCAATGTTGTCGAAGAAGTATGTCGACACACTCTAGTTGTTACTTAGTTAAGTCTTGTCAAAGAAAGGCTCTGTCCGAGCTCAGAGATATTTAGAAACATTCTTTTGAACTAAACGATTGTCGAAATTAAAACTGTATCGTAGTTACGTCATATTGTCGAAATTAAATGTTGTATATATACTTAATTTTTAACTCTACTTAAACAACTGAACGGATATGAAAATAGTTCGAGAAAAAGTTTTGCTCCCAACAAAGATTGCCATTACGTAAATCCGCGGGCGGTTATGAAACTTCATTTAATATTTAAAAGATATACATATAAACTTTACTAGTACAAAACCGGAAAATTTCAGTTAACTGTTACTCATTGGAACGTTTTCATTATTTTTATATTTTAGATGCTCGAAGCAAAAATCTGTAAACAATGACTTTATTACTCACGCTTATCTAGATAACTTCAGAATTAATGATTTATTAATGAAATCGCAAAATAAATCTGTAATTTATAAAGGTTAACGCGAATAACAAAAGATCACGAAAAAGCTATAGTTTATTTTTCGGATAAGGCTTGCTTGCCAAAACGTCCGATATTTTCGTATAATCCCTTTGTAAATCAAATGAGATGGAAAAAATAAAATGCCGATGATTCGATAGCACAAATAAACAATCGTTTGAATATCATACTCAAGTTACTTCTTAAAGACTTGACTTAAAGTCGGCGCTAAAATTTATTTTGACTTGATATTACTGTAATTGTTTTATTGAATACGAGTATTTTAAATATTTAATTCAGTTTTTATTTACATAATTATATACAATTCATATGAAGCGCATTACTTCCCTTTTTATAATAATTACACAATATTAATATTTTAAAGCGATTAGGGAGATAATTTTTTATTTATTTACATTCAGTATTTACAATTTGGAGGTTATCTTAATCTAAATTTCCAAATTAAGGATCTAACTCCCAGGTTAGGTTAAAACGGTGCTTCAATTTTAGTATGGTTTTATAATGATTGAAAATAGAGATTAAATTCATATGGATAGTAAATGCTCGGTTACGATAAATGCGACGAGGAATAAGGTTATAACGCACATTATGATAGGCTTACACAACATCTGCGCCAGCGGTACATCCGAACGGAGGTACTGGTGAGTGTATCTGCGCGTCTTTCACAAAGTCGCAGAGCATCATTACAGCTATGACCACAATTCTGCCTCATGAATGCCGGAAGCAAACTGACCTTTCAACTCGCGTGACATGTTGGCATATCCAAACGGTCAAGCCGTCGTGCCACTGGGCGCATCGCGATTTTTCCCAAGGCGAGATGCGGCAACACGGTGTACTGGCTTGCCCGGCGGCAATGCCAACGTCACTGTGTGTGCAAAAGCTTTAACAAAAATGTTGCTACATTATTTTTCCTTTGGTAAAATATTTTTAATATCATACAACGCGTGCACATAGTGTGGTTATGGGAAAGGGACACTCACTGGGCAAAAATGTATAAGAATAACATTAACTAAGTATACATTATACACAGCTAATCAGTAAATCACAGCTCCTGATTGAAAAATTTCATATTCACACGTTCGACTAGGAAATTAACGACTAGGCTAACGCTAATTTGAGGTCACTTCAGCTTTTGTTTGGTACGTCACTTTTTTCTTACTCAAATTTCTTTTGATCGATGGATTTCTACTTTCACTTTCTAGGCTCACTTCACTGACTGACTCTGAGTCTTGACAGTAAGGTACATTGTCTGGGCATAGATGTCTATCAACGCACTGTATTGGTTCTTCGAATGAGGTATGTTCGATGTTCCTCATTCGGTAATTGTCGCCGTTGCGTCGATTGGACCGCAACGAGCGACGTTCCCTACATCAGGAACATCTGGCGCGGGGTGCCCGGCAGGTCCCGGCACGAGCTTGATGTCACAAACGACACATCTCGTGTTGGGAGACCGACGAGTACATCATCGTCGATACAGGGTACTGGAAGGTAAAATTTCATATTATTTATTCTAACATTTAGATTCAAATTAGACAACATAAATGAAGCAACAAAAATATTTTTGAAACTGTAGATAAAGATTTATGTTAATTATAGTCAAAGAAAAAGTTTTAAAGCTTAATATTCAGATTGACACATGATGCAATTTTTTTTAAAGTTAGTTATTTAACGAATTTTTGAAAATAAGTAATATTGTTTAGGATATTAATGACCTCATATTATAGTTTAAAACATTTGTAAAATAAAATTTAAACAAAACATGCAAGTCCCTAAAACAGTAAGAATGTATTAATGTCAGGCGAATTTATAAACGGTGAATATACATTAGCAACAACAGTCGATAAAAACACCGAAATATCATATTATGTGAGGTCAGTGATGTTTTCAATGTTAGGGGTGCATGCACAGTGTTTGGAGTTGTCGTGAATAGCTCAGAATTAAGGAATGCAGAGTTTCACAAGATATTGCAGTAAAAATTACACTGAACAGACTTCCACATGGAACACCGAATACAGATATAGAAAAAAATGTTTTGAGTATAGAACATGACGAGGAGTTACAGGAAAGGGTTACACTGTGAGATAGTGCAACATTGTGACGTGATACAAATCCACACATACCTCAAAAAATATCTCAGACATCAGAACTGTTAAGTACTGACTCGCTATCAAAGATATCAGTAGTCTAAACGCGTATCAGGAATACCTCTAAAGTTATGCGAATTATTGAACTTTTGGAAGATACGGATTGAGTACGACAAGGCACTTGGAATATTAGAGAAGTATCTGAAGCAATTTACACAGTTGGAACTGTATCGCTATATATAAGTTTGTTCGCAGGAGTTTTGTCTGATTTGCTGTATGCCCATCAATTCGCTGGATGAGTAATATCGTCGAGTTGAACGGAACTGTAAGTAAAAGAAATTCATAATAGTCTAAGTAAAAAAACAAACTGAATTTGTAACTCAAATCAGAACTTTTTGCTGAGAGCTTTCTATTTTACTTGATTAAATCTTTTTACCTGGGATTGTTTGAAGCGTAACTGTGGTTTATACTTTCTCCTTAGCTTTCGGGGACAGCACACGCACAAAATCCTTAAGAAGGCCCTGAAACAATAATAACTTTGTTAGAATTTGAATATGTTAGTTAGGGATTGTGTGGGAATGATAATTAGCAGTACAGCCGCCGGATTTGACAGGCTTAAACTCACTATAATTAAACCGATATTAAGCTTGTTACAATTACGACCGACGTCAAAGGATTCATTTGCTGCTTAATAATAATACATTAGAATTGAGTTTCAATAATGAGGATTTCTGTATTAGCGTCATTAGTCAAATCTTATGTATTTAGTACTTAAGGCGTGGGATATAGCTTTCTTAAGTGTTCAATGTTCATTCATAGTAATATTGTTCGACATAACTCTAAATTACCACAGCGCCACCTGATCATAAAGTAACCTAGACATAACCTGCTTATAATAAATATATATCTATCCGCGCAACTTCGTTTGCATGTATTTATTTATGCACACTAGCGCCATCTATATCAGGCTTTTAATGAAATTCTACGGGAATCGCGTACTTTTCGCGATAAAAAGTATGTGTTAATCCAAGGTATCAGCTACCTACATACTAAATATCATAAATATTGGCACAGCCATTTGAGCGTGAAGAAGTAACAAATATACACATAACTTTCGCTTTTCTAATATTAGTAGGATAGGAAACATCCAGACTCGAGAACAATCACAAACAAATGGCATCTCATAATATGTTTTCGCGGGATTCGAGCCTCTGGTGCTGAAAGTGGGATCACCACCGTACCACCATCGGACTGCCACCATCAAGAAAACACAGCTAAGAATGCAAACATCTTTATATCTACTAACGAAAGGAACAACAAAATGAACGTAAACTTTTGATAAGATTAATTTGCAGTAATCGTCAGGTAAATGACGCTGAGAGTGGATTCCATTAGCATTGTAATTTGGTTCCTTTCAATAGACCAGGAAATTCTATTACGGTTTAATTACTTGGCGATAAGGACTCCATAATGAGCTAAAGACATAACTTTAGCAGACTTAGGCTCTTTGTACATCCATCGATTTATTTTGGACTCCGAGCGAGTTTGAAGACTGTTCTTATAGACCTGTAGCGCTAGGTTTTGATGTTTCAAAAACATTAAAGTTGCTTGTATTTCGCATATAGTTTTCGGGCCATTTACCCAACCTAATACATTAGTTTGTGTCATCCTAGGTACTTGCATAGGTAGAAATTTAGGTAAATGTCTTTTCGATCCGTTTTGGACGAAAAGATAATTAGAGATAAAAAATTTACTTTCATGATAATAACGAAGTACTAACTAATATACACAAGCATTTTGTGTCATCTCTGTCCACGAAAATCCTGATATTTAATCAGTACCTAACACGTCACCCAACTAGCTCTAAAAAATATTACAATAAGTTAAATATATGTTAAGCGTTTCAAATTACTGATATCTGTTATTCAAAATATTTTGTGTCGAATTCATCCACGATATTTATTGATTATTTAATTTTTTATTACAACACTCTGTAAAAGCCACAAAAGAAAATGCAAGTTACTAAAGTTACGTCTATAAGATTATTGTAGTGTAACAAAACACTATTCATAATTTGTGCTGTTTTTATGCACGAAATCTTATTATTTCATAAAAAAAAAAACCAAACTTCGCGCGAAGGGCGAGCGCGGCGAAGAAAGCGGACGCGCGGGAGGGGCAAACAAAATTCGCAAATTAGTTGTGCGTAGCGTTGGTCCAACAGGAAACGGTGATTATTTTTATCTCTATAGGTAGGAGAGGCACATATTTCGCACCCCCAGGGTAATAAAGACATAAGTGGTATTACGTCGAAATCCCGATTTTACCAAATTTGAAAATACAATTTTTATTTTTCCTGTTCAATTAATGATTATATGCACGAAACTTTGTTTTTAAAAAAAATCTGAATGTGTGATTTTCGAGAAAAAGGAATTTGTGAAAAAATTTAATACCTATACAAAATAAACAGTAGGTAATAAATATTATGATCTTATTCCGATTTGTCATTTATAATACTAGTCTTTATAAACACTATATTCATAAAAAATAATTTTAAATATCGATTACCGCTTTTTTCCTCTAATAATAATTTGTTGCACCGATTCACAACACTGAATACTGAGCACGGGGAGCCAACGGAAGCAACGTAAGGGTGAACATGTCTAGAAAGCAGCTTTTCTCTGATGATGTTCCGCCACCTGTTCCTATCTTCGGGGGCGTGAATAGCTCCATAAAAGTCGAGAGCGGTGCGGATTTGCTCAGACCAACGCATTCGGGCCCCCCTAGGTCTCCTATCGTCCCTTTGCTAGTGAAAATAAAGTCGTTTGAGGACGTCTTTACGTTTCCTGGCGATGTGGCCGAAGAATTCAAGAATTCTACGGAGGCAGATGGTAGAAAGCCTTGAAGATATATTGAGCTCTTTGAGTAATGATGCAATGGTCCGTCCATGGGATTTACAGTAGTCTCCTCCATCCGCTTTCCTTGGAGTCCAGGTCTCGGCACCATATATGAAAATTGAGAACACCGGAGTGGTCACCAACTAGCGTTTTGTATTTATGGAGATGTTTCTTTCTACTCAAACTCTTTGTAGTTGTTACATAACATTCTTAGCCATTCCGATACGTCATCATCGCAAGGAGCCCAGGTTAGTGAAACTGTAAACTATTTCCTGGTTAAGCGCGCCAGTGACCTCTGGCTTCTGCGTGCGGTCATGCGGTGTACCACAATGATCTTAGTTTTTGCTGTTTATGGAAAAGCCAAGTTCTTCACTGACCTGTTCCATTCTGTTCAGTAAGGTGATCATCTCGCTTTCGTTGGCAGCTAACAGTGTGGTATCGTCGGCGTAACGTAGTAAGTTCGTTATCTTCTCCCCACCAATCGTGAGACTACCTTCCCAGTTTTTGCAGGTACGCCTTATCAATGTATTCAAGATAAACGTTGAACAAAATGGGAGACAGTACCTGCCTTACTCTCTTAAAAGTCAAAATTGAAAGATTTTGACGTCAGTTTATCGACTCATATGATTCCCTGTTTGTTGCAGTATAGTTTCTGCAGCAGCGCAGTTAGATGCGGCCGCATGCTAAGCTTCGTTAGAATTCTCGACAAAAGTTTCCAGTTGACGCAGTCGAAGGCCTTACTGTAGTCGACAAAACACATAATGTTAGGCGTGTTGAACTTATATGCTTTTTCAATAATAATAAATAAATATATATATAGGGACAATTCACACAGATTGAGCTAGCCCCAAAGTAAGTTTGAAACTTGTGTTATGGGATACTAACTCAACGATATTATATTTTATAACAAATACATTTATAGATAAACATCCAAGACCCGAGGCCAATCAGAAAAAATACGTTTTTCATCATGACCCGACCGGGATTCGAACCCGGGACTTCCTGGGTGGCGGTCTGGCGTGGTAACCATTACGCCACGGAGGTCGTCAATAAGTTGTTTGGAGGTTCAGGATTTGTTCGCGTGTACCCTTTCCTTTAACAAATCCGATTTGTTCTCGCTGCATTTGCCAATCCAAAAAACGTAAGGTTGCCATTGTTCAGTATGTGGCTGAAGGAAGATTTTGCTGCCATGAGAGATGAGAGATGAGAGCAAGAGTGCAATAGTTGTCGCATTTTCTAGTCGGCCTGACCAGTCTTTGGGCCAGTCGCCATGTCGCCAAGTGTAGGTGCAGATTTCGTGCAATAAGTCGATGCCCGCGTCGCATAAAGCCTTCAGTATTTCTGACGTAATGTGATCTAGTGCTTTCCTCTTTTTTAATTTGTTTATTGCCGCTTTGATTTCAGAACGTAGTATGGGTGGTTTGGTTGCTGATTCGGAAGATTCCAATTCAAAGGCGTATCATTGTTGATAGCAGGTTCTTTATAAAGGTCTTCGCAGTAGCTACACCATCTTTCGACTATGGGTTCAAGGTCGTGTATTGGGTTACCGCGAGCATCTTCAATCACCCAGGAAGTTTTTGGAGAGCGGGCGAACTTTCTTAAAGAGGTCTCTCGTGTGAAGTTTAAGGGCCAATGTACGGGCTGTGACGTCAGGCGGTGGGCATTCTTTTATCGTCTCTTCCAACGTGCTCTGAAAGATCGACTTTTCCGGGGGCTCCAAGGCTTGGGCTTAGGTGGTGTTTTCCTTTTGGAAGCCTTAAGACGAGCAGTGAAAGTGGCCACAAGTAGGTTGTAATCCGAGCCGCGCCTAGCACCTGGAAAGGTCTTTACATTTTTTTGGATCTCCACCGTGTGTTTATTATAATTTAGTCAATTTGATTTGTGTAACGATTGCCGGGGACTCTACATGTGTAGAGGCGTTTTGCATGGTATTAGAAGCAGGTGTTTAAAATGCTTAATTTTCTTCCCATGCAAAAGTCAAGAAGTCTTCCTTTATGATTTTTTATATAATTTCTAATGCCGAGACCATACCTTCCTACAACAGATTTTGAGTGATCGTCGGTCATAATATTTCCCAACTTTGCGTTCCAGTCACCAAGGATGATAGCGGTTTCCTGGTTGGGTATTGATTGAGATGAACTCCCTATATGCTTATCATCAATTTATTATTACCTATTAATGCCTTATTAAAAGATTTAATTTAGTCTATGTGATAAGAATGCTATTCCTATGCATTACCAAACATTTTACCCCCTTTGAAGGTTCATTTATTTTGTCGATACCATGCTTATTTGATTCATCTGAAGGAGATTAATTACATTTCATGATAAATTACAAAAAAAAAATTAAAAAATGTTTATTTTAATACTGCCAATAGGTTCAACGATAAAAATAGATAAACAAATAAATTAAAGTTTGTATTTGAACACGTTTTTTTTATTAAAAGTACGTTATTGTCGTACTCTGTAATTGTATTACATTAAGTGTTTTGTTTTTTTATTAATAAAAAAATAATAAGTCTTGTAAGAAATATATAATTATGTTATTTTTATGAATCAAACCAAGTTTGTACCTATTTTTTATTATTATTTCTTTCTAGATTTGAATGAATATAGGAAAACTGTAGGTAGATAAAGTTAATATTTACCAAAAGTACATTGTTTTTTCAGTATTGTTATTATTATAACGTATATTTGTAACCATACAGACATTGATTATTATTGTTTAAAAACAAATAATTCATGTGAACATTTCGTTGCTCCTTATTAACTTTTGGCATTTAACTAACTCCTTGGTATTAATGAGAGATATGGATGTCACATTTTTAATTACCAATATAATGGAAAACATCAATATCATTACCTATAACTTAAGTGCTTTTGACAAATATTTAAATTGAAAAAAGGAGTAAGCAACCGATACGGGGCTAAATAAAAAATTTGACACAGGGAAAAATGGAGTAAGTTTAGTTATTCTCGCAAAATTGTTTGGTAATATCAATTCATTACTGATGTAATCAAACATACTTTTTGTAATATACATTATTTTGTAAAGAAATTTGGCTTAAACTCGAAAACTTAGTATGTTATATTTAAAGTCCATTTTGATAAGTAGCATAATATTTTAATTTTCTTATTTCTAAAAAACCATAAACTATTGAACTGACTTGAAAACAACCACCAATGCAATATTTTTTCTCGTTTTCTTGATGTTAAAATCATTCTTCTACGATTAAAAATAAAGCTTTTACTGAAAAATCTACTCTTTCGGGTTACGTCCTTTTTGAATTGAATGAGGGTGCGATTTGTTCATCATCATGAAATCGTACGTAGGTACCGAACGAACTTGTGTGTGTGCGTAGCGTATACCCCCGCCCATCGCCGCCTGCGCGCGTACACCCGTTTCGACCGAAATTATTGTTTTGGTGTTTTATTCATTTATAACGTGCATGAAAATGACACAAATTTACAATGTAGATTTTTCATGCCTTTATGATATTAAATCGGGACAAGCCCACCACACATTCCCACCACTGTGTCTCCTGTGTAGCCAGGATCAACAACGGCGACCTCAGATAGACAATAAGCAATGAAGCTTATTGACGTCCCGGGGAATAAACTACAGCTGTCTTGGAACTCACAACGAATTTAATCAGAAAGAAGATAGTCGGAGTAGGAAGTATTGAAAGGACTTCCCTCCTTAACAACTACGTGAGAAACAGCAATTTGAAGCAAAAGGCATTATACCCTAGAGAGATGGCAAATCAAGTGAGGCTCGATTGCCGAGCACCACGGTCTATTGTTACATTACTATTGGGACCTAATGCTATGAGCTGTTGTTTACTATTTTGATTCCAATAATATGTATTGCAAAACCTTCTAAATGCCTGATAATTCTCTCTGCTTGCTACGAGTTCAGAATAATAAACTACGCCCGAAGTGACATGTAAAGAAATTAAATATGTGAACTCTAATGACTGTAATATTTTTTTGCAGCGTTAGTAGCTTTAAATAGGAAAATAATTGAAAATATTAACATTGCATGTCTTAATTTGGCACAAATTTATTTATTGGCTTTAAGTAAGTGATCTGAGATAGGAAATAGTTATACAACCAATTGTAATATTTTTTTTGTACTGTTATTACATATTGTCCCTATTTCAGTTTTGCTTTGGCCGAAGATGACACAAACTGGGTTTGCACACTCCGCAGGCTATCCTAGATATGATACCATAATTATTTTAAACTTTAAATTAATTTTGTCAGTTTTTATTTGAATAAGTAAAATCAACCACAAACCATCGAATTGCGGAAAATGCAAGTGACAGATGTGACACAAAACGCAATAATAAGGTTCTTGGGTACGACCGTGTCCACAGGCGAGAAATTAACAACTTTAGAGTTTTTGAAACTTATGACCTCATTTTAGCCCAGCGCTATCGGTCTATTAAGCGCTTTGAAAAATCAAACCAATTTCTAGTTAGATTTTTCTAAGCGTAAAAACATTTTGTACTGCATATCGTTCGATCCTCATCGTTTGAATTTATGAACTCTAGAATAGATGAGCAAATAATTAAAATTAGATGAAAATAAATAAATATAAAGACATAAATTAACTTATTAATTAATTGTTAATTAATTGCTAAATGACAAAAAAGGCCGTAACCGGGTTTCTTTCGCCATTTCTTTTACCGGTGGCCATTTTGCTTGTGTCCGAAATGGTGGTAGTATATAACGTAGTTTATTTTCTTTATACATATATACAAATTGTAAATGACAAGAAAAAGTGCCTGTGAAGGTCTAATTTCTGAAATAAACGATTTCATTTCATTTCATTGAGGACCTTCGTGGCGTAATAGTTGCCACGCCGCCGCGCCGCTGCGCGCCGGCGTATTTATGTATTTGTTATAAAATATAGTATCGTTGAGTTAGTATATCCCATTACACAAATTTCGATCTTACTTTGGGGCTAGCTCAATCTGTGTGATTTGTCCCTATATTTTTTATTTTTATTATATATAAATTAAATACATTTATTTGTTCCCAGAACCTTAAACATACTCATTATACGTGTGTATGATAGTTCAGGCGCTAGGTCTATATAACTAGAACCTGTAACATATGTAAATACACATGAATAAATGCTATCTTGTAGAGACCGTGGCGTATGAACTAGACATTCGAAGATCATAGGACACCAGGCCCCACTGCAAAAATTAAATACAATATGTCTATAACTTTGATCAGTAAAACATTCTTGTCGTTGGGAGCGCGTGGACACGTGTATGAACGACACAAACGACATGAACGACACATTGATGCACGTATCATGTTCGATTCGTGAGCAAGTCGACTCGTGCACAAAGGTCCTTAGCATCTATCCGAGTAGAAATTAATAATTATATTCATGGCCTTTAAAGGAATTGTACTAATATTTATTAATCTTGACAAAGTTTTGCTTTTGAATCTTAAATAATTAACTTTACAGAATTGTCGGAGTAAACTAGTAAATAAACAACGATAAATTTGAATGGGCCATTTGTAAATGTCTACGAAATTATACTATTTAAAATATAGCATTAGTTATGTTAAAGTTATAATATTATTACAACTTATAAATTCTTTTGACTTGTCGATATGGTGTATCCTGCGTATACAAACTTTCAGTGCAAAGATATCGCTGATGGAGATTCAAGAGATTGGAGGTTTGCCAGCGAGCAATGAAGCGCCATTTCATTC
This sequence comes from Endotricha flammealis, assembly GCA_905163395.2. Lineage (NCBI taxonomy): Eukaryota > Metazoa > Arthropoda > Insecta > Lepidoptera > Pyralidae > Endotricha > Endotricha flammealis. The sequence continues at coordinate 8,312,760 of LR990868.1, forward strand.
CATAAGATAACAAAATACATGATACCTGTTATGTCTACTGCACTATACTTTGCACGAGGTGTCCAGATAAATTCAATAATAGTGTTTGAAATATTGGGATTGGGAGGGTTGAACAACGCGTGAGTGATAGCCCCAGTATTGTAAGCGTCTATAGGCTACGGTGATGCTTACCGTCATGCGGGCCGTATGCTTGTTTGCCAAAATACCTTTATCTTGCCTCAAACTAAGAAAACATTTCACCTTTGGATGGACTAAATAGCTGATGAATAACATATAGACCGACGGGTACGCTACCTTCGAAGCACGAACTAGAGTTTATGAAACCCATCCAAACACTGTCTAGAGCCAATGTTGCTTGACTTGCTCTCATTATATGTACCGTATCTTAGTTGCTTTCTCTATCGTACTGGTTTTAAAATTATAATAGCAGACTTAAGCTGAGATGTAAATAAATAAAGTATATGACAATCCATAGACTAGGTATAATCTAGATATAGACCTATGTACAATATAGTACCTACCTAATGGCGCAATTCTACTTATAAAACATGAATCCTCAAGTAACAAGAGCGTCACTTAGGGTGAAAATATGAGATGTTTGAAATGATTCATGGCGGTTATAAAGCAATTTAAATGATATATGTTTTCTGCTATCTTAGTTCGCTAAATGTTGAAATGAGACACCCCATTTATTTTTAACACTAACGTTGAATCTTTCCTTGAAATAACTAATTAACAAAAGATGTCGTCGTAAATAAGTCTCTTTTCTTTTTTCTTAGTAAAGTTTGTGATTTTTGTCTCGTAAAGTTTTTGGATCTTAAACATAAATTAAGTATACTTCATGTATTAAAACGCTTTTTTTTTTTTTTTTTTTTTTTTTTTATACGGCAGACAAACAGGCAAGCGGGCCACCTGATGGAAAGTGGTCACTGCCGCCTATGGACATCAGCAACACCAGAGGCACTACCAATGCGTTGCCTACCTCTGACGAGACCTCTAATATACCTCTTAAACAGTCCCATGTCATAGTCCGAAGGTCACGCTATTAAACAACTAGTTTTTCGGGCAACCTAACTGGTAACAACTTGTTACCAGTTAGCTTGCCCGCGTAAAATGGTGTTGGAATGGAAAAGACAAAGTGGACAGAGAAAATTACAAATTCCATGGAGCAGGAGGCCAGGGATGTCTAATTATCATTATAACCTATTGAATGATGATGAACTGAATATTGTACTTTGATATCAGTATCAAGCGAGGCTGGCGAGTTGCATCTGATGGCAAGCAATCATCATTAAGAGATATTTTTTTTCCCCTAGCCTGAAAGTCTTGTGTCCCACTGCTGGGCAAAGGACTCCCCTCCCTTTCTCCACTCGTCACGGTCCTAAGCTACTTCTGAGATTATATTAATAAGAGATCTAAAGTACCTAAAACAAAATGTCTGGGGCCCGATTCTACTAAACAAATGCACCAATGGACTCTCAATCGTGTCTCAATAGAATGTCGTTAGTGTATAATTTTTGACATTTGTTATGGACTTAAACAATAAGTTAAACATTATATTATTGTTTAAGTCCATAACAAATGTCAAAAATTATTCCACTGATACACTATCGGCATTCTATTGAGACACCAGTCCATTGGTGCATTTGTTTAGTACAATCGGGCCCCTGTAGTTTTCCATTTCAAGCGGCGACGCCACACCAGAAAAGTTTTAGATGCTATACCTATTTCTTATGGATTAGCGAAAGTTAAGAAAAGAAAAAAGATAAAAATAGTAAGAATGTAGGCAGAGAATTGGGTTTCCTTTTCTCTCACTTAAAAAAAAAACTAATATTTATTCCTAAAGTTATCAAATTATTAAAGTATTCCGTCATAAATCAATCCTACAAAACTATGAGGATTCAACAGTGAAACAAGATCAGGGGGGAAAACGAGGAAAACAGATTTAACTCCCAAGTTACCGAAAATAAAAGAAAATACACATTTTGTATCGTGAATAAGTAATGGGAACAATATATTATATTGAAACCTTATTACAAAGGTTTTTATTGGTTTTGTGGCATTTTCAGTCTGTAAAAGACACCTGCTTTTATAATTTCCTTCACCCGGTGGGAACTTGATAAAGAAAACAATTGAGAGCTGTTAATAAGATAAATATTCGGGACAAGCCCACCACACATTCTCACCGCTGTGTCTCCTGAATAGCCAGGATCATTATTACCGGCGACCTCAAATTGACAATAAGAGAAACTACAGCTGTCTTGGAACTCACAAAGAATTTAATCAGAAAGACATTAGACGGAGTTCTTTCAATACTTCCTATTGAAAGAACTTGGCCAAGACACCTACGTCATTCGCTGTTGTATCTATGAAGAACAGAAGATGAAACAGCCCGTCTGGGGAAGGACCTCCACCTTACAGAAGATTGAAGCCAAATAGCATTGGTCTTAGCCATGTTGTGTTCCTACGGTGAGTAAGGTCTCTAGAGCTCCATATGAGGGAGTTGGAAGGGTTGGCAACGCGTGAGTGATGCCCCTGGTATTGCAAGCGTCTATAGGCTACGGTGACGGCTTACCATCAGGCCGAAATCGTATGCTTGTTTGCCAACTTTGTGGTATTAAAAAAGTAACCTACGTCATATGCTGTGGTACCTATGAAGAACAGAAGGTGAAAACCACGCATAGTAATCGACAAATCGGCCTGTTTGCCAACCTCTTTCATAAAAATATTAAAAACTATTGTAGTGAATTTAAAACCCTGATTCCCTTTGTGCTGCATAATGCACACACTAAACTTCTCTGATTTACTGTTGTTCGCATAATGTCTGCATAGTTTCCAACTTAGTACGAAGCCAGACTCAAAGCGTTTTCTATATAACATCTGTGTTCTAAGTTCTAACTCTGCAATGTATTATTAACAGATTTTACCAGCGTAACCGTGGTAGAGTAAAGTAAAAAGTGTTTTATTTCCTCATCTAGATATTTTTTCTTGAATACAAACTAGTTGACAAAGCCTCCTGTTAAGCATTTATGCCTGTACCAGGAGACTTCGCTCTTCTTAGCTCTAAACATTGTAATTAAACTTATATCTATTACCAAACATAATTTAAGTATACAAATTAAACTGAATTATTGTTCCTGTGTACCGTCTATTATATGCTCCATATATACACACACACACACACACATTTCATTTACAATATTAATAGGTATATATAATATACATACAACAGGTAGAGAACTGAGATTAAAGATTTTGCTGTAATAGTGTAGTGTCGTGATGATATACTATTGATTAAAAACTCAAGAGTTTCTTCAAGCAATATTTATAACACTTGAATCATTTTATTTCTTGGCTGTATACGTCAGTTCAAATTGATTCGGCAAAGTTGAATTTTAAGGTGTAAATATAAAAATTGCCAAACTTTTGCAACCACTTTCGGAATAAAAGAATCAGTAAAGGCGTGACTATGTGATATCAATTTTTCTTCCGGTTGTCGTGAATCTGCACCCTTTAAGAGGCTGGGGATAATGCTTGTCATATTTCATTTTTTTATGTTAAGGGAAGACAAACGAGGGGGCAACCTGATAAAGTAATCATCGCTACACATGTACTCTCACGGCCCCAAAGGATTTTATTTAGGATGCAATGTCAGTCTTTAAATGGAAAAGGGAGAAAGAAGTGAAAAATATACCTCTAGCCTAATAGCGCCGTTTAAGTGTAAAAACTGAATGGAAATGCAAGTAAAGCAACGATAAACCCTGTCAGTATTAAGATAGGTTTAAAATTCTCGAGCTTCTTAACATTTCGGAGAACATGACTATTGTAGTGTATATATTATTAATTTTTTTTTGTTTGCCTTGGGCTGTTTGTCTAACATATTACTGTTTCTTTTTATATAATGTAAATCCGTCATTGGCTGTCTGTTATAATTGTATGTATGCATGCATGTCTAAATATGTACTAAGACCTGTGGATTTTGTAATAAAAATAGAATTTAAAAAAATGTTGATAGATGATAATCGTTAAAATAATCGAAGATAATCGTAAAAGTTAAAATGCAAATTTAATTAGAGGCTTCGTATTACGCAAAGGCTTGACTCGATGTTTAATACTGTGATATTTACAGATCCTGTGTAATCTAGAATAGGCTAATATCCTGTGTAATCTAGTTTCATTTTTCCAGCCTATTGATGGATTTCACAAGATATCACATATTTGTAAAGCCGACCCTATAAGCGTTAATTTAAAGCTTAATTTAGAACGCATCGCTGTATCATTAGTGGAATGTGACCTATCAGTATTTATTATTGTGATCATAGTATTTACTGAATGTCTAGCCTTCGCTTTAACCTAGAATTATACTTCTTTGATGTGTCGTGGAGTGGCGGTGTATAAATGACGTCAGAAATATATCAGTTTCATACAGATTTTTTACATTAAAATTCAGGGACCACGGGTAAAATAATTCCCGTGGTACCTTCCAGGGACTATCACAGGGACCATGGGCAAAAAAGGTATAAAAACTGTAAAAAATTAAAGTTTATTTGATAGGCTATCCGCCAGTGAAGTAAAGGTAAAGATTTCGGCCATCGATCAAAGATTTCGGCGCTCTTTTCTTTAAAAAAAATTGACAATAGATTCTTAAAGCTATTACTAAATCCTCCTTTTTCCTACTAAATCCTTGAGTAAGATTTAGTTATGAAGTGTATTTACGTATACCATGATATACAATCTCAGAGAAGTCACAGTAGTAGGTAGTAGTAGTAAAAAAATAGACAATAGCTTCTTGATGCTATTGTCCATTACTAAATATTATCCTTGTATAATATTTAGTTATGAAGTGTAGTTTATGTATACCATGATATACAATCCCAGAGAAGTCACAGTTTACCAGATGCTGTTTTTCATAAATACCAGACAACCGCAAGACGTTTTACAAAAAAATGTGTTTTCATTTTGTAAATATTTTTTTACCCTAATCCCGTTTTAGGGCAGGGTGCGAACAAGATGAAAAGAAAAAAATGACGACGGCCGTCTTCGGCTTAAATTCAGGGAAAACTTGATACTTCAAAGCTATATTAATTGTCATACTTGAAGGGCTCATCTCGCGTAATAATAAAACTCAGAAATATATTACCTTATACATAAATACATGTATATGACTTTACCGGTTTGAAAAGCCTTATAAGTCGCTGCACGTGTCAAACTGAAAGAACCAATTAGCTTTCATCAAGCAATTAACAAATGCGGGAAGCACATAAATAACATAAATAGATGGAGATCGAAACAACGCTCTGAAGACAAACGGATCGATTTTAGTATGGAATTTCAGAAAAAAAGTTACTTTTATTTTAATTTTTTCAATATAAAAAAAACAATAGATACACTTAATTGTATTAAAATATCGAGCATTGCGTGTTTTATATTTTTTATGTTTGTATATTTAAATATAATAAATTGGCTTAAATATCCCGTGCAAGTAAAGAAAAACAAGGGTCCACGGCTATATTCTACATGGTACAAGGCAAAGGTTCTAAAGGGTGTAAAATATAACAATCGTTATCCCTTCCCCTTGTCTTATTGGACGTAGATTTAACAAAAAAACTACCAAAAGAAAATGCAATTCATGTCACTGGTCGGGTAAATGATTTTCTTTTTGCCATGAAATTTACGAAGTATTTTACCTTATTGGAATTTTTTGATAGTCGAGTGGATATTTTAGTGGAAGCCAGATTTATCAATCGACTTGTCTCATTTAAAATCGGTGTTTTTTGATATTTTTCGGAGTGGTAGCATTTATGAAATGGGCTAGTTCGACCGGGGATAACACCCTGTCTTAGAATATTGGTGCAAAGCAGCAATGCGATTCATTTAGTCTAGAAATCTAGAAGCCCAACTCCTTTTTCTTTCTCTCATTCCTTCTCTTCCTATTATTTTCTTTGTAGCAAGCAATGGATTAGTAACGACTTTGATATAACTGATGTTTATAAGCGGCAGTAACCACTTTCGATCAGATGGCCCGCTGTGCTGCTAGCTTGTTTCCTGCAGCATGACATAAAAATATTAAAGGCTAAAACAGTCATCATCCTGCACACAAAAAGCAAGGAGTAATGTAGTAGTTAGCCATTTAGCTACACGGTCTTTATACACGAACTAAAATTATTGATTTTAAAAGTTAAACAATTGTATAACTAAGCGGATAGATATTAAATTTGGACAAGTTTTCGAAATGGTCCGTTATTGCTCCTGATATTGGCTTATCTTGGAACTTGGGAACTTAGGGTTGGCCCGCTTCCAAGGTTCAAGGGCGCAGTTATATTTGTACCTTGGGCAGACGAGCGGCAGATGTTGGGGCTTTTAACCAATAAACAAAAAAAAGTATTTTTTCACTGTTCTATGAGATCAAGCGCAAATAAAAAAACAAATACGATATTTGTTTTACCAATATTGAAGGTAAAAAAGAGACTTATCAAAAGAGCTTGTGATAAGTAGTGATAAGTTATTAAAGTAGTAATTTAGGCGATGAAAATATTTAATTTTGCAACGAATATTTCAATTTGCTTATTTTATTGTAAACTCTTTTTTTATACTTTACATTAGTTTACATTTTAATATTTTATAATTATCTGTTTTATCTATACTAATATTATAAAGAGGAAAGATTTGATTGTTTGTTTGCATTGAATAGGCTCCGAAACTACTAGACCTATTTCAAAAATTCTTTCACCAGGTAGAAAGCTACATTATCAGGGAGTGACATAGGCTATAGCTTATCCCGAAATTCAATGTGGTTCCCACGGGAACGACGGGTCCGGAACTTCACGCGGACGAAGTCGCGGGCAAAAAAGCTAGTAAGTTATATTCTTGTCATTCATTTCACTTCTGTTCCCTCGAATTTTTTCACTTATTATAATATGGCAATTTTTTTCTTGAATATTATCCAAACATAATTATGTAGTAAAGTTATATTTAATTATGTAATCTTTTCATATTATAGTCTATTCATGGACATATTTAACGTGGACTTAATGTAAAGATGTGACTACTTGGTATCTAAATGATAGATAGATTCGAGATTCTCATGCAGACAGATGACATGTTTTCTTATGCAGTAGTACTATGTATGCAAGGGAAGCATCAGTCTCTGTGTCGTCTAATAAGTTTGTTTGGCTTGAATAAACAATATTGTTAGAACAAAAAAAAATGCTAAAAAGGTCTATCCTCAAAATAAATTAAGATTCCCAAAAAAGTCTGCGTAAATTCTGTACTTGTTAGTATTTTTTCATGTTTTGACGCTGCTGGCATACAGCTAATGCCGGCTCTACACGTTGGCCAACACATTGGCCAACACATTGGTGATAGTTTGTGACGAGACGTCCACCCACACGTTGGAAGGTCGTTCAGTTTGATTTGGTTCGGGCCAATGTGCGGACGATAATTGAGGCGCTGACGGCTGCTGCGATTTATTTATTTTCAGCATACCTACCATTACTACGTAATAAAATAGACATGGAAAAAATGAAGCTGGTTGACGTTGTCAATAATTCGAAACAAAACAAGGTACCTACGTAACTAAATGAATATTATTATATTGTTTATTTTTGCTCGTTGCAAACTAAACACGCGGCCAATGTGTGGACGCGTGGCCAATAACTCGGCCACAACCACGGCCAACTCTTTTGATCTGTGTCAAAAAACCGACACCACACGGATATCGCGCCAGCTTGTGGGCCAACACGTACTATCATTCCAACACCTACCAAACACCCCTCTACACGTTGGCCAACACAGTGGCCACAAATGTTGGCCACTGTGTTGGCCAACGTGTAGAGGGGGCATAAGATTAAGGTGATATGATAAACAACTTTTGAAAAAAACAAACCTCCATCTTGGGGATCGTTCGCAAGATAGCACATCAAGCATTATTATTACCTTATTGTCAAAAATCTGCAAAAAAAAACTTATATAAGTAAAATTGCATCGTATCGCAGTCTCAAACCGTTTGAAGAAAGATAGGGTTAGTGACAGTTAGCGTGATGTGCTGTTAGATAGCTCCATGACAACTCTGACACCTATAAAAATAAAAAAAGATAAAATTTACTGACATCTGTTTCGTCACTGTTTTCGTTGAATTTTTAGTGTAAAATTTTAGTTTAAATCTTTGTTTATCAATACAGGGAGATGTATTATGTAAAATTTAAAAAATCACAAAGATGAAATTTGTATGAAATAACATAAAAGTAAATGAAAAATAAAAAGTATCCACTTAAAACATATGGCAAAAGACACAAAAAAGAAAAGAATAAAGGTTTGATATACATTCAGCGAAGCGAATTTATAGATTCGTAATTACAATTTATAGGAAGCCTCATTACAAATGTTAAAATAACTAGTAATACGGTAGTCAGACAAGTGCGCTTATTTTTTTTAAAAGGGTCATACAGTTTCGTAGTTTTCATATCGCTCACCGCCTTTAACTATTTTCTACATCTATGGTGGAAAATCTATCTAAGCGTCAATGATTTTCGTTTTGAGAAGCCCCTTGTAACAATAGTTGACGTATTTGCTTTATTAAAAGATCCCAATCAAATACTCCTCCAATGAGGGTGACCCGATGTGGTTCACTGCACTCCAATCAGTTCTAAAATCAAATTTAATGTCTCCATTTACACAAAAACAAAGAATTTCGTATGAAAATTGATAAAATATAATGAAAGGGTTAGAGTATTTTAATCTGCTGAAAATTTGTAATATTTTTGATGAAAATTCCATTTTATAAAATTTTCGGAAAATATTAAGAATTTTGTAATTTATTCGAAATAGAGTCAACTGAATCACAAATTCTCAATATTATCTATAATTAAAAAATAATAATCTTAGAGTTTAGAATAGAAGGTTTAGAATAGAAGGGAAAACAAATAAATTAATAGAAAACTGTAGCAGAAAAATACTTTGTTGTATGATAGAGAAATTATGTCTACACCAAATGCTACATAATTATGATACTGCAACGACTATAATTATCTCTAATAACTATATTTTACGACTCCAATCCCGACAAACCTAATCGTTCTCATACCATTATAGGTCACGTTAAATACTGGTGTATAAAATTTTATATTTATTAACAATGCACGCTATAATAACTCAACTGCAAAAACTGGAACAAATTGTATTACTTATATGGAAAACATGTTTTTCACTTCTCATGCTCAGAAAATGCTTATTTCCGCAGGATAATAGGCTGCACAAAATATTTTGTGCACAAGGGCAAAAACGTATCTACTCATAAATGTATCTATATTAAGGCAAAGGAAATGACCCATACAACCAAACACAATAAAAAGTTCAGAGATAGAATTTGTTATTTTATAATATTTACTTTAATTTATTTGCCTTATGTGTTTTTTAAGTCATAAAAGATATTAAAATTTAAATTAATTAATAAAGTTATTTAATTAATTTAAGAAAATTATTTTATTACAAAATTAATTTAATAGTAGGCTGTATAGGTCTGCAGCCCAAGCCTAATACCAATGTCGTAAGATTTTAAAAAAAAGCGGCGGGAAACAAGTCTTGTTTTTTCGTGCATTTATTTATTTATTTCCTCGCAATCGAAGTGAAAAGCAGAGTTTATAACTCGTCCACAAAACCATTTCTATCCTCGACATTACTATCAGCCCTCGCCTTCGGCTCGGGCTGCTAAAAGTCTCGGATAGGAATGATTCGCTTTGTGCACTTGTTGTAAAATCTACTATTTTTGGTGTACATTTATTACTTTACTAGCTGTTACCCGCGGCTCCGCAGGCGTGGTCAAGGGAAAATGTCGATAATTTTTCCCATGGGAATCTCTTTATCTCGTGGGAAAAAAATTGCCTATGACACTCTCCAGACTTTAAACTATCCCCAATAAAAAAAAACATATCAATTCGTTCATTACTTTCGACGTGAAGGGAGAACAAACAAACAAACACACTTTCACATTTATAATATTAGTATGGATTTACAAGCAGAGTCGACTCGAATTCTATATTGGACCTGCAAGGATCATTGCGGACATATGAGAAAAACTGACAGCGACACAGACAAACCGATTGTCCATAGACAATCGGTTTGTCTGTGACGTTGTTGTCTGTGACGAAGTTGTCTGTTATTGTGCCTCAGAGTTGAAACAAATAATACGTGGGTGACGGGGACAGAGTCTCACAACGACACAAGCTCCATGACTTCTATGTCCTAATTCATCCATCCTTACCCATCGTATTTTTGCAAGATAGTGTGGATCTAATCCATGCTAATATTATTAAATGTGAAAGTATTTTCGTTTGTTCTTCTTTAACGTCGAAAGTAACCATTGGGTTGACACGAGTCTTGAAGACAGATCAATCGCAAAGCAAACTGCACAATCGCGAAGGAATAATCGGTTGCTTAAGAACAGTTGTATGTATTATACATAAACCTTTTTCTTGAATCACTCTAAGACACTTTAAGCAAACCGCATCAAAATTCGTTGCGTAGTTTTAGAGATCTAAGTATACATAGGATGATATAATTAAAATTCGTTCGACAAATTTAACGTTTAATAAATACAATTAAAAAGTCATGAAACCATCAATCTAACACTAAAAAAAAATTTTTATACAGTGAAATAAGGAAAGCAAATCTCGCGAAAAATACTACAATTAATCAATGTACATACAGCAGTTTATTTGCCAGCATCAATTTAACAGGACGATTTAATTAATGGTGTAACAAATTGCTCGTTTGCATGCCTCAGTTCGCAGTTTCATTCAATACGGGACCACGTACTTGTGGGCTTAGTTGTACAATCTTACGTTTTTTTTAAATCTATTGATTTAATTAACTTGATTGACCACAATACATAGCTGATACAATAGGCGGACTTAATCCTAAATTGCATTATTCGCCAGTCAACCATTGGGTAGTGCAGAAATTCACGAATGTAGTTTATTTATTATCATACTAACTAATATTATAAATGAGAAAGTGAGTTTGTTTGTTTGTTTGTAATAACTAATCAGCCGATCATTATGAAAATTTGTATATATATATTGTCAGGGGTACATAGCCCAACATAGGTTACCTTATATCCCGTGAAAGTATGTTATTCCAATGGGAAAATATTTTTTCTACTTTATAGGGCGCTGTATCGGCCAATAGATGGCGCGGGTTTTGTTGTCAAATGAGATAAAAAGTTACAGCGGGGTACAGAGCCCAACATAGGATATAATGCCTATGTTGGGCTCTGTACCCTCAATTTGAATACATATTGTCAGCAATATGTATACAAATTTTCATAATGATCAGATGATTAGGGAATAACAAACAAACAAACTCACTTTCTCATTTATAATATTAAGTTAGGATAAGGATTTAATACAGAATCATGACAAGAAATGTGTCCGTGAAAGCTTACTTCCTGAATAAAAAAATTATTATTCAAGGACTGGGAATCACGGGATTTTTATGTTAGTATTTTACTTTATTGCTTTAATCTATGTCATAAAATTAACCGCGAGCGAAGCCGCGCGGAAAAGCTAGTTAATCTATATATTGTTCCCGTGATTTTGAAACCATACTAATTATAAATGCAATAATTATTCTGTTTGAATAATTGTCATTTTCATGCTTAAATTCATGTTGAACCGATTTAGATAAAATTTGATATGAAGACTGTGAGACTAGGGTATTTAAGATAGTTTAATTACCGAGCTCGTCACAGGACGAAGGACTCGATAAATTGGTATTTAGGTATTATTCCAAGACAGAATACATATTTCTATAGAGTATTAAAAAAAAAAACTATGCATGTCGCATAAGCAATAAAGTAAAACACTAACAAAAAAATCCAGTGATTCCCAGTCCTAGAGTAATAATTTTTTTATTCAGGAAAAAAGGCCACGGCCACATTTCTTGTCATGATTCTGTATCCTAATCCTAACTAAATTCTAAATCCTAATCCTAACTTAATATTATAAATGAGAAAGTGAGTTTGTTTGTTTGTTATTCCCTCACGGCTTAACTAATCATCTGATCATTATGACAATTTGTATACATATTGTCAGGGGTACAGAGCCCAACATAGGCTTTTTATCCTATGTTGGGCTCTGTACCCCTCTGTAACTTTTTATCCCGTGAAAGTATGTCATTCCAATGGGAAAATACTCTTTCTACTATAGATGGCGCTGCAATTCGCAATTGCCGGCTAACAGATGGCGCCACAAGTCGCGCTATACGTGATCTTAATCATAAAATTAACCGCGAGCGAAGCCGCGTGCTAGTAGTAAATAAATAAGCACTCTATAAAATTCTACCATTTCGGAAAAAAGCTAGTTCATACAAAACTTTAAAAGAAAGAGACTTATTTTGAAAACTGAAATTATACTCTTCTCTTCGGCCTTTGATAGTGTATTTCTTTTGTTGACTGTACTAATTAAACCGTCACTAAGACCTTTATAGAAAAGTTTCTCCGTCGAAGTTAGAGGTCATCTTTGATTTCTTGTAAATTAAACCCGTCGAAGCTCGCGGCTCTTTTAAAAGCGAATTACTATTTTGAAATCCACCTCGGTTCGTAACTTACAAAAATAATTGCCGATCTTTTGGTACTAAATGTCGAAAGCTTCAAAGGAGCTTTTGGAGTTGACGTCTTATTTAAAGTTTCTAATTTCGTTTATCGTCTATTTATATTTTTGAGTAGATTATACTTATAATTAGGTACAATATATCATAAATCTAGTTATAGCTACTGCTAAATACCTATATAAAAGTCGTTTTTAGTTTTATTTTTCTCATTCATGGACAAAACGTTGTTACACGTCATAAATGCGTTGCTAGCTACAACAAATGACAGGTAGAGAAAAGATAAGGAAAAGGGAAAGCAGTTTGGATTCTAGATCTCTCACTCACCAAACGAAACGCATTGCTGCTTCACGACAATATTCTGTAGGAGGGCCGGGCCGTACATCCACGGACGAACTAGTCCATTTCATAAAAGCTCTACCACTCCAAATTACATTCTATTCTAAAAAAAAATACTCTAACTCTTAAATTATTTTCTGCATTGCTAACAATGAATCACATTTTTAGATTATGTTGACCTACTCCACACCAGTAATATCAGATAATATCATTAATCATACGGATTAAATTCGTGACGTCACAAGTGCCACTGATATATTAACGTTCAGTTAGGAGGCCCTAGTAATATATATCACACGCACTACCAAGGGATTTGACATTTTCTCTAATGTCCGTCAGCTTGGGGCAAAAAACCTCAAGGTTGCAGAAAGGTCTCCTCACGCCCATAATATACAATATAGAATGTATTGGCGAAGAAAAAACAAGTTTTGTAACTCGGACCAAAAGTAGTTTGACCCATGGATATGGGGTTTTGCTTCGAATATTAAGATTTGACTTTTGAACTTTTTTGTTTAGTTAACACTACTGATATTACTTGCCACGTCTTCGTAATTCTATGTAAATGGATTGTCTTTATTTTTTGAGGTGGTAAGCAGAGTGTATATGAGATATCATATTATATATTTTTTTACACAAATAAGCTAGCGGGCCGCCTTAAAGTAAGTCACAAAATATCGACATAGTGTGTTGCGTTCGGTGAATGAAAGATCTGAAAGTTCAAAGTTCCTAATAAAGGTTCAGGGACGATTTTGTTAACTTTGTGCTCAATGAGTGGCAGAGATCACTTATCATCAGATACCAAAAGCACATTTGCCAATTTCTTCCATAAAAAAATTGTGTTATTAGACACTTAAAAAACTGTAGCCTGCAATGTCACAAAAGGTATTGTTCCATTGGTAACAAAAGTACCGTCAATTATCACCTTAGTAGAGAACTAAAACAGTAAACTTTAGTTAGTAGTGGCAGGAAGGGCGCTTTCTGCGCCCAGTTTGTATGAAATAGCCACTGAACAATAGCAAATACGTTTAATTGTTTGGATGTTTGTACATTAGTGCTAATAGTCTGTCTGTAATAGACTGCAGTTAAGTTAATTAGTGGCAATGTTTCGATAAATATAATTAATGGTAATTTGTGGTCGGCATATCTATTAGTTGCATTAGTCGGAATGAAATTTTGTGTACAGTTTTTGTCATGGAATTATTGTCATAAAGTATAGATTTTCAGCTGATCCGACAGATATCCTGTTTGATAAAATAGAAATAGAATTTTGGACATGATGGCACAGTCCGGACACTCCATACAACGCGCGTGATATTTTATATTATTATTTCTACTACATAGGCCAATGTCGTCTGTACACGCGCACACGTATTCGAACACGTATACACATTCGTTCACTAAGCGCACACCTTTGCAACTTTTTCCGCCTCGACACCCGCCTGGGGTAAGGTAACGCGATTCGGTGCGGGGCGGAGAGTGGCCATTTTACCTCGGGCTGTTACTTATTCTATGATGATGGCGCCGCTGCAGCCCACCATTCACACGCAGATTGGTCCGGCGGATTGGTCGGCCATCGGACTAATCCGCCTGTGTATGGAAGCGACGAACCGGTACGCCAGACTGTCAAATGGGTTGGCGTCGGGCTCGCAGGTCCGCGGTTACGAGCCGTGAGCGCCTGTCAAACCCCACATGCCATACTTCGAGTGGAGGGTTCGTGGAGGGTTCGTGCAGTGTATGGGCAACGCCGGATTGGTCCGCGGTCGGGTCTGGGTTGCGAGTCGGGTCCGGGTTCGTGTAGTGAATGGTGGGCTTTATATCGTTTACGCAACACCACGCCGCATAATCCTCAACACGACTATAGTTTTAAGTTTTATTTATATCGTTATTGTTACTCTTTATGTTCCTTCCTACCTTGCTTTTTGTTTTTTTATTTATTTATGGTACCTACTACATATATATGTTAAACTTTTAGTAATTTGTTGTTTTATTAGCTATAAACTAGGGAAGAGACTGGTTACCCACAACACGGAATCCTAGTGTGGGAACCAAGGCTATTATTATATACTTTGTACAGGTTATTTTTGGGTCAATAAATGATTTTTTATTTTTTTATTTTGATACGAAATGAAAATGTCTTTATTCAAATAGTCCTATTACAAGCTCTTTCGAATCGTTAAAAAAATATTATAAAACCACACAATCATACACTTCAATCTTGTCAGGCACTTAACTACATTTTACATATTTGCATCGATGATGCTCTAGCACACTCTAAAAACTATTCGAATTATTTCTATAAATAAATATTTGTACAGAGGTGAGCAGGGTAGAGAACTAAGAACAAAGATTGTTATGCTAATAAAAAACACCAGAAACTAGGTATTAATTTACATAGTGCAATACAAAATACATAATTTTTGTGTGATGTTCTCATATTTTCATAGTGTCTAATCCAATGTATAATTTAAAATTTGATTTTAATTTTGATATATAATTTTAAATTGTGGCTGTCTGTAATTCAATTTCATTTTTTGTATGGACTGTTGGTCTGATATTAAATTATTTTTATTTTATTTTTATGGATGAACAATAATTTCAGTAAGTTTACGCAATATTTTTAAAACGGGAATCATATTTACTTGGCCCTGCTTACATCTTTTATTGGTTGAATCTACAGATTTTACCAAGGAAGCAAACATTTCCTCTTTGTACACTATTTTGAAAATACGTATAGCATAAAGATATATTTTCTTGTTACGTGGGGACGTTCGGAGCCGTTGCCCGCATAATCCTGTTGTTACCGTACTCTTGGGTATTTCGGGAAATCCTTTTTCAACGTCTACATTTCCTAATCGTCTAAGTTTCAGTTCCAGCCTCAAGTAGTTTGAGCACTTTGATAATGTTGTTAAGTCAGTGAATCTAAGTGAGGTTATTATTATGGGCATTATTCTGAAGCTTAAACCTAATATTATGTACATATTTAACCTTTGTTAGACTTTCTTTTCGTGTGCCTACATCACGCTACCTGTAAATTGGTATCAACTGAGTTTCTTTTTCGGTCACTAACTTGACTTTCATTTATTTCCACCTAGAGGTTTTACCTCTAGTTCTAATACAAATGCTACTTTAGCAAGTACTCTACATACAGCCAGTTTCTGAAAAGTTAATGACGTAATTGATTATCATAGCTGTCACTGTCAAACTAAAAAAAAAGAGATAGCTTTGAGGATTCCAGATTGCCGCCTCGTCAACAAAGGTCGTCAAGATGGCGAACTCGGATCTTCACCGTACAACGTTGCCTTAAAAAGGCACTTAAGTATACATTTTTTTTGTTAAAAAGTGTTTATATAAAATACATTGGCGAAATTGTCTTTGTCGTTAAGACACGACACAGAAACGCCATTAATTAAGAAGAAAGAAAAAAAGAGGTAGCTTGAGACTTCACGTGGGATTTAAATTAAAATGCGTTTGAGAAGCTGGCTGATATTCTAATACTCTTTCTACTCAACAAAACTAATCTTCCATTATGCTGAAAGAAAATATACCCAAGTAAACAGTTTCGCTTGATTGACCGCATGCATAATGTATGTAGTGTCATAAAAATTACTCGTGCACTGCATGTCAGTAGGTCGAGTTCTGCGAAAACTTGCAACACAAGTGGTTTTCCTACAAATGGCATGAATAAAATACATCTTAAGATTTGTGGGCAACAATTATTTATCTATTATTTTTTTATGTTATAGTTAATACAAATGTTGTACTGGGTCAATTAATTGCAAATGTCGTCGTTCATAGCCGCTTGATTACCAAATCGCCATCGCTTTTATATTCATGCGAAACTTAGTAAAACTGTATTATACATATTAAACTGTACAATTGCCTAGCGATAAGGCCGCCTATTGTACTTTTGTTAATGTTTATGTTTATTTTTTATATTTTTATGTATATTTTGGTGCAATAAAGTGTATTTATTATTATTAAAAAAAAAAAAAAAAAAATATATAGGGACAATTCATACAAATTGAGCTAGCCCCAAAGTAAGTTCGAAACTTGTGTTATGGGATACTAACTCAACGATATTATATTTTATAACAAATACATACATAGATAAACATCCAAGACCCGAGGCCAATCAGAAAAAGTTCATTTTTCATCATGACCCGACCGGGGATCGAACCCGGGACCTCCTGGGTGGCGGTTTGGCGTGGTAACCATTACACCACGAAGGTCGTCAAACAAATAGGAAATTAGATAACGACCTATTACAAATAGGAAATTAGATAACGTTAGGCATAAAAAGATCAGTCTACCTAACGATGCCGGTTGTCTATGTAAAACTCATTTATAATGTCTTTAGAACTTTAAAAGGTACATTTTGGATGTTTCCAGAAATATTCATATTTACGTGTTGGTCTATGTAGAATTCGTATAGAATGTCTATGGAACTTTAAAAAGTAAAGTTAAGATTTTTACAGATCTTTAGTTATTTAAAGTTGGTTGTATGTAATCGTGCTTACTTAAACTTTCAGAGGTCCGGATCTAAGCTAACAAAAGCTAGACCAGATTGGAGGGACACAATTCAGATTTGACTGGCATTTCTTAGAGGAGAAATAGAATATTTATTATTTCCGTAGTTACATTACGCTACCGGAAATATTAGTAATGGTGGCTTTTTTTTCTATTTTGCTATAAGTCGCAGTGGCGACATCTACCTGATAGTTATACAACTAAGCAGGCTTAGTAGTGCATCGTTAGATTCTACTGTTTTTAGATAACGTCGACAGCGATTGTAAAATACAAAAAAAATATAAAGGGACAAATACATTTATAGGTAAACATCCAAGACCCAGGCCAATCAGAAAAAGTTCATTTTTCATCATGACCCGACCGGGAATCTAACCCGGGACCTTCTGGGTGGCGGTCCGGCATGGTAACCATTACGCCATGGAGGTCGGTGTTACAGTTCATCTAAATAAAACTAACGGTGTTCACAATTGTACAATGGGACATATTACTATGAATTTTGTAAACGAAAAAGCATATGGTCATAAATAAGTGCTATTAAAAGATTTTTCTTAAGGTTAGTCATAAATAGTCATAATATATTCTTGTATAGGCCAGGCCTACTTCCTTCTTCCGACGTACGATAATTCCGAATGGATGGTTGCATGCATAATGTATAAGGAAGGTAGTAAAAAATATTCGCATAATGCAGGGTGCATGTAGGTCGGCTTTACTTGACATGTACAATGTAGGTAAGTTATGGCTGTTGTTTCGAATAATTTTCACCTTTATAAAAACCTTGCTTATTTTCCAATCTGTTTTGTAGCTTAATCATAGTCATATTTTCTCCTTCTTTGTTTTTTTATGTCAGTTCGCAGGCAAACAAGCGGATCTGATGGAAAGTGGTTACCGCCTATTAACATCATTAATACCAGAGACGCTACCAATGCTTTGTCTTCTACAACGAAGGAAATAGAGAGAGAGAGAACGGATAAGGAAAAAGGAAAGGAATTGGACTTTCGGATCTCTCATTCTCTCACGCAGAAGTTCTGTGAGAAGGTGGTATTATCCCAGTTGAGCCATTTCATAAATGTTTTACCACTACAAATAACTTAGTGCAATCTACTCAAAATGGTCGCGGTTACAGTGGTTATACAACAGTCAGTTTTAGTTTGTAAAATGGTTTTCATATTGCTAGCTCTTGCAACATTTATTCGATTCTATTCGAAGTATATTCTGTTCCAATATACTTAGCACAATATCTAAAAATAATTGTCTCATTTAAAATATACATCGATGTCAAATAGACATGAATCGATCACAAATGACTTTATTCCCGTTAAATAAAAAATATATATTCTTGGACGAATCACACAACGCCATCTAGTCCCAAACTAAGCAACTAAGCTTGTACCATGAGTACTAAATTGCTAATAAATATACTTAAATACTTACTTTTTTTTGTAAATAAATACTTACATAGAAAACACCCAGACCAAGGCAAACAGACATGTTCATTTTGATTGGGATAAAGTGACCATTGCTATGCTACATACATAGCCACTGCATCATCGGGCCTGTCAAATCCAATTCAATTGTCAATTTATACCATCGAGTACAGCCCTTTTGAAAAGAGACGCCTTCAAGTCCATTGGGTTTGTCCAAATGTGATAATAATCGCTCATTATTTTAAAATTTCAACCTCTATTTTGGTTGCGCGCGCACGATTATTTTTGAAGAAAATTACAAACAGTACGTCTCATTTGGATACGTACTCGCTGGGTTAAACACACAACATTATGTTACCACAATAGGTATAACAAGCTAGTTCTCAAACACATTATTAAATTTCACTGGAAATCTTGTGATGAATTTATAGAGAACTAGCTTTTGCCCGCGGCTTCACTCGCATTAATTTTATGATATAGATCTCGTTTGACAACAAAACAACCGATAGCGCGACTTGTCGCGCCATCTGTTGGCCTATAGAATCCCATACAGCGCCCTCTACAGTAGAAAAAATATTTTCCCATTAGAATGACACACTTTCACGAGATAAAGGTAGCCTATGTTGGGCTCTGTACCCCTGACAATATAATAATATATACAAATTTTCATAATGATCGGCTCGAATCGAATGAACAAACTCACTTTCTCATTTATAATATTAATAGAAAGGAAGGATAAGGATTCTTTGTGATTATTGAGGCAATGACATTCAAGATAATCATAAAACCATAGGGGTAGAGTTTAGAATAGTATTTATAAATATACTCTGAAATCTGGGATATAATTTTTTTGCGCGGGGCCATGTTTTTCTTTGGATCATCTCCTTTGTGCATTATTTTATAGTAGTTTGTCCGTACCAGAATGTAAACGTAACGATTTCGGCACAGTAATCTCCCTTTAATTGCTCCCGAATGAAGGTTTAATTTAAATAGAAAACAATAAGACGAGTTGTAAGTGGAGCGACATCGAGCCATAATGACGGGCACTGCTATTGCGGTCAGAATATACGGCATAGAATTTAAGACGTCATCGCGGAGGTTGTCTGGTGGCGGGTTTCGGAGTTTTCCGAATAAAAAAAATAACTACGAAACATACATATATTTATCTTTACATAGTATAAAATGAAGTCTGTCTGTTTGTCTGTGTGTCCTTATGTATAAGATTTTTAAAACTACGCAACGGATTTTGATACGGTACGGCGGGTTACACGCAAACCAAGATGCCTGGGTTTCGCTAGTTTTAAATTGAAAAAACGTTACGATCCACGCCACGAGAGCTGAAACCTGACGAGTATGAGATTTGACTTGCGCGATAGACGACTTCTACCATTTTAGTAGAGATCGTCTACTGCGCAAGTCTAATCACGTACTCGTCAGGTCTGATCTCTTGTGGCGCAGATAGTAGTGCAGAATTTGTTTCAAAACGTTATTTTATCTAAATACTGGCCATCTTGTCGGATACACATTCCAAATTTAAATCCGAAATCTGCCACCGGACATTCTGTATAAAGTCAAATTCAAATATTTTGACTTTCTACACAACCCCATTGAAAGTATTCCGCCATTGTTTTCGTCTTTCATAGATAGAATAATGGCTTTACTGAAAATTACTGAAGTTTAAAAATGCGTCTACAAAGAATTCTGTCACCGAAACATTCGACTTATGTTTACGTTATGCAAAATGAAACAAATAATTTTTTGTAGCGTGACAAAAAATAAGATTAACATTTATGAGCTCATAAATGTTAATCTTAAGTAGCTACTTACTGTGTTAACAATTTCTTTCTAGATTATTTATAAGTATGTCCTATGAGTGACAATGAAAATACAAATACCACAAACTAAAAATACTACGACCTCTGTACCCTATCGGGGATTATAGACTTGACGCTTTAATATTTACTTTACATTGTAAAGTTAGTTGACTTTTCATTATAGTTTGCGCCAACAATGGGTAGGGCGACTGAGGAAACTGTTTTTGTTAGACTAACATAAGCATACTGTTAACAAAGGTTGATGATTGGGTTAATTGTTTTTATTAATTTTACTGCTCTATAACTACAAGATAATAAAAAGGGTTTATGTAAACGATTATGTGGGAATAAGTAAAACAAAACTTTTGTAATTATATTCTGACTGTTTATAAATAGGTGAAATAAGGTTTACAAAGCCTACCTACGTGAAAAAACAATATATTATGTACGTACGTTTAAGTACACAGGAAGTTTGTACTCTAACCATTATTAATAAACGTACATCAGCAAGGTTTTAACTAAAACTCCATTAGTCACTATCATTTTCCTCAAGAATGACAGTGACAAAAGAAGTCCAACGAAGTCCGAAGATAACCAAAGAAATTTTAAACCTTCATTGATCTACGTTTATTTATATGACACTAAAATTTTACCAGATTTTGTAGCGTACCCGCAACAAGAACATGCCCGTATGATTCCGTCGTTAGTGACAAAGCATCAAAAGACGCGATGGGCGGGCGAACACGGGCCTCGCAATCAACAATAGCAATTTAGGTCTACCTAGATTTATCTGGCGAGTACATTAAGCTGTACGACTAATGACTATGCTCGGGTCGTCTTTAACAGTCTTAATCCAACTCTGTTTACTGTTTTGATTAAGGGGTTGAGGCAGCGATCAGTTCATTACAAATTGTTTATTTAAAGATTTTAATTTGCTTAAAGCAATTTTATTACAGGTAAGAATCTGTAGCAAGATGAATTTAGACTTTGAAACAGTATAAGTGATTGAAAAAAACCTACGCGCACAGGAGGCTGTTGGCCTGCTGAATTGACGTTAGCAGGTTCGAGAATATACATGTATGTTGTTTTCAATTTTGACTGTGAGAGGGTAATTCTTCCCTGGTCGAGCTAACTCACTTTGTAAATACCACTCAAAAAAGTAGTTGTGTGAACATTTTTTTAAAGTAGTCTAATGCATAGATGATATTTTATTTCTAATAGTGAAGATATCAAAGCATATCCTTAGTATGATACTCGCATATTTCCAACAAGTAACACGTGCAAAAAGACATAGATGTAAATACGGAATCCTAAATAAAGATTCGTCCCATTCTCCCACTCTCTTTCCGGGACAGTTAACATAAAATGTCGTTAAATGCCAGCCATAGCCTGGGGCATTCAGGTAATTATTCTAAATATATTTAACATAAAACTGAACTTGTATTTACCAGAGGTTTTTTTCCATAAATCTGTTTTCATAGAAAAAAGTAGGAAAAGTAAAAATTGCCTATGGCACTTTCCAGACCTTTTCCCATAAATAATTATATGTCAATCCATATTTACATACATACATATAACATTATATCAACTAATAATCATCCCACTGCTGGTATATACGTCTGCTTTCAATCGAAGGAGATTAGGGCGTACTCAGCCGCGTGAAGTCCACGCACTTTTAATGATTGTCATCCATTGACAACAACCGTGACCGACCGACGACGGCTACGTGCCCTCCGAAGCACGAACAACAACATTTATTATATCGATATTTACATGTTAGGAACACGTATTAAGCATTAGCTCTCCACATGTCGCCTTTCCATATCGATTCTGTACCGAATGCATACAGAAAACACACTAACACCAAATACTATAGACGAGTAATACGCACAGCTTCGGAAGAATTCGGGCAAGACGCGACACTAGCGCCCCTACGGCATGAGGGCGGCATGAGGTGAACGATTTCAAAACTTTTGTATGCAAAATGTTATAGCGCCCCTAGCGGCATGAGGTGAACGGAGGTTGCCAAGTCATTGTATCAGAAACGTCAAGAGCTGTGCGTATTACTCGTCTATAGTATTTGCTAACACAATCCAACGAGGCAACCATGAAAGGTACTGGTTAGAATTCAACGAAACGTCAGTCCGTATTTTCGGAATTTCTGGTCTAGCTGTCAAATAATATGACAAAACGTAAATAACTT
Organism: Endotricha flammealis; assembly: GCA_905163395.2. NCBI lineage: Eukaryota > Metazoa > Arthropoda > Insecta > Lepidoptera > Pyralidae > Endotricha > Endotricha flammealis. The sequence continues at coordinate 8,335,670 of LR990868.1, forward strand.
ATCCTCCGTGCTTCAGAAAGTTTAGGTGTCGTCGGTCTCTAATATTGTCAATAGACGATAGTCGTTAAGCTATATAGTGAATGCAGACGAAAAAGAAAATTGCTTTGTTACTGTGTACATGAACAAACAATGGTCAGTTTAACTTTCTTAATTTAAAGGTTAGATTTATAGGTAACAGTTATCCCTCTAATAATAATTTTCTGTACAGGTAACTAGATATTACAGCACATTATATTACTATTTAGAAACACTTAATCACGAAACACATTTCACAGTCACACAAAGAAATGCCTTGATTGTACACGATAATTAAAGTTATTAATGTAATTAGTTAATTTGTGTTCAAATTGATCTGTTTTAAACCATTTTATTGAAATACTGACATAATTCGTTGAAACCTCACAACTATATTATAATTAAAATGTAATCAGCTATGTTGATACGAGTTTGTTTATTGATCATTAATTTAAAAGTTAAACAGTAATTTGATTGAATGATTTTATTTTTCGGTTATGCAAATGTTTATGCAACAAGGAAATTCAAATGAGGCACTATTTCACGATATTTTGTGATTACAAATTATTAGCTGTTGCCCGCGTCTTCACCCACGTAGGCCTTTTCGGGTTAATTATATAACTCGTGACATTCGCAAATAAAGTGAGTCTATTGGTAAAAGAAGAGTATAGATTACAGCCATATCAATCAATAACTATTATTACAAAGCTGAAGAGTTTTTTTTTAGCTAATCTTAACCAATTGGTACGAATCTTCTTTTAGTGTTGAATAGTTCATTTATTCAAATAAATAAATAAATACGGACAAATCACACAGATGCTCAATCTGGTGAATAGCCCCAAAGTACTTTCGAGACTTGTATTATGGGATACTAACTTAACGATACTATATTAAACAAATACATATATAGATGAGCATCTAAGACCAAACAGAAAAGTTCGTTTTTCATCATGACCCGACCGGGATTCGAACATAGGGCCTCCTGGGTGGCGGTCTGGCTTGGCAACCATTACGCCACGGAGGTCGTCAAAACATTTATCGAGGAAGTCTAAATTCACTTTTTTGTATGCTTGTAGCAAATCGTAGATACTCCGTAATGGAGAACAGACGATATAAAATAAATAAATAAATAAATATATAGAGACAATTCATACAGATTGAGCTAGCCCCAAAGTAAGTTCGAAACTTGTGTTATGGGATACTAACTCAACGATATTATATTTTATAACAAATACATATATAGATAAACATCCAAGACCCGAGGCCAATCAGAAAAAGTTCGTTTTTCATCATGACCCGACCGGGGATCGAACCCGGGACCTCCTGGGTGGCGGTCTGGCATGGTAACCATTACGCCACGGAGGTCGTCGAATATAGCGGAGGCACATTAAATTTGTGGGATTATAGAGCGGAAAAAGGGCTCATTTGCTTACACTCGGCGGGGGCACGAGACTCGTAAGACGTTTTTATATCGGAGATTACGATGCCAACGTCAGTTAAACACAAAATTGCCAGATTACTCTGTGAAAAATGCCGGATGTCGTTGTATACCCGACCTTTTAGGGCAAGTATATTTATTTAATGTATATTTTCTGTTTATTATACGAGAAACACGCCACTGAGTAGGTATACATGTTTGGTCTATTCGGGGTTCAACGTATACGTATACTGATTAAGAAGACTTTTCTGACGTGTATCTTTGCAACCCGCGCAACTTTGTTTGCGTGTATCCCGCTTTCCCGTGGGAATTTCGGAAAATACTATACATAAAACCCTTCTTCATTAAAACAGCAACAAAATTCGTTACGTAGTCTTAAAGATCTAAGTATGCATAGGGAAGGGACAGACAGACGGAAGCGACTTCATTTTATATTATGTAATAAAGAAGCCCACCATTCACTACACGAACCCGGACCCGACTCGCAACCCGGACCCGACCGCGGACCAACCCGGCGTTGCCCATACACTGCACGAACCCTTCACTCAAAGTATGGCATGTGGGGTTCGACAGGCGCTCGCGGCTCGCAACCGCGGACCTGCGAGCCCGACGCCAACCCATTTGACAGTCTGGCGTACCGGTTCGTCGCTTCCATACACAGGCGGATTAGTCCGATGGATCTGCGTGTGAATGGTGGGCTTTAGATAATGTTTGAGTTAGATGATTTATATTTATTATAAGTAAATGCTTTCGTGAACCTCTGCATTTCTAATGGTTGATAGTAGAAAATGCATTTAGCATTTTAAGTCCGCCTGTTGTATCAGCACCTTGTGTATTGTGATCAATAAAGATAATTAAATATATAAATGATTCTGTGTTTCTAAGAGGGCAGAATTTCTTGTCGTTTTAGGGTTCCGTACCTCAAAAAGAAAAAACGGAACCCTTATAAGATCACTTTGTTGTCCGTCTGTCTGACTGTCAAGACCCCTTTTCTCTGGAACGCATGGAGGTATCAAGCTGAAATTCATATCAAATACGCTACTAAGTTTCTAAAATTACTAAATTTCTGCCTAAGCGCGCAAAAGATATAGCCGTTTAGTCCCATTTTCGACACTCGCAAGAGTCGCAAGGGAATCAAATACAGGGTACTTCACGTAAACTCAGATTCTTGAAATATGATACAAAGCAACGTCCTAAAATACAGATAAAGGGAAAATTGCGATAAACATAAATTTTTGGTTACATCATATTATTATAATAAAATATTTTTAAAAATTTCAAGCTTACTACTTCTTTCCTTACTTATATACAGGTTTGTACGAAACCCTTGGCGCGCGAGTCCGACTCGCACTTGGCCGGTTTTTTTTGTATTATATAATAGGTGTAATGTATATAAAGTACAGTTATAACTGCGGTGGCGTCGTCAGCGTCGTGTAATACGTCGAGAAAGAAAATTTTATAAATGCCGCATCACCGTTAAGTTTTGATACCAAGGGGGTTTTACAAATATTTTTTTCTTTTGTCATTATCATCATCAATCAACCTTTATCGATCCTGGATATGAGCTTCCTTTCGTCTACGTCATCCTTCGACATCCTTAGCCTGTTTCTTATTCAATCATTTAAATAGGTACAAAATTAAATAATAATTTTCAATGAATAACTATACCTAATAACATGGATTTGAAGAGCATTTAAATATTGTAAATATTTTCCTGTTTAATCTGATGATGTAAAATGAATTCTTAACAGCATCTAAAATAATAAAAAGTAGCTAAAAATGACATAATTTAAAGACATAATGGCATGAAAAATATTTCTTCTACTTTGAAAATATTCGTGTTATGAACACTACAAAATTTACTGAATAAATAAACAATTGAGGTACAAAATTCCTACTAACAAAGGGGAGTACTTCCTCTATAAAGTGGACGCGATTCAAAAGAGCAAAGTCTACAGAACAATAGTGTTGTAGTGTTCTTCTCACATCTTGGCAAACAAAAGACGGTCTTTACATACTAGTTCATATTATACAATTTTAAATTATCATTTCACTATTTTAGATTATGAGTAGTATAGGCATGATACCTGTGTAGGTCTGTGATAATGATGCGATGGAAACAATACAAAAAATCAATCATAAAATCTATTTCCTTTTTTTCGTGTTTCATTATTCAAAACCTATTGTTACCTTATTTTTTTTAAATGTTCAGATTTTTTATGTAGTTCGTTAGGTAAACGAGCGTCATGAAATACAAGGTACTGACTAATGGATCATTTCTCAATCTCTTAATATTAAAATCAGATTCGTCAGAATTTCGTAAAAACTAAGCTATTATTTAATATTAGTACAGTCAGTCGCGGCTTGATCTGCCTTCAACAAAAGTACGCATTTTTATTTTTCGTGACAAAAAGTATAACATATTAACGTGTATGCAAAAATAAATCTATTTGGCACTTATTGTGTAAAAACTCACACATAAAAACAATTATTTCACGGCTAGTAAAACTCTTTAGTGCATTAAGATAATAACAAAAGAACTTAAGTAAAAATAGTTGGTAACCTTTAAAATGGACGGAAACAACTACTTTATTTTATTTACTTTCAACTTTTATCTCTGCAGTATAAACTTAAATTTATGATGGGTACTATTTTCCCATTGCACGATTGGAATGGAACATACACACCCGTGTATGTTCCATTCCACTAGGCACAAAGTTTTCAGAGAAATTCAATGATAGTGTTCGAACTAGTTGGTTATACCTTAATGTGGTAACATAATGTTGTGTGCTTTATTGCAATATAGTGATGTTTACTTGATTCACATACATGAATCAAGTGATTTGTGCTTGATTCATGTTTTTATATATTTTTTTTATCAGACCTAAGTATATTGGAATTTGGGTCATTTGTTAAAATTTAAAAAAAAAAAAGTTTAAAAATATATTTTTGACAGATGTCACATAATAAATAGGCCGACATACGCGGACTGCTCGAAGCAGTCACGTTGAACTGCTTTAAGCTGCGACTGCACACTGAACTACAGTCTTCTACATACACACATACACCAACCGCTCGAGCAGTTGCATCAACTTCGGGCGGTTGTGCGATTAGCTTCAAGCTGTTGATTAAGACTGCAAGAGCGGTCCGTGTACGTCTGTGTCGGCCCTAAGTAACTATTAAAAAAAAAGTAATTAAGCTAAGTTCATAACAAACCGTAAAGATAATGATTTATCGCTTTCTGTATGTATGCGCTCATAAGTAAACCATTAATGTTACTGTTAACTAATTGATTCTTAGAAGGGGCAGGACTATCCATCTATTTCTTGCGGTATGTAGAAGTGCAACCTAATCGTGATTAATTAAAGTGCAACAACACTTAATTGATTTTTAATTACTCTTTTGTTTACAAAGGATCCGTATTTCACAGCTAAAGAGGTATACACATAGCGAGTCCTGTAAAGAATAAATCAACGTTTCCGTGAATCAATATTTTTGCAAAATGTTGAAAATATTTATGCAAGAAATTTTTCGTTTTTTTTTTGCAAAATGAGAATGGTTATACTAGTTGCCTACAAGGTTGACTCGCGCTGACGTTTAACGAAGTTCGAACCTGACACTTATTACTTAGTGCATAACGAAACCGATTTTCAACTGTTTTATAAGCTGCGAGTCGCGTTGTTGGCGCATAACTAGAGCCCCGAAAAGAATAATTCTCGTCGCCATGACGGTCGTCACGGTAGAATATTGTTTCACAGCGACTAGAATTATTCTTCGTCTCACGTCGTATATCTTCTTTCTGGCAGATCAGGCAGATATGGTACAGGTATGAAATCAAACTCAAACTGATTATTGCAAACAAATTCGCAACAGTATGCCGCTTGTGTTATGGCATGGCATGAAATAGCTTTAAGTAAAATATAAAAATAAAACACAAAAAATATTCACACGCACTTTTACTTCCAGACTGTTATAAGCGAATAATGTATGGCTATAAATACGCTGCACTGGTAAAAAATAAAAACTTATCTGGTCACATTTACCCAGAAATTAATAAGTACTTAATTAAAATTCACTTGTACATAAAATGCATAAACTATATGATTATTATTATTCTCTTTAGTTTAGTCGTTGCTGAAAAAATAGTAAATTCTCAAGTTAAGTATTTCAACACTAAATTCAGAACCAGATAAACACGTATCGCTTGCAAAATCAAATAGATACCAGAATAGGAACAAGTTTTGAGAGATAGATAGAAGATAGGATACTCTTTATTTGCATTACACACAGAAAAAAGTACAAAAAAAAGCAATCTTACAAACTAGTGTAAATGAAACAAGGCGGCCTTATTGCTAAAAAGCAATCTTTTCAGGACAACTTTAAGGTAACGAATTTCTGTAAGGAGTGGGCAGAGCTAGCAAGACAAGAAAATAAATACTAAATAATAAAATGATAGACTTCACTATGAAGGCTCGGTTTGAGATCTCATAACATAAATTACAATTTCCTGAAAGTCATCTCTATATAAATGATTTTCCATTCCACTTGCCTCGGTAATTGCCGCCCGTCATTTCGTTAATGGGATAATGGCCAGATGGAAGCAATTGAAAATATTTTCAAATTTTTATTCATCGAAACAAAAGAACAATGGTTGAATAAAAATGAGATTGCAAAGGTCTGAAATATACCAATACAGTTTTTTCGTCGATACATTTTTGTAAAGATTCTGTAAAATTAATTTTGTTTCGGAATTAAAAATTAAGACCCAATCTTTGAGGAATACAAGGAAAGTTATAGTTATTTTATTCTCCAATTATAAAAAGTCCCAACAATTTACCAGAAGTTTTGCTACGGTAAATCGAAACGTAGCGCTACGCCGTAGACAATCTACGACGTTTCGTAGCAAGCATGCGAAGCGAAATCTACTTATGTTCCAGACACGCGAAAGCCACTATTGACTTTTCCGCTTCCATTTTGGTAACAGAATAATTAAACAATCTGATTTTGTATCACTATATTTTTTTGGGGTTGATAAACAAACATGCCAAGACGGAGAATAACATTAAATGTTCATTTCTATTGCGAAATTCGAACCCCAAACTAGGCAAAGTCAAGGTGACTTATCTAGCCCGTCGACCACCGGTCATCCAAGACGCTGACAATTAGATCTTGGCAATTAGCTTCAAAATCCCAGTAAATAAATAGCCTGATACACCATTCTGATAAAATGGACTTAGAAGTGCCGGCACGTATTTCCATTATACCCGATTCGTTGTAACCCTATTTACTTTAATAGCCGTCTGAAAGTGTAACTATTAAAAGTACTATTGTGAAAAGAATTTCAGTTCACAATAGTGAAGAATACCTGATAGAAAGTGGTTTCAATAATTTGACTAAAAACTAGTACTTATTTACATATTTCGACTTTCTGAGTTATAATTTGTTATATTTATTTTGTTCTTCGTGCCAATTCGGTTTAAAGATTTTTTTCTCTAATTTTTTTATATCAATAAGGTGGCAAACAAGCATACGGCCCGCCTGATGGTAAGCAGTCAATGTAGCCTATGGACGATTGCAACACTGGGCCGGGATATTCGCACGTTGTGGACTCTAAAATCAATTCATATAACAATAATCAAACGATCTCTTTGTTCTCTTTATGTAAACTTCTTGATCCGTTTTATCTTTAAACTATATTAATTTTAATCCTAAGAGTTCTAAACCTACATTAAAATTCTAAGTCCTGACTGACTTAAATATATGTATAATTGTATATGAACGCACCGCCCAAACCGCTGCGTCTAGAGATTCCAAATTTGGAATGTAGGTTCCTTACGACATCTAGGGGTGTACTAAGAAAGGATTTTTCACAATAGCCACAGGAAAGCGAGACGCAAACGAAGTTGCGAGTATTTTACTAGTCTTTCATAGTTACCAATACCATATCAGTTTTTATAATATCATTAACAACATTTTTTTAATATAAGCTCATCGCAGAAGTAACTCCTCAGACAAACTAAACCTTCCTGTAAAATACGCTTCATAAGGATATTTTATACTAATGTAATATTACATTACATAAATTAGCTAAGTTTCCTTGCAATGCAAATTCCCATGATTTATGAGTTCCACGGTATAATGAAGGGGAAGCGACCGCATTCACATCATTAAACGACGTTTTGGTTCAGTCCCTGGGTAAACCAGATTTTACGATTTATCAAAATGTTTAATGAACTATTTTATTTATGAAGTTAATTAATTTATTAAGTCAAAGTAAAGGTCTTCACAGATAGGATACAAAGTAGAATTGAGATCGAGTTTGACCATCTCTCTAAACATAAAATAAAAAATAAGTAAGTGGGAAACATAAATAATTCTTAACTCACTGCAACTATAAACATGATGATGATGATAAAGTCCGAAACTAATGGCTAGTATACACTTTGATTAGTGATTAATGCGAGTGGCTTGTTTAGTTTAGTGTTAAGTGTTTAGCAAAAAACACGTTTCGACTTTTCTGTTTAGTGTTTTAGGTATACACTTTGATTAGTGATTAGTGCGAGTGGCTTGTTTAGTTTAGTGTTAAGTGTATAGTGCTTAGCGAAGTACAGTATTTACAGCGCGTTCTTTTTTTCTGCGTGTAGCACTCCCGCGCGTCCTGCCTTCACCCCTCACTTGCTCTAAACACGTCTGGACGTGACTGTTAAGTGTTTAGTTTATATCAACATTAATAAAAGTATTCAGGTAAAATGTCGTCTATTTTTTTATGAACTAAACACCGCCTACTAAACAGTACATGACATCACTAATCACTTGACACAAATCACTCTACACACTCAACACTAAACACTTGGCACATGACTAATCAAAGTGTATACCAGCCATAACGCATATTAAAAGACAACAAGTTACTACTTGGCTGGGTTTAAAAATTACGAGCTCTTCCGTGCACATTAGCTATCAGTCCCGAATCACGACTATGATTGATAGTCCAAGTCAGTGACCGTCAGGTGGACTGAACGCACTGACACCAGCCATCCTGACACTAATTGCGGTGAGTACTTACACGAAAGAAAGAAGAAGAGTTATAAAAAAAAACGAGCTGTTCTGTGCTGTGCTTCGCCCTCGTAAAAATTTGCTTATATGTTGGGCTCAAATTGGGTACAAATTTTCATAATGATCGGCTGCTTAGTCAAGCCGTGAAGGAATAACAAAACAACAGACTCACTTTCACATTTATAATATTACTATGATCCTAGTTGTTAGGCGCGCAACAGCTTAATTTAAAAATGTTACGTAAATGCGAGAATGACATTATTGTGAAATTGTATGGAATAGGATGAGGATACATATTCAACGAGTACGGATTAAACGTGACGCGTTGTTAAAAACGTAACGTAAACGTATTCCGAACGAATTGAGCATCGAACGAAACTACAAAGTCATATGAATAAAAACAAATGTTGTTTTTTATACTGAATGAAAATCCGTAGAATGAACGATAAAATCAAAAAACTGAATGATTGGAGCGCGTAATCGACCTAATTCCCGCTAGTCTTTTGCCAGGTAATTTATTCGTTAGCAGTGAATAAAACCGGATTAAAGGTATATGCAGACGATGGACTTTAAATCTGAAGACATTATCAGACATGGTAAGTATTTAATAGTGTGTTGAAGAAGGGAGACTCGCGCGCTAACATCAAGTAATGAGCGCTAAGTATATTCTCGGGCTGACATGCAAGCAGATTAAAAATCAGCCCCCCACTATTCTCAAAACAGATTCAATCTCGATTCAAAATCAATCGCTGTCTTACTCATACATAATAGGAGTTGAACGGGACAGCGCGTGAGTATTGAGTCTGAGAGTATTCGCTGTAGAATAGAGGTAATATCGTGCTGGTTTCGCTCAGTTATTTAATTATCACGTTTCGCGGAGAGAGTTAGCATTACCGCATACTCACTGGGTTTTCTTTGCCGCAGATGGTAGCGAATATCGCTTCGGTCTGAATAGGCCCTAACACTTTAATCGCAATTTCAATTTAATATCAATTCCAATGATAACACAATTCCGGACCAATTTGCTAGTAAGTATGTCAAGAATAAAACATAAAAATTATATTATCGATCGATCGAAATTATATTGAAAAGCATCGCCAATGGCAGAACAATAGGTCAGTTTTTAGTTGATTTACACATTTTTTCATTCATTCATTTATGTGGCAATAAAGTTAACTTTATTGACCACAATACATAGTAATGCTAACAAACAGGGGCCCGATTCTACTAACACAAATGCACCGATGGACTCTCAATGGTGTCTTAATTGTGTCTCAAAAGATTGCCGATAGTGTATCAGTGGAATAGTTTTTGACATTTGTTAAGGACTTAAACAATAAGTAACATTATGTTATTGTTTAAGTCCATAACAAATGTCAAAAACTATTCCACTGATACACTATCGACATTCTTTTGAGACACGATTGGGACACCATTGAGAGTCCATTGGTGCATTTGTGTTAGTAGAATCGGGCCCCAGGTGAACTTAATGCTAATTGCATTCTCTATCAGTCAACCATTGGGATATGAGGAAATTCATACACACATTATGGTCTATACTCAAATTCAAAAATCACAGCGGCGCGTATCCAAATAGTGGCCACTGGCCACACGCAATGCGTATGATACAAATATTCTCCGTCTGTGTGGGCCTTTAATCTTTCGTAAACAAAACACACGCGAAGGGGCGCGGCTTCCAGCAAACTGTTTAATATTAAATAACTTTTACTAGGTACATTTTAATAAGCAGTATTTATACTCGCAAGTTACTCATATTAAGTTATTTGTAAGTCATTTTTATGTTGATTTATAATTTATAAAAACCCTCAAAGGCTTTCACGGAAGACCAGGGGCCCGATTCTACTAACACAAATGCACCAATGGACTCTCAATGGTGTCTCAATCGTGTCTCACAAGAATGCCGATAGTGTATTAGTGGAATAGTTTTTGACATGTGTTATGGACTTAAACAATAAGTTAAACATTATGTTATTGTTTAAGTCCATAACAAATGTCAAAAACTATTCCACAGATACACTATCAGCATTCTTTTGAGACACGATTGAGACACCATTGAGTCCATTGGTGCATTTGTGTTAGTAGAATCGGGCCCACGTTTTAACTGCGGCTGCTTATGCCAAGTCTTTTTGTGTGTCATTTTTTGTCATTATAAAAATATTTATACTTTAAGATTTTATATTATAATTTTTTCTTTCTTTCTATGCTTTTGTATGTATAAATTGTCACCAATTGTTTTTTAATTAAAAAAAAATTATACCGCAAAGATAGCAAACAAGCATACGGTCGGGCTGATGGTAAGCCGTCACCGTAGCCTATAGACGCTTGCAATACCGGAGGTATCACTCACGCGTTGCCAATCCCCCCCCCCCCAAGTGGAGCTCTGGAAACCTTACTCACAGTAGGAACACAACATGGCCGAGACCAATGCTATTTTGGCTGCGATCTTCTATAAGGTGGAGGTCCTTCCCCAGGCGGGCTGCTCCGATTTGAGCGGATTATCCGCTATGCCCTACCTCTCTTAAATAATAAGTACAGGTACCAAACCACGAAAACCTCGCAGGGCTTATCTGGGTTTCGGTGATTCACTATTATTGTTTATTAATTTACAAGGTAAGTAGTACTGTTTCAACATTAGAGCAAACTTTTTGTAATTTTCTACATAACAGTTTTGAAGGTTAATAAATATTTCCTTGTTCAATATTTATTATTACTTTATTTTATGTAACTTTTGGTTGCCAAAATTTTATTTAATGTAAAAAAAAATTTTGTTGGTTTTTCTTCACACGGAACGTGTGATAATGCAATTTTTTATTAATGACGAATTTAAGAAAAGCAAGAAATAGAGAACATCCACTACTGAGTGTATCTGCAGTAATTAAAGTGCACTCAGAACATAAAATTTTCAAAAGTTTCAAGTGTTGTGTAACAAAAATGTAGGGTATATGAAAAAAAGTTAGGATTGGCTAACTTCGTTATCCCGACTGTAGTAATCAACGTTTCTATTGTGAAATATTCCAATGGTATTTTTTTTTACTCTCGTTTAGTAACTAGTTCTTATTATTTCAGGAGGTTTTAAAGGACTATTTTTGTGGTACCTTTTAAAAGTCTTTTAACATTTTTAGGTGTTCGTACCTAAACAACGGGTCCTTTATATAATATCACTTTTTTCTTCGTTCATATGCGGGCACAGCTGGTATAGAAAATTAATCAGACCTGTATAAAAAAACAATATTTATCGAAATCAAAGCCTATAAAGCAGGCAGATTTCTACCTGCGCCAAACAGTATCTATTCTATTAACTAATGACCAGTTTCTTAATCACATTTTAAAAGTTAATGACACATTATATTGTAGATGTCACTGTTAAACTAAGGAAGATAGACGGGGACTTAATGTGGACTTAAAATTAAAATGTGTTTCAGAAACTAGCCGTAAAAAGTAAAAAAAAAATAAGTTGCAATCTTTCTCACTCCCTGTCTCATACATTATGTGAAAAGAGCGAGATAGTATTCGAATTTTGATTTAAATTTATTTATTACGTGGATAGGCCTGCAGTTCGTCGAACTATGTTTACAGAGTTTTAGGTGTCACACAGGTCAAAATTTAATGAACTAGGTCACCGGAGCACGGCGCTAATGGTTGCTTCCTGTCTAATCAATTAAGGTGAATTATTCAAAATTCCGAGTATTTCCCGAAAGATAATCCGCTCAATATAACTGCTTTTCGCACAATAGAAATGTTTTAATATTGTTTATTAGATTAGACCCGAGTTTTGACGACAAACGCTTAATTAGTTTCCGCAGTACAAACATAGTACAATGTACTTTTATAGATCAACTAGTGTTTTTTTTAATATTGGTAAAATACATAATGTAACGGGGAGACGATCGAAGAAGGGGACGAAGTTGGTCGAAGTCAGGCGAAGTCGGACGAAATAGGGTAGAGTGACGCGAAGTAAGACGAAGTGATGCAAATACAGACTTTATTGCTTAATTACAAGTTTACAAAGGCGAATGACTAAGCGATTATCCTATAGCCACCAACAGCTACGCCGACCCAGAGGGGGGTTACAGCGAGGCCGTGCAGTTCCTACAGGAAGGTGCTCCGCTGGAGTACTCGTAAGCTTTCAATCGTCTATCCTAGCGAGGAAGGAATAACAACTTACTGCTTACGAGTACCTAAGTCCCTGATCAATTACACATTGTTAACCACTGGTATAAGGTTACTATGAAAAAGCAAACCATAGCGCGATTCACAATTACATCCATTGTGTACAGCGCCATCTGTTGACCACGTTGGAAACTAAATATCTGTTACAGACTCCCCCTCTGTCTACGAAGACGACCCGACGAGTTAGACAGGAGAAGTTAGGTTCTTTTTCGGACGTCCTCGAGGTCGAGCTGAGTGAGTTTTCGTCACGGTTGTTTTCCTAGGCCGCCCAAACCACTGCTAATGCTTCTCGTTCTGTGGTTGAATAATTGCGTTCGGCCTTAGTCAACAGTCGACTCGCATACTCGACTGGGTGCTCAGGTTCACCCTCCCCCTGCACCAATACTGCCCATGGACATCAATCAGTACCCGGGAACAGGTATAGTTCTTGTGGGGTTAAGGTACTCTCATACTTCTCTATGTTGGTCACTGCGTCCTCATACAACGCGTCCATAATAGGTGAGTATCCATCAAATGCTTCATATTTCAATTTCTTACAGGGGCTAGTAAAATCGATGGGTATCAGCTTCCCATACGTTTCTGCCGTACTTTTGCCAGTGTTCGTCGCACAGGGACGAGACGGCGATGCTAAAGATGGTAAGTCGGCTGAAAGACTAGCCACATTCACTTTTTCAAATTTTACAAAGCTCTCTTCGTACAATTCATGTACTACTGCTGGATTCTCGTGGAACCACCAAATACTCTGGGGTAAATCGAGCACAATATGCGCGTCTTGGAGAAATCCTACACCCAACAATGTACGGGTATCTCGAGCTTCAGGTAATACCAGGAAAGTAGTGAGTACCATGCGATCCATGATCTTTACAGGAGTCTTGGTAAGTAGAACGTTTTTCATCTTTCTTACTCCATCAGCCAGAGTCATACCAACATCTGCCTTTACGAATTGAAAACCGTTCCTCTTTAGTTGACAGTACAGATCATAAGATGCTATGCTGGACTTTGCGCAAGTGTCCAGGAATGCCACACTTTCTTGGCCCTCTACTTCTATGAAAACTACTGGTCGATCCCTGGTGTCCATAGTTACGTCTACGGAGCAAAATCCTATTGGCTTGGATGTTGGGTCAGACCTTGTTTTATGACAGGTTGGGCAATTGCTGCGCACTACACCTGGCGCACCACAACCATAGCAACTAAATCGTGCTGCTTGAGTGTTGATTGGGACTACTGTTTCATTACTCATTGATGTCGTAGGCTTATGAGACACACCCTCTTCTTTCGGCTTTATCTTCCGACAGTTTGCTATAGAGTGTCCATAGTTTCTACAATACCGACATCTAGTTTTACGGTACGAACGATTATCTCGTTTTTCATCTCCATTGTTTTCCTCATTTCTATTGTCTTCTTTTTCTTTCTCACGGAGTACGTGTTCTGTACCGCGGGCCGCTTGTATTAAGTCTTCAAAGTTGCGGACACTATTCCGGGGTACTTTGTCTCTGATGTTCAACGAGAGAAGACTGTACACTAAGTCCAACTGCATAGTCTCGGATAAAGTTTCGGGTAACTGCGAAAATAGCATGCGCTTCTGCCTTATGAACGTATCTGTAGGAGTAGATGGATCCTGTTTTATTTGGTGGATTTCATAAAAAACAAGATAAGCTTCTTTTGTAGGCGCGAAGTGATCCCTCAAACGACGCTCGAATTCTGCCCACGATCGTATTTCCTTCTTTACACCTTGCCACCAAATTCCTGCATCATCTTTCAGCAGAACAGGCATTTCTTCAAGTGCAAGTGTATCGTGTATATTTTCTGTTCGTCGGTATACATTGACGGAAGCAAGAAAAGCTTCCACTGCATCGCTGGTCTTCTGGCCGTGATAAAACGTTTGACACCTTGCTAGAGACCCATGCTTCGAAACGTCTTGAGACACAGGAGGAGACATTCTTTGCAGTAGTTTTTTCAAATTGCGTTTCCGAAAGTTGAACTGCCATGTTTCTCGTTGTTTCCACTCTCTTACTAGTCACTCGACCCGCTCTAGTGATGTAAAACTCTGGAGCCGCTTCGTCTGGTGAAATTTCCGCTTCCTTGAATTCTTCTTCTTCACTCATCCGTGTTTATTGGTGAGATTCTTCTCCAAAAGGGGCAACGCGACGCAATTCTTCTACGAAGATATTCTTCTTTGAAGACGATGTAGTCTGGCTGGACCCTTCCGAAGGCCCCACGTTGGGCGCCGATGTAACGGGGAGACGATCGAAGAAGGGGACGAAGTTGGTCGAAGTCAGGCGAAGTCGGACGAAGTAGGGTAGAGTGACGCGAAGTAAGACGAAGTGATGCAAATACAGACTTTATTGCTTAATTACAAGTTTACAAAGGCGAATGACTAAGCGATTATCCTATAGCCACCAACAGCTACGCCGACCCAGAGGGGGGTTACAGCGAGGCCGTGCAGTTCCTACAGGAAGGTGCTCCGCTGGAGTACTCGTAAGCTTTCAATCGTCTATCCTAGCGAGGAAGGAATAGCAACTTACTGCTTACGAGTACCTAAGTCCCTGATCAATTACACATTGTTAACCACTGGTATAAGGTTACTATGAAAAAGCAAACCATAGCGCGATTCACAATTACATCCATTGTGTACAGCGCCATCTGTTGACCACGTTGGAAACTAAATATCTGTTACAATAACTAAATAACATGAAATTAAATAAAATTAATTAAAACTAAACTAACAATAAAAATAAAAAACTAAACTAACAATAAAAACTAAAATTAAGCATTAAAAATACATGTTTAATGAACTCATATATCAAACTTTTTAAAATTTTGTGTACATGCACGACATTTAAAAAAATAAGATACCTAATAAAAATCTATTTTCTAATTGTGTATACACCTTAAAAATAGTAAATCTTTAAATTCTTTTTCTTTGACGCATGATATAGTATCCCGCAGCTATTCTATTTTTGAAATCGCACATCTAGACCTAATTCAAACAATTAAGAATGCAAAAATGAGGAAAAAAGTGCAAAAAATTTAATGAATGAAGAATGTTTTTATTAATCTGCAAAACTATATCTATATTATTTTGCGTTGTTGTTTAGAATTTAGATCCTAACTAGGAAAACTAAAAAAAGAGTTGTTTTGCAAGAAGAAAAACTTTTCACGGCTCCGAGTTTTAATACGGTTTTTAGTTACATATTTGTTTATAGATAAAAATGATTACTATTTTAACCCGCAATCAATATTTGAATACAAAGTATAAAAAAATCCCAATCGCTGACATCTACCCGTGTCTAAAAATACTGAAAACAATCCCCAAAAGCCTCAAAAGCTAACGTCTATATTTATGTGTCAGGCGATAAAACCTTCTCATAAATTGTCGCGCGATATTAGAATTGACATAAAAATACGTGTCAGCACAAAATGATATAGTGCGGTGTATCCAAGGTTTATCCGTCCGTAATCAGTGTAATATGATTTACTGCCAGCCTCTAACACTGGTTACAATTCGACGCGGGCATTAACCTTACACACATTATAATATAGAATGATATTACCAGCGTGGTTAGTCTTTATAAAGAATTTGGATCGATAAGATCTCGGGAATAAAAGAGCACTGCCAGCGGCATATGGCATTACAGTGTTATTGAAATTACTGAAGACTTTTGAGAGAATATTTTAATATTTTTTTTATACCACAAAGGTGGCAAACAGGCATACGGTCGGCCTGATGGTAAGCCGTCACCCTAGCCGATAGACGCTTGCAATACCAGGGTTTTCACTCACGCGTTGCCATCCCTCCCAACCCCCAAGTGGAGCTCTGGAGACCTTACTCACTGTAGGAACACAACATGGCCCAGACCAATGCTATTTGGCTACAATCTTCTGTAAGGTCCGTTCCCAGACGAGCTGCTCCGAATAATGTTATTTTATAATTTTTACAGTACAACTAACCATTAATTTTTATATTTTGACGACCTCCGTGGCGTAATGGTTACCATGCCAGACCGCCACCCAGGAGGTCCCGGGTTCGAATCCCGGTCGGGTCATGATGAAAAACGAACTTTTTCTGATTGGCCTCGGGTCTTGGATGTTTATCTATATATGTATTTGTTATAAAATATAGTATCGTTGAGTTAGTATCCCATAACACAAGTCTCGAACTTACTTTGGGGCTAGCTCAATCTGTGTGATTTGTCCCTATATATTTATTTTATTTTTATAAGTGAACCTTCCCGTCCTATGTAGTATATTGACAAGGTTGAAAGTGTTACTTATTTTTATGCTACTGACTGAATGCGCTAATAGGTAATCTGTGATATGATATGACTGTCAAATTGAAAAAAAATATATAAAGCTTGACCAATCTCTCTCTTGACTAATTTTTAAATGTTTAAGTTCGATTAAAAATCTTTCGTCTCCCAACAGGATCTTCAAATCTCTACGTAACTATTACATTACAGTAAGTAAGATTTATAGATCCTTGACAGCTAGTTGCATATAATATAAATATAAAACACATATTATAGTTATGTGTTTATTTATAGTATTTGTACCGATATTGACTTCAATTATGATTAGAACAGATAAAGGCACGATACACAAAATTTAACGTAATAAACGTTACGAGATCAGAAAAGAATTAATCAAGCGCACCAAGAGTTCTCATGATGGAACCTGTACATCTACAGGCAACGAAGAAAGATCAGTTTTATTCAACGATAAGTAGCTTCATTAATATGCACATATTTTTATGATAGAAGAGGACGAATGAGCTAGCAGATCACCTGATGATAAGCAATCATTGTTGCCGATGGACATCCACGCACTTTGTGGATATGGTCTAAATTTTAGACCATATCCACAAAGGGCGTGGATGATGGAAAAAAAAAATCTTTCTTTTAGACTCTAAAAGAATTTATTTTTTTATGTCATACATTAGACAAACAAGCAAGCGGGCCACCTGATGGAAAGCGGTCACATCAGACATCAGTAATCCTATGGACATCAGTAACATCAGGGGCGCTACCAATGCGTTGTCCACCAAGGAAGTTGGGGGAAAGGAAGGAGGAAGGGAAGGGAAAGGACCCGGGGAGAGGGGATAGCCATATTATACTATGAGCTCTAATTTCGTGGACTTGCGATTAAGTTTGATTTTCCTGCTTGGACTTGTGAATCAAGAACCAATAAATAAAAAAAAACAAAAAGTGGACATGGACATAATGGGGTTGTTGAAAAGTTTTGTATGGGGACAGTTAACGTGTTAAAAGAGGTTGTAGCGGGAGCGATGGCGATGTGCTCGACCGCCACAAAGGGAAGATCTTCCGGCCAGGCTGGGTGTTATGCCTGGGGAACCGCGGCTCCGACAATGTATGTGTCGGAGGTTGTATATATATCTCCATATCGTAGAAACTTCGATAGCGTGATTCAGGATTCTAAGTGGCGCCGTCATGTGTTCGCATTGTGAACTTTTTCTTTACTCTGTAGTTCTTCTGTATGGCGATAGGTGTCGCCACAAGGTGATATACAGAGACAGAATAACAAAAAGATAGAAACAAAATAAAAGTTTAAAAAGTAGTTATACTCTGCCCTAATAGTAAGTAATAAATAAATAAATTTTTAGGTCGCCAGGTTAAGATTGCTTACTTACCCGGCAAGTCGGTCATAGCAAATATTTGTTTCGAGTCAGGGTAGGGCATAATTAATTAGTGACGTCGTTACAGTTTGGTCACTGTATCTTAAGAAAATAAAATGTTCCGTATAATAAATAAATTTTAAAGAAAATAATTATATCCATTGGAAATGGTCCGCCTGTTTGTTCCTCTTCTGTCAAAAAAAAACTGGCGTCAGCGGCGTGTACAGTGTCTCATGCAAAATCGCCACTTGTAATTGCTCGGCGGCATATCAATGCACTTCTCGTATGAGCCACAGAATGTGATGTGTTTGCTGTCGATGGGTGATTAGTGCTTGAGGTTTTGCGAGATGTATGTGCGGAAGACAACTGTCAAATGTTAAATGTTACTTGTAGTTATTCTAATTTATATTGTTTGAATATCACGGTGTTAACTTCGAAGTTGGCTAAGTCACTGGACTTAGACCACGAAAAAAAAAAATTTTTTTTTTTTTTTTTTGATGGGAGAAATATGATACACGTATTGCTTAATATCCAAACGTGACAGATTGCATTAATAGAAGGGAAAAAAAAAAAAAAAAAAAACTTAGTATGTATTTACTGTAATACCTACTGTGTATATTAAATGAATAAATAAATAAATAAAATACTCCGACTGGACAAGACAGAGTAAAACTTTACGCATTCACGATATAGAACGACGAGCTTTCCTCACTAGATGGAAATAGTCCTTCCATGTATCGCCATAGGCCGTGAAGGACCTTTGTCATGCACGAGTTGAGCGCTTCGTAATATAGTGTTACGTTTTACCTTATTGTGTGGACAACTTAAACACATTGCATGGAAAATAAATGAACATCTCGATCAATATTTAGGAGACTCTCTGTTCCCATTTATTCTTGAGTGAAATTCTTAAGAGCAAAACACTGCCAGCAGCATCAGGTTCGGGAGTGGTGCAGGAATTTATGTTTTTTATAATAATATTTGTGTGAACGACATCACACTAAACGCGACGGGGTCAGTGTGGCGGGACAGCTGGCATCGCGACTACAACGCACGTCTCCCGCTACCAAATCGCGCGCTCCCACATCTTGCTCATTTGCAATATTATATTTATCTATATCTATACATATAATAAAACAGTAGACCCCGATATGTCTGTACTTTGAACAAATTTGGAAAAAATGGAGATCCCAACAGTTAGAGAAAGGTAATAAAAGCGAAAAAAATTTTTTTGGAATTTGTCTGTCTGTCTGTTTGAACGCGCACATCTTCTAAGTTACTGAACGGATTTTAATGCTGTTTTCACAGGAAGCTAGAGCTCGGATTGGAGCAGAATATAGGCTTGTTTCATTTAAATCGCATGACAGGAAAAGGAGTTATCCTTATTTGAACATTTCACGCGGACGAAGTCGCGGGTAACAGCTTGTTTATAATATGCGGCATTTAAATATGTGAAACTGCCTTTAAAATGCTTTTAAAGTGGCACCGGTGTACCTTTTCGAACCCACTGAGATCATTCTGTCTATATTACCAAAATAGATTCACCGAATTAAACGCATAGCTGCTTTACGCTAGTATTCAGTAAGAGGGTGGTACTCCCCCGGACACTCGTGCTATTTCATAAATGCTCTACAATTCAAAAAAAAATTTCTTTACATAAACGTTATCACATAACTTTTACTAGAACAAACAGAACCAAGACAGTATGTTTGTTTGTAGTTTGAATATTAGACACAGTTTCAAGTTTGATGTTAGCCCGTGGGACGAATGTTATGTACTAAGTACTAAACGACTGGGTAAACTTAGTTCACGGTTGAACTTGTGTGCATATAATATGCTAGAAGCCGGAAATTATATATCTACTAGACAAACCCGTGCAACTCCGCTTGCGTGTATCGTGCTTTCCCGAGGAAATTTCGTTTTTTTTTATCGGATGCCTATTGTTCAGATACATTTCTAAACACATAAATCTTGCTATTGTTTAAGTTTAGTTTTATTGTGTAAAACATAACTTGTGGTTGCCACACTTAAATGTAGGTAGGAAATAATATATTTTTTTCCTACTTTAAGTGTGGCTTTTAGCATGGCAACACCAAAGACCTCTCTTCCGATTGTCTCCGTACGCATAACATGTCCTTTGCATTAATTATTGAAGTCATCATTTCAACTCGCATTTTATTTATACATGCGAACGGTGGTCCTTCGAGCCGGATACCAGCGACCTATGGATTGGCGAAAGTCGTAATGTTCAACTCGCATTTTATTTACACACGTATGCAATATCAAGAACACACCCTAGTTTCGGTAGAGACCAAAACTAGGGTGTGACGTAGAGACGTTCAGCGGTTTAGGCTGTGTACTGGTAAGAGATCTCTTTACCGTTTTACGGTACCTGCAGAACATAGTCAAATTATAAGTACTGACAAAACTTTTTATTTTAGGAAAACAGTCTATATTTACGAGTTGATCGGTGGTCACTTAAGCCAGGCTTGTGTTATGATCAGACAGCGGATATATTACTGTTAATATATGCTCATATAGAACGCATATATTCGAGATAAATACAAATAATAATACAAATGTCATCACTTAAATTGTTTCGTGGAATCGAACCCGCGTCCTTTATGGTACCGACGTGTCACTAGCGCGTCACCGGGTTGTCAGATTTTTCAATATTATACGTACAGTGCTACAAAGCTATTTATAAACGTGGCCGAAGTTGGAACTATAACTTCCGTTCATATTGTATGTCCTTTTCGACAGTTCGCCGTGGTTCGCCTTTGACAAAATGTATGAAAATATGCCACAGTAACACCCTTGCACAACTGTCACTCACGTTCATAAATATCATTGCAGCACTGTACAAAATAGAACCACAGTTAATTCAGTTTGTAAAATTAAATAAATTTGTCCAATTTTACAATCTCTCTCATTAATTTGTGGCTGCGTTATGGTACACCGAAAATATTATTTGTGAGTACCATCCGTCCGAGCAAAAGCTTCACAATAATTAATCAAAATGAATTTAAATTGTTATTAAGTTACGTACGTTTTACTCATATTAATGTTATTTTAACCGTGAAGGTATTTTAGTAATTTTAACATCTCTGTGGTGCTCTGTGAATGTAGGTTTTTTGTATGTTTGTAAATATGTATTGACTGACTACAGTCAGTCAATTATTAAGAATATTTCTAGAAGTTAGGTCTTACTTATGCTATGTATAGAAACAGAATATTTTTTTATTTACTAAGTATGATTATATGTATGCATGAATATTTACATATTAATTGTATCAATAAAATATATTTATAATTTTGGAAAATAACGTTATTTTTTTTATTTGGAAATTTTTGAAAAATAAGCTTAATTTAGCGACAATAGAACTTTTCGTATGTAAAATCATGTGATTGTTTGCAGAAATATCTATTATAATTTATTTGAAATCCAGCTGTAGGTATCAGGCTTCATTTTTATCTAGTAATATGCACGTATAAATAAATTCGGACCACACTACCGAAAGCCACTCGATAAAAATGATATAACATCGTAAATAAAAATGGATCGTAAATTCAGTTTCGCAATAAAAGCTTTATCATTGTAATCGAGTAACGCGATAACATTGTTTCAACTACATACAACTAAGCACTTAACAAATATAAAAAAACCGTCGTAACAAAGTTAACTCGACTGGTTTTAATTTACGATTCATCCTCATAGTCCATTTTCCACACCTCGTATTCCGTACCAATTTTAACTCCTCGAGAGAATATATTTTTTGTATTCGGACTGGATATAGTGAATATCATCTTCTGCTGAGCAAAACAGGAACCCAGATCTCACATGTAAAAGTCATATTTTTTAACAGATGCTGTCTGTTACAAACCGAACTCTTTTGATAAACATAATATTTTTATAATTCATATTGTCTATGTTTTATACCTACGTGTATTTTATATTTTACTGTCACTTCACTTTTTCCTTTCTCATTTTTATCTCGCCATTGAACCATTTTTCTTTAATATAAGTTTTCTTCATCCCTTCCTCGTTTTCTAATATCTCCATCCTTCAACTGTCTCTAAATAATAATCTTTATTTTATTTTTCAATAAAGCAAATGTACATAAATATTAGAGACGACCTCTGTGGCGTAATGATTACCACGCCAGACCGCAACCCAGGAGGTCCCGAGTTCGAATCCGGGTCATGATGAAAAACGAACTTTTTCTGATTGGCCTCGGGTTTTGGATGTTTATCAATATATGTATTTGTTGTGAAATATAGTATTCGTTAAGTTAGTATCCCATTACACAAGTTTCGAACTTACTTTCGGGCTAGCTCGATCTGTGTAATTGGTTCCTATATATAATATATTCGCATTATTCTAGAAAACTGTGTCACTGATATCAACGACTAAAAAGAAAATTTTCTCTAAGATGTTATTAATGATATCAGGAAGAGATCTAAGACATTTGTTAAAAGAAATATTTATATTTGTTAAAAGAAATATTTATATTTGTTAAAAGAAATATTTATATTTGTTAAAAGAAATATTTATATTTGTCAAAAGAAATATTTATATTTGTTAAAAGAAATATTTATATTTGTTAAAAGAAATATTTATATTTGTTAAAAGAAATATTTATATTTGTTAAAAGAAATATTTATATTTGTCAAAAGAAATATTTATATTTGTTAAAAGAAATATTTATATTTGTTAAAAGAAATATTTATATTTGTTAAAAGAAATATTTATATTTGTTAAAAGAAATATTTATATTTGTCAAAAGAAATATTTATATTTGTTAAAAGAAATATTTATATTTGTTACCTTCTTTTCCATATTCTTCGTATTTCGTTCGATATTACATAATTTTTAGGTAAGTAAAAAAATTAAATGCAAATAGGGAGACACGATTGGTACGAAAATTGTAGTTTAGATGACGGTCTATCGTGCCTATGTTTTGTTTGCGGTGACCGCATTGACATAACGAAGCAATATTGGAATTTTGAAAACTCAATTCCTATGTAAATTGACTGCAACGGAAGCTTTTACCTCCAAGTAATTGTATCAACGATGTCACATGTGTTGTATTGCTGTAATAAACTCATTGAAGTTATAATATATTAAAGTACAATCAACCTAGGAAATGGTTGACCTGGGTCATAAATATGATAGATTTCTTCATATTGCGTAAATGGATTTACTCGAAAATTTATTAATCAATGGTATTGTTTTCATGTAATTACAAATTTTCTAGTAAATTCATTAACGCAATATTTAGACATGTTTAACCATATATTTACGGTCTGCATCAATCTTTCCTATATTGACTGTACTAAGTTACAACAGTTTTCCACCAACAAAAAATCTTATCTGTTTTTTCTAGTAGTTACATATTACTAACACTGGTTAGTCGTATGTACGTATGTATGTAGACAGACATTATAATGTCAAAAATCATAAATGTAAAATATACACACGAGTAATAAAATTTTAAAAAATAAACTAGGGACATACCTTCGAAAGTCTCTACTCCAGCAGGCGTAAATGACAGGGTTCATGGAAGAATTAACCCAGCCCAGCCAGGTCACCACCACGTTGACTATCTCCTCGTGCGCTATGCACGCCGAGCATATGCCCGACAGCAGGTTCACGACGAAGAACGGCAACCAACACACTATAAACACACCCATCACAATACCAAGAGTTTTTGCAGCTTTTTTCTCTTTAGCAAATTTAGCCAATTTACGAGATAACGAAAAATTTTTGGGCAAATGTTTGTTGCCATGAGTCACATTTGTTAGTCTTGTTGACGAACGTGAGAGTCCATTGTTTTGAAGGGCAGTCAGTGGTTCCTGATCTGCTTCTTCAGGAGTGCAAACACCGTGACACGCGTCACTCCGTTGTCTCACAGTTCCACCTCTATGTATACGCAAAGTCAATTCTAGCTCACCGCTTGGCCTCATCACTTGTTTAGTACCTATCTTCAACGACCGAGTCTGTATCGTTGCTGCACGATATATACGGTAATACGTGAACACCATCACAAACAGAGGCAAATAAAACGATATTGTCGATGAGAATATTATATATTCCAAGTTTTCCGTGAATGGACACTTGTAATCTGGCACTTCTTCTATGCGTACTGCGCGCCACCACGCGATCGCGGGAAACGATATAGCACCGGAACAGACCCATACAGCCGCAATGAGGAAAGCGGCTTTCCGCCCGCTCATTCGCATCGGATATGTAATGGGATCCGTGATTGCCCAGTACCGGTCGAGCGAGATCACACAAAGGTTTAATATGGAAGCGGTACTGAATAGCACGTCTAGAGATCGCCACACGTCACACCAGTTCACTCCGAAAAACCACGTATGCTCTAACACTTCGTATAACGCTGAAAACGGCATCACTACTAAACCGACGAGGCAATCGGCCACAGCGAGAGACGTCACGAAATAATTCGTCGATGTATGCAGATATCGTTCTCGAACTACAGCTAATATTACGAGCATGTTTCCGAACACAGTTGTCAATGAGAACAAGAGTAAGAAGGTAACTAATAGTGCTCGGTCTTGGAGTAGTTTGATGTAGTCGTCCCACGGATCGATCGCTTCGTCTGTCAAGTTGAATGCAGTGCTATTTTCGAAGGTGATGTTGAACTCGAGCACGGTGTTGAAGGCTGCACGGGAGGAGTCCAGGGCGTATTCTGGCCCCCTGTACGATATGTCTAGTTGGCCCTTTGCCACTAATATATCAGGGCCCGTCGCGTTCATATTTTTTTGGTTATGTGTTCGCTAGCACCATGGTGACTATTTATGTTTTCCTTGTTTCGCTCGTAACCATTTCGAGATTACATTCTTGGCAGGCATTGTGTATACGAATTGCATTTTCTCGCGCATTTTTCGTTCGCATATTTTGCTCGCCCATGGACATGTCTCGCCACGTTCTGTAAAGAAAAAACAAAATTTGATGAATACATTATTTTGAAGCAAACACAGAGTTAGCTTCGCGTACAATTTTTAATTGAATTTTTATAACTCACTTAACGAACGCATGCAGTGGATTTATTTTTGGCCATACACATAAAATACATTATGTTTCGCCCTCGATATCATTTTCAACATTAACGAACTCATGTAAGGGGGTGGGAGGCCTTTGCTCGGCAGTGGGACAGTTTAGGGTAATTCATTTTAAAAAGTTTCCATTGTATGAGATAAGTCTAGTTCACTTTGTCAATTTATTTATTTTACCTTAGACTAAAGCAACTCAAACTTTATCGACTTCTGTTTACGAGAACGTTGCAAAACTTTAATAGATTGTTGTGGTCTTGTGTCAATGCCATGGGTCTAATACTGCCATATCGGTCGTCATCCACAAGTGTCCTTGTCGAGACATAAATAGCTGAGCGAGGCGACGAGATCAAACGAATTGTGTTCTATGGGCTGTGAGCAACCCATCCACATGACAGAGCCTGAACCGATCCCCTCCCACCCCCGCATCATCCCCTACAAACTTCACAATGTTACCTCTGTCATATCTGAGCAGCGCGTAGAATAATATATGAAGCATGGTCTCGCGTTGTACGTACGCATAAATATTTACGTCAACAACAATAGCTGTTATCTTTGGAATTTAAGTAATCCTTTCAAACGTTTGTGCAACAAAAGTTTACAAACAGTTTATACAATTGTGGATTTGGAACAGATTTTCTAATGAGTTATTAGTTAATTTATTAAAGTTCTCGAGCTAAAATTTGAGTGACATAGTAGATCTCGTTTGTTCGAATTTATTTGACACTCGATGATTTGACAAAACCAAACTACAGCGTAGTTTATGGCGCCATCTGTTGGCCGATAAAATATGTCGTTCATAAAAATGTATTGATAGTTGGTGATTGCAGCCACATTGCAGCGTCACCATGCATGAAGAATTTGATATTATTTTTCAATTTCTCGTGAAATTTTACTGGACAAAAAGTTGAGATATAATCGTTCTAACTATTACTATAGTAATTTTATTCATTCGCATTTTTTGTAGTTATTTTTTTACAGACCTGTATAAAGCGTTTCGTATTCTGTATAAATAGTACAGTCAGATGCACGTCGACCTTTACACTTGCAGTACAATATTGGCTCTTATGACATAGAGGTAACGGTACAAAGTCCAATATGTAAAGGTCGACCTGCTCTTGACTGTACAAGTGTTACTGATAGCTTTTGAGTTGTTTTCTCGATTATACAAGTGTATAAACAGGTTGCGTAAAGGGTGCCGAAGATTGAGTGGGAATAAACAGTCTGACAAGGATGGATTGATTACCGGCATGTTTTCCGAGAACTGCGGTATCTAACTAGAGCTTAATTTCATTTGACAGCTATGAGTATTGCGGAAACATGGGAATTCTTGCGGTTTACTTATTATCTCAGTTAGAACTAGCTGAAAGATCTTGGTCTGTCCGAAATCGCAGTAAGTTGTATACTAGAAAGAGCATCCAAAGTTGTTCTTTCAGGTTTGGCTAGGCTTTGAATACAATCCGAGTAGTGAAGGTGAGTGTAGATCGCATCACAAAGGGGTTTAAAACTATTGTTATTCATTTTTGAATAAGTATTATTCAAATATATATACAGATAATTAGATAATAAATCATTGTAAGTAAAAGTTAAATATATCCAAAAAATAAAAGTGTACTAAGCGTTAACAAAATAAAAAAGTTAACTTTGGTAAAATTTTTCCTGTAAAATTTAATTAAAACGTAAGTGTTTTAAAATATTATGAGTAGAAGATATGTCTAAATATTTTCTAAAAATACTTTGCCCACGCAAAAGTGATTAGGGAATAGACGAGGAGGCAGAGACGTCAATACAACAAACTTTATTAAATAAGTTGATCGCATCCCGCCTGTCCGTGCTCGGGAAAAATTACCCGTGCCGGGAAAAAAATTACTCGAATGTCGGTCGAACTTGTAATTGACAATTTGCGAGTTATAATGCTGTTGGGACGTTAAATCCAAGCTCGATATTTAAGCGAATTCAACCCAGTTTTAGTAATCCTCTTTATAAAGTACAATGTATGGTTTACATAAACGAGTATAAGCTAACGCCTTTAATTTCTCGTAGGGGTAGAGTTGAAAGAGGAAGAAGAAGCTACGACGTGCTAGGTGTAACAGCATGTTTTTTTTTTCAAGTTGGACTGCTTTTTTGTTCGGTTTTTTAACTTTCAAACGATTCCAAGGAAGGATACACGTTGAGTACTTAATTTTAAATTATTTAATGACTTAGTATAATATTTTTATCAAGTGAATTGTTTAAGACTTTCTATTTCTATAAGCACTAACCTAATGCATTAAAAAAATGGCTATTTAATAATGTATTTTATGATCTTAAGGAATTTTTTAATGAAAACTGATAAAATTGAATGAAATGAAATGTGATGAGCTTTGAAATTTAATTTATGTGTGTAAATAAGTATTGATCCACCTAATTATTATAATTATTTAATATTCAATTATGTTAAGGTAGATTTTAAGGTTTTATTGTATGCCTGACTATAAGGTACGAACTGTTCTTATTTCCCAATGTTTACCATCTTGTGATTCCAGTTTGACAATAAATAATTCTGATTCTGATTCTGCCTGTTTTCTGCCAACTCTTTACTCGGCCCAATTAGTTGGGGCTCGTAGTAATTGGTAAGAATTATTTAGTCTTACTTATTAGTACTAAACGAATTGGAGTAAGGTGAATAGTACCCTTACCTAAATAAGGGCTAGTTGGTGAAAACTATTAATAATTTCCTAAATTATAAATTCTAATTAATCAATGAAATGTTAAATTTAATCTAATTTATTTATTTACCATGTGATTTATTATGCAAATAAAATTTCAATACATTATAACTTTATTTACTATTATTATTTTATTTTACTACTATTAATATTATATAAATTCACATACCAACACTGGTGGAATATTACAATTTACCTAATGGAAACCATATTCTGTGAATAAATGTGTAATTCTTTCATTCATTCATTCAATTTATAAAAATGTTTTTGAAATACTAGAACTTCAGTCATAATTGACAAGAAATCATGTCAGTTATTTGTGTCAAGTTGCACTAACATAATTCAGTTCTATAATATTGAAAAAATATATATTTGTTAACCCCACCTCACGTACAAATGTATTTTATTCTCCCGTTATTCGGTAAACAGTAATATTTTCATGAAACGTTCATATCATTTGTCTTTCTAAAACAACATCGACATCAAAATTCACAGCAGCAAGTCGGCAATATTATGCACAGCATATAGTTTGATCCGCTATCAATCAAGGGGCAGGTGATTAATGGCCAAGAATTCCCAACAAGATGAGGATGGCCACAGACTAACTAATTAATGAACACAAATTACTTTCGCAGTTCAGAAATAGGAGCTAGGAGCACGCATGACTTTTTTTGGCTATTACGCCTGTTATATCACTCGGCTATGTTGTTTTTGTGACTGAATGTGAAGATAATTGTGTGCAGAAGTGAATACTTATAGTAAATGCTATGAGATGAGTTATATCAAATCGCTTTGTCAATTTTGAATTTCTGTTTTAAATAATTTTCTTGTTTTTTATTTATTTATTGATGAAACAGTGAAAGTACCTAAGTCGTTTGTTATATACAAGTTTAATATTTAATAGTATGCTATATATCACACCGCGGCGAGAGTTCTGAAACATAGGATTTTCTCCTAATTTAGGCTCCACTCTTCCCCACCTTTGAAACTTTTCTTATTTTTATTTTATTTTTATATATTTGATTATAGAAAGCCTCTGAATAAACGAATTTATTTAATTGACTGTATACTTTGATAGACTCTTGTCTGTTTTTTATATAAATTAAACAGGTCTTAATAAATGTGTAACAGTACTAACAGAGCCTATTATATTAAGAAACCTAGGTAGTTGGTCAATGAGGAGGACCGATAGTTTCGACCTCAACGCGGTGATCCGCTCAGTAATTAATATACGCCACTGTAATCAGACCCCTAGAACCCGCTTAAGCATGTCGATTTTTCTTGTTGTAGTTCTCTTATTTATAACCAGTACAGAAGTGGCCCAATTTTTTTTAGGGAAGGAAAAAGCAGCAATGAATTAGCGTAAACATTTTACTTAGAAAAAAAGTGGACTTTTTTTACGCTGTTAGATGAAATAAAAGGGTATATTATTAATTTAAATTATATTTATTTTATACAAAAGCTGTAATATTTTAATACAGTTTAATCATAATTAAAACTTAAAAGAAATATATCTCATGAAGAATGTTTAAAACTGCTACGAAATTAACGAATAACAATTAACACCTAACCAAAAAGAATTCAAACTTTGAAAAAATATTGTAACTGGATAGGTCCATTTGTTACATCAAAACTGTCAAGAACATACAAAAACTGTCAGTTTATTTGACGGATAAGTTATACAGCAAGTGATGAAAACATTCAAACCACGTACCGGAAAGCGCAGCGTAGGACGGGCACCTACAAGGTGGTCAGACGACCTAAGGAAAGTCGCAGGAAATTCAATACCGATTGATTGGAAATATTTTAAAAGTATATAAAGGTTACAATATATCGTTATTAATCATAAATAATGCTTGTCAATTTACAAAATGTATGTACTTACTTACCGAACGTATAAAATATTTAGTAAATTGTGTTTTAACATTATTACACCCCTCGTTCCGCTTTTAGCTTATCTCTTTTCATTTACTTTCAGTGACATTGACAAATACGTCAGTTTCGGGGCCGTTTCATACTGATTTATAAGTTTCCTTACTACGCTGCGCTGAATGGTTAGGGTGGGAACTTTGTAAATTTTTCAGTACATTAATATTGAACACTATTCACTAAGGGTTTGGTAAGGATTATTTAAAGATAACTTATCTGTCAGATACATAACTCCAAAACGAATGAAGGGAATATTTTTTTTTAACACGCTTTTATTAGCTTCACCTGAATGTATTCAGGACAAGCCCACCACACATTCCCACCAATGTGTCTCCTGTGTAGCCAGGATCACCAACGGTGACCTCAGACATAGTGGCGGTACTTCCAATAAAGCCGAAAAGCCGGGCTTGCCCTACTAAAATAGGCAATAAAATATAAAAAACTCATTATAGCTTAACAACATTTTCATACTTATTTTTTAAAATCAAAATCGATCGAAATAATATTCAAAAATAAATAATTCATTAGCGCGCCGCGGCCGGCGGATGAACTAAACATGAAGGTTAATTTTTAATACGAACTGTGTTCCCCATCCGCACCGCACGCGGCACACGCACACATCCCCGTCGACATAATGATGACACAGTCTCGAGCGAGCGAGATAGCGACCGCTAAAAATGGGCTTTATATGCGATTTGTACCGTGCTACACAACGGCTTCAGACTTCTCGCTCTAACGTATGAAAAAACGCACACAAACGTATCTGACGTATCTGTCAAAATTGAACAAATTTCTATGGAAAAATAAGCCTTGATTGCTAATGAATGTAGCCGCGGATCCTCAGCGGCTCAGCGCTGGATTTGATTCGATCGAACTTCATTCATATTATTAGTGTTCATGCGGCTGATTTGTTGTTGTTTTGTGAAAAAATTGACTTTGCATTAAATAACGTGTTTATAATCAGTGAATCTCAGTGAATATTGTTTCGTGTGAAGTGATAAGTTTGTGTGTTTTTACGATTTGTAAACTTAGTAAATGTGAAATCGGATAGATTTGCTGTTAGAATTTATTTTAACAGGTTAGGTAACAACTCTAAAACCTACTCTCCGGACTTAAGTAAGTATTATTAACTCTATATTAGAACGGAAAGAGAAATACAATAGTTGGCTGCTCTCGATCTTAAATTGTTATTTATTTATGTTTGGCATATTTTTAACGTAAACTCGTAAAATAGGTACCTACCTATCTCAATCTTATTTCACTCGATATTTCAATCATGTATTTACGTAATGACCACAATCGCAGTGTTTTCTAAAGATTAATAGATAGGTAGTTATTGACTATTTTGTGCTGTGCATTATGCACAATAAGAATTTGCCTTTTCAAAAATATTATAAATCTAATCCCTCGCTTGGATTAAATAACGCATAATTTTAGAAATAAATTCGATTCGAATTGTTATTATGACGACGACCTCCGTGGCGTAATGGTTACCACGCCAGACCGCCACCCAGGAGGTCCCTGGTTCGATCCCCGGTCGGGTCATGATGAAAAACGAACTTTTTCTGATTGGCCTCGGGTCCTGGATGTTTATTTATATATGTATTTGTTATAAAATATAATATCGTTGAGTTAGTATCCCATAACACAAGTTTCGAACTTACTTTGGGGCTAGCTCAATCTGTATGAATTGTTCCCTTATATTTACCTAATTTAAATCTCGATACGATTTCTAAGATATAGAAAAAATCGATTACATAATTGTATTCTATGAAACTTTGAATAGGTAGCATCAATTCTCTCAAAAAATATAAGTACATACCTGTACCTACCTATCTGGCTTGCCTTGCTATTGAACCCTAGGCACGCCACTGCACTCAGACAGACAATAAGCAATGAAGCTTATTGACTTCCCGGGGGAGAAAATTACAGCTGTCTTGGAACTCACAACGAATTTAATCAGAAAGAAGATAGTCGGAGAAGGAAGTATTGAAAGATTCGATACACTTTCTAAGGCCAATTTTTCACCTGAATATACTGTGTAACGGATTCTTTCAACGCAATTTTCATTATTATATTATTAGTTTGTTTACTTATTTTGACAGCTACTATCGTTGTATAAAAAAATACTACTTATGCCAAAAAAATTTAACAATGAATGCAGTGGTTTCTCCCCGACGTCTTTGTTTAGTCGTGTAAACTTGTCTGCGGTCGAATATGGCGAAATGGTGGAATACGAGCGACAACCGAATGTTGAAATGTCCATTATTTCAACATAATACGCCTCATTTAAAGGTCCTTTTGACCACGGAAGACAGAAATGTCACGTTTGTATTCGGTTGTTGTAACTGAAACACCGCACTGATGTTCACGGAATATTTTCGCCGCATTCAGTAACCGACAGAATTATGTGAAAAACACTGAATGTGACGTCTTCGATGAAGTGAAATAGTGCTCCGTGAATTTTTCCCCTGGGCTAAAAACATACCAAAAATAGAGTCAGCAATCACTCAATCACATTTGAAGGGAACCCGACCTTAAACTGTATATACTCATAATATTGGATTGATCGACAAGACAATGTCAGCACGAACAGACAATATCTGTTCATAAATAATTCTAGCCACTTTGTTATAAGTAGTGACGCCACAACACCTACACTTCCAAGAAAGTTGTCTACGCTTATAATGCATGCTATCGATTCACTTCCAGTACTATGCTGATTTAATTCTATTAATAGTATGACCTATCACATTTTGGGTATGCATTTTGTATAAACAGCCCGGTAGCGCGTTGGTACTGACTGACCCTGCCTTAGTTTCGACACCGAAGGCGCGGGTTGGATTCCCACTAGGAACAAATATTTATTTGATGACATTTGTGTTTGTATCGAGTCTGGGCTTTTTCTATATAATATAAAGGTAAATATTTACAACTAGCTTTTGCACGCGGCATCGCTCGCGTTAAATTCGGGTAACAACGGTTCCCATTGCTTCCTACCTTGAAAACTGCGAAAAGTCCCATATAAAATTTCACCCCCTCTTTGGTTGAGCGCAGATTTCCAATAAAAAATGATGCACGATTTTTTTGTTA
The DNA here is from genome assembly GCA_905163395.2 of Endotricha flammealis. Taxonomy (NCBI): domain Eukaryota; kingdom Metazoa; phylum Arthropoda; class Insecta; order Lepidoptera; family Pyralidae; genus Endotricha; species Endotricha flammealis. Next base: position 8,368,809 of record LR990868.1, read on the forward strand.
GTCACAAATAGTCCGCATTCCAATTCCAATTTTTAGCTTTCTACCTTGAAAATTGCGGAATGCTCCATACAAACTTCCACCCCCCATTTTAGGGACGTGGGGGGTTAGAAAGAGACAAAAAGTAGCCTATGTGACTCTCCATCCCTTCAACTATCTCCACTTAAAAAATCACGTCAATCCATCGCTCCGTTTTGCCGTGAAAGACGGACAACCAAACAGACACACACTTTCCCATTTATAATATTAGTATGGATATGTGACAAAACAAGAGCGCTAGATTTTGAGCTTGTGTAGTAGTCGTAAAGAATTTGCAATAAGTGCTTCTACCACTGAAATCTCCAATAAAAGACTTCACAAGTGCCAATTCAGACAATAAAATGAAGACATACATGCGTACAAACATTATGCAAAGTACAAAATCCTATTTGCACGTGTACAACGCGTGTCGTGGGCCCAAAGCGTAATAGACTTGTTTATGAAGGGGAAAGTGAATTCCTTTTCGATACAATCACTTTCTAAGGCCAATTTTTCACAAAGAATCTTCTACAATACCGCCTCTTTTGTGAGCTTAACGTATGTTGCTACTGTTTTCGGAAATTACTTTACGTAATTCTTTTAAATTGCGTTTGAGCCATAATGACACTCCGTTTTCCTTTTATCACATTTATGAGCATTTACTTTACTGGATTCCGCCTTTGGCGTTTAATAAAATATGTGTATAAAAATGTTAAAGCCTCCATAATTTTTCACCACAGCGTTTCGTTTTTCTATTCCATTCGGATCTATTAAGATTGGACTAGTCCAAAGGCAGGAGTTCTAAAGATATGGAAGGTTAAAAGACGATCTACACAATACATAGGAAAATCAAATCGCAGGTTATTTTTATAGGTAATGTTTAAGTTTCTTTTCATTTGTTTGTACAAAACTTCCTACAAAGTACCTTCATTAGGCATCTATCTGCATCTATTAATTTCTTATTCAGTAATATGTCTTGCTAGTCCTGCCCACCCCATACAGAAATTCTTAGCTTAAGATTGCCTCATGGAAAGATTCTTTCAGCAATAAAGCGGCCTTGTTGCATATTCACTATTCTGTAAGTTTTTTATTTTTTTTATGCCTCATAGTTGGCAAACAAGCATACGGCCCGCCTGATGGTAAGCATCACCGTAGCCTATAGACGCTTGCAATACCGGGAGTATCACTCACGTGTAACGTAATATAAAAATGGATAGGGTTAAAAGATGATGAGAAAGTGGAAACTGGTAGCAAACATCCTGTTTACGCACAAAAGAAAACAATAATAAAAAACAAGTTCATGAGTCGAGTTAGTACATTTTGTGACAATAAACATTATTATATCTAGAAGAATGAGAACAAATGGGGAACAATCCTACGGAGTTCTAGTGTTTATCCCAAGATATAACCATTATTGCTGTTATTCATAACTTTTCTTTGATAAATCGTGTCGGTTCTCAGCTTAAAAGTTGGCTCATAAAATTAGTTTTATTGCCATTGCAAAAACTCGGCCTATTGAATGTCTTATCGATCGAATTGGTCGGTGTTTTTGCGATTGTGTTAAAATTTCAACGATTTGCGTTTACTTTTGAATTAATTAATGTGCTGTTTAATAAATAAATAAATAAATATAAAAAAAAATAATTTGGCTTTATATACCGGTTGTATTAACAATAATACAGCAATCATTTCGCATGGAGAGGTGAGTTGGAGTCAGGATTGGATGAATTCTTAATCGAAATATTTATAGGTACTTTTTATAGCACCAAAAATAAAAAATATTGAGACGCTGCTAATCTTCCCCAAAAAATTTATAAGTACAATTAGATCTCAAATATGGGATAATAAAATAGCAACTTACTTATACATTTTTAGATAGATAAAATATGCTTTATTTGCAACACACAGACTGTAAACATTAGAACACAGCAAATACAATACGATACGGTAAACACATAAAAAAGATTACAGACTAGTGTATTGGCAACAAGGCGGCCTTATTGCTCAAAGCAATCTTTTCAAGGCAACCTTAGGGTAACAGAGCTATATATGGAGTAGGCAGGGCTAGCAATAATAAAATAAAATAAACTTAAATTAAAAATATAAACAAGAAGATCACATATAAATACTCATTTGAATAGTAGTCATTTTTAATAGTTTTTACACATATTATGAAAAGTATGAAAAGCGGCTATACTATTTAAATATCTAAGTTTGGTACTATTTTTAGAGTAAAGTCTAGCGTAAAAAGGTAAAATGCAAAAGACTGTGCAAAAATTAAATATTGTTAATTAGGTACCATTGCAAACTCAACAGGCAATATAAACTATATGACTTCTCATTTAAGTTCAACGAAGTTTAGCAACAGATGCATACGAAGTTATATTTTTCAGTTAAGGGTGGATTTACATGGTTTTATAATACAGATATTATGTCTCACCAAGAGCATTTGGCTATGAATATTGTCAGGCGCGTACGTGCACATTTTAGTGTGTGTGACAGATTTTACGAACTTTTTCGTGGTTACTCACACCCACAATGTGTATGTGAACGTAGCCGCTCTTCACGAAATAGAATACTATTATGTTCGTTCGTTCGTGGATTAAGAAATTAGGTAGTAAGATTATTTTTGGTAGTCTAACGCCCCATGTGACTTTTATGAAATGAACATGTACTAAATAATGGAATGTCTCGTCCTGAGAAATACAAATCGACGTGACTTAAAAATACAATTTCACTTAGTAAAGCCGACCTTTATTCAAATGAAGAATGGACATTGATCAATTTATAAATCCACACAATATAATTTTATTCTTACAGTTTGAAAGGATTGCTAAAGTAAAATTGTGAAATATTTAATATATCATATATCATATTATTATGATAGAAAAGAATCATAAATGGAATGACATTAAATTTAGAGATTCTTCTAGACTTTATTGATAATACAAACATAATTTACTAGAATGCTAGCGTAGGCGTAAAAATAATGTAAAAATATTCAATTAGTATTTTTGTAGTTTCCTAATATTCAATATACTTACAAATAAATAAATAGCAATAAGTTTTTTTCCTGTCGTCGTCGGTTAATAAACTCTATTGACAAACAATCTAGAAAATTGGTAGACAATTTTGAAACAAATAGAAGTTTATTGATGAGGTAATAATTAACCGTACGTGGATAATAGGTACTCTGTAATATCGCGTCCACAAAAAAGAAAACCTCCCACGCACTAGCTAACATGTTTTACATTATAGTTTTATTCTTTTATCTGTCCCCATTCTTATTTATAAATTAGAGAAGGCTGGTATTAGGGGTGTCCCTTTATTGCTCCTAAAAAGTTACCTAATAAATAGAAAACAAAGAGTTAAAATTAATCAATTTATAAGTTGTGATAGAGTTGTTAACTGTGGAGTTCCCCAGGGCAGTGTCCTTGGCCCGACTCTTTTTCTACTTTATATAAATGATTTGTGTGATCTCAGTCTAACTAATGCAAAAATATTCTGTTATGCTGACGATACGGCGGTGGTTTTTGGTGGCAAAACCTGGGCCTCAGTAAAAAGAGACAGTGAAGAGGGCCTTTCTGTGATCTCATACTGGCTAAAAAAAAATTTATTGACGCTAAATATAGAAAAAACAAAGTATATATGCTTTTCTATTTATTGTAACAGCCAGCCTGATAATGACTTTGCAGTAAGAATACATGAATGTAGAGTACCTGAGCTATACTCTCAGAACAAATGCAGTTGTCCCAGCGTTGAAAAAACTACGTCTATTAAATATCTGGGTATTATCATTGATCAACGCCTTACATGGTATAAACAACTTGAACTGATATCGGGTAGAATAAGAAAATTTATCTGGATATTTAAAACTCTCAGACATGTTGCAACAAAGTTACTGCTAAACCGTATTTATGTAAGTCTTGTACAATCAATTATAACGTATTGCTTACCCATCTGGGGTGGTGCTGCCAAAACAACCTTTCTACACATTGAAAGAGCACAGAGATCTCTGTTAAAGGTTATGTACTTTAAGCCTTTTCGCTATCCTACAGAATCACTTTACTCTCTTAGTGGACTCCTTACTATTAGAAAACTATATGTTCTATTTGCAGTTCTAAGACTACACAACAATTCCATCTTTGATCCAAATAAGATAACAAATAGAAGGCAGAACATTGTTATCTGCAGAGTTCCCGTTAGGACTGCTTTTGCTGCCCGCCAGTATTGTAATCAGTCTGCATATCTGTACAATAGACTGAATGGACTACTTAACTTCTATCCGGATTCCTCTTTCCAATGTAAAAAAACAATTACAGAATGGTTAAAACAACTCACCTATGATGAAGTTGAAGCACTCTTGAACACTTCCAAAGGACCACACACCCACATACGTACATACACACACACACGTACATACACACACTGACACATTCACACACATACACATTCACACTGATACTGTTGCATTAAAAATTTGGTAAATTATTAAACTAGATTAAGTTAAAATGTAATCTTTTGTTATAGATTAAAGTATAATAAGCCTACAGTAAAGGAAAAAATTTAATTAAAAAATATAAATATATATATATAAAATTAAACTGTACTTTTGTTATAGATTACAGTCTAATATGCCTATAGAAATTTTTGTTATAAGAGGAGCGAGGTTTCCTAACACAAGTATTATAATATACTTAAAAGGAGGCCTCAACCTAGATCTAAGTAATGTAAAACTTTGTTACTGAATAAAGAATTTTTATTATTTATTATTATTATTATATCTTAAACTAGTTAATGCCCGCGGTTTTACAAGCGAAAATAGCATTTCTCGTTCTCAAACGAATATCCAGGTGGGTAGACAAATATCCCAAGACCCGCGGGCCTCGTAAGATATGTTTGTATGTAATCCCGCATAAGATTTGTCTGTCTTAGCACAGCATAAATAGCAACAAAATACTAGGGGTGCATGGCGTAACGCGATGCAAAGTTGAGCTGAGCGAATGTTGAAAGTTTTGGCGCCAAAAATCAGCTTTATTGGTTTTGGCACATTTTGGCACATTTTGGCACATTTTATTTTCATTTTTATTTTTTTAAAACCTTGCCACAAACTGTCTCTTAAGATGTGCCAAGTTTGGTTCTAATTGGTGGAGTAGTTTGGGAGGAGAAGACGAACAACCAAATGAGGAGAGTCTGGTATGGAGAGCTTCGCTCGCCTTCGGCTCGCTCAGCTCAATTAATACTGTGGTTCGTCTCGATGTTTTCTATAAAATACGTATTAAAAAAGTAATTTAGTATCAGCAATACCCATAGTAGCTTCGTTTAGTTTACGACGGGTGAGACCAAACGAGCGTAATTTTGTGAGTTGTGAGTCGCGTATTTTCGGTCACTTATTTAACGTTAAACTAAATTTACAACTCATTTTGCGTCGTCGTGTGGCACCAACTGCCTTTTTGTATGAAACCGAAATTCTGCGACTCACGACTCACAAAATTACGCTCGTTTGGCCTCACCGTAAAGTACGCGACAAAATTTGGACTCACAGTTTGTATAACAATTGAAAATCGATTGTCGTTATGCACTGAGTAAATAAGTATAAGTATATTTTGCTACTCTACCGTGTTGGCGACTAGTATAGATGGCCTTATGTAATTTGAATATGATTTGTTCATGTTTAACAAATGATTAGACGCAGGGAAGCCAATCAAATATCTCTTTAAATTATATATTTTGGACACAAAACAAATCATTCTGGCGTACTAGACATAAAGGGATAACAATACGCTGAACAGACAAAAGATGACATATAGGGTTTGGGTAACAGTGATTTATTTTATGCATATTTATCTTTTTCACAATAAGTAAAATATGAGCATACCATTTCATATAATATTTTTTCCGTGACTCTTTTTTTGATTGGTAAAAATAATCGCGTATAATTTCAAATGAAAGGTTTTTTTCAGGGCTTCTATTTATTAATCTGAAAGTGCTCGTTTTCTTTATGCACACACACATAAACTACAAAAATTTGAATGAAAAGAGCTAGTTTCATATTTTTTTTATTATTCCAAAAATACATATATTGCTTACTTTACAACGATTGCATTTTACATTACATAATTTAATTTACATAAATAAAACAAAAAAAAATTTTGTAAGAACGTCAGTGTGTCTTATTACCTACTCCTAATTATGTAAGGAAATGAATAAATATGTTAATCAGATAGCGTGTCTGTGTGTTTTAGTCAAATAGCAAATTCTTCCAAACAATGTGCTTTTGCTACCTATGTACACCAAAAATATACATCATAAATCTTGTGTTCAAGTATAAAACATCCCTTAGTAGCGCAGACCCGATAAATAATCCATAAGTTAAACGAGTTTTCTAAGTTTTTCCAAGTAAATTGTCAGTGAAGCTGGTTTATAAGGCAACTGTCGGTGGCAAGGAGCTCCGTTTGAAATACGACTTTAATATAATTGGTTTATTTTCTACCGTTTGATTTCTACTTAACTTCGTATCGTAACGTTGACTCTTCATTCTAAAAACCGTCGAAAGAGATACTTATTTTTCACTTGGCTTATTGTATTATTGACGACCTCCGTGGCGTAATGGTTACCATGCCGGACTGCCACCCAGGAGGTCCCGGGTTCGAAATGTTCGAATCCCGGTCTGGTCATCATGAAAAACGAACTTTTTCTATTTGACCTCGGGTCTTGGATTTTGTTATAAATTATAGTATCGTTGAATTAGTATCGCATAACACAAGTTTCGAACTTACTTTGAGGCTAGCTCAGTTTGTGTGTTTTTTTTTGTCATATAGTAGACAAACAAGCAAGCGGGCCACCCGATGAAAAGTGGTCACCGCCGGTCAGACATCAGTAACACCAGGGGCGCTACCAATGCGTTGTCCACCAAGGAGGCTGGAGGAAAGAAGGAGGGGAAACAGGGGATAGGGAAGAAGTTGGGCTTCCGGATCTCTCACTCACCGAACGAAACGCATTGCTGCTTCACGTCGATATTCTGTGAGAGGGTGGTACTTCCCCGGTCGAGCTAGCCCATTTCATAATAATTGCTCTACCACTCCAAAATTTATTGGATTTTACTACAAATGAAAGACTTACTTTACTGATGAGTTACAGTGTACATTTTGATTGCCCAGTAACGCAGTTGGTGTTGTTATCTCCAGTGAATTGGGTGTGGGTTCCATCCCTATTCAAGTTAAACAATTGAATTTATCGTTGAAGTTTATTTGTTAGTTGATTAAAAATACTAATATTTCCTCTTTATAATTATTTGTACTCATTTCATATTTCTACTAAAACTTGCACTGGGTTGCGGGAAGAATTGTGACATCCATTTTCCAATATACAAATGCTTACTTTGGTCAAATATGAAGAAACACGATTGGTATTTCGGTATGCATGAATGAATGAATATGAATGAATGAATGAATGAATGAATGAATGAATGAATGAATGAATATATTTATTTGCTTAGACAAAGGTACATTAGGTCTTAAAAGTAAGTAGGTACGTTCTACTTTGCCTGCCACATAATAGCATGCAAATTTTTACAAAATTCTATAATATTTAGTTACAACAACAAAAATTACATAAAAGATAAATTAATAGTAGTAAATTATAATCAACAATGATAATGATTAATTAAAGGATTAAAATTTTTTTTTTTTATCTATATATATAAAAGAGAAAATCACTGACTGATTCATCACGAAATCTGCGAAACTACAAGTGCCAGGAGTCTCAAATTTTGCATGGGGGTTCCTTTTGGGGCGTAGGTGCTCACTAAGAAAGGATTTTTGGAAATTCATCCCCTAAGGAGGTAAAACGGGGGTGCAAAGTTAGTATGAAACTTTGCCGTTTTTAAAGTTATTTAAATGAAATTCAGCATTAAGGTTCTTTATTGAAAGGCATGAAACACGAGTAAAATATTTTTCTCAAAAATCATCCCTTAGGGGGTTAAACGGGGGTGCAAAGTTAGTATGAAACTTTGCCGTTTTTAAAGTTATTCGAATGAAATTCCAGCATAAAGGTTTTTATTGAAAGGCATGAAACACGAGTAAAATATTTTTCTCAAAAATCATCCCTTAGGGGGTTAAACGGGGGTGCAAATTTAGTATGAAACTTTGCCGTTTTTTTAGTTATTCGAATGAAATTCAGCATGAAGGTTCTTTATTGAAAGGTATGAAACACGAGTAAAATATTTTCTCAAAAATCATCCCTTAGAGGGTTAAATGGGGGCGCAAAGTTAGTATGAAACTTAGCCGTTTTTGAAGTTATTCGAATGAAATTCAGCATGAAGGTTCTTTATTGAAAGACATGAAACACGAGTAAAATATTTTTCTCAAAAATCATCCCTTAGGTTAGGGGGTTAAACGGGGGTGCAAAGTTAGTATGAAACTTAGCCGTTTTTGAAGTTATTCGAATGAAATTCAGCATGAAGGTTCTTTGCTGAAAGGCATGAAACACGAATAAATTTTTTTTTTCAATATTCATCCCTTACGGGTTTAAACGGGGCGCAAAGTTAGTATGAAACTAGCCGTTTTTGAAGTTATTCGAATGAAATTCAGCATGAAGGTTCTTTGCTGAAAGGCATGAAATATGAGTAAAATATTTTTCACAAAAATCATCCAGTAAGCCCTTACTACGGTAAAACGAGGATGCAAAGTTAGTATATAAAAGAGAAAATCACTGACTGATTCATCACGACATCTCCAAAACTATGAGCCAGGAGTCTCAAATTTTGCATGGGGGTTCCTTTTCGGGCGTTTGTAGTGTAGCAACATAACTTTTTGAAAAGGGTTCCATTTCAAAAGGGATTTTATGAAATGAATTTTTGTTGCAATAAAATGCAAATGGCCGGCTCGGATCGTACGTTGTGTCTGTAATGGTGAGTTGGACAGATCACTCTCACTGTTTGGTTGTTCTTGCTAGAACAAAAGTACTTTTTACATTTGAGAATAGGTGAATAATCCTACTAATATTATAAAGGCGAAAGTTATGTGTATGTTTGTTACTTTTTCACGCTCAAAAGGCTAGGCCAATATTTATGATATTTGGTATGCAGGTAGCTGATACCTTGGATTAACACATATTCGGTGAAGACTACAGTAATAGGAGACTGTTAAATCCGTCTATACGATTTAGTTAGTCACAAAGTCACAAGTCCAATTCCACGCGGGCGAAGCCGCGGGCACAGCTAGTTATTATATAATATAATTGCCTTTACGGATTCAGGTAATATATTAAATAACGTTATTGACATCTTTAAGCTGTTCTTTGAAAAACACGTGGTACTATGAGAGGGTGTGAGCAATCTGTTGGGATATCTGGTCGGAAAATTAACAATATCTTTTTTCCTGGTGTAAAAAACTGGATTCAGTTTGACGAATTTGCATATCTCGAAGATGTACATAGCAGGTAGAGTGAGAAGATTCAGCTTTTTGAACAAGGGTCGACACGATTCCATGGGCTCAGCACCACATAGCGCTCTTATGCATTTTTTTTGGATGATGAATGCGCGGCTCAGCTCCACAGAGTTGCCTGTAATTATGAATTAATGCAAATTTGTTTTCTCATTGGTATGCTATTCGTGGATAACAGAATCCAAAACTTACAGCAAAGGCACAAAACTTAATTATTCGTTGCATATTATTAAAGTGGGACTTTTTAAAATAATTTTGAATTCGCGAAAAAGTAATTTGAATAAGGTTCACGGTTCGAGGATTGCTTAAAGTAGGACTTAACAGGGTCTTGATGGAAATAAAAAATTATACTGTAAAGGAGAGTAATTAAGATGTAAATTTTAGGAGAATTGCCGCGAAATACAAATATGCCTACGGGTGTTAATAAACTCAAGTCCGTGTCATAAACGTGTGCTTAATTCTATGTGGATACAAATTATGTGGTTATAAATATTTTTAATTATATTTTTTCATTTTTATATAAGTAAGTAGTAAATTCCTCGCAACTTCGTTTGCGCATATCTCGCTTTCCCGTAAGAATTTTGAAAATCCTTTCTTAATGCTCCCCTACGTTATAAAAGGAACCCCTGTGCAAAATTTCAAGTTTCTAACCCTTTTAGTTTAGGTCCTGCGTTGATATGTCAGTCAGTCAGTCAGTCAGTCAGCTTCTCCTTTTATATATATAGATTAGCCTTCGTCCACAATTTCTCTATAATATTTGTTTCCTTATTAATAAATTCTTGTTTTGTATTTTCTTGTTATTTATTTTTGTATTTCTTTAACCCATCCAAATACTGACGGAGAATATCGTTGCTTGGCTGGTGTGTTCATATTTAATACATACAGCGTCACCATTGGGTTTCCTGATCTCCATCAAAGTTATTATGAGCGATATAATAATAGACAATAAAACATTGGTAGAGGAAATGATATTAGAAATCGCGTTATTTGGACCTATTAATCACTTGTGTCCAGTTTTAGTTAATTATCTAGTGGCAGACAGTTTGTGGCAAACTTTATTGGGCTAATGGTCACGTCACGGCTCGGTATGATTGATAGCCGCTGTCACTACTCGGTCTAGATTAAATTAAATGTCACTCTTTGACAAACAATGTGAGAGTTTCTCATGATATTGTAAAGTTGTTCTTTTATCTTATTTCTGCCGATTTCATATATAAATCAAATAGTCAAAGTGTCGCGTGGTGCGCTTAGCTCGTTCGGGGAAGTAAGTACCACCCTCTCACAGAATATCGGCGTAAAGGAGCTACGAGTAATAATCCGGAACCACAATTTCTTATCCCGTCTCTCCGTATCTAAAAGTCTAAACATTATAAATTTCTATTTATAAAAGATTAAAATGAGCTGCTTTATACTCTGTTAGTAAAGAAATCGGTGTCAAATTGGCTGTTATACTGTGTAATAAGTAGCTACGCGAAGCTTAATACAGTTTATAAGGCCAATCACGCCTTTACATCCCAAAGGGCAGGCAGTTTATTGAATACTAAACGTTATGGGAAGCATTCGACACTCGCATCGTTTTACGATTACGACCACCCATGTGAGGGTTCGTATCAATCGTGTAGGTTGTGATGTAATAAAAAGTAGCTAAATTAGATATAGTAATAAATCCTCTTTGCTAAGAAGTTGTAGTAATAACGTACTACTTATAGTACTAATCCTACCGACTGCGCCAATTATTATGAGCAATTTGATTGTTACTCTTTCAGTCCAAACTGCTTAACAGATTTAGTAGAAATTTCGTTTGATGTAGTTTTTAACTTGCACTAACACATAGGATACTTATTATCGTCAGTCGAATTCGTAGCGACCAATTCCGTCAGTCCGGCAACGGAAACAACAGGATTTTGATAAAACATAGGACATTAGCTAGTGTTATACTTATTAGGAAACGGTTTAACGGAATTAGTACCTTTCATGAAAATATGGATCCTTTAGTAAGGGGTTACTTTAGGGCTAGTCGTTGGAAATGGGAATCAGTCGCCCAATGAAAACACACTAACGTTGTAAATTATCCTGCTCTGTATGACATGACAATGCACATTGCAGGTCGTTAAGATGATATAATTAAGAAGACGACACATAAATCAAGAAGGAAATGTTTAGTCACCACTCCGCCTTTACTTTTGCTTACACGACACACGTAGGTAATATTTATAAAATTTCTGTGCTCACACGGTTTACCCATTTGCTGTGTTCTACTGTGCATTATTATGTAGTTTTGAAAAGCTTTTTAAATATGTTACATTTCTTACGTAATGTGCCTTTAACTGAGTAAGTTTTGTTCAGTTTTTTAAAAGCACTTTTTCTTAATATCTTGTAGGTATAACTTTTTAATAATAAAAAAAAGAAACACTGCTCCGAAGTATAAGAGAGGTAGGGCACAGCGGATAATCCGCACAAATCGGTGCAGCCGTCTGGGAAAGGACCTCCACCTTACAGAATATCGTAGCCAAATATCATTGGTCTCGGCGATGTTGTGTTCCTACGGTAAGGTCTCGAACTTCACTTTCTACAGAGTCTGCAACGCGCTAGTGACTTCCGGTATTGCAAGCATCAATACCAATGCCGAATGCAAGTTTGACACCTTGGTGGTATAAAAAAAATGAAACTACATGTAGGTATATTTTAGTAAGCATATACGTAAAATTACATATTGCTTTGTCGCGTGTCGGCCTTGATTGAAAGGAGTCATGTGCTCATTAATTTTGTTATTATGAACGATTTGTCTGTACGTGACATAAAATCGAATAGTCTTTTACTATATGAAATATAGTATCGCAATATAGCATCAATTTGTTTGATCAGTGGAAATCGATGTTTGTTAGTAATAAGCGAAAGATTAGTCGATAATAGTGTAGTCATTGGTTCAAATAAGTGCTTTCGTAATAGTGTGATTAACGAGAAAGGTTTATGTGTAAATACATACTAGGATTTTTTCGAAATTCTCACGGGAATGCGGGATATATGCAAAAGAAGCTACTGCTGATTTTGCTATTACGCGCCAAAACTTGGACTCACAGTTTATTTAACAATTGAAAATCGATTGTCGTTCGTTATGCACTGAGTAATAAGTTTGAGTTTAGAACTTCGTTTTACGTCTGCGGGACTCAACCGTGTTTTCTACTAGTCTATCAAAAACCGAAGAAAGTCGCAGGAAGCCGCTGGATGCAGGCCGCTGCCAGCAGGTCGCATTGGAGGCGTTTGGGGGAGGCCTATGTCCAGCAGTGGACTTCTTGTGGCTGAGATGATAATGATGATGATCAAAAACCGATAAAAACTAGTAAAAACCATTTTTTGTCATAATATTAATCTTTGACACATTTCTGACGCCTATTCGCGATCACGAATAATACATCATTCGTTCATACTGAATTATTCATTTGTGTGTAATAAAAGTCACATAATCTGTTTTTCATTTTATGTACGAACACGAATAATCCGAAACATATACGACGAGGATTATCATACAATAACCGGTTTACTGTTGATATTAAGACATGTCTCTTTGTAACTTCATTTTCATGTTTTTTTTTATATCACACCACCGTACAGGCAAGTAAGCGGGCCACCTGATGGTAAGTGGTTACCGCCTCTTATAAACATCAATAATAAAAATTATAAGTATAAGCAAAGTATGTGTATACGTTTTTTCTACTACCATTCCATAAATGCTCTACCACTTACTCTTAATCTCTTGTTTGCCACCTTACCACGGTATAAAAAAAAGGAACACATAATTTTGACAATTTTTGACGTCATTTCGTAAATAGAAAAGTTTGATTGATAAGCCCCGAGAAGATGTTCTCGGTCTTATTCATGTGTTTCTGTTATTTCCGGGATAAAACTATCCTATGTCGCAGCACCTCCAATATTTGATGGTTTTTGTAGGCGTTTGTCTACCTACATGTTTCGTTTGGTAGACGACAATTTTTAGGCGCACGAATATCAGACTGTCTCTCAAGAAGACATAATTGGCACAAAAAAGAATTTTGGGTTATGATAATTTAGTATTAAATATTAGTTGTGCCGGAGAAAACCGTAATCAAAAAACCCTTAAATGAACTTTAACTAATTTAATAGCATAACCAGCCAATTACCATTCTAACATTTTTGTACGGCAATAAAATCGGAATCGTAAGTTTACCGTCCCATTCGGTCCCATTCGCAAACCCGAGTGGAGTATCACTTGACCGATTTTTTTCCCGTCACACGGCCAGTTAATTTCCTCGGGGAGTGTTTTATTACCGTGCAAATACAGCCACTGTTACACACGAATTAAACGGTCACATTATCTAAAATTGCTAACCCGTTATTTACCTAACAACGTTGTGTAAACTGTAGATTTCCACTTGCATAATTTTTGGATTTCACAAACGCTGTGTCGCACTGTAAATCGAATAGGCAAGTTTTTTTTTTTTTTTTTTTTTTAATCTTTATTAATTTAATAAAGGGGTCTTTATCGTTTACAATATGTCGACCCCATCGTATCCAATCACTAATAACAATTTTACTATTAGATTAACATGAACATAAGAAGAACACTAAATTTCAAACGCTAATTTACACAATTGTATAGATGCCTCAGATGTGGGCTCTGACAAAACATTTTGAATCCAACCGACATCCAAGACATTTATCCCAAATTCGTGTATAAATAATTTTCTTTCTTCTCTACTCCGGACACAATCCATTAACAAATGTTGTACATCTTCAGTTTTGTCACAGTATATACATTTATCCGAATCTATTTTTTTCATTAAAAAGGCAAATTTTGCCGATGGATAGTGCCCAGATCGAATTCTTAAAGCTAATTTAATGTAATTCCTGTTGAGTTTGCATTGATCAAACCACGGCACACGAAGAGGCTCATTTTGGATAGTTTTATACCAGATGCCTTTTTCTTTAGATTTCTCATTAAAGTATGTTTTCCAGTTATTGAACGAAAGAGTTTTAAATTTTGAAATGAATTCTGAGTAATCTGGGATAAATTCTATAATATTTCCATCCATAGCCGCTAATCTAGCAATTTTGTCAGCCTCTTCATTTCCTTTTAAGCCTATATGAGATGGAACCCATTGCAATCTAACCTCTTTGCCCATAGATTTCAATATGTTAATATTTTTAAGAATATCGTAAGCCTTCGAAGTTCCTCTGGATCCAGAGGCAGCTCGAGCTACGTGCTGTAAGCCACTTTTACTGTCCGAAAAGATGACTATTCTATTGAAATCTTTGATAATGGCGTATTTCAAGGCTTCAAAGATTGCGATAAGTTCCAATGTCATGATCGATACATTACATTCTACTTTAAAGCCCATCCTATGACCTAAGTTTTGATCATAAAAGCCTCCACCTAAACTTTGATTGCTCTTGGATCCGTCAGTGTACATTTTATTCCACGTATTATATTTCATGTGTAGTTCCCTGATAACATCATTAATTAATAAATTGGGTTCACACAGACTTTTAGAATGTTTGATTGATTCTAAGTTTGTATGGATTACATCTTTAATATCTATAGCTGATACCCAGATATCCAGCGTAAACATTGCCAGAATTTCTCGGGACATTACATTTAGTTGATTAACTGTATTATAAGTTTCAGCTAGTAAGGGTTTCTTTTTATTTGTCCAAAATTCATGATTACAAAGTATGTTTAATTCATAAATCAATTCATTAGCAGCATTATTAGACCAGTAGGTACCCTTTAAGTTATGCTTATAGGCAAGATATTCTCTCCTTAAATAAAGTGGCGGTATACTGAGTTCATTTTCCATAACATGTATGGGGGTACTCTTGATAAATCCTCCAATAATACGCAAAGCCTGATTTTGGACTTTATCAAGTTTTGAGGTATGCGTTTTAGCGCTGCAATCATAAATGAAACTACCGTAATCAATTCGGCTCCTTATTATCGATATGTACAATCTACGGAGATGTTTGGTATGTGTACCCCACGAACTACCCGCAAACAATTTTAGTATATTTAAGAATTTAGTGCATTTAAAAATAACTTCATTAATATGTTTCCCCCACAGTAAACTTCTATCTAACCACATTCCTAAGTACTTAACGCATTCAGATTTGTTTATATTTTGTTCATTTACTTTAATACTAGGCACTATCCTTCTTTTACCCCTACTAAACACACAAAAAGTTGTTTTATTGGTTGACAAACTCAAACCAAGTTCATTTAACATTGCTACAACGAAGTTAAGTGCGTTTTGGACGTTATATTCACAAATTTTAATGCTTTTATCGCTAATGTATAACACAAAATCATCTGCATATTGGGAAATCAAAACATTCTGAACCTGTTGACATATTTTATGTGTTACCAAGTTAAAAAGCAAGGGGGATAAAGGATCACCCTGGGCCAAGCCCCTGCTAGTCCGCCTAGCTAATATGTTATTTCTGTTATCTAAGTTGATCTTTAAATATCTCTCATTTAAAAATGAATGCAAATATGTACATATTTTTGAACCCAGTTGTAGTTTATCTAAAATTTTAATAGCTACATCTATTGAAACATTATTGTACGCGTTTTCGATATCCAAAAAGCAAGCTACCGTTGGAATGTTTTTAGTAAAACCGATTTGTGCATAGGTAACTAGCCGAGTTATTGAGTCTAAACAAGATTGTGATTTTCTGAAGCCAACAGTATTTGGAGATATTAATTTATATTTTTCTGCAAACCATTCTATGCGCTTAGTAATCATTATGTGAAAGGTTTTACATAAACATGACAACAATGAGATTGGCCTAAGTTTCAATTCAACGTTGGGGTTATTATTAGCTTTAGGTATAGGTACTATTAAAATATTTCGCCACTGGGAAGGAATTATACCATATTTAAAAATATAGTTATATAAATTTAACAAATATAATTTAGCTTTCTCTGGTAAATGATAAAGCATAGTATATGAAATTCTGTCTTCTCCTGGAGCAGTGTCTTTTTTCTTTAAACAATTATCAAGTTCTTGCAAAGTAAAGTCAGTTTCCATTTTTACATTCTTTGAACTAAATATTGGACTAGAATTTGAGGCAAAGCAAGGAGTGAGTGAGTACAACAGTTGTTTTATTTTTTCAACCGGGGGATGTGTTTTTGTCTGTCTATAACCTTTTATCCATTTCACACGGTTCCACAATTCAGAAGCCGATATATTTTCATCAATAGAATTGCAAAATTTTTGCCAGCTTTCGTACTTTGCTTTACGGATCATTTGATGAGACTTCCGAATTTTTGTTTCTAGTATTTTAAGATTATCAGGTGTAGGATTTCGGCGGAATTTAGATAAAGCAAGTCTTCGTTCTGCGACTACTTTGGACAAATCGGGAGTCCAATATTCTTTAGGTTTAAAATTAGTATTAGGATTATGACATATTTTAATTGTTGGAATATGTTTATCGGCCGATTCATTGATCATTTTAACCAAAAAATCATAACTATCTTGTAAATTACTGTGATTTTCGTTAGTGTCTTCAAAAAATTCTACTAGTGTTTGTTTATATTTAATCCAATCAGCTTTTTTATAATTGCGATGTTTAGTTATGTTAAAAAAATTTGGAATATTGAACTGCATCTTGATTATTATATGGTCACTGCCAAGAGTTTCGTTGGATGGTGACCAATTAAATTTTATTGCAATATCAGAGGAAGCAAAAGATATATCTGGAGACGTTACTTGTAAGTTGCCATTTACTAGTTTTACACGTGTAGGTTCACCGTTATTAAGAGAAATAAAATTGTGTTCTAAAGCAGAATCCATAATATCATTGCCTCTTGCATCACATTTAACAGACCAATTAGTATGATGGCCGTTAAAGTCACCAGCTATGAGAGTTTTCCTAGATATGTAAGAAAAAAGTGCGTCCCAATCATACATTTGTGTTTGAACAGAAGGTGGACAATATACGGACATAACATATTCTAAATCTTTACAGTTTAACAATTTAACACATACTACTTCTATACCTGTATTACTCATATTTACTAAAATACGATGAGAACGAATTGATTTATGAACCAATATTGCAACCCCGCCGTAAGAATCATGTCTGTCTAATCTATATACACAATAATTATTAATATTTAATTCGGAGTCATTTTCTAACCATGTCTCACTGATAAGAGCAATGTGAATGGATTCTCGATTTAAAAGTTCAGAAAATGATAATAATTTAGGGCGTAAGCTTTGAGAGTTCCATTGAAATATATTGAGGCTTTTATTACAATTATATGGGCTCTGCATAATAAAGTCTAAATATTTTATCGATCAAATCTCCACCTACAAAAGTATTTATCATAAACATTTTAAATTCCTCAGTTACTAATTTTAACAACGACATTATTATACCTTCAGAATTTTTTTGTGATACAATTATATTTTTAATTTTAATCATGAATTTTTTAAATTCAAATTTATATGTTAAGTCTTCATCTCGTTGTATATTAGTATCACCATTTTGTTCCATGTTATCTGTACTATCACCTGCTTGATCCATGAAATAAGGACTGTCAGGTCTTCTTTGTCGTCTTCTTGGCTTTTTGAGTTGTTGGCGTATATCTGTTTGGACAACTGGTGGGTTAGCTGTATTAGTCAGTTCTATATATTGAGATTCATCTAGGTTTCCAGCGTCTTGTGAATTTATATTTATAGTAGCGGACCTAGCAGTAACAGAACTGTAAGTTTCCATTTCATTCAGGTTATCTGGCACATAAGTCGATGGAAAATGTTTTTCTTGTTTATGTAAGTTTTCCTTTACTTTTTGTTCTTTTCTTTTAGTAAACTTAATGCATTTCTATATGTAATTTGTTCTTCACTCATTATGTTTCTTATTTCTTTCTCTCTCAGAAACGCTGGGCATTTTTTATCCAATACAAAATGGTTCCCTTTGCAATTTAAGCATCTGAAAACTGTTGTGTTACAATTATCATGATTATCTCCACATTTGGGGCATAATACTTTTTTTGTAGGACAAAATTTCAATATGTGTCCGAACTGCCAGCATCCTGAACACTGGGTTACTGGGAAAACATAAGGTTCAATTTTAAAACGGCAGTCATATGCGTATATATACTTAGGTAATGTATTGCCCTTGAAGCATATTTTGATTGATTCACTATCGATCCATTTACCATCTTGATCTAACCGCTTTAATCTTTTCACCGAGATAACCTCTGCGTCAGATTCTAGTATATTTTTAATTTCTACTTCGGATAAGTCAAGATCGACACCTTTCATCACTCCATACGACATCGATAGTTCATGTATCATTTGACATCTAAATCCTAATTCTTCGAATTTTTGGCAATCTAATACTTTTACAGCGTCTTCTTTATTGTTAAATTGAATAAGTACTTTATATGCACTTTTGTATTTAATTCTGATTATTTCTTTTATGTTTTCAGATCTTAGCAATTTTGCCATAGCCATTTGCTTTGGTAGACACTCTAAAGAAGTAACACACACTTCGAAGTTCTCAGTCTCGTAATTTATTCTATTCATTTCATTTTCTTTTCGAGAATTTTCGTACGAAATACTTCTTAAAATTCGTTTAGGATTTTTCCTTGTCACCAACGTGAACGATCCCTCTTCACTAATGTCATCATCACTTATTTTCCTTTTTTCAACATTTTTTCCACCTTCGCATTGCATTAATACTTGTGATTGCATATAAACAACTTCGCTATTTTGAATCGTATTTATATCATGTAAATTATTCTCGTCTGTACCCTCATCCATATTGACAACAAAAACCACGCGCGGCGCGGTTATTCGTAAACTGCTTAGTAAGAATGCAGTCTAATACAGACACGCACTGCGAATGCCGATACGCGTGTGCGCCGATCGACGCGCTCAGCGCAACTGAGAATAGGCAAGTTAAACAAGGTTGATCCGAGTCAGTGTTTAGATGGGTTTCGTAATCTCGAGTTTCTCCTTATTTCGGAGGGCATGTTAAGCCGGTAGTCCCGGCTGTTCTTTATGGATGACAGTCAGGAGCAGCGTGGCAGAGTACGCTCTATGCCACTGCGATTGAAGAAAGACCCAAATCCCTGCAGTGGGAAGGAAGGATCCTTTTTTCCCAGAAGTCCCTTGATTCGTTCCATATGCGTGTAGGTAGAAAATGTATGAATGACTTCGCCGCTTAAGAAAACAATGGGGTTTGTCGGGCTCTTAGCTTCTATTGCATACCGACTGTATCAATTTCCGCCATTTATGGCGGGGTCGCGGAAATTGTAGGGAACTGTAATACATACGCTGCAACAAATGGCACTTTAACTCTCACAAATGATTTACAGATGCCATATGGAAGTACCACGAAATGATTCCATTACCAAAAAGAAATAGTACTCAAACATTTTACCGAGCGATTCTCAAATATACATATAATACATACAACATAATATTAATAAATACCCACTCAAATTAAACATACTTAACATCATAATAATACCAAACAAACCAAAGCTTGCCATATCGATCCTATGACCACCTGATAAATACGCAGAAATGTCTTTGTAAATAAATACGTGTAAGGACAATTCAGGCAGGATAATACTGAAATGGTTTGAAAAGATATCTGATTTTCACTTTTCTTTGTAGGCGTATAGTAAAATTTAAATAAAACGTGAAAATTGTGGGCGCTTTTGTAAATCCCATTGTAATTCTTTTCCCGATTCAATCCAATTCACCACAAAACGATACGAATTCTATGATAATACCGTCACATATAATTTGCGCATGAACGGATTCTGCAGCATGCTTTAGTGATGGGTATAATCCGCTGTTAGTATATCGATGAGATGAATAATGTTATCGATAGGATTTTTTATGAGCCACAACAATAAAATTCATGTACTATATAGGTACTATTTTATGTTCATATAAGGTAAGAAATCTCCATTACCAATATTACGGCTGACAACCAGGTATTACAGACAGAATAGGAACGAAGAAAGAGCCAAGAAGGAAAATTTTGCTATTATAAAAAATATCGGAAAATAATTTTTGTTCGACAGCCTATGAAGCTGTCTAAATTGTCTACTATCACGATATTACTTGTCAGGTTATGAAATAAGCAGCGTTCTAGTCGAAGGAATCAAGCATATATAAAACTATATCAGACTTCATATCGATACAAATCCATCACTCGTATTTTAAATTGAACAGAAACACTCTAACAATGGTTCTATACCTACTATGATCGATTTTATTTATTTATATTTGCACTGTCGGATTGCATCGAATCCGACGATTTTACGCTTGCAAAACGTAATTTGCAGAGCAATGTAATTAAGCATTGGTACAGGATACAGTGCTTTTCGGTCATTATGGTATGGATCAGTTTAATTAAACGGAAATTGACGACGAAATCGCATTCATTGTGTTAACTCACGAGTAATAAGTTTAGTTTATCATTGGATATTTCGAAAGGTGCAATAAAAGCACTGCCAGGAGAAGCTGAACATGTACGAAGTAGCTTTTATACCACACAGGTGGCAAACAAGCATACGGTCGGCCTGATAGTAAGTCACCGTAGCCTATAGACGCTTGCAATACCGGGGGTATCACTCACGCGTTGCCAACCCTCCCAACCCCCCCCAAGTGGAGCTCTGGAGACGTTACTCACCGTAGGAACACAACATGGCCGAGACCAATGCTATTTGGCTACGATCTTCTATAAGGTGGAGGTCCTTCTCCAGACGGGCTGCTCCGATTTGAGTGGATTACCTCTCTTATCATAGTTATGCTCATAGTTTATTAAACATTGATTACCCTCTTGGGGTTAAAGGTAGTTATAGGTGTCATTATTGTATGCCTGTGTACCGCTGGTAATCATGACATCACATAAAACACAAGCAAACATGTGTCCGACATGCCCAGCAAGTAATCAAGAAGTTTCAGAACTTCCCCTATGAAAACAGCATACAAATTCAACAGAAAACACAAAAGTTCCTAATCTCTTTGTAGTTAATTACATACTATTTAATTAGCTACTGTTTGTTTGTTAACTGAGATTAAACTAAAACAAAATTCCATTTAACATTAAATTATCTCGTATTGTTACTCCCTAGAGGGTTTTATTAACAGGTGTTATTTACAAATAGCCACGTTATTTGAAATCCGGAAAACCCGATTTGAAAACAACCGCAATGTAGGCGAGAACCGAATGGGGACCTGACCCTTTTTAGTGGTCGACTAGTGATGGGACCTTGGACCCGGATTTCATTAATTCAATTATTTAATTAAGGGTGAACTGATAGCCACGTTTAATAGGCACCATTTTATTGTACTGCTATCAGTTTGGGTCAATGAGCTCTCATATACTTTTCCCACTAAGCAATAAAAATCGAAACAATGTAAGTATGCCATGACTCAGTTTGGCGTCTCAGTTTCAGTTTCAGTCTGGCGTTTGCTGCGTCAAAATGGATCGGCAGGAGATTTTCAATGACGAATAACACTTTACAAAGTTAAAATTGCTTTTACGATGGTTGTAAGCTGAAGGCCGTGTGAAAATGTTACGAGTTAAGGCGATTCGCGATTTCCTTTACACAGCACCAGAACTGCATGCGTATTTTGAGCGCTGCAAGCAACATTCTCTCCGTTGTGTCTCCTGTAGTCAGAATCAACAACGGCGACCTCAGATTGACAATAAGCATTGAAATTTAATGATGTCCCAGGGACACTACAGCTGTCTTGGAACTCGCAATCAATTTAATCAGAAAGAAATTAGATAATAGGAAGTATTGAAAGGTCTTCCCTCCTTAGCAAATAGGTACGTAAGAGACAGCAATATTAAGGTCACATCAAAAACAAAAGTGCGATGGACGATTGGAGTGCTTAGTGTGGCTCCGGGACTTTATGGATGCCTCAGGTGTACGAAGTAATGTTTTGAGATATAATATTCTGTTAATTATGAAGGGGTTGGTAAGGAAATATAACTGAGTACAGTTTAGAGCAATAACCCGAATACATACGTTGATGAATTTAACGACAATGTATCTTAGAGTCGTGATATCTTTTACAGCTTGGAGGCGCAATGTGTTACGCTTTATTTACTGCGGACGATAAATTTTCTTTATGTCTGTCTTTTCACGGAAAAGGTGGAAGGACCTTTGGTGCCATCGGAATTTCTGTTTTTATTCGTCAGTCGCCGTCAATAAACTGTTTTATTGATGTTTTGCAATGAAACGGATTTTTTACGCCGTAATTTTCCCGGGACACCGGAAAAATTTCGGCCTAAATAATCCGGTCGAGATCAACATCGATAAATAGAAATTTCCGTTTTGTCATTGTGTCTATCCTTCTTTTATTATTACGTAGTATCCGGACCGGACAAGACCACCATACATGCGGCGACATGTTTACTGTGCCTCTAGCCAGGGTCAAACTATTAAGTAATTTTCAATTATAATTTATTTCTTTCTTTCACTTTAAGCTACATCTCCTCTTAATCTACATTGTAACTAATGAGTGGAAAAAAAGGAGAGAAAAAGAAAAAGTACAAAATGACAATAAAGGCCGTAACCGGTTTTCTTTCGCCATTTCTTTTTACCGGTTAGGTTGCCATTTTGCTTGTGTCCGAAATGGTGGTAGTATATAACGTAGTTTATTTTCTTTATTTAAACAAGTTGTAAATGACAAGAAAAAGTGCCTGTGAAGGTCTAATTTCTGAAATAAACGATTTCATTTCATTTCAATCTAATTAAATTAAAAAATAATTCTATAGATCACTTACAGGTAATAGGAGTTCAACATTGGCAGCTGGTACTAGTATAAACCATGATACAACCCAGCGCCTTCCATTTAATACATAATAGTGGACTTTAAGACAAAAATTTAAAATAATGGATTATGTAAGTAATATGTGCCAAGAAGCAGGACTAACATCGGTGGTCATCAAATCAATTGAGAATTAAGTTGAGAAGATCGTTAACGTCCTGGGGAAAAAACTACTAGTACCATCATGGAATTTACAACAACTTATTTAGAAAGATGTTATAGTAGAAACGATTGAATATTCCTCTTTGGGAATGTGAAAAAACAACAATTTGAAGTTCGTAAAACAGGTTTGTATTCTCATAATAAAATCAACAAATCTCTTAATAAAAAACTGTTCATTTATTTTAAGTTATACTTATATCCAGATTAACCCTACTGGTTCAAAAATTCTAACCTGTAGATACGTACGTATATAAACAAAGAGCCTTATGCCACACAATGGGTTTTCCAAGTGCTCTTAAGGCCACTTCACTAATACGGCGACGACCCTAGTTTGCGGCTCCAACAAAAACCAAGTCTCTGCGTGTCCCTTTCTCTTAAATTAACCTGAGATAAATTATTTATTTCCACTGTACACAATTATATACATCCATAGCACGTAAACCATATTTGGAACAAAAGTAATGTTGAATAATGTACGTAATTATGTTATACGTCAAGGATGCATTATTTAATTCTATCGATAATGTGTAAAGAATTATTAGCGTTTTTACAAATCAGGCCGGCCGTATGCTTGTTTGCCACCTTTGTGGTATAAAAAAACAGCTTCATAAACATAGAAATACGATGTTGTGTCGCGTTAAATCAAACTTGTCAGAAATTATAAATTATGCGCTTGTATGCAAAACTGCGACGCAGAAAACTGTCACGGCTGCAAACGGAAACGACCGAATTGATTCGAAAGTTTTTGCGATATCTCCTCGTAGATTTACGATTTTTTGTCATCGTATCGCAGTTTTATATCAATCTCTATATTGTTTTTACACACTTGTATGGTTTGTGTGTTTCTTACCATACTAAATTATGAAACTAATATGCTTCCGACACATCACGACACAACACAATACAGAACTCTGTGTCCATTTAAAACAGCTATGTCACTTTTTACAAAATGTTTCTTTCTTTTGTCAATATTCTTATATTATAAAACAACCCAAGTGAAAAGCTTATGTTGCAAACTATTGTATAAAACTATTTAAAACTTACTACAATTTAAACTTATATGAAGCTAATTGTTTATTTGCACAATCTTCGAGTCCATTCTTCGAGGATAATTTATAGGGATAGGTAACATTTTCTGTACGATCCTTGTTCAAATAAAAACAAGTGCTATACAGATAACAGTAAACAATAAAACAAATGTGTACAATCAACGTTTCTTTAACTTAGATTTTGTTAAAAATATCTTGAAGGAATACATTTTTAAGAGAGGTAGGGCACAGCGGATAATTTGCTCAAATCGAAGCAGCCCGTCTGGGGAAGGATCTCCACCTTACAGAAGATCGTAGCCAAAAAGCATTGGTCTCGGCCATGTTGTGTTCCTACGGTGAGTAAGGTCTCACCTCTCAGAGCTTCACTTGGGGGGTTGGGAGGGTTGGCAACGCGTGTGTGATACCCCCGGTTTTGCAAGCGTCTATAGGCTACGGTGATGCTTACCACCAGGCGTATGCTTGCTTGCCAACTTTGTGGTATAACCAGGGTAACATTAATAAATTTTTATGTCACAGACAACAATTTAAAAACATTTTATTCGAATATTTATATTAAAATCAAAACATGTTTTTCATATTAATTAATACAACGTTAGCAATAAATTGGCTTGTCGTAAAGCAATGGAAAACATCGAAACATTTGCATTTTATTGGAATACACTGGAATTTGCATAACAAAAGAATTATTGATTACTCATAAAACAAGCAGCCTAAATGAAATCGTCAAGGTTATCCGACCTATAACACCAGTATGGCTCAATTTGTATATTTTAATTCTAGAAATTTCCATGTACAGTCAGCGGCATAAAGATTTTGTCACTTTAGTACCTTGCCACTTTTGATATCATTTTAATTTCTGAAGTTAAATAGTTTAAATAAGCAAAGAACAAAACATAGGAACATAAGCGTTCCCGAAGGCTGGCAGAGTTACCCCGCTGAATGGCGAGGCTAATCCTTTGCGCGAAATACAGGCCAGCCTTCCGATCATAGGACGCATTGACCAAGCGCTCAGAAATCTCCTTAAAGAGATAGTGAGCACCTGGTCCCCAAGGCCCGAGAGTTTCAACACCAAACGGCGCAAAAATGAGGTCACTGCTCAAACCGGCATATTTGCGCCGCTTGGCGCTCTCAGCGGTCGCGGCAGCGGAGCCAGCGTTGGTTGCTGTTCCTGGAAGATAAATTGAACATTTCGACAACAATATTACAGTGGCAAGGCACTAAAATGACAACATATTTATGGTGCTTCAAGCAACCCCCCCCCCAACAAAATAACAATTTTTTTTTAAAGCAACTCTGAATGTATTTAGATGAACTTTCGTCTAATACTAGCAGTGTTATTATGATTACGAATATGTAAAACCGAAATGAGAAATAAGTGGTGTACTAAGAAATGTATTTTATAAGATTTGAAGGTAGTGGGGGCTGATAAAGCTGGTTCATGTACCGCTATAGGACCAACATAATAGTAAAGTAAAGAAGATAACTTTACAATATTAATGTAATCATAAAATGAAGCCTAGCAAGGTTGCCAACCAAACCAAAGCAACCTTTGAAAATCATAATACAAAAGTCAAAGCCGAGCGTCGATAAGCTGCATTTATTTTCCTCAAAATTTATCCAAAAGAAAATTTGCTTTAAGAATATTCAATATTTTGAGAAGCGCCAATTTAGAAATACATCAAACAAGAAATCAGGGCTGTCTTCAAAACAGCAAACAATATAATAAGATTATCATCGGCATACTTGTAGCTTTTCAATGCGTACTTTATTTGAAAGACAGGCGTCCATAGGTTACGGTGACTGCTTACCATCAGACTGCTAAGTACGAGGTTTTTTGTTCACGTTAGTTCATGTCGACGTAAACAAAGCGACCAAATAGAGAAGAACACTCATGATATGAATTTATAAGACGCGTGTTACATATCAAAATTATGTAGCTTACTAGCTCACGTTTCGAAGTGAGTAACGCGGCTAATTTGGATGTAACACGCGTCTGGTAAATTCACAATATGAAACTGTTTTACAATTTGGTCGGCTTGTAAACGTTGACACGTCCGATCTGGTGGGCGGTATGCTTGTATGTCACCATAATGGTATATAAAAAGAAATATAATCAAGTGGTTACAAACGCAAATGCTACTGTTTTCTCGTTTAAAACATTCACGGCCTAAGATCCGTTACGTCATCTATTATTAGTAGTCTAAAAGTTATCACTTCCTAGAGGAAATTATTAGGAAATTATTTAGAAATAATGAGGTGGTCAATTGACAGAATTTTTATTTACAACGGTGATTTCTTAAAATTTCTTTATCATCGACCGCAATCATTCCAATTTTTGAGTTTGGGATATGGGAGAGACTCATATGTATGTAGTATCCGAAGGAATTTTGAGGATATTCCGTCAAATTATTTTCTGGAGGTTAGCTCCAGTCTACATGATCGTGGCGGTGTAAGCCTTATGCTACCGCAATTGCCGGTGTCGTAGCAAAAGACCGTAGCAGGTCTGGCTACAAAGTCATGCGAAGCTACTTAGCGACTGTCATTTCAACAGGATTGGTAGTAACCGGGATCAACGACTTGCCCTTCGTAGTACGAAAAACCCTGACCGGGGTAATTTCTTATCTTGATATATTAGTCTTCTACGGGATCGAATCTGTGAATCTTGAGATAAAGTATAACCACGCGACCACCAGACCTATTTAATATGAACAAAATTTCATGTAAATGAATATTCATAAGACGAAAGTACCTGCAGGTATTCGTGACTGCCAACAAAAAGCGTTTGGTATTCAGAGAAAACAATTTTGAGGAATGTTTTATAAGATAATACAGGTTTCATTTTAAGTATTTACTTGCGAATTCAACCATTGTAACTCCATTTATGGTTAGTAATCTGTTTTTATGATGATGATCTCTTTACACGTGTACGTTTATTGTGGAATGAACCTAACTGAGTCGGCTTTTATAAAATATGTTTTTCCTGAATATTTTCATACTAAGTTCTAACCTTATTCTATTTGATAGTTTTCTGAATAAATTCGTTGATTTATAAACTAATCCAACCCAAATGTTAGCAAACTAAAGTGGCAATGGGCTAGTTGCTGTGTGAGATCGAGAAACTAATTTGCTTTACTTCTTAGTAAGACTGGCGATGGAAGACATCCTTTGGTGTCTTTGTGGTCTAAAAGCGGCAATCATTTAACATCAGGTGACCTGGAAGCTCATTTACCACCTTTTTGTCTTCCTTTCACCTTTCCATAAAATAAACATTCGCATCATCATCTTAGCCACAAGAAGTTTACTGCTGGACATGGGCCCAAACGTTTCCAGTACGACCCGTTGGAAGCAGCCTGCATGAAGATTTTTAAACTCATATTATTTATTTGCTGTAAATAGGGTTTACAAAGTAAGAATACAATTTAAGCGCTTTTTTCGCCATAATTAGCATGCAAAATTCACATTAAAATTATCTAAATTTAATTTTAATATATATTTTCTGCGCATCCACTACCTTCTTACATAATGTAAACAAAAAATCATACATAATTTATATTATTTAAGGTATTCGTCAATTGAGAAGAAACACTTTTGAACTAGCCAACTTTTTTTCGTCATCAGAAATTGCAGATATTTTGTGTTATTTTTATATTTTCTGTCATTGTAATTGTATACCATTTTCAAAGAGCAAGTGCTAAGTTTCTTGCTAGGTTCGTCTTAGCACAAATCTGCCGTCTGAACTGATGGTAGGAAAAAATGTGACGATTCGAAAGAGCTTATATTAGGCCTATTTGAATAAAAATATTTTGAATTTGAATTTGTGTTTAAATGAATTTAAAGATAGAGACTTAAAATCGTCGCTAAGCCTATTATAAATACTTACGGCCATCTGGTAGCTGTTGTTACTGTAAGCCGCTGTAAGTTCACATGTTTCGATATTATTATCAAGTTCAAAAATCTTTTATTTTCTGATAAACGCTATCAAAAAATAGAAAGTACTGTTTTACGGGTATTAATCCTAAAGCTTTATAATGAGATCGGCCCCCAAGGAGCAGTTAGGTCCTGGGTTTGTTTGGTAGGGCCTGGAATGCCGTTGGGACTCATTAGGAGCCATTCTGAGGCCGGAGACCTCTGTTGAAGACATTGAGTAACTGACAAAACCAGATTCGTTCCTTATTTTGTTTTTTACGGTGCTGTTTTTTTTTTTTTTTTATACCACAAAGGTGGCCAACAAGCATACGGCCCACCTGATGGTAAGCATCACCGTAGCCTATAGACGCTTGCAATACCGGTGGTATCACTCACGCAACCCCAACCCTCCAAGTGGAGCTCCGGAGACCTTACTCACCGTAGGAACACAACATGGTCCAGACCAATGCCATTTGGCTACGATCTTCTGTAAGGTGGAGGTCCTTCCCCAGACGGGCTATTAATTAATTTAATAATTTATACACTAAATGAAACTTCAAGTATTAACAAATAAATAAAGCCACTTGAACTAATTCACACTTCACATGAACAAAATAACTAAATCCGATAAGTTTACTTTTGAAACCGTAGCTAATATTATCGCTCAAAGTTCGCCTGAACAGGGCTTAATCTGAGTTTGAAATTAACAGCACATTCATTAAAGTAACCTTTTAGTATAAAACAAACATACCCTACTTTGCGACATGAAATTGCACTTCTGTAGTTTTTTCTGCATAAATATTTCCCAGTTATACCGGTGAAGAATCATTCTCTCACAGAATTTCTTTTCCTTGTAGTGAGAGATATGAAAGTCTAATTCCTTATCCTTTTTAGGGTTTCGTAGTAAATAAGTTTTTCAGGCCGACAAGATGAGATTGATCGGTGACTGCGCTTCCTGTCCGCGGTGCCGATGGGTCTTCTGGACTCTACTACTGCTCAACATCAGGTGGGGTGAATGCAACTTGTTTGGATAAATAGGTGACTCGCATACTCCTTTGCTAATCTCTTCCATAAAAACAATATTGAGGAAATACACGAAATGTCCATTAATTTTGAAATATAAACTTTTACGTTTTCACGTAAAATTTGCAACAAAGTAACGAACATTATGGCTGATTCAGGACAACATACGTGTAATGCAACTACAATGAGATTTATTTAAACTCTTGACACAATTCAAACGAGTTTACGAGTTTCAAATTAACTTCATGATCTGTGTCACAACAAATATGATTGTATTGTTATAACAAACAAATTAAGCTACAGAGTTCCCATCACGACACACAGTCGTAAAGAATGTCAAGTGTTTGCACTCACGAAATGCCGCACAAACGCTGGAAAGCGCTCGCCATTGTATCGTATTATGCACTCTTATAATTAAATGGAAAGTTAAAAAAGACCCTGGCTTCAGAGACTCGATTCTAATGCTGGCTCTTCACTATTAATTAGACCGAAGTGAAGTGAAGCTAGATGGCGTGAGGAACTCGATGGTGTCGCTGTGTGTTGCCCTCTAATATGAACACGCAAGCTAAGCGACGTCGACCCTAGCCAGTGTTTTGATGGGTTTCGTTATCTTGAGCTTCTCCGTGCTTTGGAGGGCACGTTAACGTGCCGTCGTCGGTCCCGGCTGATGTCGAGGGATGACAGTCGTAAAGCCAAATCGGTGGCTCTAGGGCGGTTTGAAAACAACGTCCTCTGCCAATCCGCATTGGAGCATCGTGGCAGAGTAATCACTTTCGATTGAAGGGAGACCCGTATCCCAGCAGTGGGATGATTATGGGTTGATATGATGAAGTGGCGTTAGATACGAAGTTCGAAGACAAAGGAAAAGAAAAGATGAAGTAGGATGAAAAGTTTGTGCACTCTTTCGTTTTTGCTCAACTTCGCGAAAGTGTAGAGCTGGCATTACTTACATTTAGCTGATCTGTGCTTATTAATTAGGTGGTAGCCCCCTTATTAATGGATTTCTCTTATTTAGGCTCCAGTCCACCTTACTTTTGAAACTTGGTCTTCTGTGGTCGCCTTTATAATGTTTAGTAAATTGTAGTGGTTGAAAAATATATTTTTTATTAATAACAGTGGACAAAATTCGACAGTGATCCAAGAATTATAAATTGAATAGGTTAAGGCACTTATAATTATTTCAGACAGTCGTGAGCTTAATAGGCGTGAAACAGTAACCCCACGTTCTTACATCGAAGCCGATTTAATACTTTAGCGGTCGACCGACCGGAAGTTCTCGCCTCATTGTGTTCGACGGAAGTCAGACAACAAGAATTCAATAGGTCAATACTAATTGCGATAATATTAGTTGGTTTTATTTTATTTTGGTGAAACCTACATGTTTTTTTTAATTTGTCAAAGACGCCACCACAGATTACTTTAATAGTTACGAGTTACGCCACTAACATACGACATACATATAAAAACTTAAATGTAAAATACTGACTAAGACTTTAATCATTAATTTATGATTGATTTTATTATTGTTACAGTTCAACTATATAAAAAAATAAAAATAAAATAAGAAGCCCCCGTTCAGGTTAATCGATCATTAAATTATTCAATTAAAAATAAACCTTATCATCTTCAACTACCTGCACAGATTTTATCAAAGCCAAGATAACTCTCGATTAAGTCTTTTATAAGTTTACTAGACTTATGATAGTACTATTCTAGAAATAATTCAAAGAACTTCAAGCAATAATTTTTCAAGCACTCCGCCTGGAAATGCTAGAATGCAAGGAACCAGACTCGGCTATATATCGTTGCAGTCCAAACGAAATGGGGAGAGAAATAAATACAATTTGTAAGTTAGCATCACCACAAAATACGTAACAACATGGCTGCAATTGATTCTCAAGAGAGCTTGCCTTTTAGCGTGCCGGTTGGGCCATTAAACAAGCGTTATTTCGAATCATAAAATGATGGAAGACAGAGTGTCATTTAAAAATGTAACTTCACACACAGAGAAATTGTTAACACGTCTGTGGATCCTCATCCACATGATAAACAAATGTAGAATATTGTGGCAGAACCTTAATATCTTGCCGAACTTTAAGCTGTAAGTGATGTAAAAAAAATAAAAAATTACAAATAATTTAGGAAATCCGTTTTATTAGTATCGTACATTAAAGTTAATAAATAAATTACAAATGTACAATATAATATTTTTTATGTCAGCCAATATTATAGTCCTAAATTGCATTTATGGTTACTCAAATTAACACGATCAAACGAGATCTTTAACACTAAAAATTTACAGCTAGCGAAGTCAAGGGTAAATGCTAGTTATTACACCTTTAGTGGCCCTACTATAGTGGACATTGAATTCTTATGTGAGTCTCAAATAAGAGACTTGCACCTTTGTGAGTAGCGAATGTGCCGGCAACGTAGACTGAACTGAAGTATCGCTAGACATTCAACTTGTTATTGTGAAGTTTACTCACTTATCAACAACAGGAACTCTTTTAGACCTCTTTTATCTTAATGAAAACTGTAATAGAATTATGGTTGTCACATCTAGAAGCACGAATTTTGTAAGAAGGTGAGAATGATAGTCAGAAGTTACTACTTGGACCGTTATTCTCGTAAAGGTGCTGATAGACTTGAGCATCCACTTGTAATGAGGATTCTTGCGAATGTTACATCACAGAAAAAATACTAGAACGTTTTAGGGAGCATCCTATCGAGCGTTCTGGCGAGCATTCTAGATTCAGATTAGTTTGCCACCATCTTCTGTTCGCTGAATGCTCATGATGTTCGTAGCAATATTTGGCTCTTTGCTCGGCTCGACTCGTGGCTCGGCTCGTTGTTCAGTTCGACAAATATAAAAACAGCGAATTCTCTATGTTCTGTTACAAGTGAATGCTCAAGTCTATCAGCACCTTAACAAAAAACAGTTGAATTTCATGTCAATCTCAAGTCTCACTCATATAAAATAGAGATTAATGCGTGAGTTTGAGATGAGATTGCAACTATTTTTGTTATAACAATAGACCTGCAGGCAATTATAGTAGCTAAACATTACTTGTAAATAAAAGATAATCCAGAAAATTTAAGTTTATTGCATTTCCCTTGTCAGCCCCTTCAACAACTAATAAAGGCAAGATAAAGGCGGTGTAGGCATGCGGAAAATTCAATTTTCCGATTGTCAGGTCTCTTAAAAAATAGATAAATTCCTATGTTACGGGAAGGTTGGTATTGAAGATCTTTTAGGAAAACGTAAATTTATAACTTAGATTTTATATGAAACTATCACACCCGTGGTTTTACCCCCATTGTTTCCGATCCTAGATTCATTTTCAGGATAAAAAGTATCCTATAGTTCTAATCCAAGTTATGAGACTAAGTACCAAATTACGAACAAATCTACCGAATAATTTAAAAAAGAAACTTTCACATTTATGATAATAATAGCATATAAAGCAGTAGTGCCAGAAACTCCGGCCGCGTAGAATTTTGGGATGGACAAAATAAGACTCTATCTGTCCCCTCCGTTATTTTATATTCGGTTAACAGCTAATTATTAGGTCTATTCAAGCAAAGGAACGGTTTAATAACTTCTGTGCCGGTTCGTTGAAGCCGTTGAAGCATTTGACTTCATTTCAACTCGTATTGCACACAAATTCTTTTTAAAGGAAGAAAATAGTTGGAGCGCAAAATCGTTCCTTAACCAACCAACGTTAATCCTTACAAAATTCCGAACAGTTTTCTGCGAATCTCTTTGCAAAGAATGGCACAGTTTCAATTGAAATTTGTTCATTTGTGTTCGCAGCGAAGTTCTATTTACTAACGATACTTCATTTTGTCAAACTAAGCATTTCCTTTATGTTTCTATTACTTTTGTTTACGTCCTCTTATTATTTGCTGTCTTTTCAGTTACCATTTTTAACATTTTCTTTTTCATAAAATTTAAGACGGTTGTGTAGCTTTCCCATGGGATGTTGATAGGATTCACTACTTATTGTCAATCTGTGATCGCCGTTGTTAGTCCAGGTCATAAAAGATACACTGCAATAAAAATGTGTGGTGGGTTAGTCTCAAACTCTGTTTCCATTTAAGTATTTTCTCAATTGTTTCATCGTTTTTCCATCCCTTCCATGAATTCTATTTGAATGTGTACAGAAGATCCTCGGTTTTCTTAAAATTCCGGGGTATTTTTTATTGTGGCTAATTCTACAAACAGTTCACTAAAACTAGTCTCCATTTGAGTAATTTTAGTAATTTTGAACAATTTTAGCACAGAGCAAAGTTATTTTATGAAACACGGTCAAATAACTTACTCAACCCAAGTTGTAGTGAATGCTTAGAATTTCTAAGCGAAAACAATTCATATGAGTTTCTGCAACCAGTTATAGGAAACGCTTGAATACCATAATCTTGACTGAACTAAGTTGTTCAAATTACTTTGTGAGAAAACACTTAGATTTAGATACGTTTATGTGTAAAGGCAGATAATTATAGTTAGAAACAAAATAATACTTTACCGTTTTAGTACTATTTCACACCCAATGTACCATTTTTGGAAAGACACAATAATCATGACTGAGTAAATCAATTTATATTGCTGGTCCTTAGCTGGCCATGCTGGCTTTACTAATAATTAAGACGTTATATGAAGGGTTGTAAATTTACACATCCCATTAGCTGTCTTTAATTATAGAGTAAGATATGTGATGAGTACGTACAGTAGAAGTCATAATAAAATCAATCATGTAGCCTCGCACACATTGTAAGATGTGGCCCGTATGTTGTGGTGGAAGACAGTCAGGTATTTAGTCTATATCCCTCAATTTGAGCAGTCGGAGCAGAGAGCTTCTCCAATCAGGTGGACGCAATAATGCTCAGGCCTTATTTTGAAAAATGGTAAGTAAGCAGTTGGCGCATATTTTTTATAATAAAACCCCCAGCAACATGGGTACAATTGCTTGTAGAATCCTCGTAATCCGCTAAACTGCAGAGTGGTATACGAACAAACAACCTCGTGTACTGATTTATAACATCAGAAATCCAGGATGCTACGTTTCTCGCACGAACCATCTCACGGCGGATATTAAACAGCAAAATTGCAAACATGCCCAACGTTCAAAATTATGCATCTGATTCAGAAATATTATATTTTCTGTAACATGGATTTATAGTAGTTATATTAGAAACG
This sequence comes from Endotricha flammealis, assembly GCA_905163395.2. Lineage (NCBI taxonomy): Eukaryota > Metazoa > Arthropoda > Insecta > Lepidoptera > Pyralidae > Endotricha > Endotricha flammealis. The sequence goes on from LR990868.1 coordinate 8,403,451, forward strand.
ACAAGTGTACCGTCGACATAATTATTTTGCTTACAATAGGATGAGACAGCAATAGGAAAGTCTCGATTTCTAGTCCGGTAACAATTTCTTAATTATTGTCGTTATTATGTTTGCTGACCATCGCACATCGAAGTCAGGAATGCTAATCCTTACCAGCATAATAATAGTAATAAAGTCATGGTCAAGTCATGACGTAAAAACTAGTAAATTTCCATTTAACTACTCTATAAGTACAACGTAAATATTTCTTTATAACACTACTAAAACTTTATTAACTGACTTCATGAATAAATTCTCAAGGGATTATTAATATCCATCACAATAGCGTCGCAGTATAAACGAGCTACATGTAAAAGCTGTTGATATAAAATCTCAAATAACAAAGATGCAATTTTGCATACAGTCTCGCCAAGTCGTAAAAATTTTATAGCTAACATTTTACCGATAGATTTCAACAGAAGGAAACAAAACGAATTTATTTGAGTGTAACGTCCGACTGATAGACATTCGTGCATTCACCTTGCTCTTTACTTTGTAGATTGCTATCTAAGGTCCAGTCAGCAGAGCTGTGTAATGAAATGTGTAACACATTCTTTTCATCACTCTGCAAATTGATATCAACTGCGCGTATATCAACAACAGTCGGGCTGAATCCATAGCCTAACTTATCATTACAAACACGAACATAAACGATTTTTAAAGCCATTAAATACTGTGACGAAGGCAGTATTACCCTCACATAATATCGGGATAACGCAGCTATGCACTTCGTTCGATGAGAGAAGGATCCAGATACTCATCTCTTCCTTTTCTCATTATTTTCTCCTTTCTTCGTTAAAGTTCGTCAACAGGCCAGGCGACTGCGCTTCATGTGACTAAGTAACCGGCATATTCGACCAACCTCTTCAATAAAAAAGTATAGACGTCAAAATGCTTAGCTATGCGGGCTCAAAGAAAATGAACTAAACGTGATAAATGCTTGGGCGAAGAATGAATATTTCGATTACAAATCAAGACTTCACAGCAAGTTCTCTTGCCAACAATCAAAAACTTACTAACGGGTTGTACGCCATAGGCAATTAATTCATATACAGTTTGCACATACGTAAAACATTTGCTTCATGGTAGGTAACTGCTATTTCAAAAGCCACCTTAAAGTGTACGTGTTTAGGTCTTATATCCATAAATTGCAAAATGTGATGTTGTAAACAGCTCAGCTTTGCATAGGTACTGGCTGTCAGGCTCTAGACAATGTGACTACGCTTGGAAGCAATTTGTTTTCTATACAACCAAGATGCAAGATTTTCTATTTAGATTGTTTATCTCGATAAATCTATGAAGATAAATAACAAATAGCAATATGATAGACGAGTTGAGTAATAGACGATTTACTTCTTACTAGAGTTACGAGTTGCTAAATAGGCGACTTACGTTTGCACCGACTTGATATTAACAAAAATTTAAAGGTTTTTGTTGTAATGTCAAAATAACATAATAATATTATTATTAAATAACTTACATACATCAAAAACTACTTATATTTTTAGTCCATCCCACTGTTGTGCAATAGTGTGAATTTACCAAAAAAAAAAACATTTAGACGAGTAATTTTTTTAAACCACTAGACTGATTTAAATGCATCTGTTTCTTTTAACTGTTCTTTTTCTGATTTTTTCGATTTTTATAGATTTTTCGATTTTGCTATGCCCATCCGTCTGAAGCTTAGCTCAGATACTCTTATACATTAGATATCTGATACAGAAAACTTCATACAAACATTATCAAGAGGGATTTTCTTAATCCTAATAACTGTTCTATAATCTGCACTCTAACTCATATCGGGGCAGAACTACCTATTATGTTGTACTTATTGTTTCTGCCGCTTATGGTTCAAATTAAAACATTCCTTTCCTAATACTGGTTAAGAATTAAGTGAAAAATAAAACACCAACACAAAACACTTTTTTTTAAATACACTTGTGCAGAATTTTAAATGTTAAATTCACTTTTAAAATACCTTCATATTGTTGAAAACTTGCCAAGTTAAACAGTGTCAACTTTTATAGTTCAGTGTATATTTATTATAATTAATGTCGCCATTATCAACCATCATTTTAATTAAAGCTTTTACTACGTAATTAGCTGTACATTTTCTCAATTAATTCTGACAAAGGCCGAAAATTATGCTGGCTGGAAAAACAACGCCAAGAAACATTGGCTCACATATTATTTAAAAAAAACGATTGTCGTTATGCACTGTATAATAAGTACTGTATGAGTTTTGAATTTCGTTTTATGACTGCACACGCCAGGAGAATTGGCGTTCAGTATTTTGTTTATATTTTCAGCCCTCTTGACTAGAGATAGATAATATAGATATCTATTCAATAGATTCTATTGACCAATGCAAATGTTTGTCATCTATACCACAGATATTATTTGTTTGTTTAGTTGAAAGTGTATTACATAATTTTTGAAACTACAGGTTCAAAGTGCAAAATTATTTTAATGTCAGAATGGTCTATATGTCTAAACACATCACGCTAAGCAAACGGAGGTGCGAAGTATGATAGGTCAGCTAATAATGGCTAATATAATAATACTAGTTAAACCCGCGCAACTTCGCCTGCGTGTATCCTGCTTTCCCGTGGGAAATTCATAAAATTCTTTCTTATCGGATGCGCCTGCCTACGTCATAAAAAACATACCCCCCTTCAAGTGGTCTCTAAAGTCAGTGGTTTACCACTGTACATTAATCCGACAGAGTTATTCTACGTACATTTGCATTAAAAAGTATTATCAACAACATAAAACAACGCATAATCAAATAACAACTACATTTGATGTGGACCAACTCGCAGACTTATGCAATACATCAGGGAAAGTTTCAGTCGATCCGATAACAGTTGTTGAGATTAGCAATGAGAATATAAAGTTTTCCGTAGAACATACACGAGAAATATAATCTGATTTCTGATTATTATGACGTTATTATCATAAAATAGGACGACGATTACTTTGTTTGACTAGATTTTATTATAATATTTAATTAATGTACGGTCAAGTTTCGTTAAGCTTTAAATATTCTTTTTGCAGTTTTTTATATTCTAAGTCGTAGTACCAATATTGGACTGCAATTATAAAACTTCTTTACATAGTATATAAAAACCGGGGAAGGACTTGTCGGATGTAGGGTTCCGTATTTGCTGTGCTTTGCTTGCCTTCAGTTGAGTCCATTATCAAATTCCATCACATTTGTAAGTTTTCATAAAAAAAAAAATATTTTATAAGATCGTCGGCTATTACTCGGTACTAGTAGAGCCTACTTAACCGTTATAGTTTTCATTGAAGGTTCAGCATATGGACTACTATCATGACTTTTTTTCAAATTTCAAAACATAAGGCTTTCGGAGATAGATGAGGGGGGGGACCACCGTGCAAAACGAAAATTGACACGATAAATGTAAATAATTCCTAAACGGATCATTGTATCGAAAAATGATCTTTCTACACCCTCAAAGTTTTGAAGAGACCTATCTAACGAAACGATACCCCACAAGAAAGGGTAGGCGCGAACAAAAAATCATTTTCATTTTACATGTAGGGGCACGGGCTTAGCTTTCTAGCATTAAGCGTCTAGGCGCTAGACCGCGGACCTTAGTATCTTCTTCATGCCGCGGACGGACGGACAGACAGACATGGCGAAACTATAAGGGTTCCTTGTACTACTACGGAACCCTAAAAATAAAGTCTGCGTCTGTCTGTCCCTATGTATGATTAGATCTTTAAAACTACGCAACAGATTTTGATGCGTTTTTTTTTAAATAGATGAAGTGATTCAAGAGAAAGGTTTATATGTATAATACATTCCAAAATTCCCATGGGAAAGCGGGATACACGCAAACGAAGTTGCGCGGGTATCGCTAGTTTCTTATGAACTGCACATAATTTTATCGTTATAATAGTAATGATTCAACCAATGAAGAGTAATATGATTAAAGTTTCCTAAATATTGCGTGAAGGGAACTTAAATTTTTATTTATTGTATTCATATTGTACTCGTACTGTACAGTCGGGTGCACGTCGAGCTTTACACTTGCAGTACAATTTTGCCTCTTATGATATAGAACTTATGAATGGTACCAAGTTCAATAATATGTAAAGGTCGACCTGCCCTTGACCAATCTTTACTTATAGGTACTAATATTATAAAGAGGAAAGATTTGATTGTTTGTTTGCATTGAATAGGCTCCGAAACTACTGGACCAATTTCAAAAATTCTTTCACCAGTAGAAAGCTACATTTATCAGGGAGTGACATAGGCTATAACTTATCCCGAACTTCACGCGGACGAAGTCGCGGGCAAAAAAGCTAGTGTTTTATAAAGTTTCACAATGAAGCTATGCTTTTTATAACACTTGGTAACCTCTTTCATAGGTTGTGTACAAATACCTAAGTATCTAAGTATATAAAATAAATGTCGATTTTATTAAAATAGAAAAGTAATATACCTACTTCCGAGTACAGAAAATGGGCATATAATTTCTTAATAAAAAAAATTTTAAGGTAGGTATTTATCGCCAATTTTCATAATTATATTACAGAGGTCAGGTGCAGAAAAATTTAGTGAGAGACAACCTTAAATATCAACCCTTTTTAACAGAAAAAAAATCTGCTGGCCGACATAATATTTTTTTTTATTGCCCAAAAATCCAGAACAATGCGAGGAATGCCCGAATAAGGACAGCTGCAATTAATAATAAGAGCGTATAAATCTCGGATATTTGGGGGTTAGGGCCGAAAAAAGTATTATTGTGTCCCATTTTTGTGGGTTTGTTCCATCATGGCCTTTCAGTAATTTTCCTAATAGCGGCCGATGATAATTGTTTGACTATCAGCCAATTTCAAAAGGGTATTTTTTTAAATTTATGACACAATAAATTATAGCTGTCATTGTCAAAGTAAAGAAGAAGAAAAGAGACAGCTTAGGACTTAATTTTTCTCTAAAATTACTATTTGATTCAATGTTGATCTTATTTTTTTACGTTAAATTACTAGTGAAACCCGCGCAACTTCGTTTGCGTATATTTATTTATGCACAGTGGTGCCACCTATATCAGACTTTTGATGAAATCCTGCGGGAATCGTGTACTTTTCGGGATAAAACCCTATTGTTAATCCAAGTTGTCACTTGGTTTGGTGGTTGTCAATTGGCTGATAAGCTACCTACGTACCAAATATCTTAAATATATATACCTATAGTCAAAGTCAAAAATATATATAAATATAGTATTTAATTGGGCTATATTCAACCACAATTAGTAGAGCAATACAGAAATTCCTAATTACAGATTGGAGTGCGTCCAATAGTGTCCATTGCATATTGGTATATATCAGTTAAGCTCTTGGGATTAAATAACGGGAGGAAGTAGGAACAAGCCATTTCATATAAATATGCGTAGATGTCCATTTACCCAAGGGCTGATAAGAATCACGCGATAAACAGTGAATATGACCACGCAAGTTTTATGAGCGGTTAGAGGGGAAATCGTATTTCGGACATTTTTTTAACCGAAAGTAGCTATTTCCGCTGCCATTAGGACGTCTTCTGAAAGCAACAAACATTGGGTAAACACCAGTAGGGTTGCTATAATATATTTTGTGCAAACAGTAGTAAAATATAAATCTACTTGGCTTATAAGAACCTTCTGACCGCTTTTTTATACAGTCGTATTTTCTGGTTTTTACCAAAGTCAAATGTTTTTATTTATATAGGACTGGCAAACTGAGCACTTGCTCTTTTAAAATGGTACTAATAACAATTACAATATAGGTATTGTATTATAGAAAACCGCGGTTCTGTTTAACGTTTTCATTATAAATGAGTTGCTAGGTACAAGAAATGAAATAGGAAGAGCATAGAGAGAAGAAAAAAGGAAAAGAGTTGATCTACCGGATCTCTCACTCACCGAACGAAACGTAACGCATGCTGCTTTATGCTGATATTCTGAGAGGTGGTGGGTACTTCTTTCCTGTCGAGCTCTACCACTTTAGAGCATTTATGGTTAAATAATTAGATATGGGTACAATTAATTACAGTGTAAAAAAAAAATAACCAAAAAGTAAATTAACAATAAAAATGAAACAAACTTAGTAGTAGGTAATATTAAAAATTAAAAATACAGGTGGTCCTTGTTTCAGGGTTCTCAAAACGCTTGCACACCTCGCTGAATGGCGATACAAATTCGTTGAGCGAAGTTATCTATTTTAAATATTTTTCAATAAATCGTATGATTGATGTACTTAAAATCTTGTATAATCTAAGGTCAAAATACAATAGGCTTTGCAAATTATAATATTATGAAGGCCACTACAAAATTCTGGCAACTGATAAACATTTACAGGCCATTGATATTGGTACGATTTGGCACAAAATCAACTTTGAAATCTGAATAGAAATCCTTGGCTACATTTACAACCTGAAGGATATTATGAGCAATAACAGTTCTTATCTACTCGATTTAGTCCAATCTATAGACTATAATAATATAATTAGATATGGATAAAATATCTATCGTTAATACATAAAGGCAATAATATTAAGATCTAAATGTTAATTTGGTCACATTATCTCAAAAGTTAAGTAAATTAATCATTATCTTCTAAAATAACTTTTAGAATTGGCCTTTACTAAGCAAATAGCTATAATTTTTTTGTTAGTAAATCTTATGTGATTTTCAATTCCACAAAATTTTATAATCCTCATTTGTCATTTTAAATATTATTGTCTATCAATAGGCTTTATATGCGCATACACGTTTAGGATGTTAGGTTGATGTAACAATTTATTATGTTGTGTGACATCTTAGACCGGAGTTCACCAACTTATGTTTAAATTTTAAACAGATGTTTAGACCCTAACCGGCTGTTTAACCAAATTTTGCTGTTCACCGTGCACTAAACATTGGTTAAGTGTCGTAACCGTCTGTTTAATTTAATGGACGGAATAGACGTAGTTTAAACGTCGGTTATTTGAGTGACGTGACCTGACGTGAGTTGTATTTCACTATATCACTGAATTTATTGAGTGCACAGCCTAGATAACACCATTTAATCATTATTAACAAAGTCACAACAGTAGGATAGGCATATTCAAAGTATTTCAAACATAAAAACGATCAACAAACACGGATATAAAGTAACATGTACGTAAATATTTAGAAACTGGATGTGGCATCATGTATCGTTGAGCTGTTATTATAATTTTAATAATTATGATATTTATGTGGTTGATATGATAGTATAATATATTTGCATATAATGTAAGTAAGTATTCATATTATTTACGTAGTGATTTAAAATTTAAATAAAACCAAAATACATTTTAGTTTTATTTATATTTAAAATATTTATTTACATTCGTTTATACATATAAACGCAGTGCAACGTAGACTTTTTATTTTCTACTAAATCTCGATACTTTAAAACCCATCTCCATAACTGATACTTTTATATTACATATGTATGTAATATGTTATTAAATTATATATTACAACATTACAAAAATAACTTCGAGGTGAAAAATGTGGTAAAATAAAAATATAAACATCTGGCCACATCAAGCGAAACTAAATCTATGGGCCACATTTTGACTATTGACTGCTGACAGTGCTGACTGATTAGACTTTGACAATAGAAAAAGGATGTTTAATAAGAAAGACGTTCCCATTACGGACATGGTATTACCTTAACAGATTTTGAATTTTGTAGTTTAATAACAAAACCATACCATTTGTAGATGCCGTTCGGGTAAAGACAAAAGTATGGAGGTACACTGCCATCTTTACAAAGTAGTATTAAACTATTCATTCTTTTTCGGCTCATTCATTCAAAAACGTTTGGTTAGTTAACCGCCAGATAAAATTGAACGGAGAACATTAAAAAAACGCAGCTTGTTTATACAACGATTAAAATATAACCGTGCGGTTACGTAAACATTGGTTATGTTGTAGTTGGCGAACTTCTGTTGTATTACAATTAAAAAAATAATCTGTGACTTCCCCAGGCGTTACTGTGCTACATGGACAGTGGTGATCACTTATCTTCAGGTAACCCGCATGCTCATTTTCCAACCTCTCATAGAAATGAAAAAAAAAATGTTATAAAATTCTATACTTATACTTCAAAAAGAAGAAAAAAATACATTGTTTCCTTTTTCGATCATAAAAGAAAAAGTCATTGAGATATAGGTCACTTCATAAAAACCATATTTTCCTTATCAATCCGATATTTCTATAGGCTGGTTTGAAATAAATAAAACGGGGAGTTCTTTTTACGGCGTTGTCCTATTACGATCTCCACATCACATAATATAAGCCATAAAGTGGCCTCAATGTATTCAGGTTTCTTTTCTTATTAACTTTTATAATATACTTTACATTTCTATCAGTATTCGAAGGGAAAATGTGGACGATAAATAAATGTATTACTATAATTCTAAATAATAATATGCGAGAACAAAAAAGGAAATGCATTAAAAAAAAATAGTTTCGAACGTGGCTTGGTTAGCTTCTGTATAGAAGATACGTCCCTCAGTCATGAAGATGCGACGAATAATAGTAGATTTTACAACAAGTGCACAAAACGAATCATTTCTATCCGAGACTTTTAGCAGCCCGAGCCGAAGGCGAGGGCTGATAGTAATGTCGAGGATAGAAATGGTTTTGTGGACGAGTTATAAACTCTGCTTTTCACTTCGATTGCGAGGAAATAAATAAATAAACGCACGAAAAACAAGACCTGTTTCCCCTTTCCCGCCGCTTTTTTTTTAAATCTTACGACATTGAAATTAGGCTTGGGCTACAGACCTATACAGCCTACTATTAAATTAATTTTGTAATAAAATAATTTTCTTAAATTAATTAAATAACCTACCGTACTGTAATTTAAAATTTAATATCTTTTATGACTTAAAAAACACATTAGGCAAATAAATTAAAGTAAATATTATAAAATAACAAATTCTATCTCTGAACTTTTTGTTGTGTTTGGCTGTATGGCTTATTTCCTTTGCCTTAATATAGATACATTTATGAGTAGATACTTTTTTGCCCTTGTGCACAAAATTCGATTTTGTGCAGCCTATATCCTGCGCAAATAAGCATTTTCTGAGCATGAGAAGTGAAAATAGTACATTTCATTACAAGTGCGGAAAGTCTGTCATTGCAGAGTTCCGACAAATGTCGACCCGAGCCGAGGCGCAGCCGAAGGTGAGGGTTGACAGTCGGAACAAGTTGCAATGACGGTTCCGCACGTGTACTGAACGACTATTTTTAATACAGTTGCGAAAAAATTAAGCAATTTGATAAAATAATAAAAACACAATAAACTCAACTAACTAATCATTTATTTCTTATAATAGTTATAATTCACATATACATTGAAATTGGTACAGTTTTTTAAATTAACTGAGGAAGTTTTAGGTTGCGTATTTACTGGTTGAGACAAACTATTATTAATTTCGTATGATTGTTCATGTATATTTGTCAAAGGTGTTAAACAATGGCGTTTGCTAGTTGATGGAATTGGATCTGATGAATTATCATTATCAACGAAGGTAGATGGACGAACGTTCTCTTCAGTATTGTCATGTGAAGGAGACGGACTGGACTTTAAATTAATGGATTGTGTGATTTTTTTCCCAGTTTCTAGTTTGTTGTTTAATGAATCACCAATATAGCCTTCCGCAACTTTGTCTGACTTCCAACCTCCTAGTCGCTTTAAGGACGTCAAATTGGCTCCTGAATCTGCCAATAATGTAGCAGAGGTCCTCCTGAAGCTGTGCCCAGTATAATACTCAGCATCCGGCAGACCAAGAAACGTAGCTATTTCTTTTGGCATATTACCAAATTTGTTTATCCCGATTGCTTGAGCTGTACACTTCCCTTTTTGATAAGGAAAAAACGGTCGGTTTTTGCTTTTTGGGCCCGCTGATTCATATATTTTTGCACTATTCTAAGAAAATCTCCTTCAACAACAAAGCTTCTCGGTGTCTTATTTTTTGTATTCGGAATCTTGATTAGTAGCATTTTACCATGGGTTTCAATATCTTTTAAAGTAATATTGGCTAACTCCTCTCTGCGGCAAGCTCCAATAACGCCAAAAATCAGCGCAACCTACAAAAAAAAAGGGATTTGATAAATATTTTTTAAAATAATATATTGACTGTATTTTGCGATTTCGTAAACTGAATACTAAAGAAAAATATAAGTATTTATTAATAAATTACCTTTGTGACTAAATAACGATCATCGGGAGCTTCGTTCTAAAACCTTTCCACTTCATTCGATGTTAATATTTTTGACTCTTTAGTTGTAAAACCGTCTGATTGTCGTTTTAAGAAAGCTTTTAGTTTTCGGTATTCACTTATATCCACGTTGTTCCTTATTTTCAGTATACTTTTTATCATCGAAAACCTCGACCATAACGTAGAAGGTTTTAATTTTGCTGAGAGTTCGGAAAAGTATGCCAACATAACATTTTCTGAAAAACTATTTGCTTTTTTCTCTTCTCTCTACACAATGAATTCGTCGTATGTAGCGACTTTTTGATTTTTCCGGTAAAGTGTTCTCCGAAGCATTTTGTGCAATTATACTGAGTTCCGGTGGTGTTAATTCAAATAAAATATCGTCGAAATTACTCATTTTGCGCAACAAACTAAAAAATAATTTTTAATACAGTTGCTCAAAAAGTGACGTATTGCAGGGACGTTTAGCGTTCGGAAAGTGGGCTATTACACACGCGTGCTTTTTCTTTACCTTTTCCGCACTCGTGCGTTCTCTTTCCCAACTGTCAAAATTAATGTCTATTAAAAAGAAAAACTCAACCACGAAGTTTTTATTAAAAAAAAAATCATAGAAGATTTTATGACTCATGCAAATATTTATAAAAAGAAGCTACTAATTTGTTTCAATATCAGATTTAATGATTTGATTCAATGAGTTAGGTTAGGTTTCATTTCATTTCATCTCATTAAATTTCATTTTCATTTCATATCAATAAAAATATTCTACTGAAGACTTGGCTGTATGGGCATAGTTCCCTTTGCCTACCCAGAATGGGTGAAGAAAACAAAAAAAATCTCTGCTTGTATTCTTTTACGGTTGGCGCCATTTTCCAAAAATTTTCTTTGCGAGTTTAGTTGTTTGTTGCACAAAATGAGTAATTAAATTGCTTAATTTTTTTGCAACTGTATTAAAAATAGTCGTTCAGTACACGTGCGGAACCGTCATTGCAACTTGTTCTGACTGTCAACCCTCACCTTCGGCTGCGCTTCGGCTCGGGTCGACATTTGTCGGAACTCTTTGCAATGACAGACTTTCCGCACTTGTAATGAAATGTACTATTCTCTCGGTGTACATAGCAAAGCTAATATTATTATGTCATGTTTTTTTGTTACACACATTACAAATTTCAATTTTATTGACTAAAAACGAACTTACTTGTTAGCCTCGTTTTTAGTCAATAATAATACAATTACAATTTATTATTTTAAATATTGTTAGAAACGGCTATAATAAGCTAGCGAGCATCGCTCAACAGTCAATAGATCGCATAATTTTATGATAAAATTTTTGCATTGGATCCATTGGGCTCATGGAGCCGGAAATAACTGGGGACTTAATGTTGGCAAGGATAGTAAGCCGATATTGATATGTATGTGCCTATTCATTTCAACTGGATTCAAAATGGATACAAACTGTAGACGAACGAATTGGCTCCATTTTCGAATACTACCGCTAGAAATTTTGTATGAAAAAAATATTTCCGATTGAAAAATTCGATGTGATTTTTTTTAACCCGTCGCGCGCGTTCGTGGGTCCAGTTACGAACAAAATGCGTTCTACGGTTAGATCACATCGCGCGCGAGGGTTCAGGGCTCAGACATTTGTAGCTAGACTTGCGGTCTTAAGCTACTACAACGGTCAGTTACGAAAGTGGAAATTTACAGTGTCTGAAAATGAAAATGTTTATTTGACAAAATTAGGCTTTCACATCACTTTTTATTCGCGCTACGCCGCGAGGCATTTCGAGGCGCAGTGCTGCATGGTGCAACGTATTCTGAATTCTTACAATGAAATGTATATCTTTTCGTGTATTAAATAAAGTATATTTTTGAGGCGCTCTATTAAAATGTGCGCGCAGTGTCGCGCCGCGTCGCGTCTCGGTGTGATTTGACCCTAAGACAACACTCTTACCAATAGCTTCACCCATTGGTATTCGTGTCTCTAACATCATGTAAACATGAATTAAAATTTAGTTGCTTATTGATTTTCGTCACAACTCGTAACTCTGTCTTTGTGTAAAGTCAAAATTAGGTGTATAAAAGCTATAACGCTGTGTTAGTACCTTTGCTCCGTAGGCAAGCCTCGAGGGCGGTACTTAAATCTTGTCTAAAATTGGCCGGACCATAAATTTCTCTTAACGTTCGACGAAACGTTCCTACACAATAGAAGTGAAACGTTGTCGGAGGGTAGACAGCGTTTGCCGGTTTAATGTCGGGAAAAACGAATGCTTTATGGCCAGTAGCATGTTAACACCCTAAACGGCTAGTTCCCGATTTTATTGATACCTTTTTTAATGTACCTATGGGTCAAGGAACCTGTCAGTACACTAAACTTTAATATTTCCAACCTCAAATAAATTATGGGCATGATAACAAATACTTTTCGGGAATAATAATTTAACTGAATGACCGCAAAACCAAATGGCGAACGGGGTAGAGATGTGATTTCAAGTCGATATTCTATGTCCATATATGGTGGTCCAGTTACGGAGCTACCATAGTTGATTTCATTTCTTTTCTATTATCTTTTTCCATTATAAATCCAAGAGAAAAAGAGTTTACAATATCATAATTACGTTTCTACTTTATAAAAATCAATGAATAGTAACAATGAGCAGATAATTTAATACATTCACTCTGAAATCCGATAATTCTAAAAAGCCATGTGCTTACATTCCTGTGCCGCGTAATTCACTTCAGATGACGTCCTTGGAAACGGTTCCTTTCTTTGTAAGAGAGCTAATCTCTCACGCATGTTGGATCATTCATTGAGATAATAAAGTATTCACGATACTTGATAAGCTCCGCATTATTTCAAGTTTTGTTTCATTCCATGAAAATTGTATTGTAGAAATTTTCTTTGAACACCTTGTTATGTCGTAATTGTGGCGATATAAAGAGTTTATAACAAAATGACAAATTATTTTGTTCATATTATTAAGTACCTATTATGTTAATGAATTTCATTTGCTAGATTTGCAGGGGAGTATTGCACTTTCCATCAAGTTGCCTGTCTGTTGTGTGTTATAAAAAATATTATAATTGTTTCATAATTAAAAGATAATTATGATTGTTTAACAAATTCAAAGTTTAAAATATCTACGTAGGTATATAAATTTCAGTATGTGCCACAAAAATGGGGTGCTAATGTCCAAGTAGATAAAAAGCTATAAAAGAATATTAGGGCTTGGTAAAAAAGAATAGTTTCAATAAATTAATGCTGGAAACAATAATAAAACTACAAATACTGATTTCGCTAAAAGAACAAATCCTATTACTAACAAAACTGTCTCTGCATCGCAAAAAATGGAATAATTCCATTAAAACGCAAGAATATTATTGAATGAAAACTGTAGGAGGTTTGCAAAGATATTCAATTTCGAGGTATTATATATTCAGTAGCAAAATGGCGAGCTTGCAGAGAATGCCGTTTCTGGATCATCGCCTTATCGCTTGGCAAATTGATTTTTTTTTTCTTTCACAATACTTTCAATACCCATTACTGTCCAATAGACAGACGTCCTGTACCTTTATTCGTATCCATCAGTGTCTTCTTGGTAGATTATAATAGTCGTGTTTTACACTTTCTACCTACGCTGCATTTGAAAAAACATCTGCGATGCAAATAGGATAATTTTAGGAAACATTTCGTTCGCTCCTAACATAATTGTTAACAGGCAGTGTAGACTAAATTAGCAACGTGGCATTTCGCCATTCAACAATTTCGTATAATACAAATGCTTTAACGTCGATTGGTACGAAAAAAGGGCTTCGGACGACGGTCTACAAGCTCTTTCAGATATTCCAATGAGCTCAATCGAAAATTGCTTACTTTTGTATTTTCAGTGTGATGCCTCTTACATTGGTTGAATTTTCATTAAGTTTATTGTATTTTTGTATTTGATGTTGTGATGATATTCTTGAACGAAGACTGCTGCATATTTTATAAAAGTAGCCGATGTTACACTTCAGACACGTAAAATACAATCATTTCATTTCGTTTAAAAATATTTTTTGACGAGGTTCAAGGAAGGAATTCTTGTCGCAGGGCGGAAGGTTAGCATGATGCTCGTTTCTGCATAGGCCCTTTCACTTCACCACCCCAGACGAGATAGGTGTATCCCATTAGCCCTCTCTAGCGCCGAAAAAATTCCTGGGGGGGTCGCTAGAGGGGGTGCTACGACAGGATTCCATTCCAACAACATCTCGAAAGAAGGACTAACATACAAACTAACAATAATTATAATATAATACTAGTACTTAACATATTTAATCATTAGTTAGAATAGTTATTGGACCTCTATTAGAGTTAAGTCATCTTTAATCATTATTTAGTCGGTTTTGCGACAGTCTAAACATAGCTTTGTCACCCAACTTGACCTTCAAAAGCCGACCCGTTTGTTATTGAATCTAGTACCTTTGTTTTGCATAGTCTTATCAACTAATCGAGCTACCCTATCATTCTGTTTGCCAAGTTGCCAAGTGATCAATTTCTAGCATCAGAATTCAGATTTGTCAAAGTAATTACTTTTGCAAACGAATTTATAACAAAATCAAAATTGCTTTATTCTGTGGGTCATTGCGGCACTTAAACACGCCTCTTAGGGTGACAAATCTACATCGAGCTATGCTGCGCTGTACTGCGCTGTGCTGTGCTGTGTTTCTTAAGCTACGTTTTTTTAACAATCAACATCAAGCTGTGCTGCGCTGTGCTATGCTGCGCTGTGCTGCGCTTTGTGCTTAGCTCAGTATTAAAAGTAATCAGCAGCTCGTGTAGTCGTTTATCTCGTCAAAAATTACTTTATTTTCAAAAAAACGTAAACATTATGACATAGTTGAATCCGATGAAGATGAAAGTAAAGAAGAAGTTTTGACAGACAGTTGTATTGTGACAGTAGACCTAGCACAGCTCGAAACAGCGCAGCATGGCAGAGTTCCATAAAAAACATAGCACAGTTCGGCACAGCGCGGCTCAGCTAGCGCGCCTCGCTCGAGACTGTTGCGTTTTTAAACAGAGCGTAGCCTCACACAGCGCAGCACAGCATGGTTTGTTTGTATCCTCATTAAAATATTAGACGAGCGAGTTGACCAAACATAGCACAGCGCAGAACAGCGCAGCATAGCTCGATGTAGATTTGTCACCCTTAGAATGTTTTTTTATATCACTACTAGCTTTTTTGCTCGCGACCTCGTCCGCGTGAAGTTCCGGACCCGTTCCCGTGGGAACCACATTGAATTTCGGGAAAAGCTATAGCCTATGTCACTCCCTGATAATGTAGCTTTCTACTGGTGAAAGAATTTTTGAGATCGGGCCAGTAGTTTCGGAGCCTATTCAATGCAAACAAACAAACCAACAAACAAACAATAAAATCTTTCCTCTTTATAATATTAGTATAGATAGTGGTAGACGAGCATTTGGTCGCCTGATGGTAAGCGATCACCGCAGTCTGAGTTGCGCTGTCGACCCTATAAGAACTTCTTCACACTCTTTTTGAAGAACCCCTGCTAAACCAGGGAAAACTTTTACAAGCAGTGCCTTCCTACAACTTTAGGATTCGCGTTCATTTAGGTGTTTATATTTAATCTACCCGCACTTCGGAATGATATGTTCATAAGAAAAAATGCCATAAATTTTTCAATTGCCATACAATTAATTCAATATTTAATTTTATTGATTACAATGAAAGTACGTAACGAAAATTTATTCATATTATTACTAGCTATTACTCGCAGCTTTGCCTTTAGCAAACAAGCTGGACTACCGATGGTAAATGTACCGTGGCCTATGGATGGACACTTGCAACACCATAGGTAACACTCGTTAACATACGCCCATATTTGGAATTTCAATAGTACCTATTTTATACGTTCTACATAGGTCATTCATAATAAAATGACGCGATCCGTGCCAACTGTCATCTGCAGTAGGGATGTACTAAATTTTAGACTGCTCGACACTCGCGATGTTACGTCACAGTCCATATTAAGCAGAATTAATTGCAGTTTGAATTGGTTTTGACGCAGATAAAAACTACTTAAAGTATGTACTACCAGATAGATAACACTATTGTCCTTGTTCCTATGAGAAGTTTGAAAAAATTGTGATTCATAGTTTATTTATAGCGTAGGCTAAGTCCATCCACGGTACATTTACCATCGGTAGTCCAGCTTGTTTGCCACACTTTTAGAAAAAGCAACTGAAAAAATACTTTTATTTATTTATTCTTTATTGCACGATTGAGAGTACAATTGGCGAACTTAATGCCTAAAGGCATTCTGTACCACTTAAACTTTCTTGATCTTTTAAAATTATTCTATTAGTAAAAAGTACAGTCATAAAAGTTATTCAAAAAACTCAGGGCACTCGATTTTGAATTGAAAAGGTACTCAAGTGGTATTCTACAAACCTACTTGTGAACCCCTTTCTCATTTCAGAATATTCACCATGTAAAAAAAAACGTACCAAAAGAGTATAAAAATATCACCAAAAAATGGTTGTAATCTTTTTGCATACATGCTATGCCGCATTGTTGCCTCTCCAAAAAAGTTGAAATTAAAAACTACAGAACAACCGCCACGAAATTCATGTATACGCATAGAGAAAAGCAGTGAACATAAAATTAAATATGTTTATAGTAGTTATTCTACGATTATACGTAATTGCACGAAGTTTGCTAACTTTATTTTTCGAAAATAGAATAAGAAAACACAACACGCGGGTAGCTAAACACATATACAGCCTGATACTGCTAAATTATGAAAAAACTTTCTTATGCACTTTTACTTCTCGACGTAATCCTAGTTTTCTAATCTGTTAGGATTGATGCAGTCCACCACCCAAATTATTTTAGCATGGAGTGAAAATGTTCATAACTTTTTATTGTGTATGCTCAGGAAAGTGCTTGGTAAAGCGAGTAAGTTATTACTAGAAAAATATGGATCTACCTAATTTTTTTTAAAGATATTGCATAGCTTTTGTCGCGGCTTTGAGCTCGGCGACCGAATCAAGAAATTCCGTAACGAAAAAACCTAACATAACTCCGATAAAATTAATAAACAGAGTTCAACCTTAATTGAATGCAATAAGACTCAAAATTCAATCACTGGTTAACAGAGTCCTCTATGAGGGAAGAGCGGTAACAATTAAATTTAAATGGTTAAATATAACACTGGTTAACAGAGTCCTCTATGAGGGAATAGCGGTATTATCTCGTTAAAATTTGCGTATTGAATTTTAAAATAAAACTCTCTCTGGAGGACTCTGTTAACCAGTGGTAAATTTTATCGGTTATATTTTGTATGCATTAAATTGCGTCTTATTTTGTGAAAAAAAAACTGCATAAATAAACAGTAAATAAATAATTATAATTGCACAAGTTGATAAAAAATGCTATGCAATAGCTTTACCGCGGCAGTCCCCGAGTGCCACACGTTTTTTTATTTGAATTAGGAACCAGTAGGTTAATTTTAAACCTAACCCACTGGACTATTACGACTCAAACTCAAATAAACTTTCTTATGCACAATTCATGTAAATGCAGTTCGTTCGTCAGCTGTTGTCGGAACTAAGAACTACGGTTCATTAAGTATCGTCTTGTTCATTAAGACTGTCATTCAACGTCCTGAAAGTTTTAATTGAAAGATTTCAGTATTTTCGGAGTTTGCCAGACGAATTGGCGATTCATGCTACACTTCGTCATGTACCTTCGTCAAACGAGCAGAAATAATGAGGAAAAAAAGAATAAAAAATTTAAAGACTAAAATCACTTAATCTATAAATCACATTATTAAAATACTAAATGGAATTTAGCTTAAGTGGTAGAGAATTTTTAATATGAGTTAATTTCATGAGATTTATTGTATTAAAAACTTCTTGGAAAATCCCACGGGAACGCTAATACTGCGGGCTTCCGCGTGTAAAATTGATGACCAAATTGATATCTATAAAACACAAAAAAAATTGTTTAATTTTTAGTTATGTATATTTAGGTAGGTAAAACCCAAAAATAAGACAAATCTAAAATGATCATTAATGTTTCTCTTGCGCGAGTACTGAATCCGTGGCCATCGATACCGAAGGTAATAGTAGTAGTAACTAAACCATTAACCTAATAAGGTCGTAAAATGGGAAAATGTTCGAAAAGCGTTACATGGTTAAAGATAGTGTTTATTATTAGGCGAAGTGTTAAACCTAAAATAACTTTTTAAAAGGTCACAGGTAATATAACTCTACGTGGTTAGTACAGGGTCGGAAATGCGCATGTAGTGCCCTTTATTACGTCTATTTAGAACAACGGTAGCCGGCACAAAGGCGTTCGCATGTCACAAAATAGACCTTAGAATTACGTTTGTAAAATACTAAAATAATCTACTAGCTGTGCTCGGGGCTTCGCTCGGAGTAATGGAGAAATTAAAATTAAAAAGGTACTAACAGTGAATTTTTCTTCTCCTTCTTTCTTAATTAATGGCGTTTCTGTCGTGTCTTAACGACACATAGACAATTTCGCCAATGTCAAATATTTTAAATGAACTTTTTAACAAAAAAAGTACAAAAAAGGGAAACGTGGTACGGTGACAATCCGAGGTCGCTATCTTGACGACCTTCGTTGATAAGGCGGCGAAAATCATTTTTATTGTCAACTAGCTGTCCGCGGTGTTACCCGCGTTTAATTTTTTGCCGAATTTTTTGCCGCTAATAGATGGCGCTGCTGTGCAAAAAAGTTTTTTTATGCACAGCAGCGCCATCTATATCAGATTTTTGATCAAATTCTACACGAGAATCGTGAACTTTTCGGTATAAAATTTACCCTATGTCACAGAATTCATAATAGTACTAACGTACATAATGTGTTAATCCAAGGTATCAGCTACCTACGTACCAAATATCTTAAAAATTTGCTAACAAACATACACACAAACTTTCCCCTTTATAATATTAGTAGAATTATTATATTTATGGATGTAATTGTCAAACTAAAGAAGAAAAAATGAGATAAGTAACTGGAAATTTAATGTGAAATGAAATATAAAATGCGTTCGACTGTACGTGAATCAAATGTAAAAAAAAACATATTTATTTATCTATAAAAACTTTGATTATTATGGTCTTTATTTTATATCGTAAATCTTAAATATATTTTTAAGGGTATAGGTAGTAAGTAGATGTCTAAGTAAATCGCTTCTATCAAATCCAACTTTCAAGCTCATGTAAACGAAGAAAGGTTTGTACTCAAAGAATTCTTCCAAATCTTCACAATATTGTCACAAAAATAACCTTTGCATTACACAAGATATTTTCAATGTACGTTTTATTAAAATAAAAGTGGGATAAGCCTGCAATCTAACGGGGCTTACGTGACTACGTTGCCAGCTTCGTGTTGGCATTTTGCATTAGCACGATAGAGACCTACATTTTTATTGTTATATGGAATGTTTTTATTATAATATTATATTATCGTAGTGGTCATTGCCCTCTTACTTTGTAACATCTTGTGTTTACATAAAAGGATCGAAGCGAAATTAATTTAGGGTTTCAATGGTCAATTTGATTGTTGCATTTAAGTTTCGGTAATATTTCTCGATACAAACCCGGAACAGTTATTATAAAAAATAATTTTAGGTTTCAAAAAATACTAAATTAAATAATATCCAAATTAAAAGTACTAATAATTTTAAAATAAAAACAAAGTAACATTATATTTGTGCATTTTGCACTTACGTACAAAATACTGGCGAAACACAGGCGCAGCAAAATTATTATGTATTATTTTACTCAATTATCTTTGTCTATATACCAAAAATCGTCCTACCTATGTCACCTTCGTGATAATATTATCTCCTTTCCGCACGGCTCGTCTCCGATTCGGTAGAGTACGGTTCTTATTTCGAGAGAACCCGCACAATGTTGATGACATTTCCAATCTAAATCTAATCATCTTCAATCATAAACTACGAAAGTTTAACTGTTCTAATAACTTGGTACATACAATTAAGAGCAGACTTTAATTGGAAATCTTGAAACATAGTTTAAATGATTTTGTACCAAAATCAAGGTGTTTGCGTGAACTCTGCGAATTCGGTTATTCCGTAAATTGGATATATTCTTTGATAACTGATAAATTAATTGAGAATTCGGAATGTTTTGAATGCCAACAGTGAATACTGCGGAGAGGTCGGAAGGCGTATAAGTTAGAACTTTATCAGAAATGCCACTATGTCGTAGATTGACGGCGTGAGCATTTCGTTTAGTGAATTAGTTTTGGAAGCCTAAGAGCCACAGCACACGGCGTATTTTATACGCGCAGAGGACGCGCGTTTCGTGCTACATTGAGCTCTTTGTATGTTAGACGTCACGATGGCATGATTGCAATACCGCCTTGGATGACGATACGCGCGTCATCTACTCGTTTAAAATACGCCGAGTGCTGTGGCTCTAACTTCTGTCTTGTTCTTTTTCTCCTTAATTCCGTATAATGCATTAGTTAGTAGGTCTCCTGAACATCAGGGGCCGATTTTTTTTTTTGATTTGTCCGAGTAATTTCATAGCATTTTTAAAGAAAAAATTATATTACCTTAAGATTTAAATATGGAAATAAAATTAAAATGCGTTTTAGAAACTGGAATGTTAGAGTAACACGAAAATTGTTTAAATATAATATAGTTTGCATTTATAGTTTATATCTATATCTATACTAATATTATACACAGTACGCAAGAATACGCATGTATACGCCACAGTATGCCAGAGTACGCCAAAAGACTGAGGGTGACTGACATATCAACGCACAGCCCAAATCGCTGGGGCTAGAGACTTCAAATTTGGCACATAGGTTCCTTATGAGGTCTAGGGGTGCACTAAGAAAGGATTTTTCAAAATTCACCCCCAAGGGGATGAAACGGGGGTCTAAAGTTTGTATAGAGAAAAAAGATTAGTCAGACCATTTTATTTGAAACTTCGTAGGAGTACTACTGGCGGTAAATGAGTAACTACGTGTTTCAGGATTTTTCTAAATTCAACCCCTAAGAGGGGGAAATGGGGTGACAAAACGTGAAAAAAGAAATGGGGTAAAATAAAATGTAAAAAATATGGTATAAAGTGGGTTGAGAGTTTGTATACAATAAAGCAGACCGGACCGACCGGACCGGATCGGACTAGATATCATACTAATATTATAAATGAGAAAGTGAGTTTGTGTTTGTTACCTATTCCTTTATGGCTTGACTAAGCAGCCGATCATTATGAAAATTTTTACGCGGGCGAAGCCGCAGGCAACAGCTAGTATATAGTAATTATATTAACCAGGTTTGAAATGGTAGGTATAATTTTTTTTGTGTTCATTGCGATTTATGAGTCTCGAAATGAAACCAAGTTCTAAACAAACTATAACATGGTCATAGTTTTAATAAAACTTTAGCAATACACACTAGAAGTCATGACAAAAGCCAATAGTAAGTTAATTCCCTGCAGTGTAAAATATTGATGGAGTGGTCTTCAAAAGTGAAGAGGGTAAGATCACACCCTTGGATCCATTGGGAAATTTGCTTTATGTAATATAATTACTGTATAATACATATTGTACTATATGTATGTTTATAGAACAAACATAATAAATATAAAAAAATAAACAATTTCATAATATTTCATAAAATCACTTCATACAAATTCAATTTCGTTACCTTAAGGTTGCTTTGAAAAGATTGCTATTGGCAATAAGGCCGCCTTGTTGCCATTACACTTTGTTAATTTTCAATATTCACTGTATTATTATTATTTTTTTCAATTCATTCAGATTGAGCTAGCCCCAAAGTAAGTTCGAGACTTGTGTTATGGGATTACTAATTCAACGATATTATATTTTATAACAAATACATATATAGATAAACATCCAAGACACGAGGCCAATCAGAAAAAGTTCGTTTTTCATCATGACCCGACCGGGGATCGAACCCGGGACCTCCTGGGTGGCGGTCTGGCGTGGTAACCATTACGCCACGGAGGTCGTCAAATTCTTGTGTGTACCTATTGCAAATAAAGCATACTTATTTATTTTTATTTATTGCAAGATTGAGAGTACAATTGGAGAAAATGCCATTTTCAATCTAATAATCCAGTTATACATTATATACCTAAAAGCCTAACTTAGCTTTAAGATTAGGTCCAGGTTGCAAAAACAGACAAGAAACAGCTAATCAATTTCCCCTACATCTTACCTACTAAGTGGTTATTCACACGCGTGAAAACCCCGATGTTACAAGACACATGTGGCAAAAACGAGTTCCACTTTTTTTATGACGCTGTAGAGATAAGTATTGCGGAACTTTTGATACTCTTGCTTTCCTAGCATGTCGTAAAAAGTGTCTAATGAGATTGGATACATGGTTGTGTACGTGGTGGATTAGCCACCTTTATTTTATACCAGTAAGGTGGCAAAAGAGCATACGGCACTCCTGATGGCAAGCAGTCATCGCAGCCTATGAACGCTTGCAATACCGGGTATCTCTCGCGCGTTGCCTACCCTGTAGAAAGTGGAGCTCTGGAGACCTTACTCACCGTAGGAACACATCATAGCCGGGACCAATGCTATTTGGCTACGATCTTCTGCAAGGTGGAGGTCCTTCCCCAGACGGGCTGCTCCGATTTGTGCGGATTATCTGTGCCCTACTTATCTTAACCTTAAGGTCTGTTTTCACATTTTCTGATAACCTATTTGTTAGCTATATTTACAGGGTTTTCACAGACGTATTTTGATAGAGCCCTTTCAATACTTCCTACTCCATCAAATGTCTTTCTGATTAAATCTGTTGTAAGTTCCAAGACAGCTATAGTCTCTCCCCCGGGACGGCAATAAGCTTCATTGCTCGATTATCAATCTAAGGTCGCCGTTGTTGATTCTGGCTATACAGGAGACACAACTTTGGGAATGTGTGGTGGGCTTGTCCCATTGATATTCCTTTGACAGGCTAACTGGAACTTACCGGCGAGCGGTGACAAGTCTATGAAAAATATTTAGAAAATTGTATCATTCTATCCTACATACATTTCGTTCACGAAAAAAGCAAATTGAGTATATTTTATTTAATACTAGTGAACCCGCGCAACTTCGTTCGCATGTATTTATTTATGCACAGCAGCGCCATCTATATCAGACTATTGATCAAATCCTACGGGAATCGCGTACTTTTCGGGACAAAAAGTACCCCCTATGTGTTAATCCAAGGTATCAGCTACCTACACAACACATATCATAAATATTGGCCAAGGCATTTGAGCGTGAAGAAGTAACAAACATACACATAACTTTCGCCTTTATAATATTATTAGGTTGTAATCTTAATTAATAATTGTAAGCGTGTGATATATTTTGTTATGTTTCTTCGTAATAATTAAATAAAATGTAAATAATCAAATGTCTAGACAATAATCAAATAATAATGCTAACAGAATATAATGATTGGGCTTTTATTATCTATGTAATATGTATATTATTTTCATTAATATAATTGACTAGCTAGAGAGTCGGCCATAGCAACGCAATTTTAGTACTCATGAGAATTTCTACAATCCTTATAACTTTGTCTAAACACAAAGGAAAACTCTGCTGAATTTTAGCTCTCTAGATCCAAATGTTTGATATCTTACCCTCTTATTAATAAACAAAGATTAGCCAAGGTTTAACTAAAACTTGTTTTGTCACTTTCCAACTCCATTTAATTGTCCTTACGTATGACAGTGACAAAACAGGGGCCGTACCACGACCTTTTAACTCTCCTTGAACGATTGTGTCAATGAGAAATCGTGTATTGCGTTGGTTCTCTTACTTCAGCCGTTCTTGTTTTGTTTTAACCGGTCATGGTAGGAGCTTAAACCTTGGCTAATCTTTGTTGACTGCTAAAAATCAACGCACAGCCTAAACCGCTGATTGTGGAGACCTGAAACTTGGAGGTGTTATTTGTATGACGTAGGTATCCGATAAGAAAGGGTTTTTGGAAATTCCCACGGGAAAGCTGGATACACGCAAACGAAGTTGCGCGGGTGTCACTAGTCTAATCTATAGTGCTTTGTCCTGACTGAGAATCAACGCACAACCCAAACCACTGATCGTACAGACCTGAAACTTAGGCGTATTCTTTGTATGCCGTTGTCCGTCCGAATTTTGCTTTCTTTTTTATGCCACAAGCATAGAATAAGTAATAAGCCGAGGTAGAATGGCCACTCTCCGCCCCCCACCGAATCGCGTACCTCAGCCACAGGCGGGCACCGAGGCGGTCACAGTCGCAAAGGTGTGCGTTTAGTGAACGAATGTGTATACGTGTGCGCATACGTTCGCACGTGTACAGACGACATTGGCCTATGTAGTAGAAATAGGTAATTATTTCACGCGCGTTGTATGGAGTGTCCGGGCTGTGCCACAAGGCATGCAAAGAAGCAAGCGCTATCTTGCTCATATAAAATGACGGCACTTGAGATGGAGACTTTATTTTAACTGTTTTTTATTACAAGAATAGACTGATCTACGCGGACGAAGTTGCTGGCAACGGCTAGTTTGAAATAAATAAAGTGAATAATGAGGTTTTTCTTTTCAACAAAATATTTTGTAAAAGCATAAAGTTTGTTGACCCGTTTTTATCTACTTTTAGAAAAGGTTGACTGGTAGAGAATGCTTTTATCATTAATTCCCTCGTACCCTTTCTATTGTGGTCAATAAAGTTAAAATGAAAAGTTCGTCAAATGATATTCTCTTAAAATCCAATTTTGCTTCCAAACAATTGCCACTTTATTGTAAGCTTTTTAACCGCGCTAAGTTAGTTTATTTTCAATTGTAACTCCTAAAATTGAAATTTCTTTCGCCACAGAGAACGTCGGATATAGAGAAATTCGTGAAGATCCGCATTTATCTATATTTCTGTTCACGCTTCGACGGTAGGCACATTATTCGGGTTAACTCGCCGACTGCCTCCTACACTCGAACAATTTATACAAAACTACCGTTGTGTAATAATTTTATAGGAATATTATTATTATGTTTTTTTACAATTTATACTAATACTAAGGAAACCCGCGTCACTTATTGCGTGTATCCCGTTTTCCCGTAGGAATTTCGAAAAATCCTTGTACTTTCCACTCTATCCATACAGAAATTCGTTACCTTAGGGTTGCCTTGAAAGATTGCTTTTTAGCAATAAATCCGCCTTGTTACATATAAACTAGTTTGTAGTTGTAGAGTGTAGTTGTAAGTTTTTATTGTATTTTTTTTATTTTGAGTTTTTTTTATACCACAAAATTGGCAAACAAGCATACGGCCCGCCTGATGGTAAGCATCACCGTAGCCTATAGACGCTTGCAATACCGGGGTATCACTCACGACCTGGAGACCTTACTCACCGTAGGAACATAACATGACTGAGACCCTTCCCTAGACGGGTTGCTCCGATTTGAGCGGATTATCCGCTGTGCCCTACCTCTCTTAAAAGTGTAATGCAAATAAAGAACATTCTGTCTATTACTGAAAACTGATTTAAAATCCGTTGAGTAGTTAAAAAGATGTAAATGAACAAACAGCGGAAGCGACTACTTTTTATACTATGTAATGTTTATAGATTTATCACAAGTATAAAGTACATACTAGTTTGAACGACTTCTATCTATTTAGAGGGCGCTATGTAATTAATCAATTAATTAAAAAAAATCTCTAAAAAATAACTAAAAATACCATTAACTTTTTAATGTCTCTCGAACTGTGAGCTTAATTAAGTAAACTTTTTCGTTATTTTTATGTGTAATTAAATTATATACATTTTGAAAGTTTCCTTTGGCACTATGTAATTTTTTACATCTTTTTAACGACTATAAGTAAAAATGTTTATAACTTAAAACGCAAAAACTTTGCAACAAATTTTGACGATAAACAACGGTTCAGGGACATTTCCTTGTGTACTCTTTGCGCCATGGGCGGCTGTGATCATTAGCATTAACATCAGGTAATCCGCATTCTCGTTAGCCAACCTCTTCCATAAAAGTTGACATAAATTTTCTTAGGAAGAATTAATATAACAGGAAACCTTTTATAACAGGAAAACTCAACATCCTGAAACCTCTACTTTTAAGAGAGGTAGGGCAGGCACAGCGGATAATCCGCTCAAATCGGAGCAGCCTGTCTGGGAAAGGACCTCCACCTTACAGAAGATTGTAGCCAAGTAGCATTGGTCTCGGCCATGTTGTGTTCCTACGGTGTGTAAGGTCTCTAGAACTCCACTTGGGAGGGTTGAGAGGGTTGGCAACGCGTGAGTGATACCTGCGGTATTGCAAGCGTCTATAGGCTACGGTGACGGCTTACGATCAGGCCGACCGTATGCTTGTTTGCCACCTTTGTGGTATAAAAAAAGCCGAAATATTTCTAAAAAATATGATCAAAATCTGAGTTTTTCAAAAATTTCGTTTTTTGTTTCTTAATCACACAAAACTTACTCAACAAATAGTTTTATGTATGAAAATGAAATCTTTTGTTCAGAAATGTGGCCTTCACAGACACGTTCTCTATTCATATTTTACAATCACTTTTTTATCACAGGAAATCGCGTCGAAACGGGGAACAAACGAAACCATGAACTCTACTGAGAATTGTAAGTTCCAATTACATGCATTCCGCCAGCGATTTATTTAAATTTAATTCTATAAGTAATCGCAAGAATTCTCTGAATTTAAGGCTAATTTATAGACAAAAAGTGTCACGAAGAAAATTGCACAATTTCTAGCGGCAGGATTTATTTAAGGGCGGGCAGTAATGCGTTTAACTCGTTTTATTATCTCTGGAGACAAAATAACTGAAATCAAATCTATTGTGCCTTAAATTGAAGTATGTTTATTTTTTTATTGGCAGAATTTTACTTATGCTAAGTTTTATTTTCTAAATGCTTTTAATCTTAACTAGATAGCAGTTCCCGTAGAAATTTTGATAAACAAGGCAGAATTATACAATTTTTTGACGTTCTAACTATTTTTGTCAATTTTATAACCCAAACCAAGCCTCAACTTTCCTTGTTGTCAAAAAACAAAGTTAAATTAGTTATATCTACAAATGAAATAATATTATTTATTGTTACTTTGCATAGGTATGTATATGTACATATACTCTGGCTTATATAAAAATTATCACTACAGGGAAGAGGGGACTCTCCTACTACAGGTTTACGATATTAACTTAGGGCCGATTGTTTGATCAGTAATCAAGTATACTAATGGTTAAAATTTGTAGCAATTTTTAACAAATAGTTAGTTTTTTCAACGAATTTTAACCATTAGTATACTTATTTAACTACTGATCAAACAACGGGGCCTAAGTGTAACGCAATTTAACTGAATATTTTTTAAAGTCAATTTCATGCAATCGAATTTGTACCCAATATTACTGTTATTAGTCACTCAACAACACTGATGTCATCAAAGTAAATATTCACTTAATTTTGAAATAAAGTAAATTGGTTCAGTCTATCAAAAGTTGTGCCTAATACCCGTCAATCTCAACTCAATCATTAACCTGGGCGTAATTAAACTTTAAATAACCAACATTTTAATTTAAATATTGGTAAATTACATTAACATAGAGAAAGGGCGACCTTTAAAATAATAAACCAGCCTTTACGTCTTCACTCACTATAAGGTTTTACCCATAAAATAAGTACATAGGTAGGGTAGTCCATTTTATAAATCAGCGCCATCTAGTGATGAAATTTATTAATTATCCTAAATTTAATAGGAATTTCTTTATTTTCGAAGGCACTAAACTAAATACTATAAAAAACTCTACTGCTTACCTATACATGCAATAATAAAAATAATTTTTAATTAAAGATTGTTCTTGTTACTTCTTATTGATGAAAATATAATGATAATAAATGTTTGTTAGCGTTGGGCTCGACGGAAAAATTATGAGAAAAGTCGAATTAGAAAAAAAAATATACTTGTGAGCTGTGAGTTAATGACAGCTAGAATAATAACAGCACGAGAATAAAAGAAACGATTTTGATAAACAATTAAAAACAAACCAGTTTTCCCAAATAATATTAGAGAAAATATATTTCAACAAAAGCAAAATTCTATTTAAGACGTTGAAAAGAAAAGTTGCAATGAACATTTTTGCTAAGCATTATTATTTTCCTTGAGGAAATCACGACAGCGATTTGTTGTGAAGAAAACGGAAACTATTTTATACTTTTCGAAAAGTATTTTATAATACTTATACTGTGTATATTTTCAGTTAAAAATTAACTTACCATGAGACTAGGTGATACTGATGACAAATGTTTTTAAACACCTGAAATAAAAGACAAATACATTTTATTTTTATAATTTTATCTTATGCCATAGTGTGGACGCAGCGCTGTTTTGTTTCTCCATTGATCGTGGCGAGCACGAGTTGAATGCTCGGTTCGTGCGAGTAGTGTGCACGATTCGTGTGCGCAAGGCGTCCACACTATGGGAAAGTTACGTTACAGCAGCAGGCTGTACCCGGCATTATTATAAAAGAATATCTTTCTAGGGTTAACAAAAAACGTCAGTACCATGAAGTACTTTCTGACATAATAATTATGATCGGTTTGGAAATAATTATGTAAGTTCCTTGACAATGTTAGATATATTATTTGTTGGTATTGCAAGCGTCTATAGGCTACGGTGATGCTTACCATCAGGCCGTATGCTCGTTTGCCAACTTTGTAGTATATATATATTTTTTTGTATAATTTTTATATTTATTGTTTTGTGAATCATTCTTTGTACTCAACTATCTATCTATGACGGGTCATAAACACAGAATATGTCATATGAAACAGCGGCGAACAGACAGTCGCCCGTGATAATTGTATTATTATAATATATTTTATTCTCTGACAGGTAATAAAGATTCAATACTAAAACCAGCTCAGTCTATTTCTTTTAGATTTAGAGCCCCTTCAAACGGGCATATCGGAAAGCATGGCGTCTCTAGGATATTAAAAAATCTGTACTTAGCATCAACTGACCTATCTGAACTTCCGAGAGTTAACTACGTCTCATTAAAAAAATATTTAATTATGATATAAAAAGTAATTAAAGTTTCAATATTAGTAAAAGCTTGTGATATCCCATTACCTTTGACGGAGGCAGAGCTAATTCCCGTCTCGTTGGACCCTACTAGTAGTCGGTGGTAATCGTGGTCGTAATCGGGTGTAATCGGGTCGGTAATCGTAACCTGGTTCGGGCCATTATATCTAGGTATTGAGCTCATCCCGTCGTCTCTTTCTTACCACGCTATTTCGGCAACCTTAAAATGTTTTTCAGATAGCATGGGTACGGTGACATTTGGGATTTGAAGGGAATTTACAGGGAATTAAAAATAAATGTATCATTAATAATGCAAATTTGAATTTACAAATTTTTTGTAGTCGCTTATTCTTCACTCTTTTTAAGAGCTTTTATTTAACTTCACCTGTATGTATGTATGTATGTAAGGGTGGAATCTTGGAACGAAAATTTGAACCACTTCCCGAAGATCGATTGAGCTGAAATTTTGCTTAAAACTGTAGATCAGATGACAATACAATATTATGATAGCAAAATTAAGATACAGCCGTTTGTGTTCCGTTTTTCGTACAAAACCGTTCCGACCAAAAGCCATAAGGTACTTCCGGTTGTCCTAGAATCATGAAATTTGGCAAGAAGCAAGATGATGTAGCACAAGTACAGGAATAAATCTGAAAATCGTAAATTTGTAGTTACTTCTTCTTTAAACAACCAATATAATGTGACCCTTGGTACATTTAACATTGGTAAATGGCTCTTTTTATACCGGTTTTGAATTAAAATGTATTTTATCTATTACTAGCTTTTCCTCGCGGCTTCGCTCGCGTACGATAGTATGACAGTATGATAATGGGAAGGAACCCTCATGCGCGAGTTCTACTTGCCCTTGGTCGGTATTTTATTTTTGATGGGTACTTAGACCCGTTTAGTTTGTCGCAGGGTGACTGTACTAAAATCAGGAAATTATATAGGTATTCAAATTGCTGGTGCTAGTTTTAACAAATAAATTCATTACACTAGTACCGCCTCTCGACAATAGATGGCACTGCAAAACCTGTCCAGTGAAAACTAAAAAGTAAAAAATAAATTAAAAGTAAGAAAAATATATTTAAAAACAAGCTTTTATTTAATTGCGCTTAAAAGAATAAAATAAACTTTTCTTTTAAAACTTTAACTATCAACTTAATTTGTCGCGAGATTTACCTGTACTTATAAGAAAACATAATTATTGAACTAACATTTACTCGTACTACGAGTAAATGTTAGTAATTAAATCTCGCGACAAGATTTAATGTCATATAAATTGTGTAATGGCGTTATAAATTGATAGTTAAAGTTTTAAAAGAAAAGTTTATTTTATTCTTTTTAGCGCAATTAAAAGCTTGTTTTTAAATATATTTTTTTTACTTTTAATTTCTATTTCTTTTTGTACTTAGCAGTTTTTTGTTTCGAATAAAACATGCGTGAAATGGAATAACTGAAACGTCACCGTACCCATGCTATCTGAAAAACATTGTAGGGTGATGAACTTTTGTATAAAGTGGGCAGACCTAAAATCGGAAAATCCATAAATAAATCCAACTTCGAACGAAATTTCCGTTGACTCCAAACTAAGTTCGATAAATATTTTATTGGAATCAAAGTATTTCAGAACACAATGAAATAATGAATGAACGCTGCCAATTTTTTTGTCTGTACAAATTATTATTTGTTTGTAATGTCAAAAAGAAGAAGAAGAAGAAGAAGAAGAAGAAGAAAATAAATACGACGAATTACTTACTCAATGTTATTTAGTTTCGAGCTGAGCAGAGATTATATTATATCAGAAATTACTTAATTTAATAGATAGATACCTACTTCTTATGTATTAAAGAACTAGCTATTGATGTATTTTGATCTATAAAATATGTATAATGAATCACGTTTTTAAAACGATAAAAAAGCTAAAATGATTCGCATAATTGCAATATTTGCGCTCCCTATTTTTTTTCTTTTAATTTAAAAGATTCAGATGATTATTTAATAAAAAAATATTTTTAAGGTACTAGCCTAGCCTAGCCTAGCCATAGGTTATAGCCTTAAGATGGACAGATTTTACAGCTTCGATATTACGGGTCGATGTTCGAAATACCCTAATGTAAAATCATGCCCTATTGAAATTCCGATCTCGATAAACGAACATTCCGAATCCACTGGGGACGTGCGGTAACAATGCGACCGTTCACCTTCGATATCAGATAAACTACGTTTTTCATATACTGACTTTACCTTGATGACCCGGATTTCTTGGTACTGATAGTTCGTAAGTTTTATGTTAAAAGATGTGTAAACGCGTGAATATTTCGAAATCAACATCTTAATTAGGAGACCTTTTTGGTAGTATGGGGCGGAATTGGGCTAGTCTGCATTGTTTATTTTTGTTACTTGTGTTCTTTTGTTGCCAAACAAACATTGTTCTTTCTGTCATTAAATTGTAATATAATTTAAAAAAAAAACAACTGGGCTGATCACGTGGGAAGAATGTCTCCAGATAATTGGGCTCGCATTTCAACCCACTAGACGCTCCAGTTCATTAAACGTCGCGGAGGACCAAAAAGGCGATGGCGATATGAGATCAACACTATTTTGGATGACTGGCCGGAACAGGCACAGTTAAGAGAAAATTGGAAAAGTTGAACTTTGCCCTGCACTAGGGACTAGGACATAAAATAGCTGCATTTTTTTTAATGTAATCACCACTGCTCATGCTGTACTGTGAGTCATTGAGCCGTTGCCAATATGGCGAAATAAAAAGAAAACAAAAATAAGGAGAGGAGGAGGAGATGGACCTCTGGATAAAAATTTGAATTATGAATGTCGCGAATTTAATCGTTGAACGCAAACGAAGTATGCCAGTAGTAAATAACCTTTTCACTTCTCATGCTCAGAAAATGCTTATTTGCGCAGGATATAGGCTGCACAAAATCGAATTTTGTGCACAAGGGCAAAAACGTATCTACTCTTAAATGTATCTATATTAAGGCAAAGGAAATAAGCCATACAGCCAAACACAACAAAAAGTTTAGAGATAGAATTTGTTATTTTATAATATTATTATTTACTTTAATTTATTTGCCTTATGTGTTTTTTAAGTCATAAAAGATATTAAAATTTAAATTACAGTACGGTAGGTTATTTAATTCATTTAAGAAAATTATTTTATTACAAAATTAATTTAATAGTAGTGATGGGTTCTGCGTCAATGGGTAGGCAATGGTCACCAGGAACCATATACCGGAAAGGAAAACGAGGTTTGCTTCTTTTAACATCAATGGACTGTATTTATTCTTGAGTACTATTTCTATCTTCATTTAAAACAATACTATTTCTTTCTTGGTAGTGTAGCTCGGTGTTGTTCACTCTCTGAAGAGCTGTGTTGGACTGTGACAGTACCGAGCTACCCTGACATATTTATAGCCAATATTTGGCCCTCATGCGGACCAATCGGAGGCGAGATAATTTTCGTGTAATTTGCGACAATTTCCGACGACATTTCGGGCAAAAAGTCACTACGCACATATCGCATAATGCGCTCTACATTCTACAATTAGTAACTTATAACTCCATATTCGTGGTTATTCTAACTAACTAACACGCTGTTTCCATATAAGCGATATATTAACAGTAACTACACAAAACTAATATCCGAAATAAACACGTAAATCTTAAATTATACATGCAAAACGTAAAAGTGGATACGAAATTGATCAATAACGTCGTATTCTTAACGTTTACAGCGCTAATGTTATTGATCACACATACTCTATGACGTAACCAACCTTTTACACATCAATTGTTAACTATCCGTACATATTCAAGACAGTAAACACACAAAACAATTGAAGATCATAAGCCAAAATTATTACCAATTTCATTTACTAGCGCCACGGCAAGATTTTACAACTCAGGTGGACAAATTCTTTTGGCGCTGCTCCAGGCAAATCTCTGGAACTAAAATCCTATACGTGTATATCCAATCGTACACGTAAATAGTGCACGTAAATATTGAAAATATCCATGTTACATCTAATTACGTAATCTAATTAGCTTATTCTAATGTAAAACAAAGGTATTTAAACCTAAACTAAATAATCACATAATTCCGATTATCAAAGTGTTCAATAGAACCGTAAAACTAGGGTAAAACATAATTAAAACATAATCAATTTATTTATTTACAAAATCGGCTCGTGTCCGCAACATCCTCCCCTCGGCGAAGGACTCCGCAGCCCCTTTCCCTCGTTGGGAGGACTATGAGCCGTCTAACAGGTCGCCTGAGGATTCCACCACGCGTGCGCACGTCAACACTGCGAACGACGCCGTCTGGTCCCGGGTAGACCTTCTCTACCTGGCCCCGTGGCCACACGTTGCGAGGCGATTGGTCGTCGGCGATTACGACCACATCTCCGACCTCTATGTTCCTGTTTTCGCGGCGGATGTCGTCACGCGGTCCCAACGCGGGCAAATACTCCTTAATCCAGCGTGACCAGAACATATCTGCTAACGCTTGTGCCGCGCGCCACGCCCGTCGGTCGGCCAACTCGCTCCTACCTAAAATCGGTACACCGTTCGCGGTGCCTAACAAAAAGTGGTTAGGAGTGAGAGCCTCCTCGTCGTCTGGGTCGACTGATACGTGTGTGAGTGGGCGCGAATTTACTGTATACCCAATTTCCGCGAGGAGTGTGGACAATGCTTCCTCTCGAGGTGCTCGCTCGTGTAAAACGACCGCTAATGCCGTTTTTACACTACGTATCATTCTTTCCCAGGCGCCGCCCTGATTCGGACCACCGGGGTCAAATACCTTCTTCGCGGTTACATATTCGCCTAACGTTTCGCGCCATTCTTTCATCGCTGTATTTAGTTCTATGTCAGCGCCGCGAAAGTTAATACCGTTGTCTGACAGAAAAGTACTTGGCCATCCCCGGCGGGCCGCGATACGCCGCATCGCCATATAGTGGTTTTCCGTGATTTCCCTAAATGCGAGGGGGTGAGTTTCCCGGTGCGCCTCAGCATTCCTGTTCCTAATACTGTGCGCCGTAAACGGAGAACTCTTTGCCCCGAATAGCATAGCCGTCATACGATACTTTCGTGGCGGAGACGTGCGTTCGTTGCCGCGCCACAGAAAGTGTTGAGCCGCCTGATCTTCCGTTCGTATTCGAACACGCAGAAACATTTCTCTGATGTCCGCGGTCACGGCGACCGGGCGCTCCCTAAATCGGTATAAGACCCCGCTCAACGACTGCAACTTATCCGGTCCCTCTAACAACGCGTCATTAAGGCACGTGCCTTGGGACTTAGCCGCCGCGTCAAATACCATTCGAATTTTATCCGGTTTATGCGGGTTAACCACCGCAAAGTGCAGTAAGTACCAAAGTCGCGGGTTGTTCTCGCATTTGTCATTACACGGAACCGCGTATCCCTTGTCTAATAGTCCGTCTACCTGACTAGTATACGCAGACCTAAAAGTTTCGGATTTGTCCATGCGCCGCTCAATATTCTTCAATCGCTTGTATGCCATATCGTGGCTGGGGGGAAGGGCTATGTTTTCGTTCGCCCACGGTAAACCGACCTCATAGCGTCCCTGGACCCTCGTCACCGTAGACTCAAACATTTCTACGGCGCGTTCCTCGGCTTGTATCGGTTTCCGATTTAACGCAATTCCCAGCGAGTCAATAGCGAAATGTCTTTCAATAATGCTATTCAACTCGTCATCACAACGCGACGCGGTCCGTGCATGCATCACTCTCAAATCCTCATTCATAACCCACCTCGGTGCGGTCCCATGAATCACCCATCCTAATTTCGTGAGCGACGCCGCGGGCTGCTTTGTTCCGTTCGTAAGCAGTCGGCGTGTCACTATTAAGTGCCAATTATCCGCACCTATTAAAATGCCCGGACTCGCGTTTGCGTAACACACGTCGCTTTCCGACAGCTGTTGCAGATGCGGGGTAAGTAAAACGTCCCGCCGAATAGTTTGGCTTCCCAGTGATAGGTTACGGACCGTTCGTGCCGTTACTGAATAGAAATTATTTTCCGCCTTTCCCCGTATCGCTAGGGAAACCACCCTACTGGCTGGCTCCCGCTGTGACGATGCTACGCCGTGTATACGTAACGCCCTCTCCGGCCCTGAGGCCCCGATCGCAGTAGCTAACTCGTCGTTAACGAGTGTGATGGTAGAGCCCTCATCAAACATGGCAAACGTATCCACGTCTCTACCATCTTTGCCCCTAATCACGATCGGACAAACTTTAAGTAACACCTCGGTGTTCCTACTTAAGTGCGTGACCGCGGTTATTGCACTATCTTCTTCTTTCGCCGCGGGCGCGTAAGTCACGTGTAATAAAGCGTGATGCGGCGATCGGCACTCGCCTATACCGCACCTTTTCGCTTTACACTTGACTCTTCTGTGTTTGTCATTCAGACACAGGAAACAGACGCCTACTTCCTTCGCCCACTCCCATCTTTCATGCGTCTCCATTTTTACAACTTTTGGACACCGGAACGTATCGTGTTTAGCTCCGCAACACAAACATTCACGTTTGCGAACTTCGTTCGCGTTCGTGGTCGCTCGGTTTGCGTTCGCGGTCGCTTTGTTCGCGTGGACTTCGTTAGCGTTCGCGGTTGCATACACCCTAACCCGCGATCTGTCCGCTCGCCCGCGCGGAGGCGCCACTGTCGCGTTCCTGTTGGCCGGCGTTGCTACTGATTGCGCCGTTGTCGCTGCGGTCGACGGCGAATATGAGTACCGCACCCCTTTATTCGCTTCTTGCATTAGATAGCGTGATAATGCTACTATCAGCGGTACTTTAGAGTCATTGTGCTTGGCGGCGTGATCGCACCACCGCATCCTAATGTTCTGACCCAATTTGTCCGTAACCTGCCGCGCTAACATTGGATTTTGCAGGTATCCGTACTCATCCACGCATGACAAGACCGTTACGATACTCTGAAGTCGTACTGCGAAGGTGTTAAGGTCACCTGCGGTAGTGCCCAGACGCGGCAACTTTTTAAGGTCCTCAAGTGCCCTATCAATAATGGCTTCTGGTTGCCCGTAACTCTGTTCCAGCGTCTGCATTACGACCTTCGGGTCGGTCGCCGTATAAAGTTGCGCGGCAACTTCCTCACGCGCCTGCCCGCGTAGGCACGATCGGAGCCGATCTAGGTTTTCTGCTTCACTAATTCGGTGCAGTTTTGTCGATTGTTCCATCGCGGCTTTGAAAGGCATCCATTCTACAATGGCGCCGCTGAATATCGGCAAGTCCCGCAATCGTGACGGAGCCCTGTCCCTAGACAACTTCTCCAAAACGTCAGCTAACCTATTTGCCCCGAAGTCCCGAGAGCGTGCCGGCGTCGGCGGCTCGTCTCTACGCGGCATTGCGTCAAAAGTTACCCGGTTAGGTATAGCTCTATCGCCCGATCGG
The DNA here is from genome assembly GCA_905163395.2 of Endotricha flammealis. Lineage (NCBI taxonomy): Eukaryota > Metazoa > Arthropoda > Insecta > Lepidoptera > Pyralidae > Endotricha > Endotricha flammealis. The sequence goes on from LR990868.1 coordinate 8,440,313, forward strand.
TCGCGCCTATGTTCCTGCGCCGTCGGTGAACTATCCCGATATCCCGTGGTTTCGACATCAACGCGCTCCCCTCGTATGTGAGTGTTATGTAACCACTCCGAGAACCGTTGTTCAGCTTGCCCAGTCATCGGCTTGGGATTCTGCTGCAACCAGTCGGAAACGCGACGTTCTGCGTCCGCTGGTTCATTACCGCCTACACTATCGCGGTCCGTCTCCTCTCTAATGGTAGCGACGTCCGCAGCTAACCGTTTCTTAATCAAATCCGCTTGTAACTGAAATTCCCGACGCTGTAGATCCGCCAGCTGTTCTTCGGCTTCCAACTCGGCTTGCCTTATTCGTGCAACCGCTGAAGCCGTGGAACGCTGTGATCGCACAGAAGGTGCCCTACTTTCCCTACGGACTGGGCCTATATCGGTCGCGGTTGTAGTCATCGCGGCGTTCGTCCGCGCATCTTCTACGTTCGCGATGTTACCTAACGCGGCGGTCACTGCGGCATTCGCAGTCGACGGCGACGCGGGTGGATCCTCATACGCTCTCATACTACGCGTGGTTGGCATACCCGTGCCACCTACTACCCTAACACTTGACAACTAACACTTAACCTTACTACACTACGTGACGAGAGTCTTGCACGGCGGCTCGTAGTCTCGTCGATCCGAAGTACAACGCAACCGTTTGGCTGCCTGTTGCTCGACGTCGTCGCACCGTTGGGTGATCTTCAATAAAACTCGTCGGTCGCACGTCGCACCGTTCGGTGTTCTTCGGATATACCAGCTTCGATCGTAAAACGACCCAAAGTCAACCGCAAAGTATACGTGCTCGCTACACCTAACGGCGTTCGGCAAGACACGTATCAGCGCTACGTTCTGCGCTGTGTGCGTCGCCAATATGCTTCGCACAACCTTACGTCGACGGACGACTTCGATCGTAAAACGACCCAAAGTCGACCGCAAAGTATACGTGCTCGCTACACTTAGCAGCGTGCGGCAAGACACGTATCAGCGCTACGTTCTGCGCTGTGTGCGTCGCCAATATGCTTCGCACAACTTTACGTAGAGATCTTCACGTCGAAAGACGCCAGGTTTTTTCACGTCGAAAGACGCCAGGTTTTTCACGTCGAAAGACGCCTGCGTCTAAAGACGCCTTGTCAAACCTCGAACCGTGATCCGGCTCGAAGGACAAACTGATGGGTTCTGCGTCAATGGGTAGGCAATGGTCACCAGGAACCATATACCGGAAAGGAAAACGAGGTTTGCTTCTTTTAACATCAATGGACTGTATTTATTCTTGAGTACTATTTCTATCTTCATTTAAAACAATACTATTTCTTTCTTGGTAGTGTAGCTCGGTGTTGTTCACTCTCTGAAGAGCTGTGTTGGACTGTGACAGTACCGAGCTACCCTGACATATTTATAGCCAATATTTGGCCCTCATGCGGACCAATCGGAGGCGAGATAATTTTCGTGTAATTTGCGACAATTTCCGACGACATTTCGGGCAAAAAGTCACTACGCACATATCGCATAATGCGCTCTACATTCTACAATTAGTAACTTATAACTCCATATTCGTGGTTATTCTAACTAACTAACACGCTGTTTCCATATAAGCGATATATTAACAGTAACTACACAAAACTAATATCCGAAATAAACACGTAAATCTTAAATTATACATGCAAAACGTAAAAGTGGATACGAAATTGATCAATAACGTCGTATTCTTAACGTTTACAGCGCTAATGTTATTGATCACACATACTCTATGACGTAACCAACCTTTTACACATCAATTGTTAACTATCCGTACATATTCAAGACAGTAAACACACAAAACAATTGAAGATCATAAGCCAAAATTATTACCAATTTCATTTACTAGCGCCACGGCAAGATTTTACAACTCAGGTGGACAAATTCTTTTGGCGCTGCTCCAGGCAAATCTCTGGAACTAAAATCCTATACGTGTATATCCAATCGTACACGTAAATAGTGCACGTAAATATTGAAAATATCCATGTTACATCTAATTACGTAATCTAATTAGCTTATTCTAATGTAAAACAAAGGTATTTAAACCTAAACTAAATAATCACATAATTCCGATTATCAAAGTGTTCAATAGAACCGTAAAACTAGGGTAAAACATAATTAAAACATAATCAATTTATTTATTTACAAAATCGGCTCGTGTCCGCAACAAGTAGGCTGTATAGGTCTGCAGCCCAAGCCTAATTTCAATGTCGTAAGATTTAAAAAAAAAAGCGGCGGGAAAAGGGAAACAGGTCTTGTTTTTCGTGCGTTTATTTATTTATTTCCCCCCAATCGAAGTGAAAAGCAGAGTTTATAACTCGTCCACTAAACCATTTCTATCCTCGACATTACTATCAGCCCTCGCCTTCGGCTCGGGCTGCTAAAAGTCTCGGATAGAAATGATTCGTTTTGTGCACTTGTTGTAAAATCTACTATTTTCACCTCACAAGCTCGGAAAGAATCTGTTTGTCATTCGAAATCTGAGCGCAAAAGTGCATTTTGTGCCCTAGCGTGGAAATAATTTTAAAAATTCGAATATTTCTATTCTATAATTTTTTATACCGCCAGTCCTCTGAAAATGCATTAATACTTATTTCATGCCAGTGCGCCAACGCCAACCTTATTTTTAGAATAATCGAACTGGCCAGCAGGACACCGCATGAAAAAAAATAAACACTTATTTAATATAATATTTGCGTTTTTCTTGCACCTAGCATTTTCCTCGCTGTAGTGAGGTGAAAAGTTGTGTGTTTCGCTCGGCAGCAAAGTTATTCGCGTCTCGTACCTTTGAAACCCTCGCTACGCTCAGGATTCAATATAAGTACTCGCGCCAAAAAACAACTTTGCAGCCTTGCATAACAAATAACTATTTTTTTACTATTAAAGAACGCAAAATCTACTAAAAACCATGGTATACCTAACGAACGAGGAATTTTGTTCCCTGGACAGCTAGGTCACGTGATTGGCCCAAGATTACGTCACATCGGCTGTAGTGGAGTTATAATAAGGTTGAAGAAGAAGTGTGACATACACTGGTGACATTGTCTTGGGCCATCGACGGAAGATAACACCAGGCGCAGTATATTATTGTACCATGCTAAAACATTTTATTGGGTACTCAAAATGTTTTCAATGCTAGCCTTAATAGTGTAACTCTTTCAGATTATTTCAAGCACGCTAACTACATAAAGTCTTCGGGAACTCAGCTACTCGTTTGACTCAGTTGTTATTTGATTTACAGGTATTCCAAAGTCAAATATTACCGCGCAAAATGTTACCAACGAGTTTTCTGTACGAATTAGGGCAGCACCGGCTCCCACAAAGTTTCCCACCTTTGCGGCGTGTGACTGTAATTCCGACTGACTGTACGTACAAACTTCTATTACCTACGCTCCACTTCTGAACATTGGAAGAATTGTTCGTAGTCATTAAAATTTGCTCACCGTAGATATGAAATTTATATAGATGATCCTAATTAATGTAAATTATTATTAATACGGTATCTTCTCAGCCCTACTCTACTAAGTTACTTTAAGTTACACACTAAATTATAACTGTCACTGCCATACATTAAAAAAAGAGATCACTTGTGACTTAATGTGGAATTAAAATTACAATGCGTTTCAAAAACAAGCTGTGACTTTTTACCTATTGTAAATTTCAGTAGAATTTAAACGGGCTTTACACTAAGCTAAATTCAGAGTTTAACAAAAGAGATGGTGCCATGCGAGTAAGCGAGAAGCACTTACAACTTCTCACTTCTTAGTATGCACCATCTCTTTTGTTAGACTCTGAATTTAGCCAAGTGTAAAGGCCGTTTTAGAGTGAATTTAGTCACATTATGTAACCAACCAGGACCACAATAATCTTATGCTGCAGTACGTTCAAAAACAATGAAAAAGAGGAGTTCTGGCCGGTTAAGTTTAAAACGATAATTTTCTTTGATAGAGCGTTAAAATATATAATTCGATAAGTGACATTTGCTGCTTATGTGTCTGGGATGTCAGAAACCTACATCCATCCACTTCTTGATAAACTTTATAGCCTTTATAGTATTTTGTTATGGTTATAAAACGAATAAATATTTAAATAAAGTATGACAATCTTGTTTTTCATACGAATATAATATTAAGATTCATTGCGTTATCTAGTTGAATTTTTGTCTGCGAAGTGTATAAGAATTGAACTGAACACAGTTATTAAATATTCTCACTTTGAACGCGTTACGCAATGTAGGTTATGGGATGACTTCGCGTGATCGCGATATGAAGTTTGAAATAATAGGGTAGTTATAAGACATAGGGTGTGGGAATATTAAATATGTCGTAATCTTCTTTACTAGATTTTGGGCGAAGATATACATTACATACATTATAAGACTTGATACGAGAAAAAACGAAATGGAAGAAGAAAAAACAAGTTGTAGTGTGAACTTTGTAAATAAAGGTCACACTACAACTTGTTTTTTCTTTAGTATTATATAAGTTTACACTGACAGAATATCGACATGATCCAGCAATGCGTTTCTTTCTGTTTGTGAGAGATACGGAATTCCAACTCCTTTCCTATCCCTTTTTATTTCCTTTTTGCAGCATTGCTAGCACCCCTGGTGTAACTGATGTTTAAAAGTGTCGGTAAATTTCCTTCAAGTGAATCGTTGTGCAAATTATGCTCTTACAAATTATGATATCGTTTTGATGTCAACTTGACTTTACAAACTATTTCGAATTATGCTTGTAGTATATATGTCAACCTTGGGATCAACATCATATTGACATCAAAATGACATAATTTATTGTCAGCTTGCTTGTTTTTAACTGCAGTATGGCATAACAAATTGTCGACGCTTTATCTGTCCGTCAGATACGCACTGACTTACGACAAACACAATCAATGAACGTCCTGCCGAATGTCAATCTGGATTGAACTCAACTTTTCAGCACCAGTTGTAGTCTCAAAACTAAGCTACTATGTCAAAGTAGAAAAAGAGCGTTTCAGGCAGTGGGTTCCATTTTATACATTAGAAGCACGAAATCCCAAAGAAGAATATGTAAGTACTCGTACGAAAAATGGTACGTGTAAAGAATAAATGTATTTTACGCAATTGTATTTTTATCTAGACATTGTGGAAGTTTTAAACCCTTGTAACTTCAGACAAAAGGCTTGTCAGCGGCGTCTTTTTTACAATTGCCAAGTTTCATTGTGTTTTCATTGGACATTTGTACAATAGGAGAAATGTCAAATACACAGTTGAGACAGAATGGGCCTATAAATATTTATTAAAATTAAATGAGTTCTTTTCGAAACTTGACCATTTTGTCTGTCGTCAGACATTGATAATTTTTTTTTTTTTTAATTACCACAAAGTTGGCAAACGAGCATACGGCCCGCCTGATGGTAAGCATCACCGTAGCCTAAAAGCGCTTGCAATACCTACCGGGGGTATCACTCACGCTTTGCCAACCCTCCCAAGCCAAAACTCCCAATGTGGAGCTCTGGAGACCTTACTCACCGTAAGAACATAACATGGCCGAGACCAATGCTATTTGGCTACAATCTTCTGTAAGGTGGAGGGAGGTCCTTCCCCAGACGGGCTGCTCCGATTTGATCGGATTATCCGCTGTGCCCTACCTCTCTCAATTTTTTCTTGGTTGCTAATAGAAAAATTTACTCATAACCAATTAATTGTCTATTTAAACATGTAAAATTAAGCGAAGAAAAAAAAATGTATGTATATCAATTCAATGTCTTTTTCGGTCTCTGAGAAATCTTAAAAAATTGCATAATCCAGTTTAAAAAAGATTTAAAAAAAAAATATTATGGCATTGGCCAGCGGTCGGGGTCAAATTTTTTTACTCAAATATGTATATATATTTTTTTGGACGAATCACACAACGCCATCTAGTCCCAAACTAAACAAGTAAGCTTGTACTATGGGTGCTAGATTGCTGATAAATATACTTAAAAACTTTTTTTTTGAAAATAAATACTATCATTAGTTATTATACATAGAAAACACCCAGACCAAGGCAAACAGACATGTTCATGCACACAAATGTTTGCCTTGCGCAGGATTCGAACCCACGGCCGTTGGGATAAAGTGACCATTGCTAGCCACTCGACCACAGGGGTTTGTCAGTATAGTATTGTTTTCAAACTCTATAAGCAGCTGTCATAGTCGAAATTATCTGCTAAGGTATTTACTAAGGTCATCAAAGCTCTTTTCTACGTTGTTGATTCTGACTAAAGAAATAATACAAGTTCGGTGGTTGGTTAAACATGTACGTAGGCTAATTATTTAATTTCTAGATAAATTCTTCTTTTCGAAGTCTACGAATTATACAAATACAGCCGTACTAATCTAATATTTATCTTTGCTACAATATAGTGGCCCTTTAGGCAATCCAAATATTGGAATTTTCATTATGAAAGGATGTCATACACTGACTAGCAATATAAATGTAATTTCACTCAAAGATCAATTTCAATAAAATTGTTTAAATTTTTAAATTACTTTTCTTTCCTTTTTCTTTTTTAGGATATTTAATACTTTGTATGACCCACTTACCCCACAAGAATGGCACACAGATAATGCCCTGTGCGGGAATCGAACCCACACCATCTTAGTACTCTGTGCTCTCTGGTGACGAACCTATGGTCACTATCAACGCGCCACCACCTGGCTGTAAAAATAATAATTCCGTAAGCATATTACCAGGACTTACAGTAAAAACAAAAATATTTATCTGTATGTGTATTATCAAATTTTGCAAACCAGAACATAATATGTTTGTCTATCTACCTATGTCCCACAACTAGTAAGACTTCGTTCAAGTATGGAGCAGTCGTACTAACAATTAGAATCCATCCCCTAACTCACTATGTCATTAACGTCACGTCGCAGAGAGTTTCATTAATAATACTTCAAAAATATAAAACAACTTCAAAATATTATACGTATTATTGTGAATAAATCTGGCAGAGCTCAGAGAGCTCATTAATTACACGTTCTCTGTGTAATCTCACCCTTTGTTCCTGCACCCGCCACGGCGACTAATTATCTGCTTTTTCTGCAACTATTTTACTCGCATTATTTAGTTTTTACAATAAGTTTCAAATCTGTAGTCTACAATTCTAAGTTTTCGCGTGCTACAAAAAGTTAAGAAGATCAATAAAAAGTAAAGAACAGTGAAGTCTGAAAGTAATTAGTCTCTTCTTTAATTCTAGAATGTTCTAAAATCTATCTGTACTAATATTATAAAGAAAAAAAGATTTTGCATAGGTATATTTTGTTTATTGTGTTTTACACAAATAAACTCAAAATCTACCGTGCAGAAATCAAAAATTCTTTCACCATTATATTATATTATTGGACCAGACGGCCTAACTCGCTCGTTTTCTATATTGTATGAGAAAGATAGCGATTGAGACTAGATTGTAATTAGAATGCCTGTGAGATGTGGTGCTTTCGAAAGATTTTGGGTATACTATGGACGGCACGCAGAACCAATGTCTCGATTCTACGACAAATCCACATCAACACATGGCTCTCTACCATCTGCCTCTGTAGAATCATCGAATATTTCGGCCACATCGCGAGGAAGGATGCTGACAACCTGGAGAGACATGATTACCGGCAAGGTCGAGGGCAAAAGACCGAAAGGAAGGATCCCAGTGCGATGGACTAACCAGATTCGCAATGCCCTCGACACCACTGTCCACAACGCCTTTCACTCTGCTACTGATGGAGGGAGGTCGCAACAAAGTACTGCGTCAAGAAGATGATCACGACCTTCAGCATTAAGGAAACCGATGTGAGGAAATTAATTAGAATAGACCAGCTGTTTTTGCACAGTGGTTCCCTTTTTGTTGTAGACAAGAGATAAGACGGGGTACTTCGAAACGCACACGGGATAGCGGGGTATACACTATATACAAACGAAGTTTCACGAATTTTACCAGTATTCAACAAATTCTACAGAATTGGGTGGTTTACCGTCCACTGCGCCTGTTGAAATATTATGAGCAAAGTTCCTATTCTCAAGAATGTTGGCCCGCCTTTCTCCTCACTTATACCATAAACAAAGCACAAAATTAACACGCGCAAGATGTTTAACTTAAACTACTGAGCACTTTATAGCGCTATGTAAAATTATACCCTACCTTTAGTGATGAAGTTTTCAACCACAGTAACACTTGAGTTAACTTTGTGTTACAATTTAATTTAAAAATCACTAGAATAACGTTTCTCAACCTCTTTTTAAAGATGCCTTTCATAATATTGAAAGGAGAGCTAAAATGCGGTAAAGAAGTTTTTAATTGCCTCGGAAAATTTCTAAGGCGGTAAGAGTGCGATGAAAATTAAAATTCTTACATGAACTAATATTGTAGGCGCATGTATTATACACGTATAATGACTGCTGCTGTTTGAAAATTTAAAACTACTTAAAAAAATCGAGAACTTTATTTTCTACGTATACGGACTTAACATGATTTTATTTTTAACAAAAAAGCTAGAAACTTTATGAGTTAATAACTAAAGTACTGAAGTACAAGCTAAACTACTGCTAAAGTAAAAGCCAAGCCCTTATGGAAAGCCCATGTATTGATTTAACAATGGGAAACACGAAAAAATAATGACTTGTCGAAGTCCTGTAACTTAATGAAAATAAAATTCCAAATAAAATATTTTTGGTTTTAAACTTTATGATTTTAAATCTGGACTTTATTTTAAAGGCACATAAAACTCTTTGACATAAAATATGAGTGGAGACCGCAAGCTTTCCTGATAGGAGCTGGAAGCTCGCTACTCAGAATGGCCATTTGTTTTACTAAGTGTAACAAAAGGAAATATATATCATACTTTTACTCGAAGCCAAAATTGATATAGTTTACCACATTTATTTGGTTTGAACGGAGCTAGCTCACTTAAAATTTAATTCTTGGACGAAATACACAACTAATACAAAATAACGGGAAATAATACGATCATACCTTGATATTGCCTGGCATTTCGACCAAGTTGTACCGACCATGTTCACAAATCACGGTATATTCAATTAGTTTTAATAATTAATAATAACTATACTTTTTTTCGTAAATAAATACTCATTTTTTATGAGGGATAAATCATTTATGAAATGTGCTAATATGATGCTAAGATATTTAAACACACAAATACTAAAGACCACATAAACAAATTAGAACTCCAAGAACAACATGGAAAAAGTTTAAAATTTCACAAATGGTTAGAGAAATAAAAAAACTTTTGCCTTCACTGATCGTGCGGTCTATTGAAGCAAATAATAGGAAAAGTCGACACAGACTAAAAGTTAAAGTCTTCTTAAAAATAAAATATCAATAGCGGCCACAAACGATAGGGGCAAAGCTCGTTTCTCAGAATTGCCATTAGTCTTGCCGGCGCCCGCTACGCTATCGATTTTATCATTTAGTAAGAGTAACTTTAATCTTATTGAATAATACTTTTTGTTAAATACATACTTAACAGTTAAAAAACACTGGCGACTTATCGACGATATTTTCTTTGGAACTTTTTCTTTCAATTAAATTTTTGTTCATGTTTCATAAAAAGTTTTGTAGTAAGTATAAGTATAAGAACTACACGAAACATTAAATCCAATATTTCGGCCGAAGTATCGGAAGAATTTAAACCATGAAATGCAAGGTTTTTCATGGTTATTTTAGTAATTCCTTGAATTCTATCCATGAAATACCCTGCACCTAATGGTAATTTCAATAATTCGTTGATTTAAATTCTACCGATACTTCGGCCGAAATATCGAATTTACGTTTCGTAGCCCTCCTGTATTTATACGTTACTTTTGTCATTGCGTATTGATTATTTTGTGTTCATTGTTTTTGAAAACTATTTGACGCTAATGCAAAATATGAACACAGAGTGTGTCTTGCAATAAACATGCACCAATTAACTTTGTTTACCTTTGATGTGCGTCGAAAACCGACAAGCACCAGATTAATTAATTGTATTTGTGCACCAAATAACTTTGTGTATCAAATCCTTTAATGCCTAAAACCTAGAAGATGGCAGATAATTCATTGCATTTTGTGTATTTGTTAGAATATTACAAATTAGGCAAATTATTTGTCAAATACAATTGTCCACACATATTGAATGTTTGCCAAACACCCAAAATATGCGAATACGCTACACCGTGTGAAGTGAACGTCTGTACCATAAAAAAATAAACTTCAACTTATTTGTATTGCAAAATCGTTCACTGTGCAACGTTATTTTTAAAATTATTATTTATCAGACACTGCTTACTTTTATTAAAAAAATTAAACACTTAACTCTGTCTGTGAAATTTCTTAATCTCTCCGTCCTCTTCAATTTCTTTGTTATTAATCAAGATGAGATTAATGTAGCTCTTTTACAAAACATTGTTATAAAATTATTTATTTGGGCGTAAAATTCACTAAGAAATAGCAATACAATGTACCTGTGCTAACAAGTACATGATATTTTTTGTGATAAGACTCCAAAGGGTTTGTTTTTTTTTAGTTATGGCTTTTGCACCGTATTCATGTAGTAAATATATTATAACAATTATCCAAATTTAATTTATCCAACTAGGTATGTACTAAATGAAATCCAGTGGGTCAGTCTTCTCTTCAGTCTTCTTTAGTCTTCTTTAGTCTTCATTCAGTGTTCTTCTTCTTTTCCTTCAATGATTTTCGAACAATTGTATTAACTATCGGTCCGACGGTCGAGGACCGATAGTTAAAAAAATTGCATCCTTAAAAAAGAAACGGTAACCGTTTGAACCATAGAAAAAATCAAAAGCGGATAAGACCGCTCGCTGGCTACTCCCACATAAACATGAGAGTCGGAAGTGTCTTTGATATTATTTTTATAGCTCCAGGCCTTCAGCTTCAGGCCTGTGAAGGCTTGCTCGGAAAATTAACATCCTTTAATTATGGTAATATCAAGTATGAAGGTTAACTCATGACGGCTTCTTTTTAAATTTGAAATTATACCTCGTAGGGATGTAGATTTTATCAAATTAATTTCGTTCCTAAAACGGATTTCTACTTTCCTCTTCAATATATCATGTTATGTTTAAAAAGGAATTTTCTTCTAAAACTAGAAGTAATCAAAATCTACATTCTTGTCATGTTTCATTGAAATACATTGAGAAACTATAAGAAAAAAAAAACTTTCTTGGAGTTGTCAGGTTTCTCTGACTCTGGCTAATATATTTGTGACGACAAAAATTTATTGTGTTTACGACGAATTTACTGTTTAGAAAATGATATTATTATTTTGTGACGAATGAACAACCCTTGTCAACTTAATTTAAACCTTGGGAATGATTTCATATTTTATGATCCTCAAATTACCAATATCATGAACCGGTAACTTGCATTGATAACAAAGAACACTTACGTCATCAGAACCCTTTATCTTAATTATTACGTTATTACAGCCCACCGTGAGTCGTTTACCGTAAAAGGGTCAAACCCATATAATTAATTTTAGGGCGAAATTGTTACAAACCTCTTACACGCCATTTGAGGTCACAATAACTGCCTAAGATCATACACGTAGTCGTAAACTACGGGAATTATCTTTTAATGTTTGACACACACACACACACAGTAGACATAGCGAGTCGGGTTCTGGGCGCGGATGTATGAACTTCACACGAAACATGGCGCAGTCGGCAAAAAGTTATATTAAATCGTACCATGCAAAGCTATTTTTTCGTATCTTCAGAGGCTTCAATATGATCGCCCTTGATGATATTAAGTTACTTTATATCATTTTCAGTGCAGATAAGTAAGATCCCAAATCACAGTTAATTCAACAAGTTCTGTCTTTAAAACATTTGAAAGAAGAATGCAGTTCAGAAACTGACTGAAAATGTTCCGAAATTAAGTTAAACTCAATTAATTACACTGATGTTTTTAATTCTAACACGCTGCTGTTTAGCTCGTTAGACGACGATCTACGAATGAGAATATAATTCTAAGAAGACACGATTGGTATGACAAATGAGGTTTGGACGATGGGTTATAATAACCATGACGCTTCCGCCCTGCTTCCATTATCAGTGTGTTTTACGCTTAAAGAGACCTATTTAAGCTACAGGACTTCATAATCCTTATAAGTTACTCTCAAATAAATCATGATAAGTTTTGGGATCTAGCCAAAATGTTCGTTCATCCATGGGTTTTAGAAACTTTCAGTTGACCTTTATGAAAGTTAATTGTCTATTTTCGCTTCTTAGATAGCAAAATTTTTAATTTGTTATGTCATTGTGTCTTAGGGTCTTTACACAACGTTATTTTTTTAAACGTCGACCTTTACATACGATGCTCAAAAATACAGTGGCGATATAATGAATATCTCGTTATTTACGTAAACTCTTCCCAGACAGCCACAAAAAAAATTGTTATAAGTAGTAGTTTACCACCTAAACTTATATTATAAGGAAAATGTATTTTGCATAGTCAGCACTATTACGTACTGTCAATAAGTCTTTCTTCAATATATTTAAATTTTATGACCGCGACATAAAGAAATTTAACCATTTTATTGCGGGTAACCTGTATACTATATTCATAAAAAACTTGACAAAGACTGATTGCAAGGTGATCAGACTACTTGAAGAAAGTCGCGGGAAGCCGCTACATGCAGGCTGTTACCAGCGATGCCAGTCCAGCAGTCGATTTGTGGCTGTACTAATGATGATAAGTAATTTAATTTTGATTTTATCCATGCTCTGTTAACTGGAATTAACAGCGGCTCATTGTTAACATTTTGCTACATTTACGTCTGATTTCGTATATTCATCACGAACATTTTATAACCGGAAACATACAATATATCGTCGTATAAACGTCGTCATTTATGCCGCATACAATGGTTGGATCATTTGTATACAAATCAGTGAAAACATTCGGCCTTCAAGCAGATTTATTTCTCGGAGTGGGGTAAAATTTGGCAAAAAAATAATTTGGCAAAATGCCAAGGGAGTCCACGCATGCTCATATCGTGAACTGTAAATCTTAGTGTGACGTGGCGAAGTCTACAGATTCCACAGAGATAGAACTTTATAGATGATACAATTCAGTCTATGTGAGATAAAAAAAAACAAGTGTCTCACAATTTTTTTACTAATCTAGTAAAACATTTGACGTCGTATAAATCGAACCATTAAAAATTTTATATTGTCAAATCAACTGATACAAGATTAGTTTTTTGTGGAAAAATTACATTGACTACTGTCGACAACTCTGAATCATCCATCATCTTCATCCGTCACAAACGCTAGATCCCGAGCAATTCCAAAAACTAGGCCTTTGTCCAGCAGTGGACTTCTTGTGGCTGAGATGATGAATTTCAAAAAAGCATAAAATTTTTTTTTTTCAGGTTTAGATATTTTATGACGCCGACTGTACATCGCCTGTCACGTCTCGTCATCTATACAGAATAATGTCTATGTAGACCCTTTCAACGAACAAGTCGCGATTAGATACGGCTGTGTCGGAAGAAAACAAAGTGCTAACTTAAATTAAACTGATCAGTTTGGGATCTTGATCAACAGTAAAGCTTTATAACTACTTAGATACGAAACTGAGATTCCGAACATCAATGAGTTTGGTAATGAAAGTCTCTTTGTGTTTTGCTATTTTATAAATTACTCGCGAAATCCGGTTATTCCGGTGTTTCCGGGCTTAAATCCGGAACAAAAACTAACTATCCAAGTTAGTAACATCTTATAATTATGTATGTTACTGTTAATGTTAGTTGTGTTAAACTCTTTTAATGTTAGTTTAGTTTTTAGTAAAACTTTCATGTTATTAGTAATATTACCCAATAAAAGTATCTCTATGTGTTAATCCGTATATACTTTTGTACCTTTCAAGAAAATATGTCAAACCATTTTTGCATTTTCTTTTTCGTTTACTCATAAATATTAGTGACTAAGGACTCGTTAGTTACGCTCGGGTAAGGCCTAAAACATTCATTGAATCTATGGACAAATACTATCAGTTTCCACTCTGAAAAGGAATGAAAGAAGCCAGCCGATTCCATGGAGTCTTCGTTTTTTCTCTTTCAGATTTGAAATGGATAGTAGCGGTATCTAGTTTATTTACAGTTGTACAGTCAAGAGCAGGTCAACCTTTACAAATTGGACTTTGTACCGTTCATAAGTACTATGTGATAAGAGCTAAAATTGCACTACAAGTGTAAAGCTCGACGTGCACCTGACTGTACAATAAAAGTACACAATATCACAGATATTATAAAACTTACAGTAGCAATATTCTTTAAAGTTACAGGAAATTGGCCAGCGACTGCGTACCGGAAAGCGCAGCGTAGGACGCCCGCCTACAAGGTGGTCAGACGACCTAAGAAAAGTCGCAGGAAGCCGCTGGACGAAGGCCGCCTCCAACCGGACGCGCTAGAAACGTTTGGCGGACGCCTATTCCAGCAGTGGATTTCTTGTGGCTGTGGTGATGATGGTCATGAGACATGTTTGGTGATGGCAGATGGTGGGACGTAAATCTATACATTTAATGAAACAGTAGACCCCGGTATGTCTGTACATTGAACATATTTGGCAAAAATAGATAGGGAACAATAAAAGAAAAGTAATAAGTGTCATTTTTTTGTCTGTCTGCCTGTCTGTCTGTTTGTATGCACATCTTCGTAGTTACACAGAAAGATGGAGCTTGACTTGTAGCAAAATATAGGCTTTATTTCATTTAAATCAGATATCAGGAAAATCTTCATTTACGTGGATAAAGTGGTCCGACGTCATGAAAATTAAGTTGCTCAAAACTTCATTGGATGTCACTGACTCAGATTTATCCGTCGATTCTCTTTTAACCTTAAATCTAATTTGAAAAATAAAAAAAAAGCGGGCAAAGTCGTAGCTTGTAATAAAAATTATGTTTCTCAAATAATATCATGAGAAAAATATGATGATATCACAATCGCCTCACTGTTCACCACACATTATCGGCTCGGCCCCGACAGTCGATACCGTAAATACGAGTATCTTTTCGGCTGAACGGTCTGCGATTTTCTACAACACTGCCTTTTGCGATATGC
Source organism: Endotricha flammealis (assembly GCA_905163395.2). Classification (NCBI taxonomy): domain Eukaryota; kingdom Metazoa; phylum Arthropoda; class Insecta; order Lepidoptera; family Pyralidae; genus Endotricha; species Endotricha flammealis. The sequence goes on from LR990868.1 coordinate 8,455,451, forward strand.
TCATATAATTTTTTATTTCATATTTAATATAATGAAAGGATTAGAACAGGCTATTGTTTTTATTTTATCGACATTTGGTATGGGTTGGATCAGTCAACTGTAAAAAAATATGTAGGTACCTATGTGTTACGTATGTACACACATAGGTACTTAAATTGTTAGGGAAACATGTCACTAGGCGGCGCTCTATCTTTCCTGTACTAAATTCTAAAGCGCTCGTATTCGAACGTGAGTTGAAATATATTAAAATATTTTTTTTTACATTCAAGGCAAATGTTTGATTTCGAAGATTTAGTTTCATAAAAATTATTATTTCGTAACCGGTTTCGAGATTTTGGTTATGAAAATTAAATAAGGGGTTCTACCTCGGGTCAATGACCTTCTCAATTTGTGGTGATTAAGAATAAAAAGTGATTTCAATTTTGATTTTCAAAACACAATAGAATTTGGACATAAAGCAAAATAAATGTTACTAATGTATCCATAAATTCTAATAGTAAACTGTTCAAAGAACTTCAAGTAAATGGTACAAATTAAGTTCAGTTTTAGTGGAAAATGGGTAAATTGGCAGGAAGCCCGAAAGGCTAATTGTTGGCCACTGTCGGTATTACCACACAGCTTTGGGGTAAACTATTTATATACTACTGTGGTCTTAAATACTCATGTCGATTTGTCTCCTCTTCATTCCAGTACTATCGTTTGATCTAGACTAGTTCTAGGTAGTGGTAGTTTATAGAGTAGCTTATTTATTTTGTATTTAATACAAAATGATAACATTTTGTAAATGACGTGTCTAAGTGCCTGCGAGGCCTGCCTGCTACATAAAAAAGTATTTTTGCCTTTGACTTTTAGTTCAGTCAACGAATGCCTCAAAAGAGTGCGTGAGCTCCCGCTTAGGTTCCCCACCTAAGCGATTTCTTCAGAAACTTAATCATGGAGCTTAGGGAGAAAAAATACTAAAAGTCCTGACGTCTAGGAGGGAGGGGGGGAGTGATAAAATTCCCAATTTTAGATTTTTCTCTAATACCTCAAAAACGGTACGTACGGAAAATGGTCTATGATGAAATCGAAGCTCACAAAATGCTCTATCACTTTGATTCTATACAGTTTTTCCATATTCCCATCCGTTTTCGAACTACACGCTTTGGAACAGTGTTGAAGCCTCATTCGTTGGCAGCCATGACATGTCTCCAATCCATCTTTTTAGGGTTCCGTAACAGGGTAAAAACAGGATTCTATTACTACGACTCCACGGTCCGTCTTGAATACCCGATATTATTATTATGTTTTTCAAAATATGATCTTGAATGTTTTTTCGCAATTTTCATTTACCGCTCAGCGAGGTATTAGAGAATATTACTCAATATAAGTAGTTATAAGTACTCAATTATTTATTTAACCTTATTGACCATTGACCACAATACATAGACAATAAATTGTATTCTCTACCCGTCAACCATTGGGATGTGCGGAAATTCACGATTGCGGCTATGGCTATAATATGGTTACAAAAAACAATTACTAAATACATACATACAAACTAAAACTAATATGATTAATACATTATCACCGCATTTGACATCACTTTTGCTAAGACGGTTACTGCCACCAAAATCTACTAAATCACAATTTATAATGTAAATTATGAACCACATACAAATTTTTGAATATGTAAGTGTGCAGTTAGGTCATTAATTCAAATAAGTAGACACTTTAAGGAGTCCAGGGACGTAGGGGTTGTAAATTATTGCCTTCTAAGTGGAACAGAGCGTTAACACTTCCGAACTTTGACCATTAAAATCCGATCATTCATTAGTACTTTTATTTCTATCGGTTTCCTGGGGCCAACTATTCATAGCAGAAAATTATACTACGCGTTATGACTTCGAAAGTTTTGCGTTGCATTAAATAATATTTAGAACTAGCGAAACCCGAGCAACTTCATTTGCGTGTATTAATGTAATTGTATTAATCATACTTTGATGTTTGATGATGACCTTATTTTAAGTACTCTTTTGCTATTTTTATTTTAGAGAAATAAAAAGGATTTTGTGCAAGTATATTGTATTTCCGTAGGAATTTCAGATGTTACTAAACCTGCCTCTTGAAGCATTATGTATTTAAAAAACCGTTGCGTAGACAGCGCGACTTCATTTATATGAACGCCCCTAGTATAATAGCGCCGCGCCCTCTAGTGCATAAATGGTGCAGTGCCCAACAGCTTAACGTAGTGTTTGTGCAACTTTAACTAAACATCGCGCACATTCTTTCAATGAAAAATAAATTATTTTGATATGCCATAAATTTGTCTAAATATAGATAACTAGCTGTTACCCGCGGCTCCGCCCGCGTGGTCAAGGGAAAATGTCAATATTTTTTCCCATGGGAATCTCTTTATGCCGTGGGAATAAAGTAGCCTTATGTCAACCTCCAGACCTTAAATTATCCCAGTTAAAAAATTATGAAAAAATAATGTAATAAATTTTTTTCCGTGGGTATAAGATGTTTTTCCGGGATAAAAAGTAGCCTATGTCATATTCCAGACCTTAAACTATCCCCAATATAAATATCAACGCGAAGGGAGGACAAACAAACAAACAAACACACTTTCATGGATAATGTCTCATCTTTCATTGTTTCTACCAGTGGCCATTTTGCTTGTGTCCGAAATAGCCGTAGTTTATAATGCAGTTCATTTTATGTTAATCGATAGAGTCACATTCTAAGGAGTACAAGACGAAGTAGATATCAAGAATAATAATAAATATTGTAAAATTATATGTCAATATGGAAAACGGGTATAATTATTTTGAACAAGCTATATCTATGTTATGACCAGAGAAAGTTCTTGTGAAGGTCTAGCTTCTCCTTTTTTCGTGTGGTTCCCGCAATTGACGTCAACTGCTGGTAATCTGGTGTTTTCACGCCACACTTGAAAGTCTCTTGTCTTGGCCGTGTCACTGAATAATTTCAACGGCAAGGCTCTCTGGCCGCATTATCTTTCAATGGTTGCAGAAGTGTAGTCAGCAGCGGACGCATCAATAAATAGACGAATACCATGGTTTTAAATGCATTTTAAGATACTAGCTGAACTTACACACAAATTCACACAAAAGGTTCTCAAATCTTCGTAAATATTTCTACAATAGTTTTTTATTGTGAAAATATTACTACAATTTTTTTTTCTCCAAAACCATATGAAACTATTTTTAACTAATGTAGCATGAAATTGGACAGGCTTATTTATTAATATATTCCTTGTTAATAAGCCTTCATATTCATTGTTTTTTAGCTTTAGTTTATTTTTATTTAGAAAGGAGGTTTTTAATATTAGACTTCCACTTACAATTTTCTTTTATTTTACGAAAGTTTTTACCAACAATTCCTAAAATTCAAAAGTCTTCTAACAGCTTTCTCTATGTCCAAAACCTTGTTTTTCGTAAATGTATTACATACTAGCTGACCCGTGCCCACTTCGTTGGGCATAATGTTAATACTCCTTTTTTAGTAGGTACAGGCGTTCGTAGGAAACGCTTTCATTCGACCGTTTTTTCTCCGATTTACTTGCAAAACCGACTACCACGTAAAAGCCTTTTTATTTTTCGGTTTTTAAATAACCTATGACACTCAGCAATAATGTGGCTTTCTATTGGTGAAAGAATTTTTAAAATCGGTTTAGTAGATCCCGAGATTACCCCTTACAATTTAACAAATATACAAACACACAAACTTTACTTCTTTATAATATTAGTATAGATCGATAAAACTATCGATTTTTTAAAACCGATACATACTTTGAATCAATATTTTTTTTAAAGACATACATGTACCAAAAACAAGGATTAAAGTCATCTTCCTTTTATTAGGTTCCCACTAATGATCAACATTTACAATAATTTCAGTTGCTAGAGTTTTCAGGCATAATTCTTAAAATTTACAAAAATTGCTAAGTTTTAGGGATATTCCACATTTTAATCAGTTTTAAAAATGAGATAGGTAATAACTAAAAAAAAGTATTAAGTGCCTTACCTTCTCAAAGTCATAAAAACTATTAACAACACTATATCTCCTTATTAGTAACAAATCCACGCACAATAACTAAAACACACTCACTTAGTTCGTAATATAAGTTTTCGCACTTTTCTAACCCATTTTTGGGGCAAAATTACATTTTTAGAACGTTACAAACATTACCTTTGCACAAGAAAAATATTGTTTATGGTCTTAATACTTTTAAATTTTGTAATCTGTGAAGTTTTCCGCGGGAAAACGGCGTCGGCAAACGTCGCCAGTTGATGACGCGTTTACGACGCTTCCTGCGGTGCTACTAGTGAGAATGTAGTCAGTTCATCGCAACTCTTGTGCGCCGTACGATGCGCGGTATGCACTATTTTTCCGTGTAAAGGCCAAGAAAATAATTGTTTTTAATTATATAATAATAAATTAAAGAACAGCACAATATCTACCATAGATATTATTTGTTTTTATGTATTCTGTAAGAGATCTAAGTAATTGTTAGAACAAGAATAAATATAATAATAGGAAATGGTATCCATTGATGTTACTTACTGATATTTTATCTTCTTTACATAGTATAAAATGAAGTCGCTTCCAGTTGTCTGTCTGTCCTTAAATGTCTTGAATAACTCACAGTATACCTAAAACTAAAATCTTTAAAACTACGGAACGGATTTTGATGCGTTTTTTTAATAGTGATTCAAGAGGAAGGTTTTGTATGTATAATTTTGCGAAAGTGGGTTTGTTTGTTCTAATTTTACGTCAAAATCTGTGTCTAAATCGTCCGATTGTCGTGATTTTTTTTTGGGATAGGTTAAGGTCTGTAGAGTGCCACATAGGCTACTTTTTGCCCCGAATAAACATAAAGCCACGTAAAAAAAACTCACGCGGGCGAAGACGGGAGGAACAGCTAGTAATATACACAACACAATGCCGCTGACTGTACTGCTTTTCATTTGTTTTACCTTATCGAATACAATTAATGCTTCTTGCCACCGTATATCTTACTAGTAAAATACTCGCAACTCGTTTGCGTATCTCGCTTTGTATCTCGAAATGAAATGAAATCGTTTATTTCAGAAATTAGACCTTCACATGCACTTTTTCTTGTCATTTACAACTTGTATATTTATGTATAAAGAAAATAAACTAGGTTATAAACTACCACCATTTCGGACACAAGCAAAATGGCCACCGGCAAAAGAAACGGCGAAAGAAACCCGGTTACGGCCTTTTTTGTCATTTAGCAATTTTTTCTTCCACTCTTTGTTACAATGTTTAAGTACATTTATAAGAATAAATAATATACAGATCCAGGTACATACAGAAATTAAGTACCAAACGCGGGACGTCGATCAAGTAGCACTATGGTCAAATCCTAAATATGTCGATTAAGTAGATGTTGATTAAACGAGCAGACCAGTCCCCCAAGATGATAACCACAACTGAGAGTCGGCCCGCCAGCCTCCATCACTGAGCTCACCATCAACAACTTTCCCGTGGGAATTTTGAAAAATCCTTTCTTAGTACACCCCTAGACGTCGCGTCGTGAGGAACTTTACATTCCAAATTTGGAATCTCTAGACCCAGCGGTTTGGGCTGTGCGTTGATATTTGGTTAAGTCAGTCAGTCAGGCAGGACTTTGAATTTTATTTAAATAGATATAGATTTTAATAAACACGGTTTAGGGTATCAGAAATGATAAGACTAACGTTATAGAAATAAGAAACGTTATCGAATGGCCAATAAAGATTTATATTTGATCGTAATTTATTGAGGCATCTGTTAAGTGGTCGTAAAGCCGTGTCTACGAGGACTGGCTACACATTTACACAATTCCATCGGCAGTAGCATATTATAATAAATACATTTTTGTTACCTATTTCATAGACACTAATAAAATAAAAATCTTTTAATTGAGATTTCACATCCATCGTGTCATAACAAACTTATTATGTATGTTAGTAAATTCTAATGACCAACCTTTTTTTTATATTTTATTTTTTTAATTTCAGGAAATGTCATAAACATATTTGACGACCTCCGTGGCGTAATGGTTACCACGCCAGACCGCTACCCAGGAGGTTCCGGGTTCGAACAACGAACTTTTTCGGATTGGCCTCGGGTCTTGGATGTTTATCTATTTATATATTTTTGTTATACAATATAATATCGTTGAGTTAGTATCCCATAACACAAGTTAGTTTCGAACTTAATATTTGGGGCTAGCTCAATCTGTGTGAATTGTCACTATAATATATTTATTTAATATTATTATTATTTATATGGTCGATAGGGTTAATTAATCAATCAATCAATCATCAATATCATCACACATACATAAAATTATAATAAAATCGTAACTGGTCGTCTGTGCACGCTCTCATCTTTCTCATCTCAGTAACGGCTTAACCGATTTGAATGCGGTTTTCACTAATACGTTGCAGTTTGCTCCACTTAACAATTAGTGTTTGTTTCATTTCTATTGGATCGTAAATAAATAGGATATAATATATGAATCTCAAGCCACGCGGGCGATGTCGCGGGCAGAAGCTACTGTATATAATTATTACTAACTAGCTGACCCGTGCTCACTTCGTTGGGCATAATGTTAAAAGCCTTTTTATTTTTTGGTTTTTTATATAACCTATGACACTCAGCAATAATGTGGCTTTATATTGGTGAAAGAATTTTTAAAATCGGTTCAGTAGATCCCGAGATTACCCCTTACAATTTAACAAATACACAAACTTTACCTCTTTATAATATTAGTATATTTAAAGGACGAATTAAATTTAAAAAAAAAAACATGAAAATAGCTAAATAAACAAAAATTTTATAATAATGTATGAATTCTATAAAATGTATATGTGAACGTGACCTTAATGGTTTTATTTTGCCTTTCACTTTTTGGTTGCAAAATATAATGAAAGCAATAGTTATTTTCGACATGCATACCAAGCGGCTCGTTGGTCTAGGGGTATGATTTTCGCTTAGGGTGCGAGAGGTCCCGGGTTCAAATCCCGGACGAGCCCAAATCTATTTTTGTGCCCAATTTTTATTTTTAATTCCCAGAATAAATAGAAAATAATGCTCGGAACGATCTTCAAAACTTAATGTTGATTTCACCAGTGAATAGCTGTGTTAAACGGATTAAAAGTTACGGCTGATTTTATTAATTAAATATATGAGTTTGTTTATATAATATTATGTATGTTTGTAAATATTTCACGCAAAAATCCTTCACGGAATAAGATTTCTCTTTTTTTTGTATTATGAGTGTTTATAATGTTCAATATCGAAAATTGACGAGATTGCGAGAAAACAACGGAATTGCTCTGTTACATCCCGATGTTTGATGTTTCTATGTTTTAAAATCAGGGTTGTTACGGATGCAAAAATTTAGACATCCGCGGATGCGGATGCGGATGCGGATTATTAGAAGTTCACATCCGCGGATGCGGATTTGATGCGGATGCGGATGCGATGCGGATGCGACTGCGGATTTTGGGATTTTAAAAGGATAATTATTTCAATTTTAAGTGCAAAAATAACTGAAAATCAATTTAATTTTAACTTTTTAATTATTTAATCATATTTTTAGAACAAAATAACACAAGTTTTTAGTTTTACTGATACAACAGAATTTTAAGCTTCGAGTTTCATAATCAAAAATCTTTGTTTAATAATTAAACTTAAAAATTGGTGAAATATATTTAATAAATAGCAATATTGCAGCCTTCTCAGCTTCCAACCTGTTTCTTAGTGGATTATGTATTAACCCAGCTCCACTAAATCTACATCCGTAAAAACTCCGCATTTATTGATGCGGATGTGAATGCGGATGCAGATGTCTGAATTAATGCGAATATTCCGCATTTACGGATGCGGATGCGAATATTCGTAACACCCCTGTTTAAAATTCAAAACTTTTATTCAGAGAATAGGTTTTTTATATGCATACAGTAGACCGCCGCCTATGGACAGCAGTAACACCTGGGGCGCTACCAGTGCCTTGTCCACCAAGGAGGTTGGAGGAAGGGAAGGGAAAGAAGGAGGGGGAAAGAGGTGATAGGGAAGGAATTGGGCTTCCGGATCTCTCACTCACCGAACGAAACGCATTTCTGCTTCACGTCGATATTCTGTGAGAGGGTGGTACTTCCCCGGTCGAGGTAGCCCATTTCATAATAATTGCTGCACTCCGCGTTTTCACAAACACGTTCTCTTGTCAGAGTATACAGTTGTAATAAATGATTTGTATAAATTAATCTACTTTAATCTGGAATGTAACTTAGATCGTGGAATTAAAACAAAAATTTTCTTTTCTCGAAAATGACACCGGGATCCTGATTGCACGAGTGAAACCGCGTGCCATCTCTAGTACGTATATAAATTATGTATGCTGATAAAGAAATATTATATCCCTGTAAACTTTACTAAAGATAATGTTAAGAATACTTCTTCATCAAAGTTCGTAAAACAATGTGAAAATTGTTTCCTTTTTGTTATTTTAAGTAAGTCGCTTTTTCGTGGCGTTTTCGTTATTCCACACATTTTAAGGCTTCCCTCGTTAAGGTCGTCTATTCAATAAAATTTTTGGAGGTAAAATGTGTTGCTCAATTAAGTTCATGGAATACTACGTACTACGTACAACCGTAGTACCTATTAATTCCATGATTAAGTTACCATCAATGTAAATTTTAAAAAGAACCTATCTAATTTCCACCAAAACGGCTACTTGATACGAAAACGGAAAAGTGGGGTTGGGTTTAGGGCCACGCACCGAGTTTCATATTTATTACGTTTGCTTATAGATGAGTGGGTTACATTTTGTAAGTTTTAATAAAATAAATTATATTTAACTAGCTCTTCCCCGCGGCTTCGCTCGCGTTAATTTTATGACATAGATCTCGTTTGACAATAAAACAACTCATAGCGCGACTTGTGGCGCCATCTGTTGGCCGATAATGCGCCCTTTATAGGAGAAAAAATATTTTCCCATTGGAACGACATACTTTCACGGGATAAATAGCCTTTGGGGTCTGTACAATATGTACTTATGCAAATTTTCATAATGATCGACTGCTTAGTCAAGCCGTAAAGGAATAACAAACAAACTCACTTTCTCATTTATAATATTAGTAAGGATAATTTCATGGGCACCAGTAGAATCTACATAATCGTTATTAGTCTTGCTTGTTTACTCTGGAACTATAAAGAGCCGCTCGGCTTTGCCGCACAAATACTCGGTACAAGCCGAACGAAGCCGAGCAAGTGCTGCCGAACCAAACATGCCGGCCGAGTAATGCCGAATAATTTAAACTTTAATAAAATTTACTTCAAATGTTGGATTTAATATTAACTATGCAATTACCCTTCCACAACAAATAAGTAAAGTGACGTAAGTTAGTTAAAATTCATGTTGAATAAAAATAAACCCCCAATAAAAGCGGTTTATGTAAAAGATAACCTCTACGTGTAACATGAAAGGAAATATAAAAATATACTGATACCGGAGGGTACCTACTAAAGTGACGCGTCATCTAAAAATACTTAAAGTTGACGGGCTCGTGAGATTTACGTGCTATGACGCTGTATGTGAGTTGTAGAAACACATTTCAAATGTTTCATCTTTCGTGACTTGTAGTCGCAAAGATTCCATATTATTATAGTAATTTACTTGCAGTGGTCGTTTATGAAATCATAAAACAGATTTCGTACACAAGTCGTCCGCTGCAGATACAGATTGACGACGTAAGTGGCGTAATGATTACCACGCCAGACCGCCACCCAGGAGGTCCCGGGTTCGAATCCCGGTTCGGGTCATGATGAAATACATTTTTTTTCTGATTATCCCCGGGTCTTGGATGTTAATCTATATAATGTATTTGTTATGAAATATAGTATTGTTTCCCTAACGCGACTCTCTGACCGTTTATTTATCTTTATTGACCACAATATAAAAATATTGATACAATAGGCGGACTTAATGCTAGTATTTAGCATAGCCAATCTGCACAAATGGGCACTATGAAACGCAACGTGTGTGCGATAGTACAATCAATGTCCCATCTGCTGACATGCTCATCATCCCTTACCTTCTATACAAGAGGAGACCTGATGAAGGCAATGCGGGATGCGTTAGCGTCTCTCAAGTTCAACACTGAGTCAATCTCTCTAATTCAAACAATACACATAACCTTTGAGCGACTGAATATAAAATAATGTAAAAAAGTCAATAAAATAAAAGAAGTTTAACTTTCTGACACTTTTATTATTTTAAATTAAAAAATAAATACTTAAAACACTTTTAGAATTCATTTAAATTTCACTTAATCCAAAAGCTTTATACATTTGAAAAGTTCACTATGAATTAATATTAAAGTTCACTTATAGGCTTTATGAAAATAAGTCAGAAAAGTTTAGCTTATTATTTAACTTACGCTTAAACATGAGCAAATCCTGAAAATCGGGTTGTTTCTTTCTGAAGTCATAATACATCAAATTATGTATTATCTTTTACAATATTCTTAAGTACTCAATCTATTTCTAAGTCGTTGGTAGGTGGTAGGTGAGTTAAGAGTTCTTTTAAAATTGAGTTAAGAGAAAAAATGTCCTACATTAGGTTTTGTGAAAGACATTCGAAAACTAACATTGAGACATTTAACATAATAATATGACTTTGGATTCCTAAAAACCGTCGCTATTAGCTCAAGTACTCATAAAGAGTTCTAAATTCAAATGTGGATAGGATATTTTCTATTTTATTTTACAGTTTTTGAAAAATTTACGTTTAACAATTAATTAACAAAATTTTCTTGACTTGAAAAGATGGACAATTACAAGTATCCTGAGATCCAATAATGGGTCTAAACTGTAGATCTTAATGTAGTACAGGATAAAGGAAAAATATATTGAAATATCAGATGACTTGAGAAACAACCCGTAAGGTAACTTAAATACTAGATTCCAGTCTTGTACCTGACCAATTAAACACCTATTCTAGGCGGTATTTCCATGTTTTTTTTTAGGTTTAGTCTCTTTATAATGAGTATCATAAATTAATAGTTTTTTAGTAACCAATATGAAACTGGAGAAGTTATAGTTATTTACATAGTTAAAGATTAAATCACGTTCTTAAACTAATAAACATTATCGTGTTACGTTTAACCCTTACGCACCAAAGTAGCTTGAGAATTCATGTAGAAGTAGACTGGCTGTCAGTCATTTTATATTCAAATTGGCCCACAGAATTGGCCTTTTAAAAGCTCTCAAACTGTTTGACAACAATATTGTTTGTGCAATTATAATGTTTCTACATTAAGGTAATTTTTAAAATTTCATAGCTCCTTACACTGACATAGGCTTATTTCTGAAAGGTTTAATAGAAAGAAACACGATAATATTATTTTGAAAATAAACATTGTCAAAATTTTCTCAGAAATAGGGTAGTAGATTATCGACAATTTGACCGACTAAGGAGATCCACTCACGGTTAGACGTTGAACAGAAATTATTCTTTACAATCAAGACGTTTAGCATTGTCTGGCCAGTCGCATACGTTCAAATTTGTATTGAAGACAGTTCCAGGTTGGCATGTGAATTGTACTCCTTCACCGTTGACGCAACGCCAATACTGAAAACAATATATTATTAAAATGCAGTTCTAATCTAGATTATATTTCTCTGGCTATGCCTGCAGCTGCGCTCGCATAGAAGACGTTGGCGTAGCCAGGATTTATCAAGGGGACAACCAGACCAGATCCTGCGGTGGCGAGAAAATAATAGTACAAATATTGTATCCACACTAGAACTGAAGGCTGAATCTGGGTACCCCAAATAAATAACATTTATAGTTTTCATTTATAATTTATGAGGATATGATGGATTTAATAGACTGAGATTTAAAAAAAAATGTACCTTATCACAACTCTTCTTATCTGGAACATAATCAGCATCTGTTTTGCAAACGTCTGGGATGTCAACTTCATTTTCCTGTAATTAATTTTAATGTTTACATTTAACAATCTTCGGTAATTCATTTATATTGTATACGTTTCAAGGAGATTTTTCAAACCGTTTTTACATGCAAGAGTAACAAACACCCACATCCAACCATTTATTCAAACTTTCATGTTTATTAGGAACTAGCTTTTTTGCCCGCGACTTCGTCCGCGTGAAGTTCCGCAGCCGTTCCCTTGGGAACCACATTGAATTTCGGGAAAAGCTATAGCCTATGTCACTCCCAGATAATGTAGCTTTATACTGGTGAAAGAATTTTTGAAATCGGTCCAGTAGTTTCGGAGCCTATTCAATGCAAACAAACAAACAATCAAATCTTTCCTCTTTATAATATTAGTATAGATTAATAGTAATTTGTCTCTTACCGAAGGCGGTAATGGTGGTATAACTTGAATGTCTTCCTCATCAGTGTCCATAGATGGTTTAGTCACTTCAGGATCAGCTTGTGTAGGCTGTGTAGCTGTCGCAGGCTTCTTTGTTGTCTGTGTCGCAGCTTCTGTGGCGGGCTTTACTGTTGTTGGGATTGGTTCGCCTTCCGATGGGTCGGACGGCGTCGACGGCGGCCGAGCCCATTCCGGCTGCAGATATCATCATGATTAATGGGATTGGTATTTGATTCTGCGATTTATTACTTTAACTTATTGCTGTGCAGTATACAACCTAACGACGGTGGATGAGGGTATGATCCCAAGAATCAACACGCTTTACAAAAAGTTCACTAATTACTGGCTGTAAAGAAAAAAATGTAAAAAATACACAATTTTTTTACAGCCAGTAAAGGCCAGTAATGATTAAATGGCTCTTTTTGTTACTATAATTTGACAAAGAAATCAAAGATTATATTGAAGCTTATCGATGTCTGAAAGAAATGTTTTTTATGAACTCTTCCTTCATCGACATAAGCCTTCCTCAATTATATAGTAGAATATATAAATAACCTCCTAGTAACCTAGAATATCGTTGGCTAGAATTGAAGGCGTTATTCCATGTACGAGTACCAGCCCTTTCAATATCATACAAAATAAGACTGACTTTATAAGACTGACTTTTGCAAATGTATTTATTTAGTATGACTTACAGTGGGTGTAGTGTTTCCTGAACGAGGTGGTGGGACAGTGTACGAAGACATGTGCTGGAAAAGTAACTTCATCAATGGATTCTTCTTGCCACACAGCCCTTGGAAGTCGTCCATATCAATAGCCCAAGTCATAGCACCCAAGTAGCCTCTCTCTTTAATCCAATTCATTTTGATCTCAACACTTTTCTCGTCTTCATAGCCAACCCATTGTGTACCCTTGTATGCGTAAGGACATTTTCCATGGTCATCCCATTTCTTAGTCCATTCTGAATCATCTTTATCAACCTCCGTACATATCTGGAAAAAAAAATGAGATTTAGAATAAATACCTACTGGTCTCTCGTCTCTTTTTCCGTATTTGTTTACTTCATATAATTTCCTTTTCATCTCATACAGCATCCAATCCAATTTACAGGATCATTCGTCATCTCCACTATCACACTCTACATACATCAGCATCATTTAATGGTGACCATTCATAATCAAAGTTACCGTATGCAGTTCAAAAATTTTGACGGTTACATTGCTCTATTCCATTCTTTTTCTTCTTCTATTCTACTTAACATCATTACTGTATACAAATTGATACATAAAGTATTTTTTATCGTTTAATTTTATGTATATGGGCCGGTTTCACAACTCCCGAATAGGTTATTCGTCAAATAAAATTACAGTACCCATACTGGGACTGTAATTTTTTGATATTTTTTACGTATGTATTGAAAAATAGACTATTCTATAATATAGGTATTATCAAGCGGTGAATCTGGCACTAAATCACTTTTAACAGATTCTCCGTAAAAAAATATTGAATTATGAATTCAAGGAGAATAAATGAGAAATTGGATAACAAAAGAAAAAAATGTGATTAAACACCTCAATTCTGAATTTTAAAGAGATGAAATTGTCTCAATAATTTTCACCTGACGGGCGAGAGCGGGGGCTATTATTGGCAGCTTTTTCCACTACATTGTACTTTATTTATCGACCATTATGCCTACAGAGTCTCCCTTGATCAATATCAAACGTTTTTTATTATGTCAATGATATAACATTGGACACTAATTGAAATTGGATTCGATTACTGTTGAATTTGTGTTCGTCGTCTCTATTAAGTATTTTAATACAAAATAATAGAATGACTGACCTATTAACGACAGCCTGGTAACGCAGTTGATAGAGAGCCTACCTTAGGTACCAGAGGGCGGTTCGATCCCCGCTCTTGGCAATTATTTCAGCGTAAATATTTTTTTTGTGTTTGTCTCTAGTTTGGGTGTTTTCTATGTAAATAAGTACATATTTAAATTGTAAAATGCGTTGTCTACCTACCTTAGTAGTACCTACTACTGTTGTAAGTACCTACCTACGTGACGTCACAGATCTCAGGTCGCACCTATGTGAAGATGAGCCAATTTAAGCTAAAGTAAGCTTAATCTTCTGTTGATTAGGCAAACAGTGTCCGTTTCTTAGAACCGTTAAACATCGATAAAAGTCTACGTAAGATTGGGGTCATGAGGTTATATTTGTAGAGTCTCTATCACACATTAGAATAGCAATTTATACATTAGGTATAGTACAACGCACATTATGGCCTTATCATAATATTTAAAAATGTCTGTAACCAATTTATTCGGTAACAGATATTAATGCTGTTTACACAGGTTAACTTGACTTGGAGCAAAATATAGGCTTTATTTAATTTAAAATACTCTTTTAGCCGTGGTCTATTTTAAGATACCGTTTACCGTAAACTTTCTTAGATAAGAAATAGTAGATTATTAATACATGGAACTGAAAATTGAAATGATAAGTACCTCGTAGTAAGCCCAAAATCCAGTTGCATTAGTGTAAGGGGCTGGGTCTCCGCCACCGGCCTCCTTATTGATGTAAGTGCCAAGATTATAGTTATTGTTCCCAGCAGATAGTGTGAACGAACGGCCGTAGAAGGGTATTCCAACCACTAGCTTATTGGTGGGACAACCTTTCTCCTCCCAAAGTTTAAGACCATCGTTCTGCAAAAAAGGATATCATATCATTACAAGATCGTCTAAGTTGAAGGAAAGGTCTATTTTCATCGTTTACTGTTGGCTTATCTATCAAATAAAAACTGTCAAAATTATATTAAACTTTCGATTTATCAGCTGATGTGTCCCAGATGTCCAAATGTGAGGTTCCAGGTTATCAGCTAATAATTTTATAGAAATAATTAGGTAGACATTTTGCTTGTTTTTGACTAATTTATTTTCCATTAAATACACAACATAACGTTCATATCTTTTTCACCAGTATTTTCTTTCTTTGTTAAATAAATAGTAAGTAGCAAACTCGCCCCTGAGGAATATTGCACATATTTTTCTCTCAGTATATTTTTGAACACAAAAAACACAAACAATGTATTTCTTTAATATTGTAAATTTAGCTAAAAACATATAATGAACCTAATACTAAAAACCTTCAAAAATTTAATAAAATAACTAAGATATATTATTAAAAGGAGTCCCTATAAGCAAGGTTCCGAAGATACTGGCAGCGTTCTCCCTTGGAATAGCTAAACTAATTCTTTGTTCGAGGTAGCTGCCAGCTCTTCGGTCTCCTGTGGTGACTAAGCTAAATAAATGTACATTTTTCTACTTACCACATTGAGTTTTTCGTATGCCCACTGGTCATGAGGGCGCTTGTACAAAGGAGAATGGACATCGGCGAATCCGGCCCAATTGCCGCGTAGATCGTATGACATTACGTGAATAGCATCTAATTCCCTGTAAAACACCAAGAATTTTGTAGTTTCTTATAAGGATTATAATTTTTTTTAAACCAGAGAATCCAAATGGACGTCCTACTGTCTGTCACTTACAAGTTACAACTTAATAGTGTTACTTTCTACAAAGACCAATATTGTGATGTAAAACTCTAAACAACGACTGGAAAACAGGCTTTATTTTAAATTATAAATAAATAAATAAAATATAAATATATAGGGACAATTCATACAGATTGAGCTAGCCCCAAAGTAAGTTCGAAACTTGTGTTATGGGATACTAACTCAACGATATTACATTTTATAACAAATACATATATATATATAAACATCCAAGACCCGAGGCCAATCAGAAAAAGCTCGTTTTTCATCATGACCCGACCGGGGATCGAACCCGGGACCTCCTGGGTGGCGGTCTGGCGTGGTCACCATTACGCCACGGAGGTGACCAATATTGTGATGTAAAACTCTAAACAACGACTAGAAAACAGGCTTTATTTTAAATTATAAATAGCGTAAAAATGTTTAGCAGTTTAGCAGTAGTTTTTATAGGTACACATACAAAGTTATAAAAAATTTATAACATAATTAGGAAGTGAAATTCAGAAATAATTGTCTATAATTACTATGAAATGTATTATTTTAATATAAATGTTAATTTGTGAGAGTGTAAAATTATTTTTAGAAACGCATACGTTCTAGGGAATCTACTCCACGAATTTATTATTTATATTGAGCTACAATCATTATGGGTATCGTGGCAGAGAAATATTAAAGTCTAGTTTGAAAAGCAAAATAACGATTTTACATGTACATTGTTGTATAAGTGTTAATGTATAAACATCTACCTAATGACAACCAAGTATAATCTTCAAAAAATATGCTTACTGGCATAAATCTGGCACATGGTACCCCTCCATCAATCGGAAGTTGGCGAGAGGAACAGCCGCAGTCAGTTCCCAGCCCTTGCCGGCTCTGATGAATGCTCTCTTCAGTTCCTGAACTAAGAACAGGAACCGGTCCTTGTCGGAGAATGAACCACCGCGGTCCGCCGCGCCAGGGTACTCCCAATCAAGATCCAGACCGTCAAAGTTGTACTTTTTGAGGAAATCTATAAAAAATGTTTTTGTTTATTCTTTGGGAACCTTCAAGAAGCGAGCATACATGCACTTCAAAGGCAGGCAGCGGCTCAGGGACTCCCCCTGTCTCTGTGCTCCATTGGTGGCGGGGATTACTTAACATTAGATGACCTACATCAAAAAAAATAACGCAATTCACACAGCGCCATATGAATCCAATTTAACCAGACAGATAATACCATAACCCACACTGAAGACAAACAAAATTTTCACGACGCAAATAATTCTTCTTTGCGAGGATCGAACTCGCGTCCTCTGGGGACGGAGGTATGGTTGTGTCAATACAGTCGTATTTACTCATGGCATTGAAACTCAAATGATCTGTAGTCTTAGTATTTTCCACACGCACTTAATATTACAAGAGGGATATAAAAATATGCGAAAGATGTTATACCTAACATTTTCAATTTGCATCACGAACGATGGTTCTCTCGGGAATTTTTATATAGGACGTGTTATGTTATGGTTTGCTTTGTGAGGGGGAAATATCGTTGTTTGTGGTACTGTGTGTCATGTCACTTTTAATTGAAATAACGAAGGAAACAACCGAAAAATATTATTGATTTTATGATTACACATTGAAGGTCACATTCTCTTTTGATGTAAAGGCATAATTAATTAGTTCATTGATTGAAGAAGATAATGACCTAATACCTCAATTACTGTCTATGAAGCTTACCGACAAAAGCGTCTTTGTACGCCCAGTGACATTAATAAATAATAATAAATATATAGGGACAAATCACATAGATTGAGCTAGCCCCAAAGTAAGTTCGAAACTTGTGTTATGTATGGGATACTAACTCAACGATATTATATTTTATAACAAATACATATATAGATAAACATCCAAGACCCGAGGCCAATCAGAAAAGTTCGTTTTTCATCATGACCCGACCGGGGATCGAACCCGGGACCTCCTGGGTGGCGGTCTGGCGTGGTAACCATTACGCCACGGAGGTCGTCAATCTATACTTCGATATATAAAGTAATTACCTACTTTTACATAAATAAATAAAAAGGTTGATGATTTTCGTATAATATGATATAGTCCCGTCGGACAGACAGGGAAAAGTTTTTAAAATTATTTCTTGATAATAGTCACATGCTGAGTTTAGCCAAAATAACGTAAGTACCTAACAATTAACATTTCGTGGGTTCTCATCATTACAGAGTGAATTCTTCCAAGCATATAAAAAGTATAGTTTCTAAGTATAAAATATATAAAATAATATGTATGTCTAGGTTAAGGTATATATTATATGAGCCAATGTATTAGACTAAGTGCTGTACTGAGTTGCTTGAAATAAACGTGTTATTATTTTTATTAATATAGCTATTTAGTAACGAAAAATGTTTGCAGGCGCACTAAAATAGTTTTAATGTAGGTTATTAAATTGGTTTCTAATAGATTAGTCATTAGCACAATTTCGCTTGACATATCATCCTTCATAACTGGTTTAAATAAGAGCAAATGTGAATAATAGTAATGTATTTTATATAAATTTTATTCCATCTATCACAGCACATGTAAGTCGTTTATCATATTGTGAAAAATATCGCATCGCAATAAAGGGTACTAAATTCATATGATTTGTTGGGAAAAAATGGGATGATAACGTACCAATTTTTTTCTTTGTCGACAACTTTTATCATTGAATGGAAAACTTGCCTTTTATGTCACAATATAACTAAAGACATAGGCGGTTACTACCTTATATTACTGACGCAAGAGTCTTGCCTGCGATATTTCGTTTTTAGTTACTCTATAAACTTTAAACAAGATTCCAGGAAAATCCCGTCAAAGGCGGGTCTGTCGTTTAAAAGCGATTATGACAAACAGGCAGACGAAATAATTTTTTGCAAACATTCATTTGATCTAAACTAAAATCATAAAGGTAAAAGATTTATATTTTTGTTTGTAACGAAAAAACTCAAAGACTGCTGGGCCGATTTAAAAAATACTTTCACAATTGGGAAGCCACGCTATTCCCGGGTGACATAGGCTTTTTTTTTAAACTAGGGATTCCTACTAAACTCGTGCGTAGCCAGGGTACGCAAATTAGTAAATAATATTACAAATAAGACATTTCCATTGTATATATTTTTTTATAGATGAAATATTATATGTTATGCAGGTCCTGCTAAGTACTTAAGGGATATTTCTTAACAATACTTGAACTAATGGACCTAACAAATAGCATAAAACCAGTTTTCTTAATACAAAGTATGCTTCGTAACTGCCAGAGGAATATAAATTAATTCTTATCCGTTTTTATCTAAGTACTTATAACTTTCTTCTAACTGAAGAAGATACTTTTGTTTTTGGAGAAACGCCAAAATATAAAAAAAAACTAAGTATAATTTAGTGAACAGGCTGGGTGGTCTAATGGCTATGTAGCAATTTGTCACTTTATCACAAGGGCCGCGGGTTCGAAATGTTCGAATCCTGCGCAAGGCAATCACATGTATAATAAGTATTTATTTACAAAAAAAAGTATTTAAGTATAGTTATCACCTACCCATAGTACAAGCTTAGTTGCTTAGTTTGGGACTAGATGGCGTTGTGTGGTTAAAAAAATCTTAAAACCTTAGATAGCGATATTTTTACGTCATATTTAGTTCATTTATTATGTTCAAAACTATACTAAAGTAATTTCCAAAACATTTGTAGGTACCACTTATTCTCAATCTACACACAATTTGATAGAGCTAATGAAAACTAAGTCTTAATTTTTATATTTAGGTTCCAGTACTTTTAAATATTTTATTTGCCTTTTTAACCGCCGTCACTTTCTTCAAATTTTTCATCAGGTCGTAATTTAATAGTGAGGGTTGATTTAAAAAAAATCTAGAAAATTATAACGGAGTCGCCGGCCGTTTTAATATTGTTACAATATCAAGGACTGCATACTACTGTATTCTCAAACAATCTAAACGGATACCATAGGAAATATTCGCTAAATAAATTGAGAGGAAATTATTCATTCAACATTTATCCTAAACATACAGATAGGATAACTGCAACTTACTGGGAACCTGTAAAACTGGTTACACTTTTTTCTTGCGCAAGACAAAATGACAAAGGCATGTCAAGCATACAGCCTATGCCTATGACACGTAATAACTCCATGTGTTATGTTATAATTATTAAATTACCTGGCTGATGGCATAATTACCTAGTATGATAAGAATTCTATTGTTTTATGATTAATCTCAATCATGATAAAGAGGAAAAAGGACTTGTAATTGGACGTTGGACGCCAACGTTATGCAAAAAGAAAGAAAAAAAAATACTTTTAAAATTATTCCTATAACTATAACTAATGAAGCCTATCATTGTAAGGTAAGTTCCGCTTTCGTAATATAGAGAAAACATATTTTATATAAACTAGATGGTTTATTTATGAATAAGAGAAGTAGTCGTCACGTATGAGCGCCACATACGAGAAGCACAGAGATGTGTGCCATATTTAAGCGAAATTAATTTAGTCTTTAATGAGTCATTGAGTAAAAACACATAAACTTTCACATTAATATAAGTAGGATTATGTGTGGCGACATATACATATACATTAGCAAAGGTAAGTACACCGTAAAATAAATCCGCAGCTATAAAAATGGACTTACCAACAACGCTTCTAACAAAAGCCATCCTAGAGCTCTTTTGGGCGACCATATGAGAGTATTTTGAGCCACCTTCAGCCCAACCACCCACGGCTACCATAAACTTGACATCAGGATGTGAAGACCTCAGCGAGGTGAAGTTACGGAAACCATTGTTTTCAACGTCCAACTGAAAAAATTTTTTTTTTATATAATTTTGATTTGATTGTGATTAAACTAGTAGCCAACACGGCTGAGTCGCGGAGACGTAAAACGAAGTTCGAAACTCATACTTTTATTATACAGAGCATAACGACACTCGATTTTCAATTGTTTTATAAACGTTGGAGTCCAAATTTTGATGCGTACTCTAAAAAGAATGTATCATAATTTATGAAAAGCCATAAAAATAATTAAGTATGTAGCGACCTATTATTGTGAAAAAAAAATCCTATAGGATAATAATATCCTAGAATCCAAAGTTAGTTTTAAGGTTTTTGAAAATGGTTAAAAAAAAGGAAATAAAGATTCTGGTTGGGCCACTGGCTGGTTAAAAAAAATGTTAAACAAGCAAATTCTTTAGTCATAAAATACTGGCTGGTATGGTATTTTGTTTAAAAAAAATCCTCCGAATAAAAGGATTTTCTTTTTAAAAAATGTTTTGAACTGGGTTATACCTACAAACTTTTTAGAATCTTCGCATTTTTTGTAAACAGAATCAGGAACCAGGTCAAGAACAAAGAGATGTGCATGCGGGTACACAAATTACAGAGTTAACCAGTCCTTAGTAAATACCAAGCTGTCATACGCGCATTGATATGCAAATATTAACACGAATATTTTAGTTTTGATGCCCTGCTTAAATGTATTTTATTAATAGGTAGTTTGCCCTGTTTTAATATGTTAATAATAAGTTTCCATGGACGAAGGAGAAAAAGTATAATATAATATCTTAAAGAAATAATTCCATTTTCACTTAATTTTTAATTTTGACATACACTCGTGTAGAATAAAATAAAACGGATTTCATGTAAATTACACAAATGTTTTTTTTCTAGTTTCTACAAAATATCTGAGAAAAACTCAGAAAAACCCCTTGAGAAATAATATGGCTTTTGATCAAATATTCTGATAATTCTCTGCGGTAAAAAACCTCGGTTCTTACCTCAGGATCAATAATAAGTACTTCGCTAGACTTTTCAGTGACACCGATGAACGAGTAAATGATATGAGTGCACATGTCTACTGGTATGTCTTCGATGCCATACCGTCCGACGCCAGGCCGGTATACCGCCCAATTGCTGAAGTAACATACTATGCGCGCTCTGCCATCCGCTGCAACAAGACAACAAATAAATATATAGAAACAAATTACATAGATTGTTTTTTTTTTAAATGTCAAACAGTAGACAAACAAGCAAGCGGGCCACCTGATGGAAAGCGGTCAAAGCCTCCTATGGACATCAATAACACCAGGGGCGCTACCAAAGCGTTGTCCACGAAGGAGGTTGGAGGAAAGGAAGGAGGAAGACAAGGGAAAGAAGGAGGGGGCAAGAGGGGATAGGGAAGGAGTTGGGCTTCCGGATCTCTCACTAACCGAACGAAACGCATTGCTGCTTCAAGTCGATATTCTGTGAGAGGGTGGTGCTTCCCCGGTCGAGCTAGCCCATTTCATTGCTCTACCACTCCAAGAAAACTAGCTCCAAAGTAAGTTCGAAACTTGTGTTATGGGATACCAACTCAACGATACTATATTTTATAACAAATACATGTTTAAATAAACATCCAAGACCCAGGTCAATCAGAAAAAGTTTCGTTTTTCATCATGACGCGACCGGGATTCGAACCCGGGACCTCCTGGGCGGCGCGTTATAAACCACTAGCTGACCCGTGCCCACTTCGTTGGGCATAATGTTAAAAGCCTTTTTATTTTTTGGTTTTTTATATAACCTATGACACTCAGCAATAATGTGGCTTTCTATTGGTAAAAGAATTTTTAAAATCGGTTCAGTAGATCCCGAGATTACCCCTTACAATTTAACAAATACACAAACTTTACCTCTTTATAATATTAGTATAGATTACGCCACTACGGTCGTCTAAATTTTATTTTAATTTTATTATTGTCTAATGTAATAATACTAATATAGTTTATAAGTGTGCAAAATCGACGTGCACCTGACTGTACCTACCAAATTCCACATTTTCACGCAAACCTATCAAGCCGTAGTTACGTGAAAGTCAGAAAACATCCATACCTCCTCACAACTACTGCTCGAAATGAAATGAAATGAAATGAAATCGTTTATATCAGAAATTAGACCTTCACAGGCACTTTTTCTTGTCATTTACAACTTGTTTAAATAAAGAAAATAAACTACGTTATATACTACCACCATTTCGGACACAAGCAAAATGGCAACCGGTAAAAAGAAATGGCGGTTACGGCCTTTTTTGTCATTTTGTACTTTTTCTTTTTTTTTCTCCTTTTTTTCCACTCATTAGTTACAATGTATGTACCTCACTTTCACATTTATAATATTAATAAGGATTGATAGAAAACTCAGTTCAAATACAATCACAGTCAAGCAAGACAAATACAATTTAGGTATTACACGATACATTTTCATCCAGTAATCAAAACACATACATTCGGCCACTTTCGGCACCGCAACTGAGACTCATTTACTCAATGTAAGCAAAAGAATCGTCTGATGAGTAATGAGATTAACAAATATTTCAGATATCTTCGAATGATAATAACACAGAAGAGATAAGCATGACTTACATGAAATAGGAGCAGGAGAGTCATCAGAGTCATCTGCTGGCGATGATAATGACGAAATAGAACGTAACACAAAAACAAAACCAACTACAATCGATATTATTATTGTTACATACAACACTTTTCTAATGAAATACATAATAAATATTATTTCTTATTTTTACATAACACATTAGGTATCTTACACGTACAAAACGTAACCGTTAAATGAAAGAAATTAATCACATACTGCTGACTTCCGAGCACAAGGTTATCGAACTGAATTACGTGTACGTACAATCATTAAGATTTCATTTTTCGCATAAATTAATACTTTTTACACGGTACGCTGCCTATGTGTGCTTGAATGAAAAACTAATACAACGACGATCATATTAGATTGTCGTCCAAGAATTATTTTTCGAACGAACCGTGTCAATTCGTGTCTTCTTTTTTTGACAAATCACACAGATTGAACTAGCCCCAAAGTAATTTCGAGACTTGTGTGAAGGGATACTAACTCAACGATACTATCTTTTATAACAAATACATATAATACATATATAGATAAACATCCAAGACCCAGGCCAATCAGAAAAAGTTCGCTTTTCATCATGACCCGACCGGGGTTCGAACCCGGACCTCCTGGGTGGCGGGTCGGCAGTCCGGCATGGTAACCATTACGCCACGGAGATCGTCAAATGTGGTCCCCAAAATGTACCGGTTGGAAGCGGTCTACATTCAGAGGCTTCTTATAATTTCCTTATGTGTTCCACCTTATTCTAATCTATTTCGACCACCATATAGGTGGCCGTCCTACACTACACTTTCCGCAATAAAATATTTGAGAAATTTTGTAAAGAAACAAAATATTTTGTCTTGTTTTTTTATGATATATCGATAAACATCTAGAAAAAACTTTTATGACCTATTATAATTTTGGAATATTATATGTATTTTATTGCCTACAAAATAATCTACCAAAGATTGAGAAAAATGTTCACCATTTGAATGTGGATTTGATCATAATTATTGGTCGAATTCCCTTATCTTTACATTTTTTAAATTACTTTTATTTTTTTAAAGTTTTGATGTAGAAATCTTTCCAACCATTTCTTTATAGTTCTATAGCTAAATACATAGTTCAAGAGACACATCGCTCCTCTACTTACATTGAACTGCAGTCGTGGTGACCGCTAGGATGGCCAACGTCGCAAGAATCGTTCGCATTGTGTACCTGCAATGAATATAAAGTACATAATTATATGACGCCTCTTCCTATATGATGAGTGAAACGATAAAGAAGTCACAAGTACAACACAGATCAACATTGCCTCTTTTTATTTCTTTATATTTTAATAAAATTATTACATAAAAATGTTGACAAAAAACGTTATTAAAAGTTTATTAATTAGTAAAAAAAAATGTTAAAATTATAGTTTCAATTTTTTGGATAGTTTATTTGACAAATAGACTAACTAGAACTTATCAGAACCTGTGCTTGCTTTAAATAAATCAAATAAATATAAAGAAGCGTTCACTCATACATTATATTATTTTGTTGCATAGATTAAATATTTCGTAGTATTTTGGCGGGGGAGTACAAGTTAATTACAATTACAATATTCAAAATAACTGTCCAAAATGTGAAACGTAATCAAAACAAAACGAGAGTCATCAACAGAAATGATATTAATTATGAAATACATTGCATATTTATGAGTTTATTAATTTCTTCAATTATAATTTGATTAAACTTCGTGATTATAATTTAACTTTTCAAAGTCGAGTTTGCTGGCAATTAAGGTTTAATATTGAGAAGTCGTGTATTTAAAGCTATTTTCATAATACGTTTACGGGAATCCCTTTATAGAAACCTAATGGAGGACATTGCTTATTTATTCAGCTTTTAAAACCGTCTGAGCGACGCGACGTATGTAATTATCACTTGGGCCCTTATTAATAAACAAATCAAGGTTTAGCTAAAACCTGTTTTCTCACTTTCTCACTACATTTAATTCTATTCAATGATAAAACTAACAAAAGCAGATTTCAGTTCTTAATCCTTTATATTATTTATAAAAAATATAAATAATCAAATATAGATTTGAAGAGAATAGATCTATAGAAAAATAAAAATCCATCCTTTTTTAAATAACGACATTAATTCTATTATCTATATTTAGTTGGCAACAGCATAAAAATTTCTATATTTTGTCATTTTCGCATTTTACTCCACATATTTTGTATGTTTTAAAATGTAATTAGAAATCTATGTATAGATATTTCAGTCTCTAAATATTAGACGCCAAAATGCCAATTCAATATACAACAAACGCCAGTAATCTCAACAATTGATGCTTAAGTATTCACTGAACAATGGTTAAGTCTCTTTGACTTGCAGTAAGACGTATAGTATTTGACCTATATAATCAGTCGATCGGTGTTACAAAATGTATCTTGGAGATAAGAGATAAATAAATAACGTTTCAGATAGAATAGGACACACTAACAGATTTCCTAGTACGGTTTTTTGGTCCCACTTCACCACACACCAAAGTGCACAAGTCGACCAAACAAAAAAGTTTCATGTTCTAAATTATCCGGGTTGCTCATATTTTAAAATGTAACGTAAATGTGTGTATTTGTAATCCTGCCAGTATTTTCGAAACCTTGCCTAAAGGGACTCCTTTTAATAATATATTTTTGTTATTTCATTAAATTTTTTAAGGTTTTTAGTTTTAGGTTCATTATAATTTGTTTATAATAATATGTTTAGTTTAGTTTTAGTTTTAGAAGTAATGTAATGTAATTTTTAATTAATAAAACACAATGTGTATGTGTGTAATGTGTGTTAAGTAAGACACTTATTTTTTATATGTATCTCGCGTCTTATAAAAGAGGTGATCCAAAAAAAAACAGGCGTCGACAGAAAAAAAATGTTTTACAGATTTTAGATACTATTATATTTATTTACTAATATATTTTATATACTATTCTAGACTATCACTATCTCTCTATCGGGTGGCTAACGCCTTTTTTGCTCATAAAGGTTTGTAGGCGTTTTATAAAATCTTCGGGGCTACCATAAAAGTGTCCATCCGAAACAATAAAACACGCAGTCCTGTCAAAAAAGACATTACAAGTTAGAATAAGGTTCAAAACTGGTTAGACCGTATTTTCGGAATTTCCTTTCATGGTTGACTCGCTTATTATGGATTTTTTAATAAGGGAATTGGATCACATCCTTTACAACATGAGAGTTTTTTTCTATTTGCTCCGTTTGTATAAATGATCGAACACGAAGAAAAAACTCATATTGATCACTCAGGTCAACTTAATAAGTAAATAATTACCACAGCTCATACACCCAAGTTTCTAGAGACATCCAAGCTTTGTTTTTTTAATTAGAATGTGAAGTAAATACAAGTAGGCAAGAAAAAACATACATTGAGGGTCCACAGCAAATGAAAACATTAACCAATGAGGAGAAGGGTAAAGAACAAAGAACTATTTTTATGCTAATAATGTAAATATGAATACTATTTACAAATAAACTAGCTTTTCCCCGCGGCTTCGCTCGCGTTAATTTTATGACTGTATAGATCTCGTTTGACAACAAAACAACCCATAGCGCGACTTGTGGCGCCATCTGTTGGCCGATACCGCGCCCTCTATAGTAGAAAAATTATTATCCCATTGGAACGACATACTTTCACGGGATAAAAAGTATGTTTTGCTCTGTACCCCTAACAATATGTGTGCAAATTTTCATAATGATCGGCTGCTTAGTCAAGCCGTGAATACTTCCTACTCCGACTATCTTCTTTCTGATTAAATTCGTTGTGAGTTCCAAGACAGCTGTAGTTTATTCCCCGGGACGTCAATAAGCTTCATTGCTTATTGTCTATCTGAGGTCGCCGTTGTTGATCCTGGCTACACAGGAGACACAGTGGTGGGAATGTCAAGTCAAGCCGTGAAGGAAAAATAAACAAACAAGCAAACTCACTTTCTCATTTATAATATTAGTAAGGAAGTAAGGATATTCTAGTAAATCTCTTTACGCAATATTAAATCCTAAATCATATTACGACTCTGCTCACTTCTTTCATTGGCTGAGTATACGTTTCATCCTCTTAGAAAGATCAATTCAGAAGGTGGTTACTTTCCCGTTAATAGTGGTCAACCAGCTGTACACTTGAAACATTTGCTCTCGCTACTTTGAATTCCACTTTACACTTTGGACTTCGGTAAATCGGACATTATTCTCTACTAACCCTAATAAACGTATACATATGCACAGCAGCGCCATCTATTTTAGCTAAGCACCATTGACTATCAGAATTTTGACCAAACCCTACGGGAATCGTGTACTTTTCGTAATAAAAAGTACACTCTATGTGATAAGTAACAAACTTATTCACAAACTTTCACACTAATTACAGTCAAGATTAAATTAAAAAAAAAAGAAAAATGTTTATTCAATCAACAAAAAGGTAACAACATTGTGGCTGGAGCCTCCATTTAAGTACGTAATGTACTTGTGTTTGGATTATCCGCTCTTCCTAAACATAAATTAAATTGTGCAAGAGAGAGATTAGGTACATCAAACACATTAAACTTTAGATGGATAGATAGAATATGATTTATTTTCAACTAATGAAACCCGCGCAACTTGGTTTGCGTGCATTTGTTTATGCACAGCAGCGCTATCTATATCAGACTTTTAATAAAATCCTAAGGGAATCGCGTTCTTTTCGGGATAAAAAGTACCCTATGTTTTAATCCAAGGTATCAGCTAACTACATACCAATTATCATTTAAAAAAATCCAGCCATATGAACGTGAAGAGGTAACAAACATACACATAACTTTCACATAACTTTTCAACAAGACGGCCTTATTGCTCAAAGTAGGTAATAGTTGAAAGCAAAATTGCTTGTACCTACTTTAAAAGTAGAAAACTGAAATCTATACATAACTGATCCGATAATTGTAAGTATAATTAGTAACATTACCATGAAAATAATGTAATAATTACTCTGTTTACAAGTCATAAATGAGATGTCGGCATAACGGGACGGGTGTAACGGCACATTGCTGATGTCAATACGACCTCATCTCCCACTAACCTGATACAACAATGTCTACAATCCATTGTCAGATAAACAATAGTTTGTTATAGATTAGAGATATAGATTTTACTTTCTAGACGACAATGGTGACTAAATATTTTATTCATAGAATCATTGTTTATAAACTATTAATAGACAGTAGATATTTTTACTAACCTAGTTATAAGTCATCTATGAAATGCGATCTAATTTAGAATTTCTTTCATTATCGTAATTAGTTCTGACGTCTGTGTAGGTTTTATTTAGTTTTACAGTTAGGTTGGTAGATATATGTATTAAATCTTATAAGATTCTACTCATCAGATCTATGTTTCTACTGTTAAATACAACTAAATCGACATACTATAACAATGGTTAGATTTTATGGCAAAATTTGATCATATTTTTGCCCAAGTTTTAGCCCCAGTTTCAAGCAACAATGAAATTAAATTAAAAAGTACTGTAATAAAATATTTTTAAGTCACCTCCATAACAACCAGCAAGAAAGCTCTCTGGTCATTAACTTTTAAACAAAGCAAAACAACATCTGAGTGGGAATTATTCTTACGGAGATGCTGATTAGCATTTTGCATTTTGTAAATTAACATCAATTTATTCTGGGAAGGACAACAATTAGAAACCAGTTGAACATCTGTACGAGATACAGTTTTGAAAGTAAATTAACAATTCAAATGATGGTGAATCAAATCAAACTCATTGTATAAAAAGCGTTTTGTTGATAAGTTAGCACGAATACATATGGAAACAACAATAAATGTGTGGGTAATTGTAAAATAACAAAACATTGTATATCAACAACAAATGCGTATATCCCGTGGGAATTACGAAAAATCTCGACTCGAATCCTATTCACAAAATTTCAGCTCTCTGAGTTTATGCTGGGCACTGAACAGTCGTTCAATCTGTACTTACATTTTGTTTTAATAAACAAAGATAACAATAATAATATAATAATAATCTTTCTTTCTTTCTTTTAATAAAAGGAAAAACTGCCCTTTATTAGTAAAGAATAAAGATTTTTTTTGTTATTATTTACTTTTATGCTGAAGTACCTATCATGTCGGGAAAAAAGTTTTTATCCTGAAGTCAAACGTTTGAAAATATTATATAACATTAGACCATAGTCCTTAGGAATCGGTGCGAAACCGAAAATTCATCAATATATTATGGTAATAGGATAAAATGTATTTAAACATTTCCCTCTATTTTCACGTGAGAAACGAACAAATATTTGCATTTAAAATATTATTGTAGGTCCACATTGTCATTCAAATTGGTTTCCAAAATTACTTTGGAGCAATAAAATGTCAAAGGCTTTTGGGGCTCTAACTGCCACCGTCAACATACCTACTCTTTAGCTCGTAAACCATCTCAATTGCTTCATGGAATGCGTATGCAGGAATTTTATGAAACCATCAATCAACCCTCTCGATAACTCTTTTGCGCGATATGTGAATTTCTTTTTTATCTTTAAGTACCTATAAGATGTAATAAAAAGATATTATAACTTACATTTTCAATCATTTCAAAGTTAGAAGTGAGTGAACATTTTTTTTTTTCGCTTGGCAATCGGACTTCAGACGAAGTTGGGCGCACGGGTTGGAGCCACACGTTTTGACTAAAATGTAGAGTATGTGAAGTGAAGTTAGGCCTGGTAAAGTAAGGGCGAATAGATCAAGAATCTTGGCTCTACATGAGATCTGACCACTTTTTCATAGATTTTGATTAAGGTAGACTCGTCTTGGCAACATTTTTACATGAAAATGTTTTTGGTGGGATACTTGTATACATAAATTCAAAGCAGCGTATTCATGCTATCTCGACTCAGCATACAGTCTCTCAGTCAAGACGCCCCGAAGAAAGATGATAGCAAAATTTCTTCAGAAAAGGCGGATTTTGAAGTCAACATAATTGCACTTTCAATAGTTCCAGATCACAAAATTCAATCACTATGCACTTTAACCAATGTTTGCTTCACATTACACTATCAATATTAAGAATCAAACGCTGAAACACACAGTTTTTTTTATACCACAAAGGTGGCAAACAAGCTTACGGTCCGCCTGATGGTGAGCGGTCATTGAAGCCTATGGACGCTTGCAACACCGGGGGTATCACTCGCGCGTTGCCGACCCTGTAAAAATCTTTTAATGCCCCTTTTGAATAGCCCCACATTATAGTCTAAGCGAAAGAGCCGCTATCGTTGTTGGCGCCAAAATCCCATGCCTGAGATTTAGTAAATTAATATAATATATATATAAATTAATATATTATACACAAAATAATAAAGAAAAGAAGAAATATTCTTCGTTCAAACTATTAAGTGTCACTGAAAGTGTCACTGATGACGCCTTTCTATTCTTTACTAAGTTCTTATGTTTTCAAGTGTGCTATCACCTTTAGTTTCTTATTTAATTTGTATTCCTATTGTAACACCTTTGTACTCTTTAAATATAATCTTCGGTATCCCGATCGTTCACCTTTAAAATATTTATTGTGAAATAAAATGTCAGTTACTGCGAACCATTCCATAACGCATCGCGAATAAGGAATGTGTTGTAGACCAACTATTAAAATAGATACAATAAGTAGGTATGGTTTAATAGACATTAGTCATACATGTATTTATTTATTTTCTTTATGACCCCGATGGCATCGATGCGGTTGTCAAACTGAATGAAGTTATGAGCCGGACAGTTCAGTCAGTATTGGATAGAAAAGATTTCGAGTTTCTCCATTTGGATGGTACAATAGATGATAGTCGTTAAGCCAAGTAAGCTCATTTTTGTACAATTAATATATTTACAGAAACGCTACTTTAGCTACTTGACTAGTTTAGTGCACGTAAAGTCACGGGAACAGCTATTACATTTGACGAGACCGCAAATGAATTAGTTCGCCTGATTCATATTATTTAGTAGGAAACTACTAAATATTATTTAGTAGGAAACTACTAAATAATATGAATCAGGCGAACTAATTCATTTGCGGTATGTTTATATAGTTAATCTGTGGAATGCACCGTAGTCAACGTGGTAACATGGTTTCGTACCATCATTGAATACTAATTGATGACTACATGAGCTGTCACCAAGTACGGAGGTCAGCGGCCGAAAGTGAAACCCTTTGTCTTCGTAATGTATCAAAGTTTATCTTGAGGGACGACCGAGGCCTAAATCGTTTTATAGCATAAGTACAAGGATGGATACATTAGTATAAGGATAGATTATCTATATTAACAAAAATACTAGTTATGCATTTTGTGCTAGCCTGCAAGTAATTGTTACACATTTTAAAAGTAAAAGAAAATGTATTAGTGTAAGTTACAGTGTAAACAATTGTTGGTAAGCCAAATAAATAAATTATAAAAAGGAAAGATTTGATTGTTTATTTACATTGATTAGTCTTCGAAAGTACTGAACTGATTTGTTTTTTTTTATCGTTGGAAAGCTACACAGTCCTTGGGTGACTTTGGCTGTATCAGTCTTAAATGAACTATGTAAGACAATGGATGTAGTAAAAGATGAAAAGAACACTGAAGTGTGACCAATAAAAAGTGTTAGAGACAAGTTCACGAAATGAAATCTTGGAGAGGACACACAAGCCCAAATGAGATAGAATTGCGAAATGAAGGAGTCGAATACCCAGGAAAGGGACACACACTAGGGTCGAACTTGATGAGTGTTTCAGACTACCCAGTAGAGCATCGTTAATAAGAAAGGGTGGAAGAAGTTGAAAAGAAAAGTTGAAGAAACTTACCTCTTGAATAATGATTGGAAGCTAATTGTAACACTTAACATCATCAAATCTGTCCATCATCCTATTGTATTGGAGTAAGCACAGTTTAATAAATATAAAAAAATACTAATATTTTTTCCTTATCCGGAAAATAATCTAAAACTAAAATTCTTTGAAGTAATCCATAAAAATGTTTACAACTCATACGTGATTCCCAAAAATCACAATGAATCGTAACCGTAACTAATCTGAATGGTTGATCGATAAAATAGTAATCGTTTTCGCGAATACACATTTTTTTTTATAAATACTAATACGCGTAGATATTTGTTCACGGAAGAGTTTATCATATTAATTACATGAGTATCGTATCTACATAAGATTTTCCAAATTCGTGTGGCAATGGGATTGTTGATTGTGCGCGGAAACTTAGGGTTACTTTAGAGTTTTCACTCTTACTTTAATAATTATAGTAATTTATTCTACAATATTATGATTCATCATCTTATAAATTTCTTCAATTTACAATGTTTAAAAGATTTCAAACAACTTCATTTTAAAGCAGTTAACCCCAACAATTTAAGATGATCGTTTTAAAGTGTTTCTACTTATATTCTTCCTTATCTTATTGTACAATCAAGAGGACGTCGACCTTTACATATCGGACTCTTAAGTTCTATGTCATAAGAGCCAAAATTGTACTGCAAGTTTGCTCAACGTGCTCCTGACTGTACAATCAGACAAAAAATGGAAACCCTACTACTAGTAAAGAATAATTTCCTAAATCAGTTACAGAAGAAATATTGCGTTACCCACTGATCGGAATGAAAGTTTAGTAATGGTGGTAACCGCGAACCGTAACCGATACAAAACGTAACAATGTAAACAAATATTAGTACTTGTTTAAACTATCAAGATTCTATAGAAACTCTATGACCGCGTGTTCATAGAGTTCTACAGTCAACTAATGTAAAGAGTAGAAAGAAACTCAAAAACTAAGGCTGAGTTGCACCATATTAGAAATTATAGTAAAGGTTTGTGTTAAATTTGACACTAACAGTAACGCTGACTTTAACGGCTACAGCAAAATGTGTTGAACCGGCGAATTCATTAGCTTTGTTAAAGTTAAAAGTGTTGCAAGTCAAATGAGGTGTGATTTACCCCAAATTCGTTGGGGGTAACATTTTTAAATATGGCATCATCATCTAGCGCTGTCCAATAGTGTCAAATTTTTGACAGTTCGGTGTGTTTGTTTTACTTCAACGCGTTTGACAGTTTGACGGATAATTTAACACTAACAATAGCACTAACCAGCGAAAAGTGACCGGTTACGGTTAAAGTTAAAGTTATGACGTCATTTAAGTATTTGTCAACTGGTGCAACTCATTTTTAGCCTAACCGGTACTTTAACTGAAATTTCGTTGTTTGTTATTGTTAAAGTAAGATGGGGCAACTCAGCCTAAGATTTTTATGCTAATAATGCATCGTTAGAAACTTTGCAATTACATAAACTACAATATGAATACTGTTCACAAATTAAAATTCAAGTAAAATCCATTCACGCAATATTTAGAAAAAAAAACATAATTCACTGCCCTTGCTCACTTTTGATTTTACCTGAATGATGATATAAGGTAATTTTGTTATTATAATATATTTTGTTATATATTTTCGCCACATCTATAATTCTTATTTTCCACGTCTACTAGGTTGTCTGGAAGAGATTGCTTTTGCGAAAATTGATCGCCTTTTGTTCATAAATAGTGTTTTTTTTTTTCATTTGTATGTTTATATTTTTTATGGCAATAAAGTGTTTTGTTTTGTACTTATTGTATTGTATTGTAGTAGCATTGTTCTGGCTACAAATGACCCTTAAAAAGTGCCAGATACAACATGTCTAGTAATAAAATTTCATCAAAATAATTTATTTTATACGAATCTATTTTAGTAAATAATTTTATTACCATAGAAACGTTTTCGAAACCGCATATCATTATACGTACGGACAAAATTAGAGTTAATTTTAAATATATAAACATTAAACACTTTCACTCGGACGTAGGGGTCAAGTTCAAAGGAAAAAGGTGGCCTTGCTCTTCTGTTTTTGCATGAGTTTATGTAAACACACGGAGACCGGCCTGGTGACGCTACGGTGAATTAATTTAAAGTCGGTATAGTTTCTGGTCTGTATTATGCTAGAGATACAATTTCTGAAATGATAATTGTTACGGAATAGTCGTCAAGCTGGAAGTAAATACTTTTCTCATATTATTTTGACAGGCCCACTTTTTGACAGGTGGTTTTATCCCAAAGGCCGCGGGTTCGTCACCTAAAGAAACCAATAATTCTCGGAAACTAAGAATGCAAGCTTAATAAAATAAACAGTGTATAATAGACATTATAATACCCCATAAATGAAAGTAATAAAATTTATAAGTCACTAGGTACATTTTATTTATTAAAAATTACATAAAGGAAAAGAACTGCGGATTATAATGTCTATCAAACACTGTTTATTTTATTAAGCTAGCATTATTAGTTTCCGAGATTTATTGGTTTCTTTAGGTGACCCCGCATTCATTGCTCTCGAGTGTATTTTGTATGAGTGAGACACCGCTTGACATTAACACAAGATGTGAACGGTTTTGTTACGAGAATAGTTCCGCTGATGTCAATAATTATTTTAAAAAATCAGATAGAGTTATCTCAGCTTATTTTCAAATTATAATTTATATTAATTTAATTTCTTAAAAATTTAAATAAAATAAATAAATATATAGGGACAATTAATACAGATTGAGCTAGCCCCAAAGTAAGTTCGAAACTTGTGTTATGGGATAGTAACTCAACGATATTATATTTTATAACAAATACATATATAGATAAACATCCAAGACCCGAGGCCAATCAGAAAAAGTTCGTTTTTCATCATGACCCGACCGGGGATCGAACCCGGGACCTCCTGGGTGGCGGTCTGGCGTGGTAACCATTACGCCACGGAGGTCGTCAAAAGAAAGTACCACCAGTCAATTATGTTACCAGTAGGTAAGTTAAGTACAATTATGATTAGGACGAGAAATGGATCAAAAATAATAAACAATAAAATTGCACACAATAAATACTTTTCGTATCACAATTTTCTAATGTTATAAAATAAAGAATTCAATTCGGACAAGACTAGGTAATAAACGTAGAACAAGAATATGTTTTTTTTTTTAATACTTGAACATAAATATGTCTAATTTAATTTGAAAATAGAACAAAAAAATATGTTATTTACTTTGTGATTAGGACTAAAAATACACCAAAATTAGAATTTTTAATAATAACAATAATCTATTTTAACTATTTTGGTTGTACAATAAATGAAATCCGAATCTTATCTGCTTTAATTTATAGTCTATTGTCATCAAACACAGCCTGTTACAATACTAGGTTAAAGGATTACCCTATCACGCACTCGTAAAATTACTTCAAGATTGCCAAATGTTGAAGGGAGGAAGGGCAGAGAAAGATATAAATTATTTATACATCATATTAAGGCTAGGTAAGTTATTTGTTTTAGTCATGATAGCATTAGAATTAGGTCTGGTTTACGTCATATTATATTCGTGGTT
Source organism: Endotricha flammealis (assembly GCA_905163395.2). Lineage (NCBI taxonomy): Eukaryota > Metazoa > Arthropoda > Insecta > Lepidoptera > Pyralidae > Endotricha > Endotricha flammealis. The sequence continues at coordinate 8,491,325 of LR990868.1, forward strand.
TACTCGTAACTCGTATAAACGAATATCCAAATCAATCCAAATTTACGGCCGGTGCAACCCGGTCGAAACGTCAGGCAATATCAACCCTTATTCCACTTGGATCCATTGCTTGATCCCCCTAAAGTATGATCGCGTTAATTTCCAGTTTATTATTAACTAGCTTTTTTGCCCGCGTATTCGTCCGCGTGAAGTTCCGGACTCGTTCCCGTGGGAACCACATTGAATTTCGGGAAAAGCTATAGCCTATGTCACTCCCTGATAATGTAGCTTTCTACTGGTGAAAGAATTTTTGAAATCGGTCCAGTAGTTTCGGAGCCTATTCAATGCAAACAAACAAATCTTTCCTCTTTACAATATTAGTATAGATTTACAATAATGCAAAGCGAAAGTTTAAAAGTTATTAATCCAAGTTTAGTCATGTATTTTTATACATTTTTTCTAAAAATCCACGAAATGAAATTAAAACAAAATATATTTTGTTTGGTTTTATGTTACTTTTATCAAGAAAAAAATATGATTTTATTCCTGCTACGTCGTAGGTCAAGTTTTCGAAACTGTTTTTATTTCACTTTTAAAAATTGTATCTAGTCACAATTTCACACAATAATCTACACAAGAAAGAAGAATTACACAGTTAGCACTTTTACATTAATTATGATTTCTTTAAAAACAATTAGTATTTGCATTGATTTAAATCCAATTTCACAACTTATATTTACTAACGCATCTTTTTGCAAAATTTGATAAAGTGATTAATTTAGTTATTTAAACAAAATTAAAGTTATGTTCTAAATAATTGCATTAAGTTTGATTAATTTACATTCTTTGAAATAGGCTTACAAAGTTGCAACTAATTTCTTATTTCAAGACATAATTATAATTTTGACTAAAATCTATAAAATTTACACAGACAGTCAATATATTAGAAAAAAACACTATCAAATATTTTGTAAAAATATGTTAAAATAAAAATAATATTTTGTTTTTTTTGCAGTTTCATTTAGTTTTTTTTTATTTTTTATTTCGCGAGTCTCGTCCCGTGCGTGCATAATGTGAAAATGGTACTCACAGTTGCGGTCTGCGGCGTGTGTGCGATTGTACAATGTCCGACTAAGCGTCTTGGTTTTATGCGCTCGCGCCCCCAGATTGCACAGGGTGCTATCAATACGCAGCGTGCATTTTTTCCTGTTATTCTTTAACCTGTGTATCGCTATTTATTGCTTTTTTATTTATTCATGTATGTGACTTTGAAGTTGTTTATTATTTTATAGAAATATATATTTTATTTTAGCTGCCAACCGGTCGCGCTAGAAACGTTAGCCTATGTCATGCCGTGGACTTCTTGTGGCTAACATGATGATGAACATTTTGTATAAAATTCAAGTTTTGAAGTAGGCAATCGGCCTCTAGTTTTCTACTCAACGTAATATACATTATGTCTCAAATAAATATAAGTTAGGGGATCGATAAGAATTCATTCAAATAAGAAGCGGCACGTGTAGTTTTTGTGGACGATATCATCGAACGATTTGTTTTTGGCTTTACATTAAATCAAAAGTCAATCAGATTTTGTTCGTGACAGCATTATAAAAAAATACAATAACTAATTGTCTTCTAACAAAGGAAAATACAGAATATTTGTGGTGTTGTGTAAATAACAACGCAAAGTAAGTACATATGTAAATAAATTATTACTTGTGTATGTAACTGCATTATCTAATGTAGATTTTTACCCACGTTTTTACTCAAGCCTTAATGAAAATAGCTTGTTTTACTCAAACTAAATCCCTGGATTACGTTTTCTGAATAGTTAACGGCCAAGTTCATAGATCCTTGGCAGGTTCTAATACGCTTATCTGTCATATAAATTAACAGCCCTTGTTTCGTTTGATTTTTCTTGAGTTAGATTAACTATTACTTACTCTAAATATTCTGTCAACCTAAGTTTAAAATGCATAAAATATACTTTCGCATAAAATATATTTAGAATTCATAAATCATTAACTAAATTATAATTAGTGCAACAAAATTATTATTATAGTTTAAGTAAATTTTAAGATAATTATTGCCTTTAACTAAGTTTATGGATAATAACACAAATAATTGCGTAAACTGTCTGTGTAATTCAATTTTCAAATACAATAAATAATTTCTTAATCGTAGAGACGCCTGTTACATTGAACTTTTAAATTTATTCTGGCATCTGGCATGATCATTATAATTTTAGGGGTTTAGGGGTTAATTTGAAAATTGCAAAATTATAGATTAAAGGGACCATCAGAGGCGGGAGGTGTGTCACAATACTTCACAAGTGGATTAAGATGATGCTAGACACCAATAAATTTTAATGATTAGCCAAGAATATAAATATGGCTACATTGTGCATGTCTACGTTAAATTCTTATTATTTTAAATTTATTAGTTTATTTTATAGTATTTTTTATAAAATAATCTATTTATATAAAATTTATTATTGAATGATTGAAACGACTACCTAAGGAGACCAAGCGCTACATGACCACGTCGCCGATATTAAGTGTTAGTAGTAAGATAATAAATTACATTTTGGGCACCCTGCCACAGGTACCATGTCTTTTTAATGCTTAATTTTAGTTTTTATTGTTAGTTTAGTCTTTTATTTTTATTGTTAGTTTAGTTTTAATTAATTTCATATAATTTCACGTTATTTAGTTATGAATTTTACCAATAAATTATTCGTTAGTATATTACATTAAAAAAATACACAAAATACGTAGAACTAGAAGGTATTTGTAATTATGAACCCGCTGCTCGAAATAAATGTTTATTTACTTAATATGAAAAATATTTTTATTATAAAAATAAATTATATTTAAACAAGAATAGGACTCCATTGCCTTAAAAGCATCAGCATGTACATAATTGATCGATCGTGCGTAATCACAATCCCAAAAGTGCAATGCATCACACAATGAGATCAATGCTGGCCTTTGGGTCAGTAAACGGTCCCCAAACCAGTATCTGGAAGCCAAATACCTTATTACGGAGTAATAAAATTTATATCAACGTAAAAATGTCCCACTCGCACCAACCCCGATTATAATCTCCCCTTACGACCTATACAGACGAGCAGCACTGCTCTCAACAGCAGGTGTATACTCGAAAATACAGTTTCAATCTCGGAATCAACCATGAAATGAAATTCCGAAAATACGGACTGCCGTTTCGTTCGATTCTAACCAGTTTTTAACCTTATTCTAACTAGTATTTTTGACAAGACTACGTGTATCGTTGTTTCGGATGGACACTTTCATGGTTGCCCCGCTCGTTTCAAACTCAAGCGCTATCTCGCTCAATTCCTATTTTATTTGTGTGCGACAAAACGCTTGAAATTGCCACTAGATTTTTTTGTTACGAGTATAGATCCTTAGGCCTAATTTACAGCTAGGGATAACAGTGGACGATTGCTGCTGACGTTATGTTTCTAACAATGAAAGAGACCCGCGCAGAAGAAAACAAGAAACATATTAGTGACATTAGGTTTCCTAATGTTACTGTTTTTATAGGGTCGGCAACACGCGAGTGACAAACCAGGTGTTGCAACTTGCAACCGTCCACAGGCTACGGGTGACAGCTTACTATCAGGCGTATGCTTGTTTGCCACCATACTGGTATAAAAATGATTTCTTGCTTTGTATCTCTACCCCTGTCCTTTCCCATTGCATTAATTGTTTAGTAACCAAAACCAACAAATGATTAACAACAGTCTCCGAGCAATGCCATCAATCGGCTGCACATTTTCGGCATTCGACAGCAACTGACGACATATAGACAATGATCGCCGACAAATTACGGCAGCATTTTTATCTGTCGTCAAAGTTGCTCGTCTGTGTAAATCATTATTGTTTCAACCTCAAAAACTTCCGTTAATGAAATAAAATTGAAAATATTTAATCGGGTCTTTAAACTTTGTAAAGTCGGTAGTGGTTTAGGCTGTAATTGTTGCAAGAAACGAGTTTGTAGTAAGTACGTTGTATGCATGGTACAATAATACAGGTCACCAGATTACCTGTAACCTGTAACACAGGCCTAACAGCCTACCACGGGCACCAGTCTCTTATAAACAACATATTTATAATATAAATTAAATTGCTTTTTTTTTAACAACAATCTCTTCCCATGTCTGTGGCCCAAAAGGCCCTAGACTACGTCACGATCAGTGTGGTGCTTTTAAAATATGTTGATGACGTAATTTTGGGCCAATCACGTGACCTAGCTGTTATACCATGGTTATATGTAAGGTTAAGGTTAAAGAAATTCATTTCTCATACAAACTTATACCAGTTCATTTACAATGAGATATTATAAAACAGAAAATTATTACATCGACGCCATTATTCTTCCTCTGGTAATACTATAAAATCATACGGTTTACCACTTTTGCACATGCTTCCTGAGTATCCTTTTGTATGCATATAAACTATGGCATTCCTTTATGTTGTGTGGCAGCTTGTTGTACAGCAGTGCTCCTTCGAATAGTATTGTTTTTCTGCCATAGTTAGTACGTGGTTTAATTAGCTGAAGTTTATTAGGATTTCTTAAAACATGTCTGGTTGTTCTTGTTTTGAATTTTATACTAGTGTGGATGGAACCAGTAACAATCTTTCTCACTAATATGCAAGTAGAATATGTGTAAAGTTGTTTTATATTTAGCAAATTTTTTTTTCGTATACATCCTTTGTTGGAGTTCGGTATGGATAATGAAATAGCACTTTAATTATTTTATGTACATACAAGATCTATCCTTTTCTTATCCCTTCTCTCTCTATTCCCTTCCTTGTAGCGGATGATGCATTGGTGTTACTGATGTTCATAAGGGGCGGTTTCCACTTTTCGTCAGGTGCTTCTGCTTCGCTAATTCTCTTCGCTTTCGCTTGCTTGTTTGTCTGCCATATGTCATAAAAAAATACGTAAGTTTTTTTATTTTAACTCTCTGTAATCCAATAAAAACAAAAAGCACTTAATGGTTTTTATTTTAGATTCACTTAAAATTTCTAATCGTTTACACAAATACATTCTGTTATTAATTACACTTCTGGACAATAAAATTGAACTAAATAAACTTAAAGAAATAATTACTAGTGTTGTGGTCTCACCTTTCTTTAGTAATTATCGAATTACCATACCAGTTTAAACTGGAAAATCTATTCCAAAATCCTTTTGTCTGTCGGAATACATTTCTTACAAATAAAGACGTTTCTTAGTTCAGTGAAGAGAATTCATTTTCATTGATAACTCTGACTCGCATTCTCGTTACGTAAGATTTCTGTAATGCCTGCCATGCATTTTTTGATTGAATGTAACTCTTCAATAGAGTAAATATACAATTTTTTTTTGGGGTTTAAAAAATACGATTCGTCTTAGATTTAGAAATTATAAGAATGGATGAGGATTTATATTTTTTTTTATTTCTTGTCTTTACATTTAATATTTTGAATAATTTGTATTAGTCTCAAATCAAACTTTCCCTGAAGTTTTCATAGATTTCGGCATGTTTTTGTACACTAGAAATAAATTCGACGTGATCAACACTGTCACCACAGGAAGCATAAGAAAAGACCACAATATTAAATAATGGCTAAGTTTAATTGTCAGCGATTTTATGAAAATAGAAATATGTACTTGAAATTACAAACCTTAATCTTAATGGCCCTAAGCTTGTTGTAATTGTATCATTTATTATATTTTTGCTTTGTATAATATTCTATAAGGTCCCATTGAGATATTAAGGGACATAAATTATTACATTAAATAATAAAGTTACGATTGAAATTAGGCTTACATTTATTTTATCGTACAAAAAGACACCTGGATTTAAGATAAATCGAGTCGCCTGAGGTATTAGTAATCTCTTTGTTCACATTCCCATGGGAATCTCTACTACCTTTAAGCTTTATGGATCAAAGTTTTTCGTGTGTTTTATAAGTGAAAATAAGGTATAAATAACAAGCGGGCGCTTCATTTAATTAAAATCAGTTCATTCCTTTATCAATAAACAAAGATAAGTCAATGTTTAATTAATTAGTTGTTATGTCACTTTCTCACTTTATTGAATTCCCATCAAGAATGACAGTGACAAAACAGGTTTCCATGTTTTATTTTTTTATTAATCGCACAGGGGCGAAAACATTCATTTCATTAGAATAAATACGGGTAGAGCTCGGCTCTATTCCTGGCCTATCTTCTGTGTGTTTCAAGCATTACTTTTCCATCCCTACTAATATTATAAAGGTGAAAGTTAGTGAGGATGGATGTATGGATGTTTGTTAGTCTTTCACACAAAACACAGCTAAACAGATTTGCTTGAAATTTGTTACACGGGTAATAAACTATCTACATAGTAATCCATGTAGATAGTTTATATCGGCCCGAGATAAAAACTATCCTTTGTGTTAATACACATAGAATAGTTTTTATACAATACAATACAATACAAAACACTTTATTGCCATTAAAAATATAAACACACAGATTAAAAACAAAATTACAAAATTAATGAACAAAAAGCGGTCTTATCACAGAAGCAATCTCTTCTCTTCTTTCATCTCGGCCCGGGAACGAAAAAAAAGAGATTTTGTGGAAAAAATCGCGGGCATCAGCTTGTATTAGTGTGTATAAACATTGAACACTCTACTCCGTTGTCTATCGAGGAATCCTAATCCTAACATTATAAATGAGAAAGTGAGTTTGTTCGTTATTCCATCACGGCTTGACTAATCAGCCCATCATTATGGAAATTTGTATACGTATTGTCAGGGGTACAGATCCCAACATAGGCTACTTCTTATCCCGTGAAAGTATGTCATTCCAATGGGAAAAAAAAATCTACTGTAGATGGCGCTGCAATTCGTAATTGGCGGCCAACAGATGGCGCTACAAGTCGCGCTATTGATTGTTTTGTTGTCAAACGAGATCTTTATCATAATATTAACCGCGAGCGAAGCCGCAGGGAAAAGCCAGTATAAAATAATATTAGCACGATGGCATTATACAAGTGTGTCATCTTTGGCCACAATGTTTTGCGACCAGTTGCAAAAAAAAAGCAACGGTATTATTTTTTTATAAACAATTCTATCCTCTCTTCGTATTTGTCATTTCGAATTAATAAGATTCAGAATACCTGTTAGTCCTAGGGTTTACACTGAATTGCGAACTAATTTTGCACACACAATGTTGAATTTTTTTTCACATGCATAGTACCTTTTTTTTCAGCGCCACCGAATATGCGGTGGATACTGTGAGGCTCTGCATTGGAGGGGTCTATGGAACTATGACTCAACCGCGACCATGAGGGTGCCCGACCATTACAATTTGTTTGTGGATACAGATTTTTTTGTCTTTGAACACCTATCTATCCTCGTGTAGATCAGATTAGTTAGAAAAAAATGAGTAAATAAAACACGATCCAAAAAATAAACTAAATTATATTGTAAACCAGGAATCCCGAAAACCACTTTTTATAATCGGCAACCCTACTAATTAAATTTCTCGCGACAATAAAAACGATAAATTTCAACAAAACAAGATGTTTGGTGTCCAAAAATGCAAATTTACTTTAAAACGCATTTCTTATTCATGCATACTTTTGCTTATTGCCATTTTAATATTCACTGCCAGTTGCAGCGTTGACTGCCATCCCTTCAGGTGGATTGAAAACTAGCCTATGCCAATCCGCTTTGGAGCAGCGTGGCAGAGTACGCTCTAATCCCCTTTGATTGAAAGGGAGACCCCAATCCCTGCAGTGGGATGATTATGGGTTGATATGATATGATTGCATTGTGACCATGTTATAAGCCGTCATCACGTCAGTCCAACTGACATGACAGTCGTTAAATTAAGTCAGAGACCATCAGAAGGCACGTTGAAGTAATTAATATCTTGATAAGCTGTTTTTTTTTTCATAGCAATTATCCTATAATAATGATTCATTGTTTTTATTGGCATCTAATGAATTGACATACATTTTCGTCCCACATTATGTTATTGGGTTAATGTAGATAGCAGTATCACGATAGAGCTAGCGATAATTGAAAACTGTCATACTCATTCATGATAGATCTTGTCATAGTAAAATAGCTACCTTTATAAATATAAATAAAATAAAAAAGCCTTTTTTTTCCAAAATAGCATGCATAATTTATGTAAAATAGAGTGGATAATTACATTATAATGTAATAATTTCATATGCATGACGTCCGGATGAAACGGGTAAAGGCCTCCTCCAGAGACTGCCACTCTTCACGGTTCATGGCCAGGTCTGGCCAGTTTCTTGTTCCGATAGTCGTAATTTCGTCTTTACACCTGGCCACCAATCTCAAGCTACATTTCCATAGTATAAAATGAAGAGCATTATAACTGATATTTTTGGCAAACTAGCAAGGGGTCCTCCTGATGGAAATTCCTTACCGTCTCCAATGAACACCAGCGGCGCTAGCAATACGTTTAATACAAGAAAGAGAATAGGTAGAGCAGGAATAAAGAAAATGATAAGAAATATAATGGACCATATAGTATGGAGTATGAATGCACATATATTGCCCTAAGCCAGAATTGGAATCCCCAATTTCTACGTTAGTTGCAAATACAAAATGTCAGCACGATCCCATAAATTATTTAATTGTCTAATGTATTTAGCCATTGACATTAAATATAGACGGAAAACACAATTCGATTGTCTCGTTTTAGACAAGTTACAAAGTTATTTGGTATATTTTCACAGGTTCCAATTAGCCCAGCAGATAAATAGTCAAAAAATCATACAAACATAATATTTATCTGACAGTTCTAATAGCTGGTACTTATCAGAAACCTATAAAATAGGCACTTTAGAGTGAAAAGAGTCACATTGTTTTGGGTAGTTTGACTTCCGCAACGCCGAAGTAGAGAGTGGCAGAGTATTGCCTAAATGTCGTTCGGCTGGCTGGAGACCCATGGTCCACTGTTGAGATGGTAGTGATTGATGATTGGTTAAGAGAAAAAACAGGGCAAGTACGTATCGGGGCACGCACTATGTAGGGTTCCGTATTTGCTGTGCTTCGCTTGCCTTCAGTTGAGTTCAATATCAAATTCTATCACATTTGTAAGTTTTCATCAAAGAAATTTTATTTTATCAGTTCGTCGGCTATTACTCGGTAACTACATAGTAGAGCCTACTTAAGGTTCAGCATATGGACTACTACCATGATTTTTTTTCAAAATTCTTAACATAAGACTTTCGGAGATAGAGGGGGCGGGACCTCGGTGCAAAACGAAAATTAACACGATAAATGTAAATAATTCCGAAAAGGATCATTGTATCGAAAAATAATCTTTCGACACCTTCAATATTTTGAAGAGACCTATCCTACAACATGGGGTGGGCGCGAAAAAAAATCATTTCTACTTTACACGTAGGGGAGGCACACCAAAAAAAAATATTTTTAAAAATGTTGTCCCAGCACTTTGTTGGCATTGTTAATATGTGTGTGTATACATACCAAATTACAGCTTTCTAGCATTAAGCGTCTAGGCGCTAGACCGCGGACAGACAGACAGACGGATATGGCGAAACTATATAGGTTCCTTGTAGTTTACGACGGAACCCTAAAAAAGTAAAAGATAGACATGACCTACCATTGACCTACTACCACACATAAACTGTATTGTTCGTAGTTCTACGATATTAAAAAAACATCGAATCTTTTTATCATATTGCGGTCAAATATTCCCGTGGTTTAGTCCATTGACATTTAATACCGGTCTCGTATAAACTAACGGAAGGAAGAATCGATGACATTGGGTATGCGTACGCGCATTGAATAGGAATAACAATCAACAAAGACACAATCCCAGATGAAAATACGTGACTCACTTTATTATAACCGAATGAATATTGTTCTAAATTAAAACGATGTTAGTAGTTCGGAACGTCTCGAACGAGTTTCGGAAAAAACATCGAGGTATAAGTACTTTGATATCTCGATGGGCAAAAATAATTTTTTGCATACGCCGCTTTGCATTATGGGATGGTAGCCCATACTTTTTTAAAATCTTTTAGAGATCTCTAAGGTGTGATGTGATACTCCTTGGTGTTAAATACTAGGCGAAATGTATATTATTATTAACCTCTAAAGAAATACTCGGCAAGTTTCCGAAATGCATTTTAATAATACATATTACTGTCACTTTCAAACTAGAGAAGAAAATTGATATAGCATGAGACTCAATGTGGACTTAATATTAAAATGTGTATCAGACACGATTTGTACTACATTGTTAATGAAGGTTTGTTGCCGACTTTAGTCTGTGGCATAACAATCAATCAAGAGGTCTAGCCGTTTCTAGCGATTCGGAAGCCATTAGCAGCGGCAGTCGGCGAAGGCACGTCTGATCAACACGATAACATAACGATCTACCGAATTATGTTTTGTTTGTACACATAAACATTTACGACACGATACACTTTTATCGTCAGCGGATGAACCACGAACTGGATGCACTCGAACGTGAAACAATCACCAGGTTTTGCAAGTCGCAGCGTCTTAGATGGGCGGGTCACCTCGAGAGGATGCCGGACAGATCCGTGAAAGTAATGAGCTCGAAACGGCCAATAGGTAGGCCCAAAAAACGTTGGCTGGATTGCGTGGAGGAAGATTTGAGGAGGATGGGAAGAATCACCAACTGGAGAAGGACAGCTAAGCTCCGTGACAAGTGGAGGGAGACTGCAGAAAAGGCCAAGACCCACAAAGGGTTGTAGCGCCATCGGAAGTAAGTAAGTAATAATAAAAAATCTCTCCACCACCACGAACTCCGAAACAAAATTAACGTAAAAAAATATGGGCTACTCTTAAAAGTCTCCCAAAATAAGTATACTTACCTAACATGTTTCCATGTAGAGTAATGTACTTTTCAAATATATTCCTATAAATTGTACCCCTTTTTAATTTTACTATACCTAAATTGTTTAAGTTTATGCAATAAGTAATCTGAATAAAGATTTTTTTATTTTTTTATTTAAATGTTGATAATCTTTTTCAAATACGTTCTACAACGACAAAGAGGTTTCAATTTCCAGAGAATAAAAACTAAATACTTAATTTGTAGATATTAAACGTCGGAGTAAAATGGAAACGCATCACATTTTCCAACGCCCGCCGCTCGGAAAATATGGCATGAATCGTCGTGGATATATGAAGAAATTATGCCATTTCCACAACGAATTTAGACTAATGGTGCAGCGAGATAAACGGTAGTTTCCGATTCATTAATCGATTCTAGAACGTGAATCGATTATGTCAGTCGCAGCGTCAGACTAGTTCTTATTCATCTTTGTCTTAGCATTTAGAGGAGACCGATAGACCGTTTTACCACAGATATTATTCTGTATTAAGTAAATCAGCTACTCTATAAACTACCACCATTTCGGAAACAAAACTAAATGACCACCGGTAAAAGAAATGGCGAAAGAAAACCGGTTACGGCCTTTTTGTCCATCAGATACTTGTTTTTTTCTCTATTTTCACTTCGTTTCTACTTTCCTCTCCTTAATGTCAACCTAGTCCGAGGTACGACATAGGTAGTCGATATAGGGAGGTGCCTAAATCGAGTACTTACATATGTGGTGCCAGTTTAAGCAGAAACTGAATACTTATAAAATGCTTTATCTTGAATAACTGACTGATGTATCAAAGAACAGCCTAAAACGGTGATTTTATAGACCGAAACTTATAGGATGTGTTCTTTGTAAGACGTTGATAATCGTCTCGTTTTATCAACATCTACATGTTGGACATATTTAGGATTTGACCATGCGCTATTTGGATCGACGTCCCGCGTTTAGTACTTACTTAATTTCTGTATGTACAGTCAACAAAGGAATTGACTGACCCAGACAGACAGACAGACAGACGGACATGGCGAAACTATAAGGGTTCCTTGTAGTTTACTACGGAACCCTAAAAAGGCCGTAACTGGTTTTCTTTCGCCATTTCTTTTACCAGTGGTCATTTTGCATTTCTTTCCGAAATGGTAGTATGTATTTTAAAGAGTAGGTTAATTACATAAATAATTTAATACTGTAATGTAATCATTGACGAGAGAAAGTGTGTGTGAGGACTTCTCGCTGAATAAATAATTTGAATTTGAATTAGAAAGGATTTTTATAATTTCCCACGGGAAAGCAGGGTACATACAAACAAAGTCATTGACGAGAGAAAGTGTGTGTGAGGACTTCTCGCTGAATAAATATTTTGAATTTGAATTAGAAAGAATTTTTATAATTTCCCACGGGAAAGCAACATACAAACAAAGTTGCGCGAGTTTCTATAACACTATCAAGTATCGAGATGAGTTAAAAAATCTCGAGCTCCGTGTTACCGTGGTTACGAACAAACCCCGCTGCTTCACATCGATGTTCTATGAGTGGGTGGTTCCCCGGTTGACCTAACCCATTACATAACTGCTCTATAATATCACACTATTACACTTAAATACCATCTAAATATAATGTGACTATTATGCCTACGTATTATGCTGAAAATAATTCCTTTGTCCATCTAAAATATCAGTAGGTGTATTATTATATTCGTTAATGTTTTTCTAAATATAGGCTTTTATTCTCTCGTGATCCTTTTTTGATAATATTTGATATTCCATTACTAGAATATACCTATTTGTCTAGTCAGATGGGTTGTATTAAGTATTCGATGTGAAAATAATTCGTACTTATTTCAGAATAAATTGTGAAATTATTCATAGAATTGCAATGGCGTAGCATAAGCGGGCGCAAAAAAATATATTCTCAATTAACATGACGAAGAGGAGGAATCTCAAAAAAATACGGTTTCTAATTGGTTCTACCCACGTTCTACCACTTGCGTAGCATAGTTTAATATGTAGTGACATGCCAAATTAAAACTTTATTGTATTAAGCGTCTTAGTGCTACACTGTAGACAGACGGACATGGCGAAAGTGTATGGATTCTTTTTTAGTTTACTAAAGGAACCCTAAAAAGACTAATACAACCAATATCCTAAGGTCAAAATCTCTCAAGAAAAGATTCAACTAAGTTGTATTCGACTATCGAACTACTGGTAGGACTAGATGTAATAAAGGTTGACGTCGGCCATCTCCTTGTAAAATTCAGTATCTTCGAACCAAATCGTCATGTTGTATGGTATACCGTGTAATATTCAGTTGTCGTTGTCAGCCTGAGGGCAATGCTGAAAGTCAAATGCAATGCAAAAAGTCTAGGTAATGAAACAAATGAAAATCAGCATTATTTATTTTATTTTCGGATGTGAACAATATTCGCACTATAAGGTATAATTTAAGGGTAGGAAGATATCAAACTATGCACAATTCCCTGTAGGTATTTACACAACAACTTATTTAAGGCAGAGTCAACAAAGTTACATAGTATTTTACATAGAGCGAATTTTAAGCAAGGGGCTTTGACGTTACCTACCATACAATATAGATAAAATTGGTAGATCTTCTTAACTTTTTAAATTCTCATAGTAATGAGTTAACTCAAAAAAAAAATAGGAAATTAAATAATGGTTGTCACTATCAAAGAAAAAATTAAATTTGACAAATGACATTTTCTGTTCGCAGAAGTAGGTAGTAGACAAACACATAAAGCAATCATTAACTCTTTTATAGGTCAAATACATTTTCGAAAAATCATATATGATTCTAGCCTATATGTTACGTTGCATAAAAGGCAGTTTAGAACCTGTAAAACCGATCTTAGCGTTCGTAAATAAGCTCAACAGTTAAGATTAGCTTTATGTGATGTCTTGCGAACCTGTAATTACGAATTTATAAGATTTACAAGAAATACATTATAAACTTCTTTATATATTTTATTTCTACCTTGACGTGAATTCTGTAGAGTAATTTCAGGGAGTTCTGTAGAATAGTGTAAGTTAATATTAAGAGATTAACTACTATACAAAGTGCTCATAAAGAAGAGGTAAAGTCAAGAAAGTTATCAGTCTCTAATTTATATAACAAAAGCATTTTGCTATTAACATTTGGGTAGGATATTATTTAATAATCAAGTACCTACATACATACCAAGTCCGTACTAATACACAATATTATAATTGTCATTTTACGCTAAGCTGGTTGTCTGATTTAGATAGACCTAAATATAAAAATAGTTTACGCGCCAGGAAATATAGGATAGATCGTGAAAATCACGGAAAAATGCGTGAAAAACGGCGGGGCTCGCTCTTAACAAACAAATTCAGCTTTTGGGCAGTTACTTTTGTTTTTTATAAATTCGAATATAGTAAATGTTAAGCTAGAACTCAATTAGTGTGTTGGATGTGACAAGAGTTGATCTTCAAGAGTTCTCAATCATCGAACAAAACTCAGATGCATTAGTCCAACCAAGTTGATACTAATATTAGGTATAAAGAGAAGAAAAGTATTTTTCTTTGTAACGAATAAACTCCAAAGCTACTGGATTGATTTCAATAATTCTTTAACCGTTGGGATAGCGTAGGATCCGCGAGTTACACTTCTATAGTATTTGCACACGCTACATTATATATTTTTTTAAATGGGGATTTTTTTAAATACAAAAACCCTTGCGAAGCTGGGACGGGGTTAGTTCGCTAGTTTAGTATAATACGTAGCTTTGTACTTCTAGGAGTAAGTAAGTGGGTAAAGGTTAAATATAAAAATTCTCAAAATCCGTTACTAATAGATTGGAATTGTGCTATTGATAATATGTATGGAGATTTAATAACTCTTGTATTTTGATATTTTAGCAGTCTTTGAAATAATACTTTCATGTTAGGAAATATCTATATTTTAAGTGAGGGATATTTATAAAGATTATCACTATGTAGGTAGGCAAAATCTAACATAAGTACCTCTATCTAACTTACAGTGCAACAAACTTATCTGTGCAGATGGCGGGGGCGCTGTGATCGTAGGTAATTGTCAAGGTATTCAAGGTGTATTCATTAGTGCTAGTTTTGGCCACCGGCTCAGATAAGTTTGTGGGACTGTATTAAGGTTCATCATCAATAGTGCGCTGAAGTCTCCATACATACGTGAAACACACAGAAGAAGGAACTTCTCATTCATTCACTCATTTAATTAACCGTCCAGTATGTATCTTGATGAAGAAAAATGACAATAATTGAAAACAATTCTGCCAAATCCCTTTTTTTACCGCGCAATAGTCAAATTTTAAAATATTTGTGTCTTGTGTCTTGATGAAATTTGCCCACCCCGTACCGTACACATGTTTTCATGTGGTTTTCATATTATCATATGACAAAAGGTATAGATATAGAGTCGCGCCAGTGACGTGACCGTATCCGTCCTCTGTGTGTTGCTCGCTTAATTGTCTTGTGATATGTATTCCATGGATATTCGTTGTTTCCATAAAAAAAAATGGATTCTAATGTCTCTAATGGGCTCTACACGGTCAATTAGTGTGTGCTCTGTTATGATAATATAACTTTTTTAATGTTTTCGTTGTCGCTATTACCGTCGGTTGTGTTGGTAAGCGACTAAACTGCTTTTTTGTGACGATATTTTTATTTTATTTCTTGCTTATACAGTCAACAAAGGAAAGAGTTAACCACGGCCGCAAATTAATATAATTTAAAGATTTTTAAATATTCCGTGAATGACTGACCCCCCCCCCCCCCCCCCCCCCCCCCGTCTGTATTATTAAAGATGTCTAAATATTGCGTGAAGGGATTTACTTGAAAATTTATTTATCAATAGTATTCATATTTTACTATGTAATTACAAATTTTTAAGTAAATCCCTTCATGCAATATTTAGAAATCTTTAATCATATATACAGGGCCCCCCCCCCCCCCCCCTATATTCCTTTGTTGACTGTACTATGTAATTACAAAGTTTCATAACTATTATTCGCATAAATATATTTGTTCCCAGTTCTCTACCCAGGTCATCGGTCAGAGAGTCGCCTTAGGTCACCCCTTTCATTAGTCGACTGTACTCAAAACAAAAAGAAGCTGATAAATAAAATGTGCAAAATTAAAAAAAAAACTTTTTATTAATAACTTTTCACGTTCATAAAATGATTTCTGGATAATGTACCTACAATTGACGAACTATGTGCTCATAATTTATGTCAGAAACTTAAATTATACAAAATAACGAATATTTTATTTCGAGAAATTATACAAATTATTTACATTATTTAAATTAAAATACGAAATAATACTAGAACGCATTTTTATTCGTACTTATAAGTTAGAATTAAAAAAAATGTGTGCTTTTTACTAGTGATGAATTAGTTTGAATTAATAGATTAACATGGCATCGTTTTAAAATTATCTAAATACAAATTTGCTATACATTATCTTAATTTCTACGATAACAATTCAAGGCCCTTTACATAGAAGACTTTAAGTTACGGAAAAATAGTCATTTTAAATATTTAACTGGCCTAAAGCAAAATTCATAGCGATATGTTGTTATATACACGCTGTATAATATACAGCCTGTTTTCAGATTCTAGGCATTTTTAAATATTAAAAAAAATGCCTAGAAAAACAAACTAACATACATAATAACATTTACGGCAATGTGAATATGAGTGTTTTGAGTTACTCTTAAATCTATTAAAAGTGAAAAATATATATATACCTATAAGTATATAAACCAAAAAAATATTTTTTTTGTAAAATAATCCTTACTCTGGTAACACACTGTATATACTATAGATACACAAGTTACACAACCTTTAGATACAGGTTGCTCCCATATTATGTGTCCGGATTTTTTTTTACAAAAAGTGCATACAACAACATATTGCTTGACGTCAACATTACAAATCGCTAATGATATACAATAAAGTACATAATCTACGAAATACAAAACGACAAAACCGCTACAGAAGGAATGTAGTTAAAAATTGAGCAAATGTTGAAAAGTAATCCAATTCCTATTTACTAAGCAATACCTTTCTATAGATATGAGATTCATTGGATATGTGCAAAGCATTACTTATTTACGTCAATCAAATAAAAAAGATAAAAGCTAATTTCCATATAATTAAATGAAATGTTTGTAGGTATTTGATAAAATAAATTTATATAGGTCCTACATATCTTTAATTTATTACTGCCTGATTTCACCCCTAGCGAAGTGACTTAACTGGAACAAAATATTTTGTTATAAATATGTATGAGTTTGGGAATATCTACGCTAGGGGTCGTTGGTAAAAACGGACAAAAGACAGGTAAGACCTAATAATCAGTTTGTTTTACAATTTTAATGAGTTCCATATTTAAAAAAATATTACATACAAATCATAAGAAAGGAATATTTGATTGACTGTGTTCTATTCTAATAGCATTCGCCACGTCATTCTTTTCGTTCGATTTTCCAATAGATTTTTTATTAGTATTTTCTATATTCAATGAGAAATAAGTACATGAATAAAAAAAATGTGGAAAGTCTGACGAAACGACTGACTGAGTATCAGTTCACACTGAAGTAGCAGTCGACGGCCGGCAGCATTTTATTTCAAAGAAAGCTAGGCGACCAGCCTCTCGGTTCTATCGAATGTCCATCGTTCACCCAAACGGGTACAGTTACAGTTGTAAATAACCAATAGAATATAAATAAAGATTCTATTAGTTAATTTTATAAAACATTTCTCCACTCTGCCCATCTCCGCTTTAGTGTAAGATGACAACCGATTGTATTTTATTAAGACGTGAATAAAAACGTTTTTCAAGGACGCTGCACATTTTCTAATAAAGATAATGTGCTTATAAAGATTTGACATTTACACTACCGGACTGTCGCGTCGTCTACTTCTGTGTAATGTGACCCCAACAGTTTTAGTTGCATGTTGCATGTAATGTTAATAAGCGTAAGTTAGTCTCATTTCAATTGTATGTATCTATCAATCCTGATAAAGTGTTAAAACAGTCTATTCCAAACTTCGCTATAAGACTAATAGATATACAATTATTACTAATAATTGAACTACTAATCGCTTACAATATATTAAAGCCCACAATAATTATGATAATTTTGAAACATACTTATCACAAATATTAAAGTAAGTAAGGTCGGAAATTAAGTTACACGGGTGTCCATACGGTACATACAAAAGTGTTCTGTTGCGGAGCGATAGTGGGGCTTGCGAACTTTCAAAGTAATAAAAAAAAAAATTGACTTCATTTAATAATGTCATACCTTCAGTGAATATATAAGTAAACCATGGAGAAATTGTCAGTATACGCGTTTAAAACCAACTGACCGTTCGTCACGACGACGCCCGCGTAACACAATTTCAAACCTTATTGGTTCGAGACATTCAATAAAATAATTTTCATAATACTTCATTATGAATAGAGTCATTATATATTTGTGATAAAATATGATTCTATTAATGATCATATTTTTGTTTAAGATAATTGCCTGGTATTTAGTTCAGTAAGCCGCAAGCTGATGAGTGGGCAACTGACATCGATTAAATGACCTTAATTTGAATAAAGATGGCTTTTCACGGTGCATTATGCGTATGTGACAGAGAACCCCTACTCTATAGACTTCCACATGCGACATCATTCACCTTGTTGCGCATTTGTTTCTCGCAATTGCTGTCAATTGTAATTTTAGTATATCCGTGTTTTTAGGCCACCTGACGGTCACTTACTTGGCTTAAAATCATTGGCAAACAACAGTCTGGACTGACATCTCAACCTGTTAGGCACGATTTTTTAACTTATCAAAATTATGGCAAGGATCATCGTTTAATATTGCATTCAGTTTGACACGTCCAACGATGACAATGAAAACTTCTAATCTGTGTTTGGTGCAACCTATATTGAGTCCATCCGCAAGTTAAAACACCATGAAAACTCATCTTTAGTAATAAAACTATGTCTTATTTTATGTAAAGAAATTATCCCTTTGTTGGTATATAGGAAGTTCAACATCAGGCGATCGGTCGTCGAAATCGTCATGGTCATGTAGTGGCAGCTCTTCTAACGCTTTTACTGTTAAAAAAAGGTAATATTAATATACATATATTAATAGAATAATGTTTAATTGTAGAGAAACATTAATAATCTTAAGTTACAATACAATTTAATTATGATAGCGAAATTGAAAGTCAAAAATATTTTAGCCGGAGTTTCATCATAGGTACTACATATATATCGATGTAGCATACGCTTTAAATGGTATACAAACGTATTTTGTTACCTTATTGTAAAACCTATGTTTCTAGGTAAAAGTGGACGATCCATTTTTATGAATGATATCAATTTTTATGAATGATATGAATGATTTTGAAATATACTTATCACAAATATTAAAGTAAGTAAGGTCGGAAATTAAGTTACACGGGTGTCAGTATCATTCATAAAAATTACAGCGCCCTCTATTGTTTTTATGTGTAATTACAGAATTTTGACATTTCGTACACTTGACGTGCTAGACTAGCGCCAAATTTATTTGAAATTGCGTTGTCATTTTATGAACTAAAATAACTAAATAAAATCATTATGCTAATCAAATAGTTTAGTATAATGTTTCAAGAGAGAACTAGGATTTTTCATAAATTTTCGTTGTAATTGGAAGAATAAAATTATACTAGCTGTTGCCTGCGGCTTCGCTCGCGTTAAATTCGGGGTAACACGGCTCCCCTTTCCTTATTTAGAAGGTATTTTTCCCATACAAACTTCCATCCCTCATTTTAGGGAAAAGGGGGGTTAGAAAGAGACAAAAAGTAGCCTATGTTACTCTCCATCCCTTCAATTATCTCCACTTAAAAAATCACGTCTATTCGTCGCTCCGTTTTGCCGTGAAAAACGGACAAACAAACAGACACACACACTTTCGCATTTATAATATTAGTATGGATTACTTGGGTGATTTTCCTTTTATGTATAACTTGCACTTAAGATCTAGGATCAATTTGAATAATCAGAATAATGACTATGACGAAACTCCAAGTTAATGCAATAATTAATAAAAAACGATAAAAAAAATCAAGGACTACTCACAACAAAATGCAATAAAACGTAACCATGCTGCGACTCACTGCAGATCAGAAATCTTCTAAGGACCGCCATATCTGGTAGTTATGGATAGGTCTAGCTGTTAAGTAGATGCTGTGTTCGTGGGGTATAGCGTATTGTGAACAGACATCAATATAAATAGATACCGCAAGTGTAATTTAGTCAACATCGACAGATATAAAAATGACTCTTCGGTCTAAAAACTCAACATTTACGTCACGTGCAATGAATGATAAATATATTTTATTTACGACTTATAATAAAATTATCATTATCATATTTTTCATTATTTTCACTCCCTATAAGTTTCCATTTATGGTGGATAATAATGGCGTTGTAATGTTCCAAATTTTATTTGAAAAATATACATAGGCATAGGTATTAATTTCATTGCAACCGACTTCATATGTTGAATTTTACATTATAACAAAAGAAAAGTAATAATATTTTCATCTCAGAATATAGAATAGAAGCAGAAAGAGTGTTCCAAAACACTGTTCCATTATCATTGTTTCGTCATCATTGAATTGAAACTTGAATGATTAACCACCGTTTCGATAACGCTTTCTGTTTAGTTCTGTATCCTGAGGTTTTCATACACCTGCGGTATATACAGATGACTGATTTGTGCTTTAGGTTGTAAATTGTATGAGTATGGATAATCAGTTGCTCGGGGACGGTCCTTGATCTGTGTTGGTTCCTGTTGAATCGTACAAACAACATCAAGCATATTGTTGTTACATGCGGGACACAAAATAGCTGTTAGTCACATAAAAATGTTATTAGAATCGAGATATTCTTTAATTTTTAACTGTATCTATGATTCAAAGCCTTTAATGCACAAAATAGATTGCATACAATTTAAACTGCATTCTAATTTATCAAAAATTCGGTGATAACCAGTGCATGTGTTGCAAGTGATTTATTTGGGCGGACAAAATCCCTTATCGTTTCCCAATGTCGGAGTTACTCCATTTGAAATACTTCAGTTGAAAAGAGTCCATTATATAAAAACAGTTATATAATAGACTCGCTGAAGATTTACTTTCATATCATATAAAAAATTAGCTTGAGATTGAGTGTGACTATATTCTACCTGTATTTATTACGAGATTTATTACCCGCTGTTTTTCAAGCAAGGGTAATTTAATTTTCTCCTTTTAGGGCATAATTACAAATTCTATTAAACTTTTATTGAAAAAGACTGATTCTATCTGTACAATTCTAATAACAAACATAAATGTAATTGCAAAACAAGTGCAAACAAAACAAACTATTAGATCTAAAGACTGTAAAGTTAGGGGTCATTTAGAAAAAAAATCCTGATAATGTATTAAGTGAAGTGAGCCATAGAAAATATAGCAAAATGTAGCTTACACAACTGGTACAGTCAAGAGCAGGTCGACCTTTACATTTTGGACTTTGTACCATTCATAAGTTCTATGTCATAAGAGCCAATGTACTGCAAGTGTAAAGCTCGACGAAATTTCTCGATTAAAATTAATGACATACTAAATCTCTGCTATGTCTCTTATTCTTCTTTAATTAGACAATGATAGCACGAGATTGAATGTGTCACTTTCAAAATACTTTGACATCTCATTGATAGTGCTGATAAGTGGAAACAATGGACATTCAATTTCAATATACCATTATGAACTAAAATGCATACAAAAAGTGAAATTTACTGTGGTAAATTGTAAATACAAACGACTTAATACATCATCAGAAAAGTGCAGTGAATATCAAAAAAACAAACAACAATACGAGTGGGCATCAAAAACACGAATATAGTTTGAGTATAGTTCTAACAATCCATAAAGTTGAACAGGCTTCAGGTACTGGTGAAACGTGCACCCGACGAAGCAGTCAGTCGCGACGCTGAAGCTGACGCGCTCACACGTGTATTTATTTCAAATATAAAGCATGCTCAATTTCGTGAATTGCAAGTACTATAACGTATTATCATTCTTACCAGCTATGATTTTGCTCATCTCGGTGACCTGCTTCGCCAATATTTGATTCATCTGTAGCAAGTGTTCCCGCTGCCGCTTTTCCTCCCCGTCCGGACTCTAACGGTCATCATAATAAGCAAACACATGTAGGACTGTGCTGTTTACATATTTACAGCCAACATTCTAAGCTGCTATCGAAGCTGGATAATGTTTTTAGACATTTTGTTCAGAGTAAAAAAATATTTTGAGAAATGGATTCTTCATAACTATCTCAATATTCGTATATTCTCAGAACCTAATAAGTTAGGTACCAAAAATAATTAACAGGATACATTGAAGATGCTAGCACAGCAGTTTCAATACGAAGAAAAAACTTGTCTAACTAATTACTTGAATTCTGTCTACAAACATTAACCATCTAAATTTAGATTCAGTATATTTTTATATCTAATCATTTATTCAAGAATCGTGCAAGAAGAAAAAAGTTCATTCAGTACAACAATAAAAGCAGAGCGGGCGAATGCAAGGTGCATTTGAGAATTATTCAACAGTAATGATCATTTACATATTAATTTAAACATGTTGAAATATCTTTGAAACTGTATGATGAGGAAGCGACGCATATTCTAAGAGAATGATGAGAAAATTCACAAGTATTGAAAGAGTTTTTAATATAAAAAATCTATGAATGGTAAAACTGTACCAACCTTATTAGGATCAGCGGAAGAGCCAGTCAACATCTTTTTAATAGATTCAACCTTTTCTTGACGCTTTTGTTGCTCCTCAGGAGATAATTCTGGAGGCTGTCGATTAAAAATGTTACATAAAAATTAATATACTTAATGTATTTAAAAAAAGTACTTAAGGCACTTTTTTTATTTAAAAAAGTACTTAAGGCACTTTTTTAAATGTTGAAATTCAGTCTTTAATCAAATCATAGATTTATTTTACAAACAATATGGCTTTACCCTGGCTGATGTTATGTAGCAATGTAATTAGAAAATGTGTAATCGCGAACAAAATTATCGTTGCCACGAATCGGACTTCCCATACTTCCAATGATACAATTGAGACAATTTACATGAAATATATAATTATTACCTTTTCAGGTATATACCGCTCTGGGATCAAGATCTTCTGTGGCGCGGCAAGGAGCTGATCGATGGTGTTGTCAGCCAGTCGATGTGTTTGAGGTGGCAACGCGGAACGCACTACATCAGGAGCCGGAGCAGATCGTAATGCTCGCTCCATATCCGCGTCATCCAGTGATCGTCCCAATTTCTGACAAAATAAATATTGTTATTATTTTTATCAATACAGTACAAATTTTGGATTTATATCGGAATCAGATCGCAAAAAGCTAAACAAAGATAGTGACTGGTAATGTGTGAATGAATAATGTGCAGTATAAAAAAGTAGATAGATTTGTGGTCTAAATCTGTATGTTACTGCAAATCTTTGTATAGCCAAAAAAAAGTCATTTCTACCATTATAGTTACAATTTTATGTGTATAAGGATTAAAAATATGTCTAACGAATTTTAGCTATTATATTAGTAATCTACTTTAGTCTCATAATTAAAAAACAAAACGAAACTCACATCTTGATTGTACCCATCTTGAGGCAACTCGTTCAAAGTTTTTGCACTCAAATGATGCGGTGCCGTATAATGCCTCCTCTTCTCCTTTGGAACTTGTCTTCTATGTAAAGACCCATTCTTCGGTTCCCCAGACATTTCTGTTATTATCTGCTTAGCTGCTTCACTCTTGAAAATTGGGGACAGTTCCATGTGGGACCTTGTCAAACTAACAATACTACTAGTCTTCGATAAAGGATCATTTGTCAAAGTTCTTGAACTATCTGTTGGGCTGTTCAAATATTGAGTGGAGATAGAAATTGTTCGATCATATCCAGATCTATCGTAGCTTTTATGGTAACTGCTACTAAGAGACGATATATCTCGTGAATAATCGTAATTAGACAGCGATGGACTCGAAGGGTACTTGGGGCTAAGCTCGACATTCTTCTCGTTCAGTCGAAGGTAATTGGGAGGTTCTGGTTGAGGTTTAGAGTAATACTCCTCGAATTTACTGAAGTCTGTCCTCGGGACTGAAGAAGCTCGATTATAATTGAGAGACTGTACAAGTTCCTCTTCAATAAATTGGTCTAAATTAGCTGTGATATTGTTAGATGACCAATCTGACATTGGCTGCAGCGAGCGCTCTCTATCCCGTTGTCTTCTTTCACTTTCCCTCTTCACTATTCGAACTGTTTTTATCTCTTGTTTTTCTACATTTGATAGATTTCCTGTAACAAAGTTAAATAATATTATTAGTAATTTATATGTAGAGACCGATGATGGCGTCGTTAGTCCTTGAGAGTGTCAAACTAGAATAGGCAAGTTATTCACCAACCACTATAGCAATTTCGATAGGTTTAAAAATGTCAAGTTTCATTGTGCTTCGCAGGGCATGTTAAGTCGGGACTAATCCTGTACTGCCTCTCTTGTACTGACGACATGCGACAGTCATAAAACTATGATAAAGAACTTCAGTTAACTTGAAAAAACTAACACAAGCTAATCCACAATCGACCCCAAACGCAGTAAAAATACGAAATAAATTAATGAACCGTTTTAAACATTATTGGTGGTTCACTCTTTTATTTAATAATAATACTACAACATAACAAGAGAACATGACTGTGTGTGACACTCTCTGAATAAATATTTTTTTTTATTATTTATTTTAATTATTATTGAGACATACAAATTAATCTGACATACCGAAACCCGTATGCTGCATTTCCTCACTAGTTAGTGGCGAAGTGATATCGGGTGCCGATGGCCTTGTATCAACATACAAAGGTGTTTCCATATTGGTCGATTCATAATGCCCTGGAGGCAGCAAACCACCGTTCATCTCGTAATCGTAATCTGACTGGCCGTGGTCGATTGTGTGGCCAGTATCAAGATTCGTTTCCTGCCAGGAAGAAGTTGGCCTTCGTTTACCTGAAAAAATTGTCATAAAATAATTAAAAACATCACTTCTTCACTTAAATTTTCAAAAAGTTCAATTAGAAGATCAATGGTCAATTTAAAGTAAGTAGGTACTTTTTTGACTTTAATTAAATTTACAAGTTGGCACACTCCAAATACAACAAACAACCAATAAAAAGCATAGTTTTACTGAATGCTACTTTTCGGAGAATAATTCCATCATATCACAAACTATCACGTCAATTTCCTTCCACGTTACGTTAGATTAGATTAGAGAACTTTTCCTCGTTCACCACTTTCACTCCGATACTTCTGGTTGTTTGAAAAGCAGCACAAACGTTTTACTTCAAGCAAATGAATCGTGTTAATAAAACCTTATATCCTCTTACAATATTTACCTGGCATAGAGTCGTGTGTGGTCTGCAATGCGTGCGACTGCTGCGTTAGATGTCTTACAGCGCGACTTAATTCCTGCCGCTGTCGCTGCAGTGCCGATACTAGCTGTTGGACCCGCGTGACCTCTGTAAAAATTTATATCGTTGCTTTGAATTTTTTTAATAGAAGGATACAAAGAGTTGATCTTCTGTAACATTTCATATTAAGTAATATTATTATACTTAATGTGCAAAAATAATAATCTGCTATATTTCAGAGGCCATAGTTTAGATTCTCGTTTAATACAAATATTGTCTTGGTACTTAAAGTAAAATGTTTCTTAATATTATTCTTTTTAAAGTTTTCCCATTCATGGAGAAAGCGACTGACCTCCCCAACAAAGAGGGGAAACTTTATCTTTCTTAAATTAAGTTACCTAACCTAACCTATATCATACGTCTTTCGAACTATAATTTCTTGAACGTAAGTTTCGTCACGATTATTCATAATATAAACGTTTTTACACTTATTTGTAATAGTGTGTTGTTTATACAGTAACCATACTGAATTGTCAAACTAAATGTTTTTAGTATACCTATTTGAAACTACATTCTAAATTATCATCAAACTAACCATCTTCAAGCATAGCAGTTGGATGTGCTGGTACAGCCGATCGACGCGCCTGCAAAGCTCGCCGTAACTGTTGCAATTCTCGTTCCAACCTTGCATTGTCTGCTACTGTTTGCTCCAATTTCTATACAAAACCGTTCATTAACATTAACTATGTAGTTTATGTCACTTGTGTAGGCATGTTTATGATCAGTATGTACATTTATAGGTCTTATTTCTTATTTCTGTGCTTGTATTTTATTTGTGGCATTCAATAATCTAAAATAAGGCTGTGTGATATTTGTACATCGGTAATAATAAGCTATAAAAAATCTAACCGCCACCATCATTCTTTTTTATAATCATAATCTTCAAAAGTGTGCACTGCATGCTTATAAACAAAGAAGTCTTAAACCGAGCTAATCTAAAATCCATAAATAAATAAAATCTAAATAAAACATGCCAAAATACTGGCAGTTAATAAATAATAATAAAAAATATAAGTGCAGTATAGACGAAAACCTTATAAACCTTAGAATTGTGCGCCAACATGGCGTGCACTCGCGCAAGTTCCACTTCGAGTCCACCAGCACCCATATTTCCAGTGTTCATAGAATTCATGCTTCCACGCATTATATCATTGCGATGAACCGTGTCTAACTTGCCCCGAACTCCTGAAACAAGTTTGCCACTGCTTTAATTTGTTCCCTTTTAAATGATTAGTTATCATTTATCATTCTAACGTACAACTGGGTTGCGTCGCCACACGCTATCGCAACAGAACTCCGAGTTTGCTATTTTATTACACTACAGTTTAAAGGCTAGATTTACAAGTTGCTAACAAGTTTTTGTTAATCTGTTAGATATTTTGTCGTTTCGTTAAGTTATACAAAAATTTACAATTTATATAACTTATATATCTGGAACATAATATGTTCCAGATATCCTACTTCTGTTAGGAACCTGTGAAACCGAGACAATATAAACATACTTACTATTACAGAAAATCGCATTATAAAAACAATGTATCCAATTACATGTTTATCAAGAATGAATTAGAGCATTGCATATTTCCAATAAAGGTACTAGCTTTATCAATAAACTAATTTTATTTAAATAGACCATTTCAAATGTAACATTAGAAAATACTTGTTTATTTTTCAGTTTTTCTATAGGTACTCACCAGTAAGTAGAGACTCGATTGTATCCTTATCCGTCTTCAAGCCCTGGAGAATTGTAGCTTCATCGGCTAGTTCTTGTTCCAATGCCCACAGTTCTGCAACTCTAGCCCTTGCAGCTTCTGTCTCCAATGGTTTACCGGCAGCAGCACTTTCTAACCATCTAAAATAAATTTTGAAGTTACAAAAGTTGAGGTGCGTAGTGCGAGTTTTTCACCTCGAGTTCGAATAGAAACGTGTTAAAATTTAATATAGGAAAGGTGAAGATACCCCTTCTAACCGTGGTCCCACCGTTACACAGCACACTTAAAAACCAGTACTACGCACTTTGAACACCTTAGTTAAGCCAACGATCAAGCATTTGGATGGGTTTATAAAGCGCGGACTTCTCCTTGCTGATGTTGTCCATAGATGACAGTCGTCAAGTCAGTGACCATCAGTTGGGGTGAAAACGCTGATATTAGCTAACCCATAGTCGGCACCAATTGCGAAAGCTATGAAGTTCAGGTCATTATAATAACTCTTCGGGTTCTAGAGTAACATCCGATTTTTTTAATGACTATATTAGTCATTTAAAATATCCAATTAATTATAGGTAATTAGATAACATTAAAAATTAAATCAATGTCCGAACCGTTGTTGTTCCAATGCATGTTCCGCAAGAACCTTTTGCCTCAATCTCTGGTTTCTTTCTAAGCGTTCCACAGTTGATCCTGGTCTGTTATATAGTGATCCCAATTTAACCATGTTGTCCACTAATTGTACTAAAGGCTTGCTCTTCTCATACTGATGTTCTAGGTCCATCAGTTGCATTTTAAGCTGTTCTAAACGTTGTAGACTTTCTTCTCGCTCCATTGCCTTTAGTGAACTAAGACAGTCCTAAAAAATAAAACGAATAAATCCATAATTCTAATGAATACTTTGAAGTGGTTTATAGCCGGCGCTACATATAGCTTCACAGAGAAAACTATGTGTGGCACAGTATTTATTATATTATTATATTTGTTCAAAGTTTATTTACGAGTATTATTCCAAACAGTTTGACAAAGTTTACAAATATTTGTACTGTTGTTGGCGCTGGAATAAAGCAAATGCAAAACAAATTTACATAAAGCAAATCCATCAATAAATTACTACAGCATAAAAAAATGAAAAACATTGAATATGGAAAACAAAAAAACAATAACAAATGAAAATAAGCACCTCTATACTACTTATTTGTGTGCAGCAATTCTCTATTGCTCGATGTGTCGCCGCATGCCTTCGTCTCAACTGAATGAGGAGTAATACCAACTCCTCGTGAGTGCGACCTAGAAGTTCACCAGCAGTTGGTACTTCACCCAACTGTTCAGATCCCGATCGCTGGTTCTAACAATGACAAAAAAACGCAACACAAATGACAAAGCTAATAACTACAGGAAACGTAAATCAATGAACTACACAAAGAGAATCATACCAGATCCTCGTTTTCTGTATTTCTTCTCACTCTTGGACTTACAGCTCTGATTGGTTGTTGAGATGCTCTGGATGGTGATCGAGTAGTTGCCCATGAGTCCTCGGTGGCAGTCAATGTATGCACCTGTGAAAAAATTAATCATCATCAAGGAGTGGACTCAAGTGCTGCAGAATTATTTCGCCTCATTAGCGTGGGGATACAATTTTATTACACCAAATTGTTTCCCAATCCTTGCTAGTCGGCGTGACACTGCTTAGAGAAATAAATATCCTATATTTTAATTCCTTTTGTAATATTGTTTTTATGTTCCATTTCTTACATTTTGTTGAGAAGCTGACAGCTGTTGTGAATTATAGTGATCATTCGTTGATTTATCTTCTACCCATCTCACTCTAGGACTAACAGCTCGTACTGGTATATTAGCGTCCCTGGCACTCCTTCCAATAGACGTATTGCTTCCGAGAAAAGCCTTCTTTGATAATATTTGCTGATTTGATGAATTGTTATTTGAATTCGACTCCACGTTTGCGCCTGATATTGTCATAGAAGCTGCAATGAATTTTATATTTATAACCGAATGATCTTGTAAAATAACCTCAAAAATTACATTTGGTAGTATTGGTAAAACATGATAAAGTGTGCAACGATGCTTATTAGTAAATAAATGTTCATCGCTATTTACAAATCACAATCCATGTTAAAATTTTGCATGCTGTAGCGTTTTGCTATACACCTTATCGTGTTTAAAACCTTCCTGACATAGAATTGTTTATAGCCTAATAATAAGTCCATTCAATTCAATGATTTAATATTTACAATAACATAATGACTTTGCTTTGCCTAAAACATAATGGAAATAGAACTTACATAGTGTACCGTACAGGACCTTACGAATGTTAGAGGATACCTTCCTTGCTTGCACTGTCAGTTCCGGTGTCCATGTTACAAAGAGTGTCACCCATACCCACACCCGCGCCCCGTACGCATCCCGCACCTCCTTTCATAAGACCACTTGACATTAAATCCCACTGCCTAAGCTTTTCCCTATCTATCTCAAACCTTTTCTTATTCTTTTCTTTAATATCACAGTTGCTTCGATATGCACCTGACAAACGCGGTTTTCCTGATGTTGATTCAATTGCTAATTGTTCATATACACCTTCATCTGATGGTAGTAAAGACATTTCCGCGTTTTCAGCTAAACTTACATAAACATCATTATCGTCTACTTTTTCATCCTCTTCTAGACAAGCAGTTTGGGTATGAGTATTATCTCTGAGTCTCAACACTTGACTTTGTATATCACAATTTACATATGTAACATTCCGAGTTATTTTACCAGGTAATCCTTTTTTTACACGTTTTATACTACTCATTCCACTAACATCAAAATTGGGCCGACCTGTTAGTGGTGAGTCTGTGGGAACAGTATCTAAATCATCCATAGAACGTGCATGTCTATGAGACACTCTTCTTAAATTATCTCTCCATAAAATATCTTCATCCCAATGTTTTTCTCCATGGCACATAATGTTTTCATAAGCACTAGCTTCTGCTTCAGCATCATAGTATACTGTATTTGATGAAGTCCCACTACAATGTGACGACATACTTGCATTCGATACTTGTATGGATGAACAAGCATTTAAACTACTTCGGCTGACTGCACTTGCTTCTGGTGACGAAGTTTCCATATTATTAATAGATGAATTTCGTTTACATCCTAATCCAGACATTAAATTCATTGATTCTGGTATTTTGGAATTTCTACCATCAGTGGATTCATAAATATTTTTCATATCAATTTCCGGGTCTTTGTCAGCTGCACTCAAAAACTCAACTGATACACATCTGGCAGATGCAGCTAATTCAAATGATCGGTCGGCTGCTGTGAACACTTGATTATTACGGATTGGGTTATGTATATGTGAAATTTCATTTTTCTTATGGAGTGGTCCTCTACGCCGCTGGTTGTTTAATCTACGATGAAGATTAGTATTTTTCAAATAATGGGACGTCGGTAAAACATTAATGTGCTCCTGTGACGAAAGATCAGAATAATAATAAGGAGCACTATGCTCCGTGGAACTGTCTCTACTATGAAATCCTGTTAAACTGGATGACGCATTTACCTCATTTCCTGTTTTAAGAGCTATTTTTTCATTTTCAAATTGCTTTATTTTATCTGCCAGAATATCGTTATTTAAGTTTTTACTTAAAAGTTGTTCTTCATCATAATCTTTACTATAATATGAAATTGGCGATTTTGTAATTCCAAGAGAACTACATGAACTTTGAGATCCAGTGTAACTTGATATTAAAGTCTCTTTGATATTTCTATTAGCTGTATTAGAATGTTTATTTTCTAAAGTATTTAGTTTACTGCAATGTCCTACGGGAGAACTTGAACAGCGCTTATGTGCTACAGTGGGCAAATACGTAGCTCTTGTTACATTGTCTTTGTAAGTTACACTATTTTCAGGTGATGAAGCGTTTAAGTGTGGGTGATCACGCATGAAATGGTCGAATTTGCTCGTACCTGGTTGTAAATTATCCAAATATTTGTCTAAATCAACATTGTTTATTGTATCATTCAAAGACATTTTAGATGCCGACAGTTCAAATATTGAATCATCTGACAGTGGTCGTCTTTTTAACATCATTTCCATATTTGAATATCCACTTGGATGTCTTAAATCAATAGCTGATTCACTTTCATTCAAACTTGCTACTTCAGAAGACAAATTCGAAGGTGCCATTTCAAATTTACTGCTGATATCAGACTCCAATGATAATCTAGAAGATCCTTTATCCGCATTATAACTCCTTAAAGAATCTGTTTCTATACTGCTAGAGTTATAGTGTTCCAAAATTGTATGGCTTAATAACTTAGGAGAACCTTCGCTTAGTCTTTGCCTTTCATTTGTCAAACTCGCTCGACTATTTCGAACTTTTTCACCTCTGGTAAGAGTGTCATGAATTGATGTTCGACTCCCATATATCATAAGCGATGTAGTCTTTCTTCTGTTCATTGTCTGATTTTCGTTTGTTAACATTTTCAAAATTGAATTATCTTGAGATATATCTGACTTATCTAATTTATCTAATACATATTTGGATAGTGCTTCATCTGATAATTCATCATATGGAGGGGATGAGCTAGGTATTGGTGGGGGAGGAAGTATGTCACTATCGGAACTATCTTTTCTTAGTAAAACTTGTTTACTGCGACTTAAGTAATAGGAAGCAGGTCTAAATGTATCCGATATGCTGAATCTATTAAATGGAGTTTCCAAAGAAGCTTTGTTTGGTGCTTCGTCATCCGTAGTATCAGAACAATCCGACCTTTTTGACATTCTTTCACTTTTTGATACTCTTTTTACGGTATGATCTTTTGTATCAGCGAAATTAGATGCAGTATCAAATAAAATACCATTATTTGGCTTAACTTCTTCTGTTTTAATTTCACTAGATGTTACGTTGCTTAATTCCATATATACCGGTTCAGTTTTCCCATTGTTAACACATACAACTTCATAAGTTTGCTGATCATCTTCTTCATTACTCAAATTCATTTCAACATATGGATTATCCTCATAATTAACGGGCATAGTTTCATCAAATACACTTAAATTTTGTATTATCATTTGATGTGCTAATTCAATAGCTGATGTTTTTCTGGGGCTCATTGGTAAATAATGATCTTCTCCTGAATTCATGATTGGAGGAGTTTCAGGTTGATTATCTAATAGGACGTCAGACTCATTCTTAACTTGTTCTATTGACTGATTGTCAGTATTGGAATCATTGACTGAATTATTCATTTCAGAATCAGATTCCATTAAAACTTCATCTAGATCATTATCAGTGTACTCTATTTGTGTTTCAGATTCAGCTTCACTTTCATGTGTTTCATAGCCACTTTGATCTATTTCATTTTTAATGTCTTCTGCGTCCTGATCATTGTTTACGCTAGCACTTTCGTATATATTCTCTTGACTTTCTTTATCATCTATGTTCGAAGTAGACATATTAGCAAGTATATTTTCGTAGGTGCTATCACTAACATCTGTGACATTAGTTTTTTCAGCATCAATTTTGTTGTTTACTTCAACTGTCTCTACATCTGTACAGGGTGCGTGCGGGGTTACAGGTTGTGCAATATTAGGACTTGTTAGGCTCACTCTATGACACCTTCCTGCCTGCATATCTCTTGTATTTTCCACATCAGTGCCCGATGCTTCCTCTGAGGTGCAAAATTGAAATCGATATTTTACTAATCTACTCAAAAATATCAATTTCATTGTATGGTTTTGCCGTAATGTTTGTTAGTAGATGTGTCAGTCAGTTCTAAATGTTAGAAAGTAATGCAAACTATGTACAAACACCCGTTAAAAAGTATATGTAACCCACCACCGATACTAAACCAATAATCTATTATGTTAGTGGCACAATGTCCCCGCAGGCAGGAAGGTACCTTTCCGCAAAGCGAAGTCATTATAATACTAATGCTGGACGATTCCTTGTAAATACGATAAAATATTAAATATTATAATAAAACTTGTTAAAACGAACAGTTTTTTATATTTATAGCAAATAGCCTACAGGTTTGCGAATATAATTCAAATTTTATTATTAAAGACAAATATGCAGAAATTAATATACAGTACTGGATACCGTTCTAACTTTATTTGTTGTCAAATAGGCAAGTGATAATAACAAGTTAATGATTTTAAATATTTAACAAATTCTGTAACAACAAATTACACATATATGTACATTTTGTTATTATATCTTTATCTAATATACACAAATTATTCTATAAATATATTAATTTGTACGCGATATGTATATCATATAAAATCATTCATGCATTTGTAAAAATACTCATGCTTATTGTGATGGCAATAAATTGTATATTGTAACCACTGGGTGATTGAAACATGCTATCGGATTTATTTACGATAAGAAAAACATATTAAATAAAATTAAAATTCTTAATGTAAACCGTACCTTCATCGTCAGAAGAGTAGCTATTGTAAGAAGCATTAGTATAAGTTTTAGACTTGTATTGGTCTGATCTCAGTGACTGTCGACTTTGATTTAGTGATCGAGCAAGAGATATTGCGGCTGGAGTACTTTTTCTCGTCAATGGCGATTGTAGCATTCTCTGTTTCCATTCCAATAAACGTTTCATAGATTCCTCGCGCTGCAAAGAAGAAAAAATCAGTAACCGCTCATTCATTTAGTATCCTCTCCGATATTCTAATATTAACTAGTTGACATTAGTCAATTGGTAATGTTATCAGGCCACCTGGCGGTCATTGACTTAACGTCTGTTATCATTCGGCAAGAGTTTTAAACTGACACTGGAAATTTTTAAACCCAACGACGCCAGCAAACTCTTCCTATCACACAATCTTACCAACACACCTTAATCAAAACCTATTCTTACCTGTTGCACTTTCTTATCTCCTTCTTTGTCTGCTGCAGTTGATGGTAATCTAGCACTAGCTGATCTCATAAATCCATCCGCACCAGGATCAAATCTACTCATATTTTCTTTAACATATGCAACATTAGAACCATCACTCATAACACTACCACTTCTATTGAGATATTCCTTTTGGTTTTCCATACCTTTCTCTTTCAAAGTCCAGTTAGAACTCAAACCTTCTAAATCACTATATTTCGAATGGTAACTTACATTGTCGCGGGCCGAATTGTTCGTGCTAAACTCCATCTCGTAATTGTTATTCGTGATCTGAGAGTAAGGTGAGTTCAACTGTTTCTCAGCTAAACCACTTGCATACTTAGCTAGAGGTATTTGAATATTCCGAGGAGCTGCACCTGGTTGCAAATACTGTATTGACTGACGCATTTTTTCCGCATAGCTCTCTTCAGAGTAATATCTATCAGAACTAGGATCATAAAATGAATTTATATCGAGACTAGATTTAGGCCTTTGAGGCTGTCTAGGAGGTTCACATACTGTTCGTGATGGCATTGTCTTATTTAACATTTCATTTTTAGACTCATATTCAAGGAAGTCAGCACTGTGAGGTCTAGGCATTGGTGGTTGAATACCGCTTGACTGCATCTTCTTTCTTCTTAAAACTGATGGACCACTGAATGTCTTTTCTTGTGTCTACAACAAAAAATAATAATTAATGAAGTATTTTTTATAAATAAATAAAGTCATTCAATAGACTTAAATACTTACATAATTTCCAGGATATTCTTGTTGTTGTTGATGACTGTTCAAGTTATCTTTAGATTGAGGCGTATTTTGTGCTGGTGACAAAGCATAAGTTTTACCGTATTCGTTTTCAACCGCATGTCCATACACATCTTCGTAGTCACCGACTTTACCTTTATTATACTGAGCCATTGTAGTGGCCCGTCCGTAGGCATCCGGTGTACGTCGCTCTATTAACAGTCGTTCATTCATTCCACTCGGCGTTCTGTTAATTCTCGCATTCATCTCGCCATAAACCTCTCTGTTATATGCATTACTGTCATTTGATTTTGTGGCGGATCGAGAGTCTGCATATGTTTCATTATAGTTACCCTGGATTCTGTCTTGTTCGATACTAGGCCGATTAGTTTTATTCTGTTCATTTTCTTTCGGCGAATTTTCTAATTGCGGTGTTTTGTCCTGAAGAAAAGGATTCCGTGGACCAGGACGTTGAGTTTCATATAATTTCTCTTGTGTTGTTTCCTGCGTCACCTGGGGTTGCTCATTCCTAGTCCTATTATTAAAATAAGGTGACTGAGGATTAGATTTATACACAGACGATGAGCTGGGTTGATTGTTTTCGAGTCTGTCAGTGACAGTGTTGGTCAATGGCAGAGAAAGGTGATGCGTGTCATAAGAGCGTTTCGTCTGATACTGAGGTTGTTGTGCTGGTGGAGACTGCGGGCTGCGAGTGGTGTATGTGCTCTCTTGATTTGGACTGCTTGGGTAGTTTGTGTGGTCCTGATATCGAGTGTGATTAGTGCCTTGACTGTAGTGTGATGCTGGCTTTTTGAGTATGTCGTAATTTGGATCGTACCTGTAATGTAACGTTGTTTATTGTTTAGTAGTAGACAGTAATACAAATGTTACTTATACCAAATATTGTGATTACGATAGGACTAATACTTGTAAAAATCTTCTCTGAAATTCAACTTCTTTACATTTTAGAAAAGTTTCATTTAAACGGAATCAACGGAATTAAGCAGATGTGGCTTCGGCTAGTAGTTAATAAAAGTAAGTAAAATCTTACATATCCGGACTAGGCGAATTATATCCTTCATTAGAACGTCTAGGTTTCGGTGGTGCATTAGCGTATGTTGGTCCAGGTACTTCATCGCCATCCTGAAACAATAATTTTATAACAAAAATTATAGGCTTTTTCTTCTTTCTTATCCGTCCCTATTTCCTTAGAAAGATCAATTTGTTCAATCAGCGGTGTTCGCTTACCATCAAGAAACCTGCTCATTAGTCTACCTCTGACATATTTATTCCCGTTTTCACAAAACTATAAATTTTTAAACACCTTATTTTTATCGATAATTTTATATGTCGTCCACGTACCAAAAACAAGGATTCGGACATAGAAAAAGCTGTTAGGAAACTATAAATTTTTGGAATTGTTGGTGAAAACAGGCATTAGTGTTCTTACTTTGCAAAGTCAATGCATAATAAAAAAGCAACCACGTAAGAGATGGCATTCATTAAAGATCGTTAATGGTATTATCCATTTGTGGTGGCAGATCATTATGCCCAGTTATAACGATAGTGTAATGGCTGTCCTTGGTTCCGCTCCGACACACTAATTGCCGATCACCTGCACGTCCGTGCACACAGTAATACATACCTCTGTTTTCGCAGGTGCCCGCTCGATCTGCTTTTGTGGTTGTTCGCTGTAAATAGTAAACAATATCAAATTACTATGCAGTATATGAATGGACCGTTATAATATCTTAACAAGATATGGAACCATAAAGCATACTGTATTCATCATCATTACAGATGATCAATCTATGGCACATAATTAATTTAAAAAATCTTTTACAGAAATCTTTTGCAATGATTGTTATACTACTAGATACTAGGATCGTAGACCCGTATCGTAGTATAGAGTAACTCAACAGTTCAAGCATTACAGTACCGGTTTGCAATATAATATTTCATGGTACCGGATTGTTTTAAAGTCTAAATCAGTCCAATAATAATTTACAAGACAAGTAGAATTACGTAAAATATATATCAGGTCCGTTTGAACAATAAATTACATTAACGATCAATCACCAATCATTAGATATCATCTAAAATAAACTGTTGAATGAGATAATATCAATATAATAGACACCAAGGTATTGATCAGGGTTTAATTTAAGAAACAATGTGACCACTGTCTGTTCCGTTTAATCTGACACCTGCATTCGTCCTACTTCCAAGAATAACCTTGTGGTTTAACTATACATTACAAATAAACTGATCAATAACAATCAATATGCAGTCTATTGTATTAGTTCGAGTAATTAACATTTTATCTAAATTAATTTGATCTAAACTTACTTCAGGTTCTGCATCAGCGCGGCCATGGTCAACGCCTTAACCCATTTCATCATGGACTCCTGATCTGGTGCAGCTAACACGTACGTCCTCATATTGGCATGTTCTAACTTGAATGAATATTTCCTGAGTACTTTGTCTTCCATAGTGCATGCAGAAACTTTATACGACGGAAGCAATACGGAACCTAAAAGTTTTTCCTCGTCCTGGCCTTTAAAAAGAAAATAATTGTGATTTCAGTGTATGCATTAACGCCACTATTTATATACCGCACACAACGAACTTTTGAGATAAAATAAGCTGTAATATAGACTTGTGAAATAAAAGCTCGTTCTGAAGCAACGTTAATTCAAATGTTTACTCCTCTATTCAAATACTTACTTTTGTAATAAAATAAGCAGTACTCCGATAACACAAACCACCTCTTCCTCCATACTTTCAGACCGTCTGATCCTTGTTTGTACAAAATACCAGACATACTAACTGGAGCCGAGGGAATTCTTT
This sequence comes from Endotricha flammealis, assembly GCA_905163395.2. Lineage (NCBI taxonomy): Eukaryota > Metazoa > Arthropoda > Insecta > Lepidoptera > Pyralidae > Endotricha > Endotricha flammealis. The sequence continues at coordinate 8,529,024 of LR990868.1, forward strand.
GTGCTATAGGTGATCTCAGGGCTTGATTTCCACCACTGCTTCTCCTACTTTCTGAAGAAGGAGACTTAATACTTGGAGAACTTGAGTCACTAGACTTCATAGGGGACACTATGCCAACGTTATTTTTGTCCTTTTGGTTACTAAAATCGGAAGGAGGCGACTGGCTTTTAGATTTATCTCCCTCTGATTGTCTAATGTATCTGTCAGATTCTCTATATTCAGTCGGTTGACTTGCTAGCCATTGCGATTCCTGGTACTGTCTATTTTGTTTTTCCATTTCCAAATTTTTCGCATACATTTCAATGTCTTTCTGTATATCCGGACTGGAATAATCTTTGAAATCGTTTTTACTACTATATCGATCTAAATCTCTATACGATCCGTCGGAGTATATACTATTTTGTAAGTTAGGAGGTGGTTGTACACCGTGGATTTGCTGAAGTAACAATTGTCTTTCAGCAAACTTTTGTTGTTGATGCATCTGTGCTTGATTTTGGTAATGTAATTGTTGTTGCAGTTTCATTTGCTGGAGCTCATTATACTGTCTACGTAACAATTCAGTATTGCTTTGTGGTCCTATTCTATTAGAATAAGGAAGATATGGCTTCGACCCATATTGGTTAACGTTTGGTCTATACATAGGTTGATGGTTTTGGTATATTTGATTGGCGTCTTTCGGTGGGTTACGTTTCAAATAGTCTTGATAGACCTCTGCGTTGTATCCTTTGGGGATATTGTGCAGTAATTCATGATTCACATTATGATCAGTATGTATGTCGGTTCTTTCATGCCGTGGTGGTGATTGTGGGTAATTATAATTGTCGTTAGCGCCATAATGCCTCGCATAATCTTGATTGTGACCTGTACCATATTCATGTCTATTTTCTAGGAGCGGAGACCGAGCATTCATATTTGAATGGTATTGACTTTGTAATAGTTGATGCATGACGCCATTTGGTTGGATTTGGCCAGTCTGCGCGGATGTTAAGTGTGCTGCTAGCTGCGTATGCTGTGGAGAGTATATTTGGTCTGGATGAACATGATGTGCCATGAGATGTTGTTGTGTGAGAGGTTGTTGGGTAGCGGGCGCTACTTTTTTATTCTCCATTTGGAAATGCGACTCAGGTACTGGTGGGTCAAGCCTGAAACAAAGAAATGGATCCGTTAGTTTATATCTATAAAAAAATATTAGTACCAACATTGAATAATACAGTAACAGTCGCGTGCGATGGCACATCGACCGAAACAATTCAATTCGAGTTGCTCAATCTATAAGACGTTATCGTCGTCGTGCTGATAAAGTGCGTGTTAGAAGAAGTAAATAGAAACCACATAGCGTATTATCACGTAAGGTCGAGAAACGACGTGTACACGCCTGTGTAACCTCTATGACATTGTTCTGAATTCCGATAACAATACATTTTTTTACATACAAAATATTAAACCGCATAGTTTTGAGTTGACATCGGTGTTATTTCCACATAATACAAACTGGTTTTCATGAGTCAGTGTAGCTATTGTCAACACGAGAAATTATTATCATTGTATCACGTTAAAACGTGAGCACTGAACTAACTTTAATGGTATTGTAATTACATTAAATATCTTAATAATTATATTAAATGTTTATATCAATTATGTTGAGAATTAAGATATCATAATATTTTAGTAAAGCAAAGAGCAAGAGAGCTAATAGAAAAGTCATTTATCATTACTCAATACAGCAGCCAGTAACCTTTTAGCATTGACAAAATGAGAACAAGACGCACACATGATTAATAATTTGGTAACTAATCTAGTTATCTAGATTCTTATTGAACTTCCAGAGTCGCGAGTCGCAAGAAAAAGGTTCGGCGCGTAGAATAATGAAATGCATAATAATGGTGAATATAGTTAAAATGAATTTTCCAAGACTGATTACTTTCCGCAGATCTCACGGGTATCACACGGGCACTCGTGTGAAATTATAAAAAACAGGTTACATGTAAACCATATTCCTTTAGAAACCTCAAAGAAAAAGTGCAACTTTTTGCATATTAGATACTTGAAGTGGAACGCAGCTTAAATGGTTTTCCAAGGGTTAGAAAGCTGATTGTAATTAGATTAGGTTTTATATTAGTTCCTTGGCCGGACGGCCCTGGCGGGGTCGCGGTTGTATCCCAGTTTCCCGTGGCCCCGCCACACAGGGCAAGAGGCATCCCGTCAGTTTTTTAGTGGTAAGTTCCACAGTCCCCACCGCGTGCTCCCCGGGCGGTGGGGCTGCCACAAAGCATTTTTCTGACGTAAAAAAAAAAAAAAAAAAAGGTTTTATATTAGTTAGTAGGTAGTCCAATATGTGATATTTTTAGCGGCCGACAAACTTAACTGGCCCTCCGAAACACGTAAAGGTTTGAATAAGAAAGAAAATGCTAATAAAATATTCATTTCATCCTTTATTTTAGTTTCATGCAACAGCCAGTTCCTGAAACTTACATTTAGTAGAACAACTTGAGACGAACATTTTTAATTCCAAACTAAGTCTCAAGCTATCTCTCTTTTTCTTCTTTAGTTTGACAGTGGCAGGTATATTTTAATGTGTCATAAATGTGGCTGTATAATATTATGTTACCTAATCCACTAAAATGCGTACAAACTTAAATCTTAGCCGTGAGAATGTGGCACACGAAACACCTGCTATCTATGTGAACTAAACAAATATTTGTTTGTTTGTTTGTTACCTAACAAGCGCGTTGGCGGGTTCCTCTAAAGTGTTCTTTGTACAGTATTTCATTAAAGTTGATAAGTTTACTTTATACTTAAATTTCTGGAACAGAGTTCATTTTAGCATACAAAACAAAAGTACCTACTTAGAACATTTTAACATAAAATATGTGTGTAAAAAAATTATATATCGTATATTTTATGAATTCTTCATTTGCTCTACTGTGTAATGTTATTTCATTGATCGTCTCGTGAGCTCGTTTGTCAATCTTTTCCATAAAAATTACTGTTTTGAAAATTTGCAATACACAATGTGCAATGGGTAGTAACCCAATCTACCTACGTATCGACGCTTATTAAGATGAAGATAAAGAAAAGGTCCTACTCTTTAAAATAATAATAATAAATAAATAGGGACAATTCACACAGATTGAGCTAGCCCCAAAGTAAGTTCGAAACTTGTGTTATGGGATGCTAACTCAACGATATTATATTTTATAACAAATACATATATAGATAAACATCCAAGACCCGAGGCCAATCAGAAAAAGTTCGTTTTTCATCATGACCCGACCGGGGATCAAACCCGGGACCTCCTGGGTGGCGGTCTGGCGTGGTAATCATTACGCCACGGAGGTCATCAAAAATCTTTCTGAAAATTTCATCAACAGCCAGGACAGTCTTTTTACCCCTGGGCAATGTTATTCTATATTTTTTAAATTTGATCGGGCATTTTGTAGCCTTTGCGTTGCGGTCTTATCCTATTACGCCGAGCAGTGGCGGGAGCGGAAGGTTCACCGCTTAGAATCTTCAGTGATTGCCTAAAGGAGTTCACTTATTGTCGATCTGCGATAAACTTTATTAATACCATCTGTCTATACAGGAATGTATACCCGTTACATTCACTGACCATTCTTATATAAATGAACAAAGAACTTAAAAAATCACCTTCGATTTAATCCCATAGGAAATAGACAAACTAATCTCACTAGTTGTCATTCCAGCCGGTAATGAGTTGTCAATCATTGCCGTCGCGTGAACGGATGCATGGTAATGAGGTCAATAGGAATGTGGTGTGTTCTAAGAAATAATCTATACTTAAATCATTTGTCCTGTCTAACCACTACCACATACTATAGAAAGCTATTTAATATCGGTTTACAACGATAGCATCTATGAAATTAGAACTAGTAACTTTTATAGAATATTTTTTTAAAAAGGATCCGAATCTGTTCCTGTTAATGAACACACATACTTGAGCGGGTCTGAGATGCGTATTTTATGTTGACAATTCCGTTCCATGCCCGACCAGCGCTGCATATTTCAGACATAAATTGTACTCGTGTGATACTCTTGCATATATAAGGTCCTACTTTATAAGTGAACTTCCATTTAACACATGACTATATAGGTTACATATGATCGTTTAAACAAGGAAATTAATGGTCTAGTATTCAGTAAAATATGGATGGCTTTATGTAGTAAGCAACATTTTTCTAACTACTTACAATACAATCTTTTTATATATCATAACTGTAGTATTATCACTACTGTAGTAGCCGCCCGTGGTAATATCGGACGGCTGGACATAAATTATACAATTGCCCCAAAATTAGATTACAGTAATATGACACACAATGAAAACACTTATTATGCCATGCGGGTGACACAAATATTAATCTCGACGTTAATTTATTACATTTCTACGTATTGCATTTACAATTATTATCTATCCTGACGCAAATATTCGTTACGCGTAACTGAGTTAGTCACAGCAGTTGCAGTAATCTTATTAAAGAAATCCATTGCAATCAACAAGGTTAATTTTAAACAGAACAATGTGATAAAATGCGAATAGAAACCTGCATATCGTTCCGCAAAAAAAACTAGAAATCATGCTGCTGAAAATATGACTCGACTTCCTATATGTGTATAAAGTTAAAATCTTTCAATCCCTTATGAAGTATACCAAAATAAATAACTATGAATATTTTAATGAAGAACTAAACCGCAGTTATACGGACGGTTAAAAATAATGTGCCCAATATCGCATGCATAGCGAAGCGCACTCATGTCAAATTGTGGTCCATTTGGCGAAACGCCAAGCGACTTAGTCCGCGATTAGACGATTGATCTCTCAATGTCAATCTAACCATAGACGACCCACTTTATGTGTTTGTATTCATTGCAGACAACAAACAAATCAAATAAGATTTGAGGCCACACGATCGGGCGCTTTTTGTATAGGTAGTAAAAATTTACGCTGCAAAAGCCAACGTACAAGTGCCGCATCGTATAAGGACATTTACATGCGTTTTCATCGCGTATCATATTCCATTGCGGAGTTACTATTATACGACGTTTATGTCCAACCTATAAAAGACTCAATGTAACGTCAAATGTAACGCTTATGCACGTTCATGATACTAAATCTGCGGTGAGACGTTATTGCATAGAAATGGAACAATTTGGGAATTAGCATGTTCAAACAAACACTTCCACTTTATTACTATCATTTTAAATCTATAAAATGGAAAGAGCAAATATAATTTCATCATTGATCGTAAACATTTATTTTTGAACTGTTGACGTAAATGCCGTGGTAAAATTAGATTATATCGTCAGTTCTGTTGGTCTGTCACTATGAATAAGATTAACTGAAAACTACTAAATAAACAATGAACAAATTTGATTTTATGTACTTGGCAACGATGAAATAACCCTTCCTCAGGAAAAAAAGAAATTATCGAATTTTTCACAGAAACAATAATGACGTAACTACCTATTCGTATATAATTTTTTAAACAGAAAGCATATGCAGGATTAAAATAGATGCATATGACATGTAAATTATGATAATTATGATAAAAATATCACTGATTTGGCATTCTTTATGTATTAACCTTTCACTTTTAAAGCTCAAAAGCTAATTAATATTCGTCGAGTCTAAAGTCTAGACTTTCGTTTGTGATAATAATCTAAAATTCATTGAATTAATTCACGTTATTATACATACACACAATATACAATTATTAATTGAGCCACCATCACGAACCGACAATAGATTGAATAAATTTTAGTGATATTATGTCAAAAACATAGAAATCTTTTCGGTATCTTTACATAAGTAGTATATTGGGTTGGCAACGCACATGGAGTAGGTACTATAACCCGGCAACGCGCGAGTGATACTCCCGGTGTTGCAAGCGTCCATAGGCTACGGTCACCACTTACCATCAGGCGGGCCGTAAGCTTGTTTGCCACCATGTTTGCCACCTTAGTGGTGGCATAAAAAAAAAGAAAAAACAAATGAAGTCACATTCCGCTGTTTATTTACGTCTTTTAAACTACTCAACTACTACTCACTAGACAGAGTGATTTAAAAAAAAGGTTTATATTTTTAATACAAGTGGAAAGGAAACACCGGCATAAACTTTTATAATACTAGCGAAACCCGCGCAACTTCGTTTGCGTGTATCCCGCTTTCCCGTGGGAATTTCGGAATGTATTATACATGTAAAGCTTCCTCCTAAATAACTCTTTCTATTTAAAAAAACCGCATCAAAATCCGTTGCGTAGTTTTAAACATCTAAGCATACATGGAGACAGACAGTCAGCGGGAGCGACTTCATTTCCAGAATAGCAATCGAAACATCTTTACCTACTTATACTAAATTAAATTAAATGAAAATGTAATCTATGTAATGCCGGCAGACATCGGAATTGAGATTGTCATCATGATCCGTACTGATTAACAAAGCCAATTAAAAATATCTAGTCAAAAATCTCTCATCTTTATCCGTCATTAAAGAACGACAGGAAACGACATGCTTTCAACAAGAGTGGAAGCCAAAAATAAATCACATTTTTTTATCAATAATGCGTCGTTCACATAGACATTCTACACAGTAGACACGTAAAATTAAATCGTCTCATTTAAACTGTGTAATTCATCGTATTTAATTGTGATCGAAACTTTCATTTAAAAAAAAAACAAAATAAAGACTAAATTTTCCGATTAACCCTTTGAAGGTACGTCTTTACAGAAAAGTCAGCGTCTAATGGTAGGTACTCTACATCAGTACATTTTTTCTTAAAACATCACCTCAATTTGCGGCGGCGGTGTTAAGTTGTCCGATCTATGGTAGTAGTAGACCACAGCTTAACAATAACACATGCACAAAACATCATTACCTACCATCCACCAACTGGAATAGCAATGAACGTGTGTTCATATGACGTAATTTATCTGAATAAACTTAACTCACATCTGCCAAAACATAAATCTATTTCACAGTTGAAATCACAAATTAAAGAATAACGTTGGAATAAAATTTTCGTTACATTCCTTTAAAATTGGAAACTGGAAGTTTTTGAGTCGCTTCGTTGTTCATTACGAACTTTATGCTGGCGACGAGGACTCCGGTAATGAGAGCAGCCAGGATTTTCAATCGCGAACTATTTTAACGAGTGCTTTAAAAATGTTTTATCTGACTGTAGTATTTTTTTAATTGCAAACACAATGAAGCCACATCAAAATGTTTCTATTTCTCATTTATTAAACTTTATTTATTACAAACCATCGCTAGATTGAGTGAAGAAAAATCGACCAATAAGGGTTACGTCATTTTTCTGGTGACATATGATGTAGGAAATCGGAAACTGAGAGCTGAGAGTTGTAATTATACGCATTTAGGTATTACTTAATTTAAAAAAATCTTTTCTAAACTGAGTCTTACCGAACAGCGTCTATTTGTTTTATTTCAACTTTCGAAACAAAGAAATAAAATGCAAAAAAAAACGAGTTGTCAAAGCGAAGCGTTTCGCTACTTGATCCCATCAGCAACGCTGTCACTGCCACAGCATCAGATTACTGCTTACGTAAATACCGCGTTTGATCATTATTTTGACACTTACAAAATAAAACTTTTTTTAAATTATGCCAGTTTTCTAAAATTCACATTTACACATTGCGTTTAAATTGACAGTTCTACGTTAAAGTGTAAAAATGCAAAGTATAAACATTTGCATTGCAATTTTCACCTTCAGGAGCAAGTTTTATAAAGTACACGATAAACTACAAAACTAATCAAAAAGATTTTCAATACAGTTTTCACAAATGAAGCAAAAGACAGGGTGGTATATTTTTTAAAGATTAATTTGAGGGTACAGCTAAGTGGCATTTTTATTGAAAATATCAGTAAAATTTAGCCAATTTTATATAACACTAGCTTTTGCACTCGGCTTCGCTCGCGGTTAATTTTATGATTAAGATCACATATAGCGCGACTTGTGGCGCCATCTGTTGGCCGGAAATTGCGAATTGCAGCGCCATCTATAGTAGGGATAAAAAGTAGGCTCTGTACCCCTGACAATATGTGTACAAATTTTCATAATGATCGGCTGCTTAGTCAAGCCGTGAAGGAATAACAAACAAACTCACTTTCTCATTTATAATATTAGAATGATAAATATGATAGTTTGTCATTGGGAATACAGCGCAGCGGTCTGGTACGAAAAAACAAAATTTAATGCTTTGTAGAAGAATTGTATAATTTATATTCCGACTCTTTCTATTTCAAGTCTCATTGTAATAAAACGTGAAATACATTAACAATAAAATTTGCAAATACATAGTCATACCGGACTTCAGACATCATCGACAACGTCATTCGGGTCACATCTCTATCAGATGATTCATCTAAACCAGTGTTTCAAAAACTTTTTCACATACCCAAAGGTGATACATGATGCTGCGCACATCAATCAAAGGTGGTGGAGGAACGACTATTTGCAATTACTTTGGGCTGAATCAACTCAAGAAATTCTTCGTACATACCTATTTGTGTTTCGAAATGGAAAAACAAGCAACCAGGCATAGTTTATTATCTTCCTTATGAATTAATCTATAAATTAGTGAATATGTAAATGTTTTTTAATTTTCCGCGTTCAGACAGACAGGTAAACGCGCAGGGGAACTGTGTCTCAATATTGCATTTATTTAAAATACCTGACATTGGATTATTTTTTTCGCAGGAAGATTCTCCAGTTTCTGCTATGTATTTATCGACTAAAACCTGAATATGTTTTTTAAACCACGCCGGTGATAAACTTGCGACCCACCTGATGGTATGTAGTCACCGCAGCGTATAGATAGACGCTAGTAACACCTGGAGTATCACTCGCGCGTTGCCTACCCTTAAAAAACTCATTCACTCATGTGTTCCTTCCGCGTCTAGGAAACAGGTCGTGGTGTCAGTCGCTGAATTACCCCCTTGTATTGTTCTGCGGAAGTTTGAGAATGTCTGTTCTAAGATACGACATGACAGACAACCATCGATGTACACGATTGACGGACACGAAGCTCGTTACTGGATGTTAAGGTATAACAAATTCAATGCACGTTTTCATAATTAAATACACATTACTACTTATTCTATAGTTTTCACTCACTTTGACTTTAATACTAAGTGCCAAAGTGCCAAGCCACATCTGACGGAACCGTCACCTATGACTGCCTGTCGACATGTCCATGGTTATTAGATGACAGGTGTTAAACTAAGACAGGTGACCAGAGCGAAGTATACTCTAATCTACTTAATTTCTTCCAATTGCAGAAAATTTTTACAATATAAAATCTACTTAGGAGAGAGACTTATATCGATGGGAACAGTATAGGTTATTAATAATTTTCTGATAGAAGAAAAAATACAAGTGAAGATTTACTTTGTAATGCTACTGTAACATTTAACGCAGACCTTAAGAAAAGTACAAACTGTACTAACGCGTCGGTTGTGAGAATATGGAAATGCGTGTAATGGATTTACACGGCGCGGCGCGGCGTAACATAAGTGACGTAAATGCCGTTAGATGTGGCTTGACACTTATAATAGGTAAAGTACATTACCTACGCGATTTACGTGAACAAAATGCTATTGACGGTAATGATGTGAAAATGCGTCAAAGTTTTCCATTCAATGCGAAAATAATGATTATTGTTTGAACAAAATATATAATTATTTCAAATGAGAAATGAATGACTATATTCAAGTTGTTAGTTCTTGAAAGGTTTGTACTAGTTAGTACACGTCGCCGCGGCTTCATATGTAAGCGAAACTACTTAATGCTAATTACCGGTAATTAAATCAAGTCTCAAACAACTATCAAATAAATAAAAATAGCTACATAATATTAAACACGTACGTATTAATAAGCAAAGATCAGTTAGGTTTAACCACAGAATAACAAATAGTAGTTTAACTAAAAATTATTCTATCACTTTCGCACTTCATATAAATCTCCTCACGAATGACAGTGACAAAACAGGTTTAGTCAATCCTTGGTTTATCTTATTTTTATTAATAAGTAGTTCATATTTGAAAATGTAAAAAATTCTTTACATTTTCTTTAAAACAATAAAAACACACAACAGTTCTAATTACCATAATTTTATACATTATTTATGCATGTAAGTTAAGTACTTACAAAACGTAAACTTGCATTCATTATGATTTCAAAATGTAAATCCCAATTAGTATATTAACATTAAATATTAACTAAAGTAATAAAACAGCGAGTGTTTAACTAAACTACGTGTTAATTACTCAGTTATGGATATCGTCCGGATCACAGACATATGTCTAAATAGATGACGCACTCTTTAGTGGAGGGAGAGTATGCACCGTCAGTTGACCAAAAATACATAGATACACATTAGTTTTTAAGACCATGTGGTTAGGTTTAAATTTTTTGAAATTAATTTACGAATTAATGTTTCACTTCACATTAAATCTGACGTTGTCAATTTTGTCATTGTCACATTAAGACAGAAAACGAGATAAGTTGAAGCGTCATTAACTTAAAGATTTTTACATGCAAGTTGCTGTTAGGCACATAATTATTGCAACTGATTAATTTGTGTGAAAAAATACGAAAAGTCAGTAGACAGTGATAAAACGGAAATTAATATAATAATATGTATGTAGGTATGATCGAGTTCATTCCCGGTTTATTATCAGTGTATAATAATGCGCCTTGGGTTGTCTATTTATAATTATATCTGTAGTTATGGGTATCGTCCGAACGGAAACAATTAGCGTACACATAAATTATAAACTTACTTGCGCCTAGAACTTGTATTGAACCAATAATAACTCAACAAAATTGACCACATCCTGAGCACTAGTTTCACCAGTTTCCATGGGAAAATATCGACAGAACGTATTAATTAATTAATCGATAACATCTTTTTTCACTCGCATTGTAGTTTAAATTCCATACAACTTAAGAACACAATCGATTATAAATATTTTCACTTGCATCTAACGTCCGAGTTTTCTCATCTCGATATTGAACATGATATTCAATCTTTACACTCGACTGATCAAAGACATACTGATTTGATTACGTTGTAAGCTAACCCCACACTCACAACATTTACATAAGTTACCAGCCTACTTTTAATGAGATATTAAATCCGCTGTTACGACATGTCGCATTTCCTGTGTCGAAACCTACACAAAATAATATTGATATTATAAAATTCAATATTTTACATAGTAATTGCCGGCTGCATCGCAGCGGATTGGAATAATCGGTATTTTAATTTAATAGCAGTTGTTTTCATAATTTATAATATAATATAATATATTTTAAATATAATATACACTTATTTTTAAATTCTTCGTCTTCTTTTCATATGGTGGAGCATGGATCCATGAAGAATGAAAAGACGAAGAAAAACAGAGAATCCATTTAAGTTTAATTCCTTTTTTGGAAAAACTCAATGAAAACGGAATAGTGCGCGGAAAAATCGCGCATGTTAACACAGTGACGACCGTAACATAAGGTCACTTTCCGCATATTGAAAGACGCTATCGGGCTCGATCTTATACATATTAATATAGGGATTTAGCACATATCCTGACTTCATAAAATTAGTCAGGAAAGCAAGCGGGCGTGATGGAAAGTAGAGTGGTACACTTAGGCTAATTCTACCACTCCAAAAAATACTCGAGAATTGAAGTAAAATATCTTGACACGAAGTTATTTTAAGAAACCAATTAGTCTTAATAAAAAAGTCAAGAATTACAGTTTACGTTAATTAGAAACCCGTAGGGATCGTGATTCCTCTGGGTCTTTTCTTACAGAACCAGATTTACGGAACATAAAATTTATGAGGGCGCTTTTTACCATTTCCTAAATTTAAATAGCAATCTCAACTTTAGTGTAAGCCGTACCTACAAATATTTTTCAGGAGGTAGGTATTTTGAACAAACATTTGTTTATTGATTTTAAAAGTATTTTGTTTTACTATTTTTTGACCGATTTGAATGTGACCCATTAACCCTTATGTCTCCCTACATAGTACCATACATAGTACATACCTATCTCTAATCACAAAAAAATGTTAAATTAATAATAATTATTATGGTTTAGTCCCGAACATTGAGTATTTATAAGAGTTAAAAGTACTGGTCCTGAATGTCCACGCAAGCATTCGTGTGATATACAGGCACAAATAATTTCAAATAAAACTCACCACTTCATATCAATGTGATGGAGAATAATGTCAAGCCATCACCCTAAAGGTTCTTTACATAGTTTATCCGTAAGCTGTCATCGGATATTCGCCTAGATCTGCAAGTTCCACTTTTAAGAATTTAGTATGGCAACCTTAGACCGGTCCGGCACCGCAAGCGATCGGTTCCCGCGCATTCTTGCACGAGGTTAACAACCGGCGTACACGTCGTCGTCCTTGGAGAATGCTCCTTTCTACCACAATGTGTTAATACACAAGCTATACATTGGACAGGAAGCATTTCATTCAGTGTTTTGCGCATAGTTGAAAGTTCTTTGGCGGTATGGGATGATGCGTTAAGGAATTCGTCGCGTTTTTTTTTTCTATTAATACTTAGTTCTTTATAATAATATAACATCGTAAAGATATCGATAGATTTCCAAAAGGAAATTTAAAAAAATATTGGAAGATTTGGATTGTAATTACATTGATATTTTTTTGATGTGTTATCGATTAACTATATTTAGGTATTATCTGATTTTATAATTTCGATTTCTAAAAGTCGAGAAAAAGTCTCTGTTAAAAAGACTCAATACTTTTAGTATTAAGTTGATTTTCCTTCACAATTTATAGGTAGGCGAAGTTGAGGTTGTACTCAGGACATATTCAACTAAAAGGCTCTGTTCTTGTCCTCTTTTCATATAACATATAAGGATATACATCATCAACTATGACTGTGAAACCTTTAAACTAGGTATAGTCATAAACATTAACCTGAATATCTATACGGATGTGTGCTCAATACTACAAGTACTAGCGTACTACGACAAATATGTTTGCGTAAGAGTTAGTAAATAGTTTGTTTGAACCTTCCTCGCAATTTGCAAGATCATAAAAGGTTTAGCAAGTCTATTCGTCATCACTCAGCTTTCTCTGAATAGACACAATATGTATTGGAAATCATTGTTGGTAATGTTATTTTAGGACACATCATATCTATACTAATGTAAAGCTGAAGAGTTTGTTTAGAAGCGGTAATTTATCGAAACTACAATGGATTTTGAAAATAATATTTTTGTTATTGTTCCAACCAAAATCGAATGTATGAAGTGAGATTCAACGAAATCTGAGGGATATTTGGAGTAGTTAGAGCATTTATGAAATAGGCTCTAACAGAATAAAAATGTCTGATCCTCCCTTATGAAGATGTATATATATATATATATTTATATTATAAAAGGAGAAGCTGACTGACTGACTGACTATCAACGCAGGGCCTAAACTATATAACTAAGGGTTAGAAACTGAAATTTTGCACAGGGGTTCCTTTTATAACGTAGTAGAGCACTAAGAAAGGATTTTTCAAAATTCTCACGGGAAAGCGAGATATATGCAAACGAAGTTGCGCGGGTTTCGCTAGTATATGTATATTTATAAATTGAATTATGTTAATCAATAACTTAAATTAGTATTTATAACTAAATCCATTAGGCATTAAGCAATTTCGTAATCAAACATTCAAAAAAGAAATATATTAATATTACGCAATTAGTTTTTATAACTTTCCAAATGTTACAAAACACTTCAAACACCAAGACGACTTTCGAATGGACATTTCCAATATTTTTGAATAAATTAATTTAATATAAGTTATGGTTGTGCAAATTAACCTCCAGGCAAATATTTATATTAATTTATGTCCTTACAATATTTGTGATAAAATCTAGTTTATGCATTCAATTCAGAGAAATGTAAAGATGATTTCACATAATTAATAAAAGTTAATTATATGTTAGTGAATTAATTATAGATGTTTTTGCTATCATAAATTGAGCTTAAAATTGGTCTGGGACGATAATATAAAAGAACGTTCAACTATGTTATTTCCTGGCTAGAATTTTGGCAAAGGCGATTAATGGCATACTGAGTTTGTGTTTCTTTCGACCTTGGGCTAGTAACCTAGCCTATAGTACCAATCTAGTAAATGCCTAAAATTTGTCACGGAGAGTAAGGACGGCGTGAAGCAAGCCGCTGATGGTCTGTAGGGCTACAGACCACCAGCGGCTTATTTAACGGCTTTTAGTGTTTAGACTGCCAACAGCTTTTGCCACTGTTGCCTTACATACACAGAATTCGTGGGTTGTCATATAAGGGCAGGCGGCAGGTCAACTTCAGGTATGGAAAAAAAACAACTAAGAAGCGTGAAAATCGCACTGAGACGGTTGTGGTCCGACAATTCGACGTCGTATAGGTTGTTCTCTATCGCGTTCAATAAGAATCGTAGAAGTCTGGAAGGTCGACAAAATGACGACCTCCGTGGCGTAATGGTTACCACGCCAGACCGCCACCCAGGAGGTCCCGGGTTCGATCCCCGGTCGGGTCATGATGAAAAACGAACTTTTTCTGATTGGCCTCGGGTCTTGGATGTTTATCTATATGTATATGTATTTGTTATAAAATATAATATCGTTGAGTTAGTATCCCATAACACAAGTTTCGAATTTACTTTGGGGCTAGCTCAATCTGTATGAATTGTCCCTATATATTAAATTATCAAAACCTACTTTTGTATGAAATTGTATGACATAGTATTCTCGAAAACAAAAATAAATACTATGAAGGATGTTTACACAAGTCTGGGCGGTCGTCGGACCATGAAAAGTTCACAAAGAGTTGTACAATAAGTTGTGTTTTTTTGTGTAGTGTAGAATTTCTGTTACACTAGACTACAGAACTTAAAACGAAAAGTAAAACCGTAGAGTTCACTAAACCAAAAACAATAGGACGAACACAACTGTATTTTTATTTTGTATTTTTTTTAGTTTGAAGGGAAGTCAAACGACTAATGTATTCGTAGAATAGTTAACGTTTGTCTAAGAATAAACAAAAGGCACCTTTTGGTTAATGTTCATTTTAAACTGCAATTGCATGATACCGACAAAATATTGACAGAAATTATTGTTTATAATACGTTTTTTGAAAAAAATAACCGATGCTTCATTATCAATAAATTGTTACAGTTACAATATAAATTAAATACAATCCCTCCTTTTACAAAATTCAACGGACGTAATAACTTATTATTTCCAACTTAGTAGTAGCTGTGTATTTTATTATATAGGTAATATAAGTATTTATATCATTTAGGTGTTTAAAATAATAATAAAAGTTCATTTATGTAATTTCCTTTTGGTGCAATTTGATGGTTTATTTTTTAATAAATAAAAATGTAGTGAAATGTGTGGAAATGTGGCCCAATTAATTATTAATTTTAAAGTTTCTATTTTAATTGATATTTATAAATACGGCATGTAAAATACAAAATAAATTATTAAATTAAAAAATTAAATTTCACTTTCATTATTCTTTTCGAATAAAAAATCTTGATTTCCACACACAAACATTTATTTATGACATTTTGTGTACATTGAAATGAAATAATTCAATACTTGTTACAATTTTGACAAAAAAAAACATATTCAAATTGAAAAAAGCTTAATTAACCTACCTATAAATATCAATATCCGCTAGTAACACATTTGATAGACAAGAGCTTAATCAAAAAGCTTGTAAGCTCATAAAAAGTTCGGTACACCCTAACTCACCGTGATGTGTCGAATCGTGATTTTAAGTTATTAGACGTCGGGAAACTTATAAATCTTCGTCATAACTTTATCAGAATATTGATGTTCTAACCGGTTTTTAGAATATGCTTCACCAAAAAGTATTCTTAATAGCTCTGCAAGACTTTTGTTTCGTTTTTTTTTTAAACCAGCCGGGCAACCATGAAACGAAATTCCGAATACGGACTGAAGTTTCGTTGAATTTTAACCAGTGAACATTATTCTAACTAGTAATGGCTTTTTCGACATTACTACGTGTTTTATTGTTTCGGATGGGCACTTTCATGGTTGTAGGTACTACATATCGATCGATGGTTGCCCCGCAGATATCTTGTAGCCAGCCAGACTAACTAGAAAATTTATTTATGTACAGGTATACATAATATGTTATATGGTATATTGATCATATAACTCTGAAACTAATTAAATTCATTTAAATATGTAATTAACTGTAATATTTGATTAAATTATATTGGTTCGCAAACAAGAAAAGTAACTGAAGATTAATATTTTAAAAAATTATGTAAAAAGAAAAAAAAAATGTTTTTCCATGTCGCACGCAAAATGATCCATACCAGAGTTATTGTAAGTCTTGGTTCGTATAGTCAACAGCGATCGAGCGAGCCACTTTTAAACCGTGAACACAAAGTTTAAAAGCTGCCTAAGTGATTAATTTCCTTTGTAGTTTTACATAACACCATTCTTGCATAAGATAAAGGCAAACTTAAAACAATATTGAAACAATTTGCGAAGTTACCGAGATTGCGCAAGTCATGGTAATATTAATTAAAAGTTCGAGACATTATTTGTAATGTTTATAAACTATTTCGCAGTAATCAATCAAGTTATTGAATAGATTTTAATAACCGTCATACTCAATGTTCACCCAAATCATTACCGGAATAATAGTTGAGATTAAATTACTATCTTGATTAAGTACTATTACTTTATAAATTTCTTCCGTAATTTTACGATATCAAGAGAGAAGAATAGGGAAAAAGTAGATAAGGGATAAGTTTTTGTTGTATTACGTGAAATAAGCGTAAAATAATCAAATATCATTTTAAAATGTATTGAATTGAAACCGGCGCAACTTCATTTGCGTGTATTTATTTATGCACTGCAGCGCCATCTATATCTGATTTGTGATGAAATCCTACGAGAATCGAGTACTTTTCGGGATAAAAATTACCCTATGTGTTAATTCAAGGTATCAGCTACCTACATACCAAATATCATAAATATTGCGTTTGCTCAGCCATTTGAGCACGAAGAAGTAACAAAGATACACACAAGTTTCGCTTTTATATTATTAGTAGGATTGAGTGGTTGAGCATTTTTGAAATTGGTTAGCTGAACCGGGGAAGTATCACTCTCTCACAGAATATCGGCGTAAAATAGCGTAAGTAGAATGTTTTTCGTTCAAAGAATGAGAGTTCCGGAAGCCAAACTTCTTGCCCCATTCCTTTTTCTAATCCCGTCTCCTTATTTATTTATTTAAAACTTTATTGACCACAATATATGGGTACAAAAGTCGGACTTAACGTTAATGCATGATGAGTCAACCTTTTTCCTCAACCCTCCTCTCCCTATTCGCTTCATTGCAGCAGGCAACGCATTGGTAGCCTAATGTTGATGCTCCAAAGCTGCGGTAACCATTTTCCAGATGAAAAAATAATCATTATCCAACAGGTAGCCCGCTTGCTTGTTTTCCTACGGTATGGCATAAAAAGAATTATTAAACCAACATCACCAACATAATTCCACCATTAGTAAATTAAATAAGACAAAGTCAAACATATACTTCTCGTCTTGGAAAAAAATCTGCGTTGACTGAATACCAAATATGTACAACGTTACATGGTTTAGTATGTAAATATACACGAAGGTCTACAAAGGAATGTTTGTATGTGCAACATTATACAGATAACGGAATAGCTGTAAGCAGTTACCGTACTTTGAAATTCGATACTAGGTTATTAAAGGGTTATTCATAAGATCCCTTAAAGCAGCTTCAGCTTATTGACAATCTGTGACCAACGTTGTTGATTAATCATGTTGTTAATTACTTCAAGACTTTTCCACTTTCTTTCTCCCGTCCGCCTTTTCCATTCCTTCATAGTGGGTAACGCATCTAAGATCTTATAGTCGTGAATGTCCATGAGTGCAGTGGCGATTGCTTACTATCAGGTGACCAGCTCGGTCGTTTGTCCTCTGTCATCATCTCATCATCATCTCTATATTTAAAAGACTAAAGCCTTCTTTTACTCGCAGATTCTTCCTCATGAGTAAAATACTACTAAACCTTAAAGTATGGGTGGGTGTTGTCCGTGACTGTGTTTGTGGATACAACTCACTCTGCAGCATTCCCGCCGAGCCTCCATGACGTCACATGATAACTGTACTTTTACAAATTGAAACAGACATATTTTGATGACGACATACATTTTAACAATTCATATGTTTTTTTTTAAGTTAGCCATTTGGGCCTCACTGCAGGGCAAAAGCTTTCCTTCTCGTAATTATCTTTTTAGATCATTAGATTCGTTTGTCTGTTTAAAGATAATGTTTTATTGACATTTTAAAATACAATGAAATTCTATTTCACGTCTTGTGTTTTTGTATTATTTCATAAAGCACTCGAAATGGACTAGAACGTACTCTGCCACGCTGCTCCAGTGCGGATTGGAAGAGGCGATAAGATTTAATTACCACAATAATAAAGTAAGTTACAAAGTGAAATCCATTGACAGGTATGAAGTAGTGAAACGGCGATCAAAAAGTTAACCAAAGAAGCCCTACAATCTATATTATCTCCGTAAGCCGATCTCTAGAGCTTGTTAAAGGTCGCCCGTAAATTCCTGTAGTTTAACTCAATGCCACCCAAACGCTAAGTAGGTTAAAAGTACTCAAAGGTTTTCTGATTATTTACTTTATTAATATAATTTTGGCAGAAAAGCAATTAAAATGGGACTGGGCGGGTCATGTTTGCCGAATGCACCCAAACCGCCACTACCATAGATATCAGAATACAAGAGATATGGTTTGTGGGCGGGGCACATGACGCCATTTTCTGCACAAATGTGCAGGAACTTGATTGTTCTAAGTCATTCACAAAACAACGCTTCCGCGAACACACGTCCGTGAATGTCAACAAAAATGCCGGCTTGTGCTTTAATTACGTGCAAAAATCGCAGTAATACGGTAAATTCAAGTAATAGTGGTGTTACTTATCATAGATAAGTCATTTATTTAATATTTTTCTACATAAATGACAAATTAACGAAATATTTTTGAGGCAAAGAAATTATTAAACAATATACGGCATAGTCGATACTTCCGTTACAAATATTGTCCATTGCTTGTTTTGGATACGCGCTTTTCAATGTTTTGCGGTATGCACGTACAATGGAATGCAAACGTAACGATAATTACAATGTTGTGAAAATATCGTGGTACCGCCGCTTGTAGCTTCCGCGATCTGTCAAAGTAATAATGGCCGTCGCACAAGCCATGTAGTGCTGCCAAAAGTAGAATATTTTAGTATCGATAATTTTGTATTTCTAATTTTTGAAAGTATAATAATTTGAAACTTTTACTACAGTGCATTCCTTGTACAGGGTGTCCCAGTCCCATAAGTATTGGATCAAACTCAAGGGGAAAGTAGCTCAACTAAAAACTCATTTGATTAGTTTTAAAAAAATCGCTTATTATTATGTACTAATTTTTTTAAGTTCTTTCTTTTAATTGGTTTGAAACTAAAAATTACTATTATAATCTTTTAATTGGTTTGAAACTAAAAATTACTATTATAATACTATTAATTACTCCAGACTTAAATACATGAATAGCTAACGAAAACATAAGTAATGCGTTGTACGTGCCTATCAAATTTAAGGAGTGCACTCGATTTACTTGGGATCCCATCATCAGATCCTGATTGGTGACAAGTTATGATGGAAAAAAAATCAAATGGTCTAATCTAATACATACCTACAATACTTAAAGAATCATCCTCTAACTCCTATCCGTTTAGGAGTTGTACCTTCCATCATCACCTCATCAACATGGGATGATGACTTCCAGACGTAAAAACATGAATAGCTTACGAAAACATAAGTAACGCGTTGTACGTGCCTATAAAATCTGAGGGTTGCCCTCGATTTGCCTGGGATCCCACCATCAGATCCTGACTTGGTGAAAATGGGACCAACCTGGGAGTATGCACTTTCATATAAATAAAAAATTTTGAAAATCGGTCAAGAATTGACGGAGTAATCGGCGGACATACAAAAAAATATATATATACAATGAAACATAGAACCTCCTCCTTTTTTGAAGTCGGTTAAAAATGGCGACATGCGCCCCGCCCACAAACCATATCTCGTTCATAGTTGTAGTGCGTAATAATTGTTATTGTAAAATATCGAGAGGTAAAGTTATCGATAATGCTTGTCGCCCTTTTTCGTTAGGTGCCGTCACTATAATACACTTCTTACTTCTGTGTTCGTAATCGAACTGCAAATCACGGGCTTACGATTTGTGTGAGTGTGACTGTCGGAGATTATTCTATGAATGTGTTAAAATGTAACTGTGTGTGTAAGTGGCGACATCGGTTCCGGTACAAAAACTGTCTTATTACATTTCTCTTCTTTCTGTGTTCTGAGGCCACTACCAAATGGATTCCGCCTGGACAAAGGCCAAGAGGAAGACCAAGAAAGAGATGGACGGACGAACTGATGGAGTTCGATAGAGACTGGAAAGAAGGAATAGCGGATAGGAATGGTTGGAGAAAAAGAGGAGATACCTTTGCCCAGCAGTGGGACATGACTGGCTATTAAAATATAATTTTATATTTATCCAGAATTCAATATAATTATGCATGTTGTTACCCAGTTTCTGAAACACATTTTAATTTTAAATCCACAATAATTCTCAAGCTATCTATTTTTAGGGAACTTTACAAGGAACCCTTATAGTTTCGCCATGTCCGTCTGTCTGTCAGTCTGTCGTATGCGTGTCTGTATGCGTTTCAGAAACCGGCTGTAAAAAGTGAAAGTACATGACATTATACAGGGGAAGCCACGAGCTACCTATTTACCAAAACCTGACATTCGTCATGTAAAAAAGAGACAATTACAATATTTGAAACAAAATATTGACCCAGTGATATAAAAACCTAACTAACAACTAGACCAACGAGGCTGTCCTAAAAAATCATGATAATGACAGTATAAGTACATAATAGCGAACGGAAACGACATTTATTTTATTTTTTGTATGTCTTCTAATAGTGTTGTCTAATAATAGACCATAAAACAAATTAGTAAATAATTATGTATATGAATGGACGACACAATGTTTACTATACTAATATTATGCAGTCAACAAAGGAAAGAGTTAACCAGGGCCGTAGAATATAATTAAAGATTTCTTAAATTGCGTGAAGGGATTTACTAGAAAAAAAAATATATCAATAATATTGACTGTACCAAATTACAATCGAAATAGTTTAAAAACATATTCGAAATGTATACTGTCATAATTTATATATCTAATCTTATGTATTTACTGCAACGATTATGATAACATGTAATATAGTACTAAATTGATAATATTACGAATGAAGTAGCACAAATATATAGTTGCCTAGCTAATTAAAAAATTGATTAGACACGTTCCGTTTTGTAAAGTAGAAAAAGGTTTGCATAACATAGAAACTATTACGAGACTTAATAAGTTGACTTTAACAAAAGATCGATTTTATTTACATACAATGAATTTTATTCTATTGTAAAAATACTTTCTCTTACCTATTTTTTTATATAATTTGACATAAAAATATCATAAAAAATACAAGAACAGTTTTTTTTTGTAGACACTTAAGAAAAGATGTAAATGTTTTGAAGATTGAAAAGTTAGAGCCTTAGAAAAGAACATAAATTTGGTCAAAAGAGGCTTTCAGGTGATTTCAGTCTTTCACCCAGCAATTGCACTTGGATGACTAGACTACACAAGATATATTTTGGAATTTAATTACATACATAATATAATAACATAATAATTTTTTTATTTTAAGAGGTCATAGATTTCATTTTCGGTTTGTGGACTGGCTGTGGGTATTTCGAACCTACTATGAAGGCATACAGGCTTATCAAAAAGTAAACAACATTTATAATAACTATTTAAATAACGCATAAAAAGATCAAACTACCTATTGAATTTAAATGACCCACCTACGGATCATAAAGTAGACTATCGATTGACTGGATTTGCCTCATATGGCCTCACATAGGCCTCACTAATCATTCGTCAATCTCACATTCGTGAATCGTGACAACACGTGCGGGATTATCTCTTAAGCTTAGACCAGTCTTATCAAAGGTAGATCGCCAATAATTAGATCGCCTTAGCTATACTAAAGTAGCGGCACGCTATGATGGCCGTTTTGACATATTACAATAGTGATGTGAACTGTCAATTTATTCTCGAAAAAAATATAATCAAATCTATAAGTTTTATGTACTTCATTAAAAAGTTTTAATAAAACAAAAATATAAATGTTTACATTTGAACGAACTGAATTTGGAATGAAAATTAATATAGGTACATACTTTATATACACACTTTGAGTTTCGAAAAACAAATGCAGCGTTGTGTGGTAAATAAGTATACCAATAATTATCATCTTATAAAACTGTGGCGACATCTATCGCCATACAGAAGAACTACAGAGTGAAGAAAAAGTTCACAATGCGAACACATGACGTCATATACGACGACACTTAGAAATCCTGAATCACGCTATCGAAGTTTCTACGATATGGAGATATATATACAACCTCCGACACATACATTGTCGGAGCCGCGGTTCCCCAGGCATAACACCCAGCCTGGCCGGAAGATCTTCCCTTTGTGGCGGTCGAGCACATCGCCATCGCTCCCGCTACAGTGGTGACCCCGACGTGATTGGAAGCAGCCTTCTTCATCATATCTCCTGATCAGCTCTGACGTCATCACATTCTTCACTCCTCAACTTGAAGCCTCATCATCAGCAGTCTCACAGCACTCCAGCTACGGCGAAAATCAGGTTCATCGCAGCCGACTCACCGAGCTACCTGTTCCTGCGCCCCTTATCCCGACTCACTGGGATATTCCTCATCCAGACTCACTTGGATAACCCTCATCCCGACTCACTGGGATATTCCTCATCCAGACTCACTTGGATATTCTGCATCCCGACTCACTGGGACATGCATCATCCGGACTCACTGGGACATCACTCATCCCGATTCACTGGGATACATCAAGCACGCACACTCAAGCCCGACTCACTGGGCAAGCTAACGAGAAGCACAGACTGCTGATCATCATCTCATCGGACCTTCGATCCTGGAGGGGAGTACTGTGGCGACATCTATCGCCATACAGAAGAACTACAGAGTGAAGAAAAAGTTCACAATGCGAACACATGACGTCATATACGACGACACTTAGAAATCCTGAATCACGCTATCGAAGTTTCTACGATATGGAGATATATATACAACCTCCGACACATACATTGTCGGAGCCGCGGTTCCCCAGGCATAACACCCAGCCTGGCCGGAAGATCTTCCCTTTGTGGCGGTCGAGCACATCGCCATCGCCATCAAATGTTCGCGGAACCCTCATATAGGTATTTAGTTTAGAAATCAAAGTAATAAATAAATTTTGTGTCCTAAAATCATACATTCGACTAACTGAACGTCACTATTGACAATAAAGAACAGCAATTTGCTCCTTCAAATGTAATTATTAATTAATACGAAACTTCATGAGTGGACAAACGTCAAAACGGCCATCATAGCGTGCCGCTACTTTAGTCGACTCGTGCAGACGTAAAACGAAGTTCGAAATTCATATTTATTGCTCAGTGCATAACGACAATCGATTTTCAATTGTTTTAACTGTGAGCCCAAATTGTGGTGGCGTACTACGGCCCATTTTTATCATTGTTTTTAAACCTTATTTCTACAGCTTATGGTATAATTTTCCCATTCTATGCTGCCAGATTATACAGGACTAACAGACCGCCTTCGAACGGGTTTTATAAGGATTCCTAATTTTTTGAAGATGTACCGGCGCGGTAACGCACCTTTCCAATGGTGAAAAAAAAAAATAGTCCAGTAGCTTCCGAGTCTATTCAATGCAAACAAACAATCAAATCATTCCTCTTTTAGCATAGATGATTTTTTGATCTAAATATACATTATTCAAATCCTTCCTTGTTAATAATTAATTTGCAACACTAAAAAATTTTAAAATGTAGTTCCTGAGATTAGCGCGTTCAAACTAACAAACAATAAATAATGTAGATTAGAAGTAAAAAATTGCCATAAAATCAAGATTATCTCGAGCAATTTATTAAAAGTTGTAATTACTTTATAACTACCACTCGGTACTTACTACATTAGAGAATAATTTTATTGTTTGTTGCCTGTTTGGTAGATATCATCGGGCGTTGTTTAAAATAAAAAAAAGAATGTAGAGACAGGGTCGTGAGAGAAGAAAGTCATTGTTATTAAGATCTTTTACCCGCTTAACGTGTATAGGTATACGCTACATTTGTATTATGAATATAAAACACATATTTTTATTTAAGTAATATCTGTTTAACAAATTGTATTAACAATAAAAATAGAATTAATATTCCCTACCACAGGGACCTCTGTTTAATTTCTCAAACTAGTTCGTTTTTCTAAATTTTTAAGTTCGTTAAGTTTTTGTTAGTAACAATAATATAAATTTTCAAATAGCATTTTTTCATTTAAATATATAACACGCATGTTAATCTGCGTTGGTAATAAAAATGAAATTTATTTAGACAGTAGGCTTTCACAGGCACTTCCTAGTCATATTTTAAATATACATATACCTATATAATTTCAGTGTTATTCATTGTTTTAAATATTATATACAAACACGACCTACTCTTTATAATACCAATGAGTGACTTTTCATACATACATTACATCCAGAAATCTATTTTGTATACGTCTGTTTTTACTAACCTCTATGGCTTTGGCATTTGGCTTCACTGCTTTTGAGGACAAACAAACTAAACAAATAATTTTATTTGTTTATTTTCAAAAATTCACATGAGAAAGGAAACAAAATGTACCTCAAGGCGGTTTGCTAGTTGTCGTTGTCATAAATAATACCGTAACCTGCCATGTCAGTTATCAATCAGTTACATAAACAATTCAAATCCTTAAAATGGTCTTGTTCAATCGGTTGTATTTATAATAGTCTATAGTATTTGATAATAGTTACCGTATGTAGTTACATAATATTGTTAGTTTCGCTTGTTAGCTGCTATCTTTTGTTTTATTTTTTCATAACAAATGTCTCTGTCTTGTTTACATGGCCAGTTATGAAATAGAATTTATTTTTAATTTTATATCAAGACAAATGAACAATTATGTTTTCGAATAGCGAACATCAAAACACGTGATCTGAAAATATTGAACTAAGTCCTTTCGTACACGGTGGCATGGCGTCATAACGTAAACTTTATTGTATTTACGCGCGTAGAACGACTAGCACGTACTATTACGAAATAAGTACATTTCAAATTCCTTGCAAAAAGAAGTTTTGCAACAAATCCTATAAAAACTAGCAAATCGTGTTGAAACAAATTCCTACAAATATGTAAAATAAAAATTACTCTTACGATCTGTGACTACCGCCATTTCTTTTAACGCATTCAGCTTTGTTTCGTCGGCTTCGCTCGCGGTTAATTTTATGACTAGATCTCGTTTGACAACAAACCCCACGGCGCGACTTGTGGCGTCATCTGTTGAGCGATACAGCGCCCTCTTTAGTAGAAAAAATATTTTCCCAATGGAATGACATACTTTCACAGGATACAAAGCCTATGTTGGGCTCTGTACCCCTGACATTATATATACATAATGATCGGATGGTTAGTTAAGCCGTGAAGGAATAACAAACAAACAAACTCACTTTCTCATTTATAATATTAGTTAGGATGAGTGACTGGGGTAAGTGCACACGCAGACTACTCGGCCGAGCACTCGCTACTTGTATTGTAAATCATGAGATACGAGTAGATACAGTAGGTAAGCGTTGAGACGCGTGCCCAGTTGTGAAATTATGATTTGGACTACCGATAACCCCCATTTTCCAGCCATGAACATATGCGACGTCGTTACACGGCGTCTGGTATTCATATTTTTACTCGTTTATCTTAAAAAGTGACATGAACATTATTCAAAGCATAATATTCTTGTAACACAACGTGTTTAATGTATAAAAAACTTAGACGTAAGTATACAATGTCATAATTGATTTATTCTGCAGGCCCTTCTGGGCACTTAGACACGTCTTTTACTTTCTTAGATATATTTTTAAATCTTCAAAATGATAATTGACAAGAAGAAATGCTGAAAGAAGCTCTGTCAATACACATCTTCGGTACATGTAAGGAATAAAATAAATATGTGAAACGGTCATTAGATTTGTAGTAAGACAGTAATAAAAGAAATAAGCAGCCAACGTGTAAAAAACAAAAGAATTTATTGCAATAAAAAAACATTTGTTAAGTAAAAAAGACAGTCTGAGAATTTGTGCATATTTTACTAAATGCAAGTATATTATGTGGACCAAGGACGGATTATTCTGGATACTCAGTATACTTGCCAAGTTTTTAATACTGCTGGTGCATTGCTGTAGTCGCCAGACAGGCTTAGGCCGTATACAGAAAGAAAGCTGGCAGCCTATGCCGATCTACCAGCGCTTATAGGAGCCGATCCGCGCAGGTAACCGCAGGCAGTCTCTGTGAACCAGCGCCGATAAGCGCCGAACGTCACCGACAAGTTCCGACAATCTTCGACACGCGCTGGTCAGCGCAGGCAGGTATGAGTCCGACATTTTGCTTGCTACTCAGAAAATAGTCAGTCTCTGCTTCAATCTGCTTGCTTGATGTAGCTGTCACCTGAATGGGCATTCAGGTAACAGCTACATCATGCAAGCAGATTGAAGCAGAGACTATTTTCTGAGTTCGATGCAAGCAGATTGAAGCAGAGACTATTTTCTAAGTTCAATGCATGATGTAGCTGTTACCTGAATGCCCATTCAGGTGACAGCTACATCAAGCAAGCAGATTGAAGCAGAGACTATTTTCTGGGGATTCGAGATCGCCGCCTTGTCAACGAAGGTCGTCAAGATGGCGACCTCGGATCCTCACCGTACCACGTAGCCTTTTTAAAGTGTACTTTTTAGTCAAAAAGTGTTCATTTAAAATACTCGACATTGGCGAAATTGTCTATGTGTCGTTAAGACACGACAGAAACGCCATTAATTAAGGAAGAATAAGAAGAAGACTATTTTCTGACGCTTACAAGCGCTGGTAGGTCGGCATAGCTTTCTTTCTGTAAACGACCTTACCGAAGAAGAATATCCGTCTCTTTCTAATCGGTATAAAAAAAACAAGATAGCAACATGACGACAATGCTTAAGGAATGTCTGTGAATCAGAGAGCAGGATCGGCTAGACATTATTTATAATTTATTATGTCTGTGATTTTAATATAAATAAGATTAAAAAACAGACTATAAAATTGTCTCTACGCGACTTAACGTCCTGTCGAATATTTATTGCATGAGAACATTTTATTGCATTAGTTTTTATTTTACATATTTACGGATGTACCCACATCCGTAAATATTGTCGTTTTATTAATATAAAGAGTCTAGCAGATTAACTTGCCTCAGCTTTAATCTCAAATGTAAACCAAACGCAACAATCCATGTAAATACAACACGACATAAGAGACCGAATAGGATGAAAAAGAAAGTTTATTTAATTTGAAATACCAACAAAAGTATTATGAAGAAATTTAGAGCAAAAAGATGGTTTCCAGGTGAGAACATCACTTACAGAACAGAGTGTTGGCAAATGGTTCTACGAAACAGAAATATTTTCATTTTAGTTTGTAGATTGTTTTTAATGCATTTGAAATGACGTAATTCGAGAAACACTGGAAAAAAATTAAATGCAATACGAAATTAAATGTATCGTATGAAATACCAAATACTTTGTCAATATACTATAATATTTTAAATCCTAGATTATATAGAATTTAAATTACATTCAATATCAAATTCTCACGTTTCCAATATGAGAATTAGATTAGGTCATTCGAGATAACACGAGTTATTATTATCAATACTAAATATCTAATAATAGTCACGTTGGATACACTTAAATATCATTTAATGGTTACAATTCTAAATAAATATCTTATTTATTAAAAAAAACTTCGAGGATATTTGAGACTCGCATGGAGTTAATTTTTATTTCCACGGAATATTAGCAGGTATGCAATATAATATATATTATGTACGTACGAGCTGTTACCCGCGACTTCGTCCGCGTGAAATGTTAAAATAAGGATAACTCCTTTTCCTGACATGCGATTTAAATGAAACAAAGCCTGTATTCTGCTCCATCCCAAGCTCTATCTTCCTGTGAAAACAGCATTAAAATCCGTTCAGTAACTTAGAAGATGTGCGCGTTCAAACAAACAGACAGACAGATAAAAAATTCCAAAAAAATTGTTTTTGCTTTTATTACCTTACTCTTAACTGTTCCCTCTCCATTTTTGCCAAATATATCCAATGTACAGACATATCGGGGTCTACTGTTTTATTATATGTATAGATGAGTATATACGGTGTTGGTGGTTCGCAACTCCTTTATGAGAATTCTTAATATGAGTATGCTTATAGTGTCATATGTCACCGTCTTGTACTATAATAATTTTTAAAAATGTAATTAGGTGACTGATGGATGACTGATTTTTAAAGTTAGTTTACACAATAAATTACTTCTGTTTATCTCAAAGTAGTTTAGTTTGAGACTAAACGTGGACTTAGAATTAAAATGGTTTTTAGAAACTGGCTGAAAAAAATATAGCTTGAGACTTAATTTGGAATTAAAGTTAAAATACGTTATAGAAATTGACTGTGTGTGAGGCGTATATTAAAGTGAGTGAGTGATAATACGAATGAAGTTCCTCGACAAACTCTGGGTACGAAAACTACGAAATAGTTTTAAAACAATTACAGAAGTACCCCCGTTAAAACCCTTTTACTGTCTGTTTATAGTCTTAAGCACGGACTAACCGTAGTATTATCATAACAAAGCCTACTTAAGCAGGAGGGCCTTTATTGTAATGGTGACATGGCCTGTTCCCCGAAACATAATACTGTTGAATTTAAGTGGCTTTGACTAACTGACCGCATTGCCGGTGGGTCAAATATCCACTAACTTTTGATGACCTGCTTCACCTGTTTGACATTCATTAAGCAGTAATGTTATAACTGCCGGTCGCGGCTTTACTTGTGCAATCTCATGGAACCCGTTCTAATAGGAATTCAGGCAATAATTACCTCTATCATACCATTGTAAGGAAACACAAAGACGAGAAATAGCTGGATGTAAAAGTTAAGTTTTAGATTAAAACATTATCTAATTCCACAACAAGAATATTTACGTACAAAAAGAGAATTAAAAAGATGATGTTAAAAAACCGTTTAAATCTGTTTAAGCTATAGCTTTTTTTTTTTAGCTTGAAACTGTATACAGTTTCAAGCTAAAAATATACAAATTTTTTTTTTTTTTTTGCCAATTTTTGAAAGCAAAGTGTATGAAATTGCATTATTAAATTTATATTTTTTTACGTGTATGCAAATTGGTTGTGTTATAAAATTTTCTTTTACTGTTCTTTAATATTCTCTTGATCTAAAATGTTTAATCAAAAGTTCTTATGTCCACGTGTACAACAGACCCAGATAGAGTTAAAATACTTCTTCGTAAACAGTTAGTGAGTAAATATGGGGTGTAAACTCGAACGCATTAAACGCCGCTTTAAGAGTAACAGACGTAAAAGCCAGCTAAAATGATACACACGATATGAACAAGCATTTTTTGAGTTTAGACCTTACTTCTTATAATTTAAGAACAACAAATTTCTAAAAAACAAAATAAATATACTCATACACAATGTAGATGGTTTTTTATGTCTATTCGCGTGGCTATCGTTGTACTGAACTTGAATTATTTCACGGGAACGATTGTGTTTTCCATGAAAAAAAGTCTCTATTGCTACCTTCCTACCTTGCTAATGTTTGTCTTTTTTCCAAATAAAAAAGTACCTATCTATCATAATAATCTACGTAGACATTATTTTCTAAATATGTTTTTGCTTGATTGAGTAAATAATAATTGGCTACAGAAAAAGTATTTTTCAATTCGAACCAGCAGTTCTTGAGATTAGTGCGTTCCACCAAACTCAGCTCAGCTTCAGCTTTTTAATATCAGTATAGAGATTAGTCAACCAATTCATAAGCTTGCTGTGTTACAAAGTAACTATTATGTAGTCTGTGATGCTGGGCTATAAGGTTGCACGCAGGTATATAGACAGCAGTAATTGCAATTGGTATCCTGCTAATTCCTTTCACAACTCTGAGATAAAAATAATATATTTATTTACTTAACATTACCAATTACATTATCTTAACGGAAGTTAGCATTTTACTGGTTACTTTATTTTTTGTAGCGTTAAATATGAATGAACCTCTCACTACAGATGCAGGTGTTAGGCAACAAGCTGCAGTAACATCGACCGGTGGACCAACTGCATAACGGCGTCCTAGTTACCCACTGCTTTAAAATTAATAATTTATGTTTAAATGCCACAAGATGTTCAGGAAAGTCGCAGGAAGCCGCTGGATGCAGGCTAGCGTTTGGCAGCCTATATCCAGCCGTGGACCTTTTGTGGATGAGATGATGATGACGAAATGTCACAAACTGGCGTTACACTAAGAAAGGAACAATTTCAGTTAAAATCATTAGCGTCCTCTGGGAGTGGGAGTAACTTTTTTATACTATGCAACTTAGCTCTCGAATATAATCAGAAAAATATTAGTAGGCGGTCTAGGAATGATTGAAACGATCTCTTCTTAGCAACGCCAATGTCCTTAAAAAGATACATTATGAAGTCAGTCTGTCTGCATAAATCCACTTCGAAATTTTATTTCAATGCCATTAGGTCAATATCCGGAACACCCACAACCATTATTACGATCGGTTATTATAATAATGATATCACACTACCGAATGAGTTCTGAATAACCAAAAATAGAAAGTTGACAGTGCCATTTCAACAAAAGGTATTTTAGAGCATCGTCCAAAGTCACTTCTTAATACCAATCGTGTCTTCCCAAGAGACCATGATATTCACATAGTTGCTGCTCCTAATAATTAACTTCTGCCACGCTAAATGCAATATATCGTACTTTAAAATTTCATCAAATGCTACAGGTGCTGCCTGTAAATATTCTGGAATTTAGTCTAATCTGTTAATTATAATGCCAGGAAGAAATAAATATAGGAAGGTAGAAGAGGACAGAGAAGGCCGAGAAGAGCTTACATGAATCAAGTGAATGAAGCAGGCGTCATGTCTTTTAGAAAAGTGAAAGAACTGGCACATGACAGAAGACAATGGAGAATGCCACGTCGACAAGAGCGCAGCTCTTAAATTTAGAAGATTTAATAATGCTCCCAAGCGCTTCCCGTTTCGTTCGGCAGATTTTTAGGTGCAGCAAATCAAGCGCGAATACAAAATGTCTCTCAAAACGGCACAGTTGGTACGATAAATGAGGTTTAGACGACAGTCTCTAGATACTTACTTACTACATTGTTTTATTTTTCACCGACACGAATATCATGTTTTCTAACTGCGAGGGTTAATGAAAGATCACGTTTTATGTGGCAATTTGTTGGGCACAAAATGAAAATTTTAAAATGAGTTTTGTGTATTTTTTTTTATACAAAGCATGCAACATTTCATCATCATTAACCGCTAAGAACTCAATGGTGTCGTTTGGCATGTCAAACTGATGGAACATTAAGGAACGACATCCCAACCCCAAGTCAGTATTTGTTTCGGTTGAAAAATCTCGAGCA
This sequence comes from Endotricha flammealis, assembly GCA_905163395.2. Taxonomy (NCBI): domain Eukaryota; kingdom Metazoa; phylum Arthropoda; class Insecta; order Lepidoptera; family Pyralidae; genus Endotricha; species Endotricha flammealis. The sequence continues at coordinate 8,560,902 of LR990868.1, forward strand.
CCTTCATACTTCAGAATGTATACGTGAAACTGTCGCTCTCGACTGTTATAAGCCAAGCCAGTGTCAGTCAATTGATTTTCATGAAACATATCAACAAAAGTATTTATGTTATTAACAGCAAGCTATATTTAGTTTGGAACTAGATGGTGTTAAAAATAAGCCAGTAGGGAAATTGGTGTTAGTCGCAAAATGACAATATTTTCTCTTTCAACAAATTATTACAAAGCAATAAAGTATTAAGCAAACATTCTGTTTATAAATAATACTAGAACATTATAACGGACGGTTATTCATCGACTAATGATTTCCATGCAAAAGGAATCGGATCCTTGAATCACGGTTTCAAAGAACGGCAAACGTTTATGTTTAATATCAGATAATAAAGGCTCACAATACTTGGATGTCTGTACGTCTGTGCATTCCAATGCTCCTTTCACGCCCGCCAATATTGCAATGTGCCGGTTAAATGTCGAAGAGCACATTACTTTGATATTACAGGCTTAGGTAGTGGTGTCGATTTGCTATAAATTATTGGTATGTACATATTTTACATAACATAAAAAAGTGTATGGTCATTCATTATAATACTAATACTATAAAGATTGAAATTGCACTTTAGAATTAGCAAATTTCCTTACAATTAGACAGAAAACACATTTATCGCAACAACCAAAAAAAATATCTATTGCAAGATCAGTCAGTCTTATTTTAGAATGTGAATTCTAAAAACAGTAGTAAGTATAAATTATTAATTGAAAATAATATAATAAAACTAAACGCATATAACGGTATAGGTATTCTGTAAAACCTTTATTTTCAACATCTTTCTTTATGCCTTTTCATCCATAAACGTCAAAGTACCAATACTTTGCGAATAAATGATTTGGCTCATAAAAAACTTCGATATGACCATAGGTCAAAGTAAATTGCAAACTTTTTCCAATATCCGCCACCAAAACACCGTTTCGATGACCGATTTAAAGGCCAGAACAAATAGATTTCATCAAATTTCGCTTCGCTTTCATTTGCTTTATGGCAGTGATCATGGAAACAAAGAATTTCTGTGATTATTATAACATCTTTTGAGGTTTGGATTCTAATTTTCGTGTGTGTTTTCAATACTTTGCACTCAATTTCTCAAAAAAAAATCAATTACACTGCAGTTGCAGACTATCAATGTTTTTGTGCTATTAGGCGATCGAGTTATTCTATCGACACGAATTGTGTGTGACAGCTCAAGATTCATACCCATCCCTTTACTAGTAGTGTATCTTTGCTTAACTTAATAACACCATTGGTCTTAATGGAAGTAATAACTCAAATGCAACCTAAAAATGATTTAAGTTACAGCTTAATAGCCATTCGTAAAAGAAATCTTAATGACAGTAATTAATTTTTCTCCTTCATAGAATAAGGCGGCTGAGATCAGAAAGCCAAAGTTATTAAAACAAAATGCATTTAAAGTTGAAAGGGAAGGAAGATTTTTTATCATGGTAGGCAACTGTGTGCGGGCAGTAACCCGGCTCGGAAGCGGGACGCGGGGTGAAACTTGAACCCGCAATACAGTAAGTGTAGAAACTTCACTATCTACTTTGATTAATATTTATTTTAGTTCTTTTGCTTGTGATCATAAGCAATGTTGTTATCATAAGCAATTTTTCATAAATGTTTTATGAATAATTTGAATTACTTAAAACGAGATGAGGATATTTTTGGTCTAGACAAGTTACACAATAAAGTATTTAAAAATCACCACGCTTAAAAAAATATTAAGATGATTCCCTTGGGGAATGTAGCAAGTAAAGAATTTTAAGTAGGTTCTAGCAATCTGCCGGACAACGAACAAAACAACTTATAAGGTACCGTAAACCACCTATAAAAGCAACAAGTGCCGAACAAACAATTCGCACGACTATGCGGTCGTTCATTCAGACCCCGCCACACAAAGGTCTGAGGACAAAAAACTCGCAAAAGGTCTTAGCTACCTGCTTCAAGAAAAGGCCCCAACAAGGTATTGAAGATGTCGTGTCGATGACACACCGCACAGCCATGTTTGATTTGATACCTAACTTTTGCGATTTGCCTTTTGTATTTTTAGCAGCTGATCTGTCACGTGGAGGTGATTCATATTGAGTCTAAATGCACAGGTTTCCAACCCGCAAAAACAGCAACAAAGAACATAATGATCTCCATTTAAAGATGCAGAATAATGAAGAGTTTACTGGTTTTTGTTTTTAAAACTCAAACTATGGATAGCATACCCATATCATAAACAGAAAATTTAAAACTGATGAAATTGATCATGCACTACACCAATGTAATAATATCTGAATAGTTACTACAAACATTTGGTGATTTAACGTAAACAATACTTCAAAATTGAACTAACAAAGCAAACGTTTATTAAAATTTTATCAATAAACAGTTTTCTGTTAAATTATTTTAAGTAGACAGTTAAATAAATAAAAGTTGTATTGTTGAAATAGTTCACCTGTTGTCGACGCACCTGGCGGTTGTTTAGGGGTAGCATGGAATGCGCCATGCTGCGGAACCAATATTTATCTCCACTACCGACATTTTATCCTTGCGTGACCAAACTTTAGAATTTCATAATGCTTCTTGGAATACCTTTGCCCAAAAAAATGATCCTTTTTGAGAAGGCTCCAGTGCAACTATAATTATGGGTGTTGGAACTAGTCCGACGAGTGTCTAGATACTAGTACAATATCCGGTTTCCCGTACCTTATTCACCGGCGGCATCAAATCCTCTTCTATAGTTGATATCTTGCTTCATTTAACTTTCCGAATCGTCTAACACTTTTAAGTTATCGAATCACTACACACTACACAAAACACGAAAACTTTTGCGGGTCTTCTTTGTAATTAATCGAACGATTTCTTCTATCTAATATAATTTACACTTGCGTTATATCTTTATTTATCATTTATTACTATATTTGGTAATGTTTTCATTTAAGTTTACTTAATTATTGTAATTTGTATCGGCGATTTATAAAGTAAAGTTGCACCGCTGCGTGATATGAGAACGCAAGCGGCCGTTCGCGGTCGACTGTTGAGTAGTAACGTACTCACTAGCGTCGCGGCAGCCAGCACCAGAGTGGGAGGAGAGATGCGATGGATATACGAATAACGCTAAAGAGCAAACGAGAACACTATAAGCGTCATCACTGGTATATCTATAAAGCTACTAATGAAAACTGTCCTCCAAACCAATAAAATTACCAGCTAACTCGAGTATCTACATTCTCGCAGAGTAATACTGGTTTTACCTGTGCCCGACCGCACACCGATAAGGTAATTTGAATTCCTGCAGAGTGAAAAAGACGGAGGTTCTCTTGGAGGCTGTATAGGGAACACGTTTGAAAAGAAAACGTTAATAAATTTAATTTGAATACCGAGTTCGTTGGTTAACGGTCACTGGGAGCCATTCAGGCACAGACATTTTCCACTTTTAATACTTGCAGTATTAAAAATCATCGCTCAAGTTAGCTAATATAGTTATTTGACTCTAATATTTTTATATAAGTAATGTTACTTTCAATAATAAAAGTCATCGATCAAGTTACCTAAGCTTAAGTAAGGAAGAAACATCTTAATACTTCCAAAATAATTTTGCAAGAATGATACATCAACTTTCTAATTACGTAAACTCAAAATAAGTGCAAATCGAAATTCTGTTAGTGCGTAAAGTCAATAGCAAAACCCATGCAAATTGGTCAGCCCTATTTACTGTTTGCTATCGTGATTCAGATGCAAACTGGGCTACTCGTCTATTTGCTATTCCTATCTGACAAAGGAAAGGTTCACTTTTACCAATTAGACTGTCAGCATGAACGCACAGAGGCGCTTTGTTTCCCAAAACAAGTGAAAATCTTTTCGATACCGGCACACTTTCCGCGAATACGTGGCAAGTTTTCATTATTACTTATTATGATTTATTGCAACAGCACATTATGTTTGCTTGTAAAAGTAGGTTTAATGTGCCTATAACTACTCTAATATTAAACATGTTCTTCTTAGTCCTATCCTATTTTCTACTCCATTAGAATGCGCTACCTAGCGAGATCTCCAGCACTTACTCCTTATATTTCAACATCCAAAATTATAATTTGAAAATATAACAGTATTTTTATAACTCCTAAAATAATTAACAAGAGAGATTCTAACAAAAACTTACCGTAATTTCGTTAAAATATTAAACTGAAAATTTTCCTTTATATTTCTTGGCCCAGGAAACTATCCTAATTTTAAACTTCATTTGCAATCAGCGAAAACAAAGAATTGTGAGTAGGCTCTAGTCGTTAGCCTGATTAAATACATCAATTTAATCATATAAATCGTTTCCCTTGTCCGTTTATAGTTTTAATATATCGAGAAAATTTTATGTTCCTATTTATACAGGCAGCAGACTGTTCAATGGTTCAATTAAGTACCAATATTCTACCTCTTATGCCGAAGGACGAAGATCTTTGTCCCCATACAGGTTAACACTAGAAAGACGGGAAAATGTTCTTACCTAGAACGACGGCGAGGGGTCATTTGACCACATATTATAAAATACATTTTTAATATGATAAATGGGTGGGAAACGATTAAAAATATAAATTTGAAATACTACAATTTAAAATCATTTATAGTTTACGTACTTAATTATTATTGTCTATTTATATTTTAACAAAAACGTATTATAGATTGATAATAATAACAGATTCATATAACTACGTACAATTTTGATAAATAAACATTTTTAATTGATTACAATGACCACACAATGGTTTTTTGCAAGTGTCACATGTTTTATTTGATTTATTTTTACAACCAGTAACAGTGTCGTCTTTTTCTTGTATCTGCAGCTGAAATACAGTCTTCAGGTATTAGTGGTACTATTGGAGTTTGGTCCAGATTGTTCAGATATAACATTGTGCCGTGCTCGTCGACCTACGTGTCCACTATTATTTACAGATACAGTTTGCCATAATATTCCACTCGATGATACCATACTGTCTTCATGAACAGTACGCGCAGCTTGTATGGAATGAGGACCACGCATTCGTCTCCTCAGTCCTCTTCCCCTACGTTGTTGTTGACGTTTCACAGTAGCTAAGGCAAAAACAAAGAATATTACAGAATCTGGTCAAAGTGCTGTTCTAGGAAAATAAAAATACACCGCTCACCCATCCGGATGGGTAGGCAGGAACGCCAACCCTCCGAATTGGGCAGTTCCGGGAATCGACACACTTGTAAAGAGAGATAATTACCTAGTGGCATGTTGTCACTTGATTCATCATCACTTGAAGAGCTTGATTCGGGAGTATTTGCCCCTTCTTCGATAATATTTTGATCCTCAATATTGTCACCCTCATTATCTAATGGTCTTCAGGTAAAGATTGCAAAGTTTGTAATATTTGATTGTCGGAAAGCCTAGACATGGTACAAATATCCAAATAACACTGTTTGCATTAGGAAAACTGTAGATGGTATGAACAAAGGCCGCATGGGTCATATGACCGGCGCCGTCTTTGTAGGTAAACCGCATGTTTATTCATTCCATGAACATGATATGATAATCTAATTACTTGTATATTGAAATTTGAACTATTTTGCTAAAAGTCACGAGAGGATATAGCACAGATGTAAATAGTTTCGAAAATATCTAACGCTAAACTTCAAAATGGGTCAAATGATCAACGATCCCCGTCCGTCTTTCTAGTGTTAAGCACTTATGTGATGAACATTTGTGCGAGATCGGATAGCACAGAGATGAAGGTGAACTGTATATAATTTACTTATAAAAAAAATAGAATAGGTATTGTTTTTTTAAGCCGGTATTTTATCAGCTCAGAAAGCAAAATTTACATAGACATAGTGGAACTAGTAAGAACTTCAGAGAAAGCAAAGGGTAATAGATAACATTTTAAAGCTACAGATAGACCTGCTCTGTAATAGCACAAAAGCAAGCTATTAATGAGCAAATGCTATTTAGTAGCAAATGGTAGCAAGTGTGTCCATAAATTGCTAGTGATAGTTCCGTTCGATTTTTGCGCGCTACCTGTAGCGCGGGTGGAAGGGTGCTTTAAGCACCACGTCTTCACATTTGCTTAAAATTAACATGCTTATTAGCATATTATAATTTATTTATTTATTTATTTATTTATTTCCAACTTCTACAAGTATTACAGTATGGCACCAATGCACTTGTGAAGACATATAATCAAACTTAACTTAACTTATTACTATTTTCAAAGTATTCAATTGCCACTCTACGAAACTCCGCAGGCGAACAACAAAACAAATCGAGCGTGTCGCGGTACTGAGACGTAAGATCGTTGATCAGGCGCAGTGCACGTGGAACCGGTGCATGACTGCCCATTTGGGTTCTACATTGTGGCAGCGCAAACAATCGATGGGACCGGGACCTGCAGAAATTATCAGGGACATTGAATTTAATTTGAAGGTATATGATTAAAATGAGCATACTTTTAAGAAAGGTAGGGCACAGCGGATAATCCGCTCAAATCGGAGCAGCCCGTCTGGGGAAGGACCTCCACATTATAGAAGATCGTAGCCAAATAGCATTGGTCTCGGCTATGTTGTGTTCCTGTGTTCCTACGGTGAGTAAGGTCTCCAGAGCTCCACTTGGGGGGGTTGGGATTGATACCCTAGGCTACGGTGATGCTTACCATCAGGCGGGACGTATGCTTGTTTGCCAACTTTGTGGCATAAAAAAAACTTATTGATGGCAAATGTGTACAGCTGCAGAGCCTGCTAGTTTTAAGCAAACTCATAAGTACGCTTACCAGTGCGCTATTACAGCGCAGTTCTTTCCGTACTTTGGTTCCCGGAAAATGGCCTAAATTACTCCAAACAACGTTGGTGGGCTGTAATCAACATGTTATCTCAGTATGCACTGTATGCAGTTCTATGGCGAGTCACCATGAACAGACATCAACGTTCATTGACCTACATGACTCACATTACAAAAGAGCTTTTGTTATGAGGTAAACGAGATAAATCAATAAACATTTTAAGGGGTTTCCTTAAAAACTTAAGATGTTTGAAATCTTGTTTGTGAACTTTTTGATTAAGTATATTTGCAGATTTTTTTTAGAAACAGTGTATGAATACATTTTATGATCAACATTCACAATATTTTGTGTCATCCACTACCATACTGGATTCGTAGTGTGAACTGTGGTGTAAACTAGGTATACATTGAAGATCTGGCTGTCAACAAAGCGACCTCGTTCGAAGGAAGAAGCAATATTATAATTGGAAAGAAAATTGAAAAATACGAAATACAAACTTTTCCATATTCACGTTCAGGCTATCAAAAGAATATTCTTAGTTTCAAAATTTCAGAAATCTTTCTTTCATTCAGAACTACCCCAAGGTTGCCTTGAATACTTAGATCATTTTTAGTTCTAAGGCCGGCTGCCGGCTTGTTGCTTATACACTAGTAATATTAGTATTTCTTTTTTAATTCAATAAACCGTCCAATGGTCTAATAAGCCCCTATGATAGAAACCGCCCGGTTTCTTAGGATCCTGATAAACCCTTTACCTATTAGATAAGTTGTGATTTTATTTATCTGACAGATATTTGGAACTCAAGAGCACATAATGAAACCGGCCCTTAGTGTAATATATCATCAAATATAATATGAAGGAAGAGTTAATCCCTTCAAAAGCAATTAGATCTGGATGCTAGCGGTAATATTAATTCCGAATGGGGTGAAACTACACGACAGTAATTTTCACCAGATGTCACTTCGTGTACTGAATAAAGGACGACATGTCCTAGACCGTGGTTCGTATTTACAAAACCTATATTGATGTAATTTAATTCGTGTATGATTTGATCCGTGTAGCCCGAGTTTTTTCGAATGAGTGGCGTGTTTACCCTAGCCTATTTAAATGCAATACCTCGCGGTCAACGGGTTTCAGGTGTCTTTCATAAATTAATTATTTATTTACTCTTTTACTATCGTTCTCTAAACAACAAACAACAGCAACAGTTTTACTCAAACTTTTAATATCAAAATTTATGAGTTGCTGCAAAGACACTAGACTTCAAACACCCCTAGTGAGTAAGTATTACATATTTTCTAGCTAGCCCCTCTCTTGACAAATCGTTATTTTTGAAAATATTCTGAAAATTTTAATAAAGAATGTAACTTATATCCTATTTTTTTCTTGTAACTATATGTCCTACTAATATTATAAAAGCGAAAGTTATGTGTATGTTACTTTTTCACCTTCAAATAGCTGGGCCAATAGTTATGATATTTGGTATGTAGGTAGCTGATACTTTGGATTAACACATAGGGTACTTTTTTATCCCGAAAAGTACGCGATTCCCGTTGGATTTGATCAAAAATATGATATGGATGGCGCTTCTGTGCATAAATAAATACACGGAAACGAAGTTGCGCGGTTTTCACCAGTATTTTAAAAATACGCCTCCAGGCCAATGAAAAGCAACGAGCAAAGAGTGGCCCGTTTGCTCGACGAATAATAATGACCTTACATGAATTGATCACGACAGAACATACCAAAACACCAATTATACATACGTAACTATAGCTACATACGAAAGCTTAATAAGCTGCGTGACTTTGAATTCATGATTTGATTTTGTGGGCTTTGGCAATCTATGATCAATTTATTTCATTTTATTTAATGTTTATGAATTATGTCCGGGTAACGCTAATTTTATGTGCCTAATATAAAACTTGTAACAACATTGTTCCCTGGATATTGATTTCATCTGTTTCCTTTCGCAACGGAGGGAGCGGGTTCGATCCCGCATATTTATGTGTCGGTATTTGTTTGTCTCGAGTCTGGGTGTTTTTGTGTTTTGTGTGTTATAAGTGTATTATTTACAATAATATAGACTGTGCATAGCACAAATAGATTAAAGCTATCTTATTTTGGGACAGGCGCTGCGTTATTTATGTAGTTTTATTTTTATTTTATTTTTACCTGATGACTGTACCTGGACTAACAAAGTTTTTCGAATTTCTCATTAAAACTGTTTACGCGTACAAAACCCTGAGTTTTCCCTAGTCGTAAATAATAAATTTGCTGCAGGTGAAAAGGATTTCGCCCGGAATAGGTCCACTGTGTTTTTCCCTTAGTGCGACAAGGATAATACTAGTACAGACTGGGACAGTATCGATCAGACGGATATAATTTAGTTTACTATATAAAACAAATACCTACTAACACTAATTATTTATTTAAAATACTCCCTGTGACCTCAATTGTTAACTAACCCTACCTTGGGTGGCGTGGGTTCGATGCCCTTTATACAAGACAAGCATTTATGTTATGAACATTTGTGTCTGAAATTAAAATTTGGTGTTCTGGTACTCATGACATGACAGCACATTTTTTTGCCTGCCTGTACTATGTCTCAGTAATTGTCTTAGTAACTTAGGTCATCATAAAGTAAATAACATTATTTTGTTTTAAGGTGACTTGTTTTACACAATATCTTGTATTGTGAGTTGTATAACACATTAGTACTGTGATACTACCAATCTGTGATACTTGTTACCATCTACCATCTACCGTGATATTTATTATCATCAATCAGCATTTCAAGTATTATGCTTGCGTAGAGCAACGGAGTAGAACATCTTGTAAAGATAGAAGCCACATGTCATGTCATACATAACATTTGCTGATTTGCGTTTGACAGCGTCAAATTGCTACACGGTAGATATTGATATCCGATAATGAATTGCTGAACTGTGGTAGGTAGTACGCCCTTCTAGTTCCTGCTTGAAGCATCAAGTATGTATCCCTTCTTCGTATTCGAACGTGAGGTGAAAAAATTAGTACATTCTATCATAGATATTTTCCGCTATCGCTAGCAAAAGTTTTCGATACCAACTCGTAGTAGGGGTCACAATAAAATAAAATGTATGTGTATTTTGTATCACACGTGTTTAAAACCTTTTTTATAAGAAAAGTCTAGATTTCTGCGACTCACGTAAATCACATTGAGAAGGGTATAACCGTATGATTTACATGTCTCAATTGTGTAATCAGATATTAGAATAGGAATCATCAACTTTTTTATTTTAGTAGCCAACGCCCGTGACATTAGGTACTGTTTTCATTACATGCTACGAACCATAGATGTGAAAAATGGTGCAAAAATGGGAAAATGAGGTTGCGCGGGTCAGCCGGGTGGCGTCGGGAGTCGGGTCGCTGAGTTCCCTCTAATATGGTTGAGCACAGCGATGGCTGACTCTCGCGTCAACTCGTGAACGGGTGCTGCCTGGGGGGACTGGTCTGCTCACTCTTGTCAGTACTGACTTTTTTTTATTTTATTGTAGATTTAAGACTCCACACCATTGTGTATAACATTCCGCGTATTCTTCTTATAAATTTTTATGTACTTATACCTACATTGTAACTAATGAGTGGAAAAAAAAGAAAAAAAAAATTACAAAATGACAAAAAAGGCCGTAACCGGTTTTCTTTCGCCATTTCTTTTTACCGGTTGCCATTTTGCTTGTGTCCGAAATGGTGGTAGTATATAACGTAGTTTATTTTTTTTATTTAAACAAGTTGTAAATGACAAGAAAAAGTGCCTGTGAAGGTCTAATTTCTGAAATAAACGATTTCATTTCATTTCATTTCAGCCAGTTTTCTCATTTTATTAGGACGTATGGCACAACACCATCTAGGCCCAAACTGAGCAAAGCTTGTATTATCTATAGGTACTAAATTAGTGATAAATATACGTAAATACTTTTTTTTTGTAAATAAATAATATTATATTACTATCATCCAGAGAAAGACAAACAGACATGTTTATGCACAGAAATGTTTGCCTTGCTCTGGATTCGAACCCGCTTAAGATTAAGTTATCCACTGACACTCGACCACCAGGCCTGTCTAATAAATTCTTATAAGCCAATTTTACGTGTCAGCAATTTCTTGGTAAAAAAGAAATCCAATTTATAAATCTCCACTTGGAATTGACTGCCCCTGTTTAATTATGCAGAGCTGAGAAAATGTCCATGTAATTGGTCCATTACTAAGTAATCGATTCATAACGAAGTTAATCAAGGCTGCCGGTGTAAAAAGCTTCATCGCTATGAGAGGTGGGGAGATAATAAAAGGCACTTAAATCCATCCCTCACACGAACTCCGACCCTAAAAAGGGTCCCTTTTAGCAATCTTATAGAAGCACTTTCCAAATAATCTCATTAGTCTGAACAATGTACGTAGAATCCGAGTTTCTTTGAGAAGGCTTTGAGCCTATTTCACAGATTTCTGTTAAGTTTTAGTTTTTTTATCTGAATAAGCCCACCACGCAATCCTACCACTATGTATCCTAGGGATCTGAGATTGACAATAAGCAATGAAGCTTATTGACGCCCCGGGGGAGAAAGAGAGAGGTAGGGCACAGCGGATAATCCGCTCAAATCGGAGCAGCCCGTCTGGGGAAGGACCTCCACCTTACAGAAGATCGTAGCCAAATAGCATTGGTCTCGGCCATGTTGTGTTCCTACGGTGAGTAAGGTCTCCAGAGCTCCACTTGGGGGGGTTGGGAGGGTTGGCAACGCGTGAGTGATACCCCCGGTATTGCTTACGTCTATAGGCTACGGTGACGGCTTACCATCAGGCCGACCGTATGCTTGCTTGCCACCTGTGTGGTATAAAAAAAAAAAAAAAAAACTACAGCTGTAATTGGACCTCACAACGAATTACACGGAGTATTGAAACGACTTTTGTAAGTTGTGTAATCTAAAAGTTGAGCTATCTAACTGCCGCTTATCAGTGAAATGGGAAACTGAAACATACCCATATTATCTCTCACGTTAGTTGTCGGTTTTCCGTGGCGAAAACCTTATTAATATGAAAGTATTTTTTTACTTTCTATAACTAAACACAGTTTTCCTTCAATACTTAATGGGCAGTATCAATGATGAGAATGAGGTTTACAGGTTGTCATAAACGTTGACAATAATGTCCATCATTTAACCTTAATGCTGATACTTAATTATAAAATCAACCTCAAATGTGCCACAAATACGATTCCCGCAAGTTCTATAAATATGAAACAAATTAATAGTAAATTACTGTAAGTTTTCTTGTTGGAAAACAAGCAGACAAACCCATGGTTGATTCAGTAGTTGATTTTTATCTGGTAAAGTTAAAAACCATTTCAAAAATATGTCACCTTTACCATTAAATAATAGCTATATTTCATGGAACTAGTCGTTTGATCAGCGCTGACGCAGGTCGGTTACGAAAGTAACCAAAATGGCTTTCCCTAAAACTACGTTTGATCTAAGATTAGATTAACGACTACGATTGCTAAACTGAGATTTGTGATTACAAACAAACGTAAACAGTTTGAAATTGAGCTGTTTTATATTAGATTTTATCTGTTCAGACTTTTTTTGGTGTTGGTTTTTAAATAAATAACGTTTTGATTGAAGTAAAAGCAACTAAATAACTCTACTTGAACTCTAAATTATTTAAAACACTTTATATGAGTGGTAGTTGAAAAGAAATGTACTGAAATAAACACGTACTTATTTCATTATTTTAAACAAAAATTGTGACTAATAATTATAATGGAAAACCTACTATAGGACGCGCCAAAATTAGGACTCACAGTTTATAAAACAAATTGATAATCGATTGTTGATACGCACTGAGCAGTAAGTATGAGTTTCGAACTAGACGAGAGTGGCGACTTGTATAGTAGTTAGTAAGTAACCTAGTGGTTGTATGTATTTCTAGACATTCCATTATGCATCAACAATAACCTACCTCGTTCTTTTTGTAGGAAACATTTCTGACGGGGTACGTCAACATACGCGACATGGGAAAACACCATTTTCCATCATAGCGTAGGGTTATCAAATTTGAAAAAAAATTGAAATACATTACGCGTTATAGTATAAAAATGTTATTACATAATTTCACTCATTAATCTTATTCGTTACCCTAAGATTTTCTTGAAAAGATGGCCTTGAAGATGGATTGGCAATAAGGCCGCCTTGTTGCGATTACACTAGTCTATAAGCAATCTATGTATACTGTGAGTGTACCTATACTACTGTTATTTATCTCAAATAAAGCATATTCTAACTCTTTATATAATAGTCGATATTCTTTAATAAACGAAACATTACTTAATTGATGAGGACCTCAGCTATGTTATACCCCTTTCCATAGAAATGTACTTTTTAGTAGACAGTTACATACAACACACTCGAATTCTGCTGAGCGATGATAGGTCAAACTGGTATAGATTCATAGACCTATAAAGGTAAAATCTAGGTTCCACTCGTTAAGTTTTCACGATTCACTGGACCGTTGTTAATTTTGTTTTGTATACAGAGTGAGCTCATAATAAAATTTTGTTCAAAAAGTAAATTTATACTTACTCGTATGTGCATTAATGATGTTTTTATTAGACCCTTAAAACCTTTCACGAGAACTAATCGCTCTTTTAGTAGACTTAGCAACAACAAAGTAATATTAAAAGAAAACTTAAGTTTTTCACATCGCACATTTTCCACAACAGTTTTAATAATGAAAGATTTTGGAAGAAATTTAATTTCGCCAGTTTCATGTAACAGCCCTAGTCTGTGTACAAAAGAAACGTTGAAATATTAAAAGGAGCCTAGACAAGGATTTTCTTTTTACAGAAAAATCTTGGAAGCAGAAGCCTGAGGCTAAAGATTTCAAATATTTGTGGATACCTTTTAAGTTCTATTTGTTCAAAGTTTTTTAAAGCACTTGTAGGTCATTGGGCATATTGTGAGATACTTTTTAACTGTAACAATTTTACAAAATTATTACTTTTTTTTTAAATAAATTCGCCGTGAATATAATCATGTATTTTTTGTAACAAGAACCAAAAAGTTATTATTTTGAAAATTTGATATAAGAAAATGGAAACATAATTATGTCAAATGGACTAATAATAACTTTGAAGTCTATCTATTCCTTAAAATACTAAAAATTTCCTTCGATAGCATACAAGCTAATTAAAAATCAAAATGTTTATAACATAAAATGTTCTGTGCGGATCTAATCCTCTTTTAATAATACATAAATATGATTATCATCATATAAAGCCTACAGAGGCCTACAGTCCGTCTACAGAATCAACTAATATCACTTGTCTCCAACCACACTCCACTGCAAACTGTCCAACTGATTGGCAATGCAGTTGCGAATTTGTTTCTGATGGTAGGCGACAGTTCCTGCCTACTAACTACGGAACAATAGAGTTTCCACCACAACCTGTCTGTCTGGAACTATAAGGGAGGCTTATACGAGTAAGTTAGTACTGGACGGTAACGTAATAAATGAAACTACATACTGAAGTTTGACGTGTTATGTGCCTGTAAAGGTTTAGTACGATTTGTTTTTGTGAGCCTCATCTCATCATAAATGAGGTCGACATAGAAAGAGATGAAAAGGAAATTCATGATTTCGATAAAATTGAACAAGTGAATAAATATTTTTTGAGTGTTTCGACGTTTGATGTTATTGATAGTAAAGTAATTATTGATTAATTATACATAGTGATTGGAGTCTTTGATTATATATATAAAGTATAATCAAAGATTGGAGTTTATGATCCTCTGATCATGACGAGACTGAGACTGATGAGACTATTAAATAAAAGTGCGTTACTGTGTTGACTTCAAAGTCCATCTTTAAAGAAATTATGCTAATATCTAAACATAATTTCTAAAATCAAATTAAATGCTATAAAGAACCTGGAATATAAGCTTTACTATGAATAGAAATTAAGTCTGCTTCCCCAAGCCTAGGATTTGACGCATGATTTCATACGTCGTTCATGCGGTGATACATAAGCCTGTTATCGTATGCCGCAGATGCATACGTAATAGCCATGACGTCTGCTACGCCTTTCACGGTATAGATCAAGTATTCTTATAGACGTGCCATGTGCTACTTTAGTAACATTCCATCATAACGTTAATTCTTCCTGTAACATAACTCGTTTAAGTGGAGAACGAAAAGAACGCCAGTGCTTTAGACATAGCAGCAATATTCTAATATCATTACATCATAACAGGCACGTTCTGAAATTTTTCACTGTGTAATTTATTAACGGTTCATGAAATACATCACGCTAACAAACATGTTATAATGAATTATTATCGAACAGAAAATGCTTGTAGCATGTACATACAAACGCGGACACAGCTGTGTATCCATTGAAGACGCAATTGAGAGAAAATATTACTGTTCGAAAGGGATAGAGATATTTCTGTCAATTTCATTGTAGTTTTAAGTTATCCAAAGTAATGATTCTTAATTCGGTCGTATAATAGGGTTAGGGTTTTCATGAAAACGCCCCTAGTTGGCGCCACTTTGACAAGAGGTCCAATCCAAAAGTAAAAGTCAAAATGTCAATGTCGATATAGGTAGGCGCTATGACACTTTTGACAGGTTTCTGGACCTGACGTCTCAGTGCTGCCGCCTAGTGGGTGTCATTTCAGAAAACCCTCAAAAATTCATGAATTGCCGAAGCAACAATTTATTCTATTTAGCCTTTTTAGGGTTCAATAATAAATTTTAAAAACCATGTTTACTAGATTCAAATTAGCAACGGACACCATTAACGATTTTTTTGTTTAATTAAGTATTTAATGGCTAACAACATTATTGGTTCCTAAAAACTCTTCACTATAGAAAGTTTTCCACTACCTATGCTTAATTTATATCAAACAGTTCGTATATCTTTAACTGTCGTCTGACTTTAAACTCTCCACTAGAAAATTATATGCACTCAACAAGAAAACTCAAACAGAACCATATTACTATGGTTCGATACAATCTTGACTTTTATTCGAACTCTTACTTAAATAAATACTTCATGGTTATCTCAGACAAAAAACAGAAAAAGTATATTTTCTCGTAAAAAGTCAAAAATCTACATTCTGTCCTTTTTCCTGTCTAACTGACACCGGAGGATAATTTTAATACAAATTTAATAAAAAATATTGCTCAAAAAAATGCCCGCACGTCTCGCCCTTGCTGAAAGAATACGCATTGTTGTTCTTAAAGAAATGGAATGAGAGTTGCCGAGATAGCCCGGGAACTAAATGTGCACGTAAGTTTCTCAAAATTTACTTCTAGTGTTTTTCCGTGTTTGTCTAAGTAAGTATATGTTTAGATGATGGCACACCTGGTTCTGGTTTTTAACAGCACTGATTGTGTTTTTAGAGACGGTCGGTATACGAGGACGTGTTACAACGGAGGCTGAAGATGCTGCCATATTCGCTAGCCACTCACTGCACCCCTTATGACATTTTTGTGTATCTTGTAGTTTCTTTTTCAATTGAGATTATACCTACTGAGTCATAATGCTTGTTACAGATTTCAATGCAGACAGTGCGTCGTCGCTTAAATGAAGGGGGCCTGCAGCGACACATACCGGCCCGAAAAATATTACTCACCCAAGCGCATTCAATTTTGACTGGATCAATAATATAGTCATATTTGTAGACGAAAAGACTTTCAAGTCGGATAAGGATGGTCGGAAAATATTATACAGGCGGAGAAACGAACGCTATGTAAAAGATTTTTCACCCTCCGTTTGAAAAACCCGGGATCATATTAGAGGATGGAAACACGTGAGCTGGCAGCGAGTTCCACGTTGTTGTATTATTCGAAGACAAATTAGCAGATTGGCTGCTTTACCGAATGGGGCGTATTGACTTAAAATATTGTAAAATAATTGAACACAATGTTGCACATAAAATAAAAATAATGTAAATAAAATAATAATGATAAATGATTGTTTTTATTTAGAATATGTTATGATAGTCGTTATAACGGTAACAAAGAAAATATCTGATATATAAATAAATAAATATATAGGGACAATTCACACAGATTGAGCTAGCCCCAAAGTAAGTTCGAAACTTGTGTTATGGAATACTAACTCAACGATACCTACTATATTTTATAACAAATACATATATAAACATCCAAGACCCGAGGCTAATCAGAAAAAGTTCGTTTTTCATCATGACCCGACCGGGATTCGAACCCGGGACCTCCTGGGTGGCGTGGTAACCATTACGCCACGGAGGTCGTATAATATAAAACGATACATACTTTGATTGGACGTGAGTGGACGCCGCGCCGCGGCCAATCAGAGGGCGTATTGCTGATCGCCACCGCGGACACGAGCTAAACACGTTGGTTTGGCCGAGGCTTAACCGAATTTTCCCGATTCGAAAACCCGACAAAATTAAGTTAAATTACTTAGCCACTGGCTAGGATTCATAACTGTCAACGTCCAATGCGAGTCTCATTCCTGCATATATGACAGGAGAAAATGTGTATCATTAAGTATGTTGCCGTTTGTACATACAGGAGATTAACCAAATAAGGTTTAAAGATTTCAGATATTTTTCTAATCTATACTAATATTATAAAGAGGAAAGATTTATTGTTTGTTTGTTTGCATTGAATAGGCTCCGAAACTACTGGACAGATTTCAAAAATTATTTCACCAGTATAAAGCTACATTATCAGGGAGAGACATAGGCTATAGTTTTTCCCGAAATTCAATGTGGTTCCCACGGGAACGGGCCCGGAACTTCACGCGGACGAAGTCGCGGCCAAAAAAGTTTTTCATATTTTTTTCAATATTTTAATACATATTATAAATGTGTTATTTAGTTTATAATCGTCCATCTTCATCACCAAAGTACCAATGGATAGATGTTCTTTTTAATATAACTAGTATAACGAACTGTATAATCTGGGGTGTTTAGTTGATCTATGGTCTGTGGTGTCACTCCATCCATAAAATAAATATCCGTGTTGGAGGGTCGGATGGAACTTGCGGAGAAGCGCTGTGTATGCAAATTACAAATTGCATTTGCAATGTTTTCTATTTTGAGAACATTGTGAAAGATACCTATTATTTTTACATACTCACATTGTTTTTGGGGAGCCCAACATATTTTGAAGTGTTTAAAGACATGTGGGGCAATTCACGTAACAAGAACCGATTCTAGTTCGATTCAACGACACTCGCTGTCTCACTCATACAAAATATGAATTGAACGGGACAGCGAGTGTCGTTGAATCGAACTAGAATCGGTTCTTGTTACGTGAATTGGTCTACGTAGTACACACAGCTCAAATCAGATTTTCCCAATGGTCTAGATACTATAAACGTGACCAACATCCATATGATCTGAGTTCAATAGGTGAGGTGCAATTAACTCGATCCGTAATTTTACAAATAATTTTACAAGACGGGCCAATACCTTCCTTTCGCCACAGAATAATAATTAATACCACACTCTCGCTTAAAATAGACGTTAACGTCCTTTCAAATCTAGTGTAGTGTAAATGTATAGCACTAGGTACTGTCATAAAAAAGCCAGCAATTTCACACTAGCATTATAGAGAAAAGTATACCATTTTTAGTTGTGACGCTGTTCTTCGAAGTCAATGAATTAGGTACAATCTTCTTTAAGTGTAGAAATGGTTGATTCTACGGGAAAATTTTAATGTCTAATGACATCTCTCTTGGTCATATCCGTAAGTAAATGTGGGAAATCGACTCACCAATGTAGGAAATGGACATAGACATTTCTCAGAATGTCTATTATATAGTTTCCGGTAACATACATATTTTAAATTTTAATATAGTTTGTAACTATAAAATTACAGATTTATGTTGGTTAAGTATAGAATTAAAAGTGAGCTACATTATGTGTTCGAAACTTTAGTACCTTTTAATAGAAAATTAAGTACCTGAGGTATTTTATTATAAGTAAATTATACATATTGTGTAAAGTGAATAAAAAAAATGTTATGTTTCTTTTGCAGTTACAAGTCATTTAAAAATGTGTTTTTTTTATTATAGTCATTTTTTCGTCTTTGTTTCTAATATTATGTTAGTTCCTGCAATATTTTAGAGATTAGAGTTGTAAAAAATATATTTAGGGTTGATTTGAGAGGTTCCTCATAGATCTCAGTTAGCATACTGATCAGATTGTCTTATATCATAAAAATACATGGCACCGTTATGAAACTAACAGAGACCGTGAACCCGGTCCTATAATGTAATGTTCAGTAGATTAATTTACCTATTATTAGGTGAATCAGCCCAAAATTAAGTGTTATAACTTAAACTTTATGTCAAACGTTAGGCAATTAGGTTACCATGTTAAATGCTACTTCGTAGACTTGTACTAACTGCTTTATTAGTTTAAAACGGTGACATTAAGTTAAATGTGCAATTTGTGGTTTAATTACAACCGAGCACGTGTACTAGGAAAATAGTACAGATGATAATTAAACTATGAAAGTTAATAACCTAAGATTTTATATCTGTGGAAGTCGTTTGAATATTGTAAATTTCCTTTTACAGAGAAGATTTTCCTAACGATCTTCTAGTTTGGTAATGGGTAATCCTCTAATCTTTGTCTTTTTAATATTGTGCGCTTCAATTTACGCCTGTAATAACATTTTTAGCAACCAACTTTAGCGTAGGTTTTCCTATCTCATACAAAGTTAGATTTCGATAATAGCTAAAGCTGATCTTGTTAGAAATTCTAGGTCTGCTGGTTAGATAGGCTGAAAACGAGCATAAGAATAGCAGAACCGCTGTATCGTGTAATGCCAGGATAAACAACGGTGACTACAGATTAATAAAATACAGTAAATCTTATTCAAGTCCTAAAAAAACTTAATTATATATAAAAAAAGACTTACCACTCCCAAAGATGCACAAGACAATCAAACATGACGCATCCATGGTCAGTACTCATGCAGGAGGCAGCTGGTGCCGTCGCCATCTTTGATAACACCTCACAAAGTATATAATTTCACTTCCATACGCGTCACTTCTAAGCAATTTTGCGAAGGTAATGTCTGGAAAGAGAAAAGTGCCAATTAGAAACTCTATAGGGTTAACGTGTGCAACTTGATGAAATGAGATGAAAGTGAAATTATGGTGCCGTGTGTTGAATTTGTCATACCGTCGTATCAGTGCATTGCTTAAATCAGTTTATTCAATCAAGTTTCAATCTCAGAATCTATCTCGCTCGGTTTATAGCGTGAGCGAGAGAGCGAATGAATTGCTTACGTAACTATAAAATTGATATTTTTGAATTCTCACTTTAGATTTTAGATCTATGTTTGCTATGTAAAACGTGTTAATGGTGGACAGTGAAATCAAGTCTGGCAAAATCAATAAAATGAAAAACAGTAGCCAAATTTTATTAATGGTGCTGCCAGACGATCGATCTTGGTCCGATAGCGGACTATTGATCCGTCTTGTATCGGACCATGTTCGATCGCGTTACGCACGAATATGGTCCGCTACCAGGCGGTTCCATCATGTGGCGCACGTATAATGATCCGCTACCGGACGACTCGATGGTCTGCTACCGGACTAAGTTCGATCATCTGGCAGCGCTTTAAGTAAATAAAATTATGGACCAATAGAGATATCGTCAAACGCCATTATTGTCTACCGTTAACTCATAATTCTGTTCATTCAACTGATAAATTGGAACATTGCCATAATTTGCACTGCTGTTCACTTCCCATGGGATTTACTGTCAGTTATCCATAAATCTGTTTAGAGTTTAAATTGAAATAATATTACGACAAAAGCAGTAAAAATATTATGCTCTTTTTTATAGAAGAGGTTGACAAACGAGCTTACAGGTCACCCTATGGTAAGTGATCACCGCCACTTATGGAACACCATGAGTAAAATATGACACTATTGATTTAAAAAGAGGACGAGTTGCACTCCGGGAGTGACGGCAGAAGTGAAAACTTAAACATCAACGTTGTGCATTTTTGAATATTTTGGAATGGTTAGGGAATCTTACGCTTTTTCGATCAGGCTACGGATCTGACGCGAGTTTAACATTTTTTTACCCATCTAAAATAAGTGTCAAGTTTTCACTTCAAAAAAATGAAGTGAATCCTGTGAATCCCGTCACGCAATATTTAGAAAATTTTAATCATATTTATTATTTTGTTCGCATTGAAGGCGTTTGGGGGAAGCCTATGTCTAGCAGTGGACTTCTTGTGGCTGAGATGATGGTGATTCATATTTATGAGCCTGCTCATTTCTTTCATTGACTGACTGTACCTTCATGTGACAGGGATTTGAACCAGAGACTAGTCGCTTAATATGCTGGTTCCTTTTCCACCGAACTATTACCGCTACCATTTAAAGATTTCTGATTAATCGAACAAAATTGGAAAACTTCACCCGATATTATTCTCCAAGATAAGCGTAAATTATTTCTGCCTCAAGCGCTATTCCCGATAAAGTTTTCAACTTAGAAATAAGGCCTGTGATTAGTTAAGTTGGACAGAAACTATTTTTGAAGAACCTTAATATCTATTGGTTGTTGAGGGGAATACTTCGGTGGTTCAGTCAAAAGAATGTATGATCAAAAGTAACATAAATACGTTTCCATTTTTTTCTTCGCCTTTAAAATTGAGTTGCCGAAACTCATTTAATATCATTATCATGAGAGAAGAGGACGGAAAGGTAAGGAGGAGGGAAGGGGAGAAATAGAGAGGAGAAGAGAACGCACTACGACCAATAGGTGCAACATCAATAAAAAATATTGCAACAACAGCAAAACGCAAACAAAGTCATAAATTAATTTTAATGTTGATCGTATCTCATTTTGAATGGAACAAAAGTATTGTAATATCATTACAACCACAAAAACAATAGGAATCGTACAAATATTTGTGGTGTAAAATCAAAACACCCAATCGGAAATGGAACGGTAATTGAATATTGATTCCACAATGGAATACAGTATCGTACAAGCGATATGAAATTGTTACATTGGATATTGTTACGTCACAACACTTCAACATCATTTGGAAAACAGTTGTAGTAGATTTTTTTAGTGCTTTCACATCGTAAAATTTACGGCATAGCACGAGACGCATTGCAAGAAGGAAGATAGAAAGAAGGTTCTGTTTCAATATTTTTTTTAGATTGCCGAGTATACGGTGAAGGCATTTCATCATCATCTCAGACACAAGAAGTCCACTGCTAGAATCACCCAAACGCTTCCAGTATGACCCCTAGGCAGCGGAGTGCATTCAGCGGCTGCTTGCGACTTTTCTTAGATCGTCAGACCACCTTCCTAAGGCATTTGGTTGATGAAAACCTGGAGTTAGTGTGAATGACTGTTCCTGGTTCTAAGCTTTAACCTTTCCACCAATTTTCAGCCAAATCGCTTCAGCCGTTCTTGAGTTATAAATCGTGTAACTAACACGACTTTCTTTTATTATAAGTATTATATAGATTTAGTACGTAAATTTTATTTTTTTACTGTTAGCTTTATGTAACTGGTAACTACTCACTTATGTAAATAATGTAATACTAAGTCGTTAACACTTATAATCATTAATAATGTATTCAGGCCACACTTATTAATTATGCAGAAGCTATAATATCAAAATAAGTTCAGTTTAAAAGTATGTTGGTAGAACCTCGTAAACTTTATTGACCATCTATAAATAATTTAGATTTACTTTCTGATTGACAGTGGCCATTTTGAAAACACATTACCTAAGTATATATATTTTAAGTTTGTATTGCACAACGAAACTGTCACCAGAGGTGGTTATTAAACTCTTGGCATCCGGTTAAGCTACATAGGTAGTAATCGGGCGGAAAGAATTGATTTAGATGAGTTTACAGTTACAAAATTTTATCCTAAATTTGGTCTGCGATTTACACCCTGTGAGATAACTTTTTTGTTTGTGAACTTGTAATCAATCTTAAATTTTTACAAGAAGTTTGCGAAACCGCAACAGTCACATTCAAATCGGTTAAGCAGTTTCTTAGATTGCGACACACAGAAAAAATGAACAAACAAACAAATATTACTTCGGTGACATCAATATAAGATATATTATATTTTAAAACATCACAGACACTAGATTTATTGTTACCAAATAGTTCTTATAGTTTGTCACTATCTGGCGCAAAATTGCATTGGAATTTATTATAACCGCAACATTACAAAATCAAGAACAACCCATTGGCGGTCACGATATCTCGAAGACAATAGCAGTAAATAAGATTGCTACGGTTTTATCGAGAGTAGCCGTCATCTGACCGCGACTCGGACCACTTGTCCGAAAACAATCTAACCTTATTGTACTTAATGTACTTTGTCTCATGATCAAGCAATGTCTCTATCACACCGTTCTGTCTAGCCGAGTCTTGAGTCTCTTGTGTGGCTCCCGAGGCCTTCGGCAAGGCAGCCGAAGGGAATAAAGGCTTATTCCCAGAAGTTCTTGTAACAGTTTCTTTATAGGAATTACTGACACTGTCTAAAGAAAGTAGGTACTGGTTCTTTATTTTTTTATTATGTTAGGAATGGTAAAAATTAAATATTCAATCTCAAAATAATAATTTTCGTAATTATGATTTTGGTTTAAGTGAACCAACAATTTTATATTATAGTATTTATGAAATAGTTATTATTTTTTTTTTTTTTGTTTTGTTCTTGTATCTGCGATCAGCGATTATTTGCGCTTTAATCAGATGTGATGAAAGCTCACAGTCTCATTTAGAGTGTGCCCTCCAGTGAGGACATCTACTCATATTTTAGGGATAATGTCTTTCCTTTTAAGACGCTTATCATAAGCTTGTGTTGTCAGCTTAGAAGCCAGTTCATTAGGGTGAGCCTCTAGTTTTCCCCGATATATCTTTGTAGCTATAAGGATCTCTTCCTTAACCGTGTTGATTTCTAGTTCCTTATGTATTTCGGCATTAGTAACAAACCATGGCACACTGCATATTGATCTGAGAATTATATTTTGCAATCTTTGTATGATTGAGATGTTGGAATTGCTGCAACTTCCCCATAGCTGTATGCCGTATGTCCATATCGGCTTGAGAATTGTTTTATAGATCAAAAGCTTGTTGTCAACAGACAGTACACTGTTCCGTCCGATCAGCCAGTGCAAGTTCCTGGATCGTATGTTGAGTTCCTCTCTTTTGCTCTTTACGTGATTCTTCCAGGTAAGGCGCCTGTCAAGGTGAAGGCCTAAGTATTTGACGCTTTCTTTGTGCGGTAGGGTTGTGTCGTCAAGCTGTACTGGCGGGCAATCACCCCTGCGCAGAGCAAAGGTGACATGCACAGATTTATTCACACTGGCCTTAATTCTCCACTTTTTCAGCCAACTTGACACCCCATCAAGTCCATGTTGTAGCATACGTGAAGCGTCCACGGGGTTTGCATGGCTGGCCAGGATTGCAGTGTCATCAGCGTACGTAGCAGTAGTCACGCCTTTTTCCAATGGCAGATCTGCTGTGTAGATTGTATACAGGATCGGGCCCAGAACTGAGCCCTGCGGGACTCCAGCCTTTATCTCATGCAGCCTGGATGTTGAGTCAGCTACTTTGACCTGAAACAATCGTTCTGAGAGGTAGGACTTTAATAATTCCAAGAAGCTGTGAGGGATGTACTTTCGCATTTTGTAAATTAGGCCTCTATGCCAGACCCGATCGAAGGCTTGTTGTATATCCAGAAATGCTGCAGAGCAGTATTCCTTTTCCTCTAAGCTTTGTCTTATCCTGTCACAGACTCTATGGACCTGTTCGACAGTGGAATGTTGTGGCCGAAATCCAAACTGGTGCGACGGTATGATGTTATCTTTGTCGAGGATCGGTTTGAGTCTATAAAATAGGAGCTTTTCGAAGAGCTTCGACATTATTGGAAGAAGGCTTATAGGTCTATACGATGAGACATCATTCAGTGGTTTGCCAGCTTTATGTATCATCAGGATTTGTGATACTTTCCATAGGTATGGGAAGTGTTGGACTCTCAAGATCGAGTTAAAAAGTGTCGTGATGAATACAACAGCCTTTTTGGGTAGCTGTTTTAATACTTCCTTCGTGATAAGGTCAAACCCAGGAGCTTTTTTATCTTTTAAGTTTCTAATGGTGCGCCATACCTCTCGGACTGCGATCGGATTTGGTGGAAGAGACATCTGACTATCCTGCAAGAGGAAATTCTCGACTTCCATGTCCGCCGCTTCATCAACTGGCGGATTCGGACAGAATACGTTTGAGAGATGTTCAGCAAAGGCATCTGCTTTTTCTTGAGGTGTTCTAGCCCAACCAACAGTTTTTCTAATGGGTGGCACCGCTGGCAAAGGTCTATCGTAGTTTTTCGTGAACTTCCACAGGGAGTAATTTGTATATACTGTCGGAGTCAGGGATTCCAGTTGTGCTGCTAGTGTATTATTATGCCACTCGTTCAACATTTCTTTTAGCATTCGACCTGCTCTGTGGAAGTTTTGTTTGTCCTCGTCTAATCTACTTAAGTGCCAAACTCGGCGCAACCTTATTTTTTCCAGAACTGCCTTTTTAATTGTTAGAGGATAGTCTATGGCTTTGACAGATTTTGGCTTAGGAGGCGTGTTTTTTGTTATGAAATAGTAAATTAATAAAAAGTAAAAAATATCTACGAAATTAATACGACTATACGGTTATATATCAGTAGGTACTAAGTATAAACAGTTACATAATGTTATTACTACAAAATGGATTCGAAATAATGTCACCACATCTCTCACATTCAGTTACGACTTTTTAGGGGTCTGCTCTAAAAGGTCAACGCAATCTCTACAGCCCAACTCCGTTGTCATGTCACTTACGAACTTACGACTTACGAGTAAGTACATCTCCATGTCTGTGGGTACATCCAACTATCAGCGAGCAGTATCCACAGTGGAGTACCTACTATGGTAATACGGAAAGTATCTCATGAAACATGAGTCCATGAGATGTAAATTTTTACAGCTATTTCTATTGCTACTCTCACAACAAATAATAAAAACTATGGAAATCCCATAAAGAGTTCATTTCTTCGTTTAATATCTTCTCATGGCGTTTTAAGTTTTCCTGAACTGAGTGATAAACACCAGTTACCGTGCCGATCCAATTGAAAATGAATTTCATGTTGTGAATTAACGGACGCGTACTGTTCATACATAGTCGGGCTCACTTTAAAATATGAGCAAGTAAGCCAGTTCTGAATTTTGATAAATTCACAACATGTAAATTCTTCTCTATTTTGTCGGTTTGTTTACATCATGATTGAACGCGAACAAAAAACTCGTACTAAGCAGTAAGCACTCAGTTAATTTTCATAAATGTATTAATACGGCCTTTATAGCAAAAAGTATAAATTAAATAAATACACGAGACATGTTACGTAAACGGAACCATTGGTCTACGAGTCTCATTCAAACTTGTCCGCTTTTTTACGACCCTGCGATCTTTTAGTGCCTTGAGAAGTACTTCATCTCAAGCTCTGGAGCATGTTATGCTCTATATTTTTTTATTATCTGTTTGTTACTTTTTGTATTAAGTCTGTGAAACATATTGTTATCAGGAACATTACAAGACCTACACATTTACAGAAATGAGGCAACACAATTTGTCAAATAAAAACTTAAATAAAAAATTTACTAAGTATAGTGCTAGTTTCTGAAAGGCGTTTATTTTTAAAAAGAAAAAAGCGATAGCTTGAGACTGAAATTTATATCTGGATTTGAAATTAAAATACGATTTAGAAACTGGCTGTTACATAGCAAACCCCTGTATTACCAATCCTAATGTACTTAATTATGTATAACCAATCAAAATGTACGTAATTTTTATAACCAATCATAATGTATGTACGTAATTATAACCAATCCTAATGTACAGTCGCCTCGAGGATAGCAGGACCATGGATGATTTTTGGTTGCAACATCCAACATCCTAGTGGACGTGGCTCTAATAAACAGAAACCCTGTTTGGTAACAAAGAAAAGGGCTACGTAATTAAAACCAATCCTAATGTACGTAATTATAACCAATCCTAATGTACGTGCTATGAAAAAGATACATGAAATGTAACCAGAAAGACGTGTTATTTTCTCACAAAACGATATTCTATTTTTGTATACACAGAGGTTAAAAATTCTGAAAGTGACATTAGTCTACTTAGAATCCAAGTAGCGTTTGCCTTTTTGTTATTCGATGTCAACGTATCTCCGAAATCCCCGTATCCTCATTATCCATTCTGGCCGCAAGCAGTTGGTATTTTGTGTCGGGCGCTCGGATATTGTCATGGAAGTATAAAATGCCAATAAAATAAATTAACGTAGAAAAGACAAGTAATAAATAAATAAAAGTCTTGACCGACTGACTAACAGCGACTGGCCTAATCAGTATTGCCTAGAATAATGACATTTCGTATAGAAGTTTATGGTACAAACAAGAATTACTGCCAGATTTTTATAAAACCCACAGCAAAAGTTTCTTTATATAATACAAAACCATAAGGTAAAACAAACAATAATCATTGTAATAAACTACATTTGACAGATAATGGCTTTTTTTATTCGGGACAAAGCTGCCTTTATGAGGTTTTGCGTTAGTTACCAATAACCCTGTATATACATGTACCTGATGTAGATATACAAGTTCTACAAACTTCCATAATATTTCTTACTTCCACGTCAACATTCAGATGCGAGGGCGTGTGCCGCGACCAGACACAGTGAAAGTGTCCCTACAAACAGTTAGCGGTACTTCAGACGAGGTTACCAAACATAATATAGAGAAAAATAATTATACGTTTCACTAATAATAGTATATTACTACCTTTAGCGTCTTACGAGAAAATTAACATGCCATATAAACTCAAATTAACAAGTAAAAAGCTCAATTTCAAAGTTAATTACTTTACTACCATACAAAGCGTCGAATCTCAGTTAAGTAGGTTTAGGAAGAAAGTGTTAAAAAAGTACAACTTATATGTCTAAGTTTACATATAAATTGTATAAAATTGAAGGGTATCACACCCCGAAATAAGTATGTATATTATCTGGAATTTGGATATGCCTATGTTCAAAATTCCGATTTTACAATTTAGAATAGTTTACGAGTAAAATTACGAATAACATAAAGTTTACCTATAAAAGGTAGCAAAATTTGTAAGTAGCAAAAACTTATAATGTATTTAGGTACTCTTTAGTATATAGTACATAATTACTTTCACCTACCTTCGCATTTTATCAATAAGAAATATTTTTGAAAAAGCATTACAATTTTTTACCGCTGCTGGCTATATATACAGATAATACACTAGCTAGAGGTACCTACGAAAATATATAAAAAAATATAAAACATATACTTTTGCAGTTTACGTAACACCTGTTAACTTTTGTAATATTATAATTACTTGTATTCACTTATTTTGTCTTCGCGAATCGAATACGTCAATTACGAAACAACATTCAATGCGTGTAATTAAACCTTTCACTGAACGTTCCCCATGTTTCTGAGAGTGTGGTCACACTCAACCATTTCTCCCATGCTCGTCATACCACTACAGTATCGACTGGTTAACGATAAACAACTTTCCATGATGTAAAGGGCTATTAGATCGAGGCCACAATACTGTTGACGCGACTTCGTACGGTAAAATTTGGTTTATTCTTTTCTGATCTTATAAACCAAGCGATTGTTATAAATAATGACTGCCATTGGTCGAATTTGTGTTTATCTAGACTAGAGACTGAGACCAAGTAACCTCTATGTGACTTGTGTACAATATTTATTATATTACCGATTTTTCACAGCCCGCGACGCCGCCGCCGCCGCCGCCGTAAACTAACCGAAGCGTAAAAGACCGGCGATATTTGCATTGCACCAAAAGTATATCTGAATTCACAATTACAAAGAATATGATAAGCAGACGCATTGCCTAATTAAATTTACTCCAGGCGACATTTGGGAACAAACACATAGTTTGATATAAAACTATATTCGAAGTCCACAAAGGGTACGGTAACGTAATCTACAAACCAACGCGATTTTCGCCGAAACGCACCAGCAGTGTTGTGGACTCGTCGTAAATTTTCATATTACGTACAATCTTATTACTATAACCATAAGATTCTGAATGAAGCATGGTACCTAGTTGATCATTAAAGTTCACGTTTACACGCTTTCGACAGCCCATCGGCATCGTGTTCATGATATAACAACTTTCGTATGAAACACGAGGCGAAACATTGATAAAAACAGTGAGAGGGTTAACCTTTTTTGGTGATCCCAAAAACAATATTATTTAACAAGTAGAAACACTTTTTTTGGTATATTACAACTTTTTCGTAGCCCTTATATAACCACTATCCCTTTTCTTTGAAGAGTCCATGGCATCGTTAAACGCATCAAACTATATTAAAGACACCAGTCAGTATTTGGTCAGGTTGACAATTTCGAGCTGTTTCGGAGAGCACGTTGATGGCTAATTAGAAGTTTTCAATAGATGACACTATAATCAGTGATCGTAAGGCGTTTTGAAACGCTGATACCTCCTAATCCAAATTGATAATAATAGCGGAAAGCGTAAGAAAAGTAGAAGTTAACGACCAAACGACCATCAGGTAGCTTGAAAATACCGACTTCCGCCAAACCGTACGGATACTATCGAGACTAAGACCTTTGCACTTGAAGAGAACCTACCTATATAGCTTTTCTCCAGCAGTGGGATGACATCGGCTCATGATGGCTGTCACTTCCCTGTCCTGAATTCTATTTAGTTTTCCACGTTTTTGTTCAAATATTCACTTACATATAAATTGTTGTGC
The DNA here is from genome assembly GCA_905163395.2 of Endotricha flammealis. Lineage (NCBI taxonomy): Eukaryota > Metazoa > Arthropoda > Insecta > Lepidoptera > Pyralidae > Endotricha > Endotricha flammealis. Next base: position 8,590,630 of record LR990868.1, read on the forward strand.
CGACGCGTCAAACTACATAGTTTTCATACGTTTACAAAGTTTTATTTGTATTTCCCTTCGTTTTAAAGTTTTATATGAATTTCATATATTCCAGTTCCATTTCATGAAATGTACGTGTATTTTATTAAAACGAATCTATTCATGAGGCGAAACAAAAGCAAATATACTTACTCCTTTCATGTGTTTTCTATGAAACATAGCGTGCTAGCTCGTGCTAGGAAAATCTAAAAAATTTTTTGCTATACCTAACCTTATTACCTTTTACGAATATGTTTTCGTATTTTATTCTGTTTTGTGAAATCCGTACCTCGTATCGTAATACTAATACTCTACTTGAGGAATAATAAATAAATATATAGGGACAAATTACACAGACCTCCTGGGTGGCGGCGCCGCCGCCGCCGGCGGGGCGGCGGTCTAGAATAGTAACGCCAGACATACGAAGGAAAGAAAAAAAGATTTATTTGCTGTTATTAGAATTGCTTGGCATTTAAATTGAATTAGAACATACGATGTAAATGAGATGGCCCAAATCCCATGCAAAAAATCCCAAGCCCGGCGCAAAATCCCATCCATCTAAAAATGTTGCTTAAAAAGTCAAATTTAGACAGGGAAAGACGCCATTGGTATCCGATATAACAAATCAATATTATAAATGTATTTAACTGTTTTCCAAGTAAACAATAAGTAAGTATGACTTGATTTTACAGCATAAAAAACCGACAACTAAAAGTAACTTGGATTGTGTAACAAGCTAACAGCCAGTTTCTGATACGCATTTTTAAAGTTAATGGCGCTTTAAATTAAAGCTGCCAACTGTCAAACTAAAGAAGAAGAAAAGAGATAGCTTGAGACTTCATGTGAAATTTAAATTTAAATGCGTAGAAACTAACTGTAATTCTCAAGAGCGAAGTCTGAAAAGCCTGTTACGTACAATATAACTTTTTGAAATACCATTTTTGAAGAGATACACAAAACACATTAATATATATAGAGTTATGTTAAATTCAAAGACTTTCGCGTAGTTTAATAAGCGTGCGCGATTTATTATCGCCATTAAATATTTAAGCGTAAGGGATGTTTATTTGGCAGGCACAGTAATCCCTCAGCCCCTGGGAAGATCCACAAGGGTGGTTGCTACGGTCAATGACCTATTTAGGAGTCTACGTCTAAAGAGGAAAATTGATTAATGGATTTATTCCCAGAATATCGGCATCTAACATTGTTTTGCTATCGTCATTTCTTTTTCCGGTGGCCATTTTGCATTAGTTTCCGAAGTGGTTGTTTAATATTTAATAAGTTTATCGTTAAATAATATTATTAATATTAATGATTGTTGACTGGCGAAAACCCTTCTAAAGCAAAGGCGATTCTGAATAAACTTTTTGATTTGATGTTTCAATGTAGAAAAATGTGTTTTATGTAAAAACAAACACCTTAACATTAAAAAAAAAATATCTCCCATAATAATAATATAAACTTAGAATGAAGATAATCAAGATAACTTCTTAAAAATAAAAAAGTAATAACATAAAAAGATCAGCTTTACTATAAACTGAAAACATGTTTGTATTGTGATTCAATTTTCTACAAGGCATCTAAAAAACCAAGACAGACGCGAACGCGTTAAATATTAACATAATGCCATCTGAACATATAAAAACATAATTCGGATGAACAGTAGTGTGCCGGTAACTAGGTCATCACAACGTGCCAATAATTATTACACTCACCTCTTGAAATGATTTTACGCCGCACTTTTGCAGTTTTATTTTATTCAAAACACTATCGTATACATTGAAATTTACAAATAATAGTTCAATAGTTCGTATTATAGTTATTTTTGATGGTTATTAGGGTTGATTTGTTGTTTTTAGATGTTTAACATAGTGTTGTATCGATTGAGCGGCGCGCGGCCGCGCGCTTCGACACGGAATGAACGCCACCCCGTGGTGTGCGGAGTTGCGCGCGTTTTCCACGATTTCCCGCCACGGGGGTGGTTCCGTAACTTGTTCCTAAACATGCCACACTGCGCACTTCCCATATACTCACAAGTCACGACTCCATTACGAATGTAGAGAAAAAGAAACTATCTTTATGGGTAGGAATACCTCTCGGATAATTTCTTAGTATTTATCATCAACTTTTTACTAACTTTTATACTTCGCATAGCGAGAATCTCTATCGCAAGTTATCTTATTTTAAATTACGTTAAAAATTTAATGCTGTTTAATTTATTATATTTCTTGGGATAAATAGAAGTCATCAGAGTCGTGACGCGTCAGACACATATCGGTTTTTAAAGTTCACAATATCTTCCGCATAAAATCTAATGTGTCGTTTCCTGTAAAATGTATTCCTGCAACTCAACGTTATTTAGTGTGACTAAAATATTGGTTTAAAGTGTATTAATCGATGGTCAGGGGCTAACCATAATTCACCATTGAACACCATTTTTTTGTTATCTAAATGAGGTCCTACTTTGACTCGATATTACCCAATAACTTTCGATTGCATTCATCAAAATGTCATTACCGAATCTAATTTTCTATAGAGTTTTCGATTTTACCTACCTACCACAAGATCGCGTTGTAGATATGCGAGAGGGGTCGAGCCCCACAACCCACTACGTTGGGGTTGGTTAGGGAGCGTATGACAGGCATAAACCTAAATAGATAACGCCCTTTTTGTTATGTATGAACAGGCCATAAGTTGGAATCACACAATTATAAATAACTGTGTGATACCAATCTTTGTGTAAAGGCATCTTGTATAAATAAACGTCAAGTAGGTATACTAATGTGCTTGTGGTGCTATTGTAATAAAATACGCGAGGTTCTCTGACCGCGTGATTATCATGTGTCTGATAGTGTTCAAGTTTGTGATTCTGAGTTAATACAGAAAATTCGGTGACACAGCTCAACTTCGAAACATTTTTTTTTTGTTTAAGTACTTATATGTAACTATACGGGCCCACAGAATTAAAAAAAATGAAAGACTACTGGATGGCACAGGGACAGGGCCATGTAAACGTAAACTGGTGTGACAAAAAGGTCTTCTACTCACAACTACGACACCGAGCGAAATTATCTCACGCACCGCTTCAAAAAAGTCTATACTCCGCATTGTGTTCAAATGGACTGAAAATTAAAATAAAGAAAGAAAAACAAAAGAATATTTATTTCCTTCCTTTGCTTTCCCTTTTATATAAGTATCATACTGGTACACAACCTGAAGTAATCACGCCATCTATTTCGAATGATATCTTTTGAGCGCACAACCCACCCAACTACCTTCATACCCGCGTGAGGGAAAACTGTTTTCACAACAAGCCACGATGCAACTCTTGTTATTCTGTGCTCTTGTTATAAGTGCAGCCTTTTGCGTTAAGTGAAGCACCTTAATTGCGGCTTCAGACGTCCCTAGGTTAAGTCTGTTTATTATTTAAACAGAATTTAGATATAAGAAGTTTTTGGATAATATATTATACAATTAGTGCGCTTATGTTCGATATTTTGGAACACTTTTTATGTAAGTTTATTATGAAGGAGGTCAAATTAGTAAACATAGTTGGTATAGGTCACCAATAGATGGCGATGATGTTCCATTTTTTTTTATCTATCACGTAAAGTGTAAATAATGTACTTAGTAACTTTGTAGAAAAGGGTAAAGTTAGCACATAAGGGAAACTTTCAGGGCATGAATAGTTACCGCCTGAAAAACTTTTTCGCTAAAGTTTAGAAACTACTTTTGCGTGATCCATTTTATGAAAGGTTTTTACTTTTTTAGGCAAAGTTTTAATAGAATAAAATCTTCGCTTCGTTTTCATTAGGTAGGTATTAGCTATTTACACATGCCAAGCCAACACCATCAACTAAGCTTGTTTGCCACCTATAACATTCGCAAGAATTTTACTTACCTAATCCCCATTCTTCCAGAGGAAGCTTTTGCCCAACAGTGGGACATATGTTCGGTAAAAAAAAAGTACCTAATCATATTCGCTCCAGCCATTGTATCTATTTTAAGTAAGTATTCTGATCTATTTATGCCTCACAAAAAGTACCTACTTCACTGAATAGTCCTAACTAAATATTAGGTATAAATGAGAAAGTGAGTTTGGTTGTTTGTTTGTTATTCCTTCACGGCTTAACTAATCATCCGATCATTATGAAAATTTGTATACATATTGTCAGGGGTACAGAGCCCAACATAGGCTACTTTTTATCCCGTGAAAGTATGTCTATCCAATAGGAAAATATTTTTTCTACTATAGAGGGCGCTTTATCGGCCAACAGATGGCACCACAAGTCGCGCTATGGGTTGTTTTGTTGTCAAACGAGATCTATCCTACTTCCTACTAATATTATACAACATAATTATGTAAAATATAAAGATAAATATGCTATTAAAATTATCAAAAGTAAAAAATTTCTCAAGATTAGTTGCGATAATTAGCGTATTGCTTTTTGATTAGTAGTTTAAACGTTGTTCACTAGATGGCGTTGTAATAGGTAACGAAATGAATTTAAAATTTATTTTTAATGCAAAAAAATGTAAAACAACATCTAAAAAAAAATGATGCAAAAAAATTACGGGTTGCACTCTGAGAGTGCCGGCAGAAGTGAAAACTCAAACATCAACGTTGTGCATTTTCAGCGCCGCCGCTAAAGAAGTTTTCAATTTTAAAAAAAAATTCAATAGATGGAGCTGTGCAGTCATCTGAGTGATTCATACGTTTCTTCATTAAATTTTTTAAATTCGTCATTCATTCGAAGTCTGCGGGGCGCGGGCGCAGGGCGATGCCTGCCCCGCGAGGGGACCCCCTGGGCCCGGGTCCAGGTTTTTTTTTAGTTTTTATACCACTAAGGTGGCAAACTAGCATACGGCCCGCCTGACAGTTCCATACGTGAATGATTTACAGAATCATAACGGGCGGCGCCATCACTGGCGTGCGTGGGGCCCTATTCGCTGGGTGCAAAGCGGGGAGTAGGGACAGACGAATCGATCGCAGCGCCCGCCGTGGCTAAAAAAGGAACTCGCGGCGGATGTCATCCTTGCGTATACATAGTGGAGTGTTGTTGTTTATTGTATTTCGTTAAAAATAAAGAAATATGGGTCACGATACCTGCTGTGTTGATAACTGTAAAAACACTGGCGTAAACAGTGCTTGTAAATTCTACAAATTAGAAACAAGAAAAACGAATGAAATGGATAACAGGAAAAATTCCTTGGTAAAACCACTCCCGAAAGTTAGTAATCCTAAGGACTATAAAGACCTTCGCGCTATAAGTATTTTGCCATTTCTGTCAAAGATCCTAGAAAAAATAGTCTCCAAACAAATGATGCAGTACTTGAATGCAAATAATATCTTACCTTCAAAGCAATCAGGCTTTCGCGCTGGTAGAAGCACTGCCACAGCGCTTATGGATGTGGTGGATGATATACTAACTGGAAGAGATGTGGGCGAGGGCTCGATCCTTGTGTTGCTGGATTATTCACGGGCATTCGATACCATAAATTCAACGATGCTTATAGCGAAACTGGTGTATTACGGATTTGATGCGTCCACAATAAAATGGTTTTCCAGTTACTTAACGGATCGCTATCAACGAGTCGAAATCACTGGTAGTGACGGTATCAAACTGGTCTCGAAAAATGAGCCCGTATATAAAGGCGTTCCACAGGGATCAATATTGGGGCCAATTCTGTTCATACTGTATACCGCAGACTTACCAGATGTCATAGAAAACAGCGAACATCATATGTATGCGGACGACCTCCAGGTCTATCGATCTTTTAAGCCCTGTGATGCTACTGCCTCTGTTAATAAAATAAATGAAGATCTAAAGCGGGTGGCTGAGTGGTCGGATAATAATGACCTCGTGCTGAATCCAAGCAAAACAAAATATCTCATCCTGGGCACTAAAGCTCAGACTTCTAACATAAAGCAGCACATACCAGCAATAATTCTAAAAGACAACCAAATACAGGAAGCTACAGTGGCGAGGAATCTTGGCATCATGATGGACAGCGAACTACAATTTGAAAACCACGTAACTGAGACTGTAAGGAACTGTTATTACCGGTTAAAAGTTCTATATCAAATCCGTGACTTCCTTAGCATAGAATCTCGCATTTATCTATGTGAGTCTCTCATATTGTCAAAACTCAACTATGCTGATGTGGTGATTGGTAATTGTTTGCTGGCACGTTCAAAAAAGCTTATTCAGCGTGCACAAAATTCTTGTGCACGATATTGTTTTCCTATTCCCAGACGAGCACATATAACACCTTATTTGAACCAAAATAATCTTCTGAATATGGAATCCAGACGCAGACTACACTTCGCATCGTTGCTTTTTGGTATTATTAAGAATAAAAAACCGTCGTATTTGTTTAATAAAATTAAATTTGGCCAGCGATCAAGAAAACATGATCTTATAATTTGCCCCCAACATAGAACTGCTGCATTTCGAGGAAGCTTCAGATATGCAGCGACAAGTTGCTGGAATAATATTCCACCTCCTATAAAAAACTCCTCTTCTGTAAAATGTTTTAAAATAAAGCTCAAAGCGAACATTATAAGTGCACAAAAAATGATATAAATTATAGTGGGTAGACAGGTACCAGTAGTTAGGTATATTGTCATATTATTTCATTATATTTTTGTTTATAGCTAAATTTATGTACATATATGTATATATATATATATATATGTATATGTGTGTATATATATGTATGTGTGTGTGTGTGTGTGTATGTGTATATAAATGTATTGATACATACTTATTTTTATGAAAACTGAAATAATAAAAAAGCCTAATTATTGTGTGTAACAGAATGTGTTGTGTATAGCGCCACCTTGGATTGCTTGTTTTGTTTTTTATTTTTTATTTTATTATGTTTCGTTTTTATTTTTGTTTATGGTATCCTCGGAAGACCAGCGTTGTGGTTACAACAACCACAACATTATGCTGAGAGGAGGCCTCTTTGACGTAGGCACATAATCATGTTAGCTAGTTGTAAGGTTAATGTAAACCCTGTTAAAATTTGTGTTTTACGTCAAATAAACCATTTTTCTTTCTTTCTTTCTTTCAACAGCCGTCAAGAAGAAAAAGTAAGTTAACCTATAAAATAACACTTTTATTGTTTAATTATCCATGTAGTATGAGAATGTTAAGTTAAGTTTACAATAAACGATTTTAAATACGACGTTTCATTGAAAATATTTCTTTGTTTATTTTACTATTCGTAATGACAACTCGCCATTTGACACTTCAGAGTCCGCCTAAAGTTCATCCGCTAGTTGGCGCTGCCGTCGCGCACCCAGCGAATAACTTTAAGTGAGGGAACGCACGGGCAACTTTGTCTCTACGACTTTTTTTGTCTATGTCGCCGTCTCCTGAAAGGTGCGCGCACGAGAGCGACAGCGACATAACTTTTTTTCAGTGTTGCCACCTTTAGCCCTTATTTTTTTTTTTTTTTTCGTTTTGGCAATCAGAAAATTCTATTTTGCCATCTTCAAGTTATGTTTGTGTCAATCAATACTATGAATCAAACGATGCAACACACAGAAATTAAATTTTTAATCACGAGCCCAAGTGGACGCTATAGTAGATGGCTCTAATAAAAAAATCTAGCTCTTTTTAGCTCGTCCGACTGCCCTTTTTCAAAAACCAAGGTGGCAACACTGCTTTTTCTTTAAAATTTTACGTCATAAGTTGGCAACCCTGGAAAATTATTTTGTCTCCCGCGGACAAAAAAGTCTCCCGGGTGTTGCGTCGCTCGTGCGCGCACTTTCATACCAACCCATAGACTTGATGTAAGAGACAAAAAAGTCGTAGAGATTGCTCGTGCGTTCCCTCTCTTAGTACAGGTACAGCTGATCATAGGTACTTACAAATAGCCCACAGATGTCGTTACACAACGTTTACAAATAAATCTTTATTCTAAAATTAAAACGACTTTGGTTGATTATTAATTAATTCATATAGAATTCAAAAATAATGTTTTTTTTTTATTTAATTTATTTTTATTTTCAGACAATTTGAGTCCATAATGGTGTTAGTTACAGTGATACTTAATAGCTATGTTAGTAAAAATATATTAATTTCAATTTATAATATGTCATAGTAACAGAATTAATAATTTTCTTTTTAAATAAAATCAATTAAAAATATAAACGAGTAAATAATAACGAGTAATAATAATAAATGTCATCATACTTCATACTTATCATACTTAATATTATAAATGAGAAAGTGAGTTTGTTTGTTTATTTGTTTGTTATTCCTTCACGGCTTGACTAATCAGCCGATCATTATGAAAATTTGTATATAAATTGTCAGGGGTACAGAGCCCAACATAGGCAACTTTTTATCCCGTGAAAGTATGTTATTCCAATAGGAAAATATTTTTTCTACTATAGAGGGCGCTGTATGGGATGCTATCGGCCAAGAGATGGCGCCACAAGTCGCGCTATGGGTTGTTTTGTTGTCAAACGAGATGATAAACTATAATTTGTCACTCACGTTCATAAATATTCTTGTAGGTCTGTACTATGTACATGTCGCGGGCGTTTTGCGTAATTCGCTGTAATACAAAACAGCTAGCCGTTTTAAAAAGCAGGGCCGTTTTATATTACGACGTGCGACGATAAGCCGGATTGCATAACGGCAAAATAGTCCGCCGCATTCTTTATGACGCTTTGTGTTCTTCAATACGGCTAGCCGTAATGTATCACAGCGGCTCGAAAACCGCCTCTTTGGCAGTTTTTGGTACTAAATTTTAACACTCGCGGCGCTAACTGCCATAATAACAACAATGGCGTCGATTATATAAAAATTGTGTTACAAAAAAGTGCAGTTATTGATGATTACAATATAGAAAACGTGTGAAAATATTAAGGACAAATTTAATGAATCCTATGCATTGCATTTGATAAAATTAATAAACTTAGATATTATAAAAAATATATACAAATTACTACAAATACTACACACTAAACTTTAGTGTGTAGTATTTGTAGTAATTTGTATCTTTTTTTATTACACTTTAGTGACTAAAGTGTCATTATAATGTCCTTTCTTCCTAATACTTTTTTATTTTTCAAACAATGCTTTATTTTGGTATGGTCATTCAACGATTAAAATTTAATACAATGCGGCTAAACGTCTACCGACCGACATGTTGTAGAACGTATAGTTATGTATGAATATCCGGCTTATTTTTGCACGCAGTAATACAAAACGGCCCTGATTTTTAAAACGGCGAGCTGTTTTGTATTACGTCTAATTACGCAAAACGCCTGCTACTTAAACACTGCGTAAAGTAAAATTACAGTGTTCTAAAAACAATAATAAATATTGTTTTTATAACACTGTAATATTTCATTGTTTGTATTGGCTCTTCTCATTTCATTATGAATGTGCATAATGCAGGGAAAAAGATGCATCGTGGACATTCATAATAAGAGCTAATATTTATAATTTATTTGATAATAAAATTATTCAGTAGATATTTTGTATGTGTTGTCGCCAAATCAATTTTCACGAAAATTCTATCAATGAATAATGATTGAGATTGAGATTTGTAAAAAAAAAAGAAAAATTTCCCGCGCGGACCGAAACGTACCAACTTATTACCACAGTTGAATACTAAACTTATATAATCTTGATTTCATTGACTAAACGAAACTTGTTTTGTTTGTGTTTTATCATGTCCGTCGTCATGCCTACCTGGAAAAAGTAACACTATGCTAGCAACACTGATAAACGTCAAAGTAGCTGTCAGTGTCAAAGTACAGTACTACAGTTTGATTGAAATTGAATTGAAGAATTTGAATCAAACAACAAAACAAACATTGTAACGGAATTTTGAAACTACTTTTTACTCTACTTATTTATTTGAATAACTAAGTGTTTTATATACTACTATGACAATGAAGAACGAAGTATTAGAACTTGAAACTAAAATAACTAATCATGAGGCATATGGACATTCGTGAGTAAATTTTATCTTTTCTGTTCGAAATGTTGTGCAAACTCTCAAATAACCTTTTTAAAACATTTCAGTTACAAATGGACCGCAAGGGACTTCGAATTGGGATCGGCACTCGGACAAGGAAAGTTCGGGCACGTTCATGTTGCTAGAGAGAAGAAAACTGGATTCTTAGTTGCTATTAAAACTCTTTTCAAGTCACAAATTGTAAAGTCAAGATGTGAAAGACAAGTGATGAGAGAAATTGAGATACAGTCACATTTGAAGTGAGTACAGTGAACTAGTAATGTACTTCTCCTGATTCCAAGTATGTCAAACACAACACTTAATGCAGTCCAAACATTTTGACTATTTTCTTCCCTATATCAACTTTATCAGTAACTTTATTATAAACAGTTTATAGTCTGGACTTTATTCATGATATAGCTCTATCCTTATGTGGGCTCTGCAACTTTGCACACAAGAGAAGTTGACGAGTAGTTAAATGGCTACTTTATTCCAAGAGTGCCAGTTTGATAAAATTTTTTTTGTTTTTTTTTATTTTTTGTGTATTCATTTATTTTCAAAAAGTATGTATATTTATCAGCAATCTAGTACCTGTAGTACAAGCTTTGCTTAGTTTTGTGTTAGATGGTGTGTGATTCACCTTATATTTATTTCTTTTTTGTATTACAGACATCCAAATATATTACGCCTGTTAACTTGGTTTCACGATGAGAGGCGCATTTACCTAGTGGTAGAGTTTGCTGCCGGAGGAGAACTCTACAAACACTTAACTAATTCACCCAAAGGTATTTTCCCTGAAGCTAAGGCTGCTAGGTATATCTATCAGGTGTGTTTATTTTAATTTTAAAAGTAGCTAATTTGGGAAAAAGATGTATACTTGTCATGATGTTCTATAAAAAAAAACTTTTATTCAGAGAATAGGGTTTCACAAACATGTTCTCTTGTCAGAGTAGGTACGCACAGTAATAAATGATTCGTATAATTAATCTACTCTATAAACTACTACCATATTTTTTTTTAATTAGAACTTTTATGTAAGAGGTTGGCAGACAAGTGTGCGGATCACCTAGTTTCTTGTTGTATAATTAATATGGTATAGGTTTCTAGACTACACGGCTGGTTCAAATGTAACAAGTAAATTATATCTACACCTGCATCTAACAAAGCATCCTTCAGACACTCGATCCATATTTTTCTAGTCTTCACCTATTTCTATGTCCACCAACATATTTTTTAGGATTTGCATTAAAGATACTAAGATTTGCATTGTTCAGTGCAAGTACATTTTTATGTTACATCTTTTTTAGTGTACCAAATAAAAAAATTGATATAATTTCACGTTTATAATTAATAATTTCTTCTACTTTCTAAATTAAGCATTATTAATTCCTTTTACTTTCTAAATTATGCAGGTAGCAGATGCAGTGGATTACTGTCACCAACATCATGTGATGCATCGAGATATAAAACCTGAAAATATTCTAGTTGCATACAATGGTGACTTAAAACTGGCTGACTTCGGCTGGTCCGTACATGCTCCTTCAGAAAGGTACCTATTATGTTTATTTTATTCCTTAGAATTATTTTTTAAAAAAACTATATATCAAACTATGAATAATAAAAAAGTTATGTCTCGTTTACACAATCGAACTTGTGACCGATCTGTGCGACAGCGCACTGCGTCCGCTGTCGAACGGTTCGGTGCGTCGCGTCGTCGCCCACACGATCGAACTTTGTTTACTACCGGACAGTGCGATGCTACGCCAGCACACCGTGTTTGATCGTCTGGAATCACCAAGTAGCATGAATGCTAATAAAGTGTTCTCAAAAAAAACATCTCTAAATATTTTAATTTTTCACATCTGATTTTGCTGCTGTCCCTTACTACAGGTACTATCAACACAGAATCGAATTGTTTTGCACTCTATACATTCGTAATTTTTAATAATTCAAACTTATTTTACAGACGCAAAACAATGTGCGGTACTCTAGATTACCTACCCCCAGAGATGATAAAGCGTGAAGTGTACGATGTCTCTGTAGACCACTGGTGCATTGGTGTTCTGCTGTATGAATTCCTGGTGGGAAAACCGCCCTTTGAAAGTGAAGGACAGGACAAAACTTATGCGAGAATCCTCTCTCTAGACATGACATTCCCGAGACATGTACCAGAAGGCGCTAAAGATCTTATTTCACAGGTAACTCTATTACATTATTTTAAGGCACGGGACATGCAGACAGACAACTGCAGAGAACCTTGAACCCCAAACAAAGTACATAAGCAGCGTCAAGGGTAGACGAGAAGCAGGCGCGGCGTTGCCTCTACGTGTTATATAGAAAATGTATGGATGCGGTGGATTGCGGTGCATCTACAGGAAGAGGACGAGGACGTACGGTCGCGTCGGGTCCGCAGCTGCGTCGCGCTGCCATACCCAAAGCTGCTTATGTATGTTCCGCGCCAGTCATACATGTAATCTGCCAGGGCGATTTTAAACGCGCAGAACACGCGTGTCTATGTCCATCGCGGTGTTGCAAGCATTTGATCGTGAAGCCAAACATACAAAGAGCCTAATAATATATTTTAGTTATTTTATTATATTTTTTAAGGTTTTTAGTTTTAGGTTCATTATAATTTGTTTATAATAATATGTTTAGTTTAGTTTTAGTATGTGATATTATGAAATAAAGATTTTATGTCAAGAGCCTAATGTAGCACGAAACATTTTGGCTTGGAATATACTTAAGGGGATGTTTTAAGTGGTTGAATATTTTTTATTTATTTATTTATTATTAAACACGCGTCCTTTGCGCGTTTAAATTATGCCGTGTGCTGTGGCTCTAACTTAGATCTTCTGACGCGTTGCACCACACCTTAATTAATATAACTCTGGCATTAGTCTTTAGTTAAAGACGCATTAAACACTTGAGTTTATATTATATTGTTTTATTTCAGCTTCTTCGGCAATCAAGCAAGGAAAGATTATCACTGGATGGTGTGAAAAAGCACTCCTGGGTGCAACAATTTCAGAATAATGGATCTTAATTATATGTCTAATGTTAGTATAAATTTAATCATACTAATAAAACATAATTATAATTCAATTGATTTATTTTTGTAATAAATTTACATAAATATACGTATAAATTAAGTTATCACTTTCTTTTTGAGCATATTGCGTACAGACAAAGTTCCAGTAAAGCTACACTACACATTAGATTTCGTAAATAATAATATTTATACATCAACTGAGATTGACCACTAGTTTCATAAAAATAAACAGTCGCAGGAAGCTGCTGGATGCAGGCCGCTGCCAGCAGATCGTGTTGGAGGAGTTTAGGGGAGGCCTATGTCCAGCAGTGGACTTCTTGTGGCTGAGATGATGATGATAATGATTCATTTCAAATAGATCGATTGTTATTAGTCCAGTTCATTGAGGCAAGGCCATAAACATAAATATTACATCAAGCCCAGCGAAAGTTTTTTAAAACATTCAACAAAAATACATACACAAAACTTTGTTTTTGAAACATGTTTCTCTACACAGGCTATCCATAGCGATTGTGTAGCGAGGCGAGAGAGTTGTCAAAATCACGACAAAAATGGCGGATGACATGACAGTACCCTGCCCCTCGACCCGCGCGGGGGTATTTTGTGTAACAAAGTTTTTATGCTAACATCATCGTTATGAAACTTTGTAAAATGTCATCTATATAATATAAAAGAAAGTCGTGTTAGTTACACTATTTATAACTCAAGAACAGCTGAAAATTGGTGGAGAGGTAGCTTAGAACCAGGAGAACACAGGAAATTTTTTATCCCATTAGGGTAAGGGTAGGGTAGGGTAGTGCCCTAGAAAACTTAAATCATATCTATTGTCCTGTATACCTCGTTCATTGGTTGGCTGTTCTAAAATATTAAATTACAAACTGTAACCATAATCTTGAATCCAGCTCAATCCCTGTTTAGTGTTCCCTTTAGGTTTATATTCAAGACCTATCCAGTCTTCATAGCCGCATTCCTTCAGCACTTTTAGTATGTATGGGTAATTTATCTCGCCTTGTGTATCTGGTTCGTTGCGTCCTGGCACTTGTGCTATCTGGAAAGGAAAGGTATAATTATATCAACTCATTCCACTTGTCCACAAAGTAGCATTCCGATCGTAGCGACCGCGATGCGCTACCGATTGTCGGTCGCGCGACTCACTGCTTAGTATGTTATATGGAGCATTGATGGCGGTCGTGGCACAATAAAGCAGTGTTGCGGTCGCATCTTTAACCCTTCAATAGCTTTTATGGCAATGACGTTGTTATATAACAAACTAGCGGATGCCCGCAGTTATACCCGCTAAATATGGTTATTTCCTTACCTACATTGATCTCCGGTATAAAAACTATCTGTCAAATCGTTGATATAATTTGTAACTAAAATCTAAACTTGTCATAATAATATAACATGGCTATTAAAATGTGTATATTACTTCCGAATAGGAGCATACCTGAACATGTCCAACATAAGGCATCAAATTTTTAATGTTGTAAGACAAGTCCCCACAGATGTGTTGCAGGTGGAATATGTCCAGCTGTAGTTTCAAATATGGGCTATTTATACGTTTTATAATATCCACAGCTGCAAAGGAAATACAATGGTTAATTAGCATACAGGTTTTTAACAATTTGGATGTTTTTTTTTATCAAACACAGTTTGACAGATTTATTTCTGTAGGTATATTTATTAATTGATCCACCACCCACCCACGCAACTTCGTTTGAGTTTATCCCAATTTCCCGTGGGAATTTCAGAAAATCCTTTTTATCGGATGCCTACGTCATAAGAAACACACTTCAAGTTTCAGGTCTCTACGATCAGCGGCAACAAAGTGTCACTAGTTTGTTTAAAGAAACTAATAAAGGTATTCTGGGCATAAAATGATGATGATTATAGACAGTCTATGTAAATGAGTTGCTTAGAATAGATAATAGCTATTTGTTAGAATTCTATAATAAACATAAACTTTACCTTTTCCAAAATCACTCATAAAATATTGTGGAACAGAATGTTGGTTGATCGGTTCAATGACTCCCACGAGGTTAACTTTGGCCAACTCTCCGGCAGCATATTTTAAATTATTTTCATATGTCTCCCAATTAATATTTGTAGCGTTTTCTAACTTTCCTGCCATTATATGTACTTTCTTAGCGTCTAATGCTGTTGCATAGTCTATTGTGACTCTTAACAGATCTCTGAATATTGCCTCTTTACCAGGAACAGCGGTCACTCCTAATTCTCCTTTTGCTACATCCCCTGGAATTTGTACAAGATAATTTTATTAATAAATATTGAGTAGGTATAATAAAAGTATTGAGTAGGTATAATAAAAGTATTGAGTAGGTATAATAAAAGTATTGAGTAGGTATAATAAAAGTATTGAGTAGGTATAATAAAAGTATTTATAACAATAATCTTAGTAGAAATATTTTATAACAAGTAATGTTTAGAAAACTATCACAATATCCATTTCTTCACAAATTATTCTTTTCTGAAAATGATACATTTATGTAACACTTACTTGTTAACTTAATACTGCTAAATATCCTCTTATAAAGTTTAGTATATTTAGTTATATATTGAAAAAAAAACAGCAAATACGTTTTGCAGATTTTTTTTCTTCACAAACACCTGTTTTATTGCAGTACCTATTAGTCTAGCCAACCATCTGAATTTATGGTGACCAGGCCTCTGCACTATTTAATTTTTATTATGCTTTAATGTATTTTTATACCTACTATGTACTAAATCTCTAACATTTTCTATTTTCCTAGTGAAATAGATAGTTTCTTTATTCATATTCAAAGCCATGCAGATGACCTACAGAAATGTGAAGGTCACAATCCATTCAAAATTAGGCTGTCCTAGCCCTTGCTAATTATTGTGTCCACTCCTCATAAAGAAAATAAATGTATATTTACCTGTTCTAAGGTTAATTAAAATTTGCTGAATGCCTGCATTCCTTCTAGCTGTTCGTACTTCATCCAAAGTATGACCAAATGGGAATCCAGATTCCACAGCTTTGAACCCCGCTTCTTTGGCTAATGCATACCTTTCTAATATCGTTGTACCTTCACCAAACATAAAGGAAAGATTTGCACAGAACTTCATTTTCTTCTATGGGAAACAACAAATTTTAATATACTGAGTGAGGTAAAGTTAATTTCAACTTATAAATCTTTTTGAAGTGTTCTGCGGTTATTATCAATGTTTTATCTAAACAAATACAGAGACCGCAGTGTCGCTTCACACGTTATCAAACACATTTTCCTTATCAGTAAACAGTAGTTGTCACTTGATTTGACATTTCACACTATGACACGCTCTGATTACTGTCAAAGTGACAAGAGGTCATGTTTTTATTATCTGTGATTTGATTTTACAAGATTGACAATGTGATTAAGATTTTTGAAACTTTTTGAATAAATACCATAAATAAGTACCTATTTATTTATCACTAGCTTTTTTGCCCGCGACTTCGTCTGCGTGAAGTTCCGGACCCGTTCCGTTCCCGTGGAACCCACATTGAATTTCAGGAAAATAGTATGTCACTCCCTGATAATGTAGCTTTCTACTGGTGAAAGAATTTTTAAAATCGGTCCAGTAGTTTCGGAGCCTATTCAATTCAAACAAACAATCAAATCTTTCCTCTTTATAATATTAGTATAGATAGTATAGATTAGTATAGATTATAATATTATTAGTATTAGATTTCGTTTTTATAAACTTCAATATTGACCATTTTTCGCGCCATATTTTAGTAGTTCACTCGCTTTTCGTCTTTTATTCACTTGACCAGTTTCTGAAACGCATTTTCAAAGTTAATGATGCATTAAATTAAAGCTATCACCATGCTATCAATCACTGTAAAACTAAAAAAGAAGAAAAAGAGCTGACTGTAATATAAAATTAATATCTTGACTATTTTGCTCTTTAATTTTTTACAGTAATGATTTTGTCGCGGTTACTTTTGTTATTCTTTTTGCAGCACATTTCAAAAGTTTCTGCCTGTTTCGTTTTAAAGTAGACATTTAAAAATATATGTGTAAGTAGGTACTCATCGATCTACGATGTAAGTACCTACTCACATCTCGTATTATCCGTATCTCACATAAACTGATAGTTTTTTTTATTATTTTAATCTATATTTATTGCGTATGTGCCACTACATGCCGTGTGCAGCAAACATTATTTTAGGCGAATAGCTCGGCTATTATTGACAGGCTAGCTATAACTGAAAAATAATGGCAACGTAGAAGTAAAAATCAAACTTTTTGAAATAAAAAAGCCACTAAAAATTAGTTTTTTTATATTGTGACGAGTTGACGACACAGTCTGTAAGTGGTATAAATTATTGCCATCTTCCAATTAATTTGTGTTAGTCTTTTTTAATTGCTCCAGCACATTTGGCAAAAATATGAAATAGGTATCGCATTTTAAATTAAAAATTTATTTGACAGGCTAACTAAGGTCATCTGCGCTCGGACCATAGCATTCAGAAAATTATTTTATTTCGTAAAGAGTATAATTTAGTTCTCATCTCTTAAAAATCTTAAAAGAGATTTTAAAGAGAGATTTAATCGTAAAGAGGTGGATAGGGTCCTAAACATGATTCAAGTTTTCTAAAATATAAGCGTGAAGAGATTTACACGATTTTTTATTTATCTATAGTTTTCATATTGTAATGCAATGACAAAGTTTCATAATGGTGCTTAAGGTGCTCCCTCACCGAGAGCATTCGCGTGTAATGTAACATTATAGATTCGACTTTGAGCATTACATTTCAATACTACCTCCCTGACTGACGAGCGTTCGCGTATTATGACATTATAGATTCAACTTTGAGCATTACATACCTCCCTGACTGACGAGCGTTCGCGTGTTATGACATTATAGATTCAACTTTGAGCATTACATACCTCCCTGACTGACGAGCGTTCGCGTGTTATGACATTATAGATTCAACTTTGAGCATTACATACCTCCCTGACGACGAACGTTCGCGTATAATGTAGCATTTAGTATAGATTTGAATTTGCGAGCACTCTTACTTCACTTAAAAAAAGCGCATTGATGTTACAAGTTGTATCAAAATATTACATAAAGATTCAACTTTGTGCATTACATACCTCCCTGACGACGAGCGTTCGCATATAATGTAGCATTTAGTATAGATTTGAATTTGCGAGCACTCTTACTTCACTTAAGAAAAGCGCATTGATGTTACAAGTTTTATCAAGATATTACATTATAGATTCAACTTTGTGCATTAAATACCTCCCTGACGACGAGCGTTCGCGTATAATGTAGCATTTAGTATAGATTTGAATTTGCGAGCACTCTTACTTCACTTAAGAAAAGCGCATTGATACAAGTTGTATCAAGATATTACACATTGTATCATTACAAGGTGTGCATTGTAATGCTCGGTTCTCCTCCTTCACTGATGTAAACTCGTTTTGTATCATTACATACAAGGTGCGCGCATGTTTTTCTCCCTCACTGATGTAATGCTCGAATCTGTAACGTTACATTACACGTGAATGCTCCCGGTGAGTACTTTCATTGGTTGAACATATTTATGGAGGTCACTGTACATACAATCAACCGTTGACTGTGAATGTACATAAATATGTAGTCAATTTAGAACTATAACATATAACATTGTTGACAAGTTCACTCAAATGTCTTTAAGTAATTGAAATGATATACGAAAGTGACAAGGTACTAAAGTGATTACATATTTATGGAGGTGACTGTACCTTATTAAAAAATAAAACAAAAGCAATTCGTTGTAATATTTTATATTCAATGAATATAATGTTTTGTTCAATATAAAATACCAATTAAACAATATGGTATTAAGTAAAAAAAAACGATAAACATAATCTTTAAACAATTTTTAACCACAAACAGGAAACAATATTGAAATCACCGATTCGTTGTTCTCATGTATTTTGTGCACACAGTACCGTCAGCAACAGAAATAGATTAACACTTAGTGCTATTAACAGGCACGCCTTAAGTGAGGCTCCGGAATATATGGATAATTTTATCTTTGCGAAGTATAACCGATTGATTTTTATTTTGAATATATTTTTCTACTTTATTTGTTGTGTAAGAGCCAAGCAAACAAGGCGACGGGCGGTTCTGCTTGCTAAGGCCGCCTTATCATGTCAATTCAAAAGTCATATTATTGACTTGACGCAACGGGGTATTACTCAATCTGTTGCTGACAATACAAAACTAAACAGCATTTATTAATTACCGTTTATTCACTAAAAGACTGACAATACCAGTACATTTTACCTTTATTTAGCTTTATTTATCTTTTGTCCATAGAAAACAACGATATGAGATACGTAAGCACACATTCTTTTTGAAAGGATCCATCACATACTAAATAGACCTAAATAAATGTTGTTATCCCTTAAGCCGCGTTTACATCTACAAGAAATTGCAAGTATTCTCGCTAGTTACTAAACAGGTGCTGCGAGTTGTCGTGTAAACGATTATTAACATGTAGGTGCCTAACGTATGTGGAAAATCTTGGGACAGTTTTCACAAATTATATATTCAATTCCGTATATTTGTTACATTGACAGCTGTTTGCAAAACGCCAGACTTTCGCAAGTTCTTGCAGGTGTAAAGGCGACCTAGCTCACACATCATGCGGTATATGCTCCACCTATTATGCTTAGATAATAATGAAATGATCGTAATAATCAATTTAGGTTATTTTCCTGTACACCTTACAACGCGGGTTATAGAGTCGCGCTGACAGCACGCTGACCTTCGGCGCTGACAGCAAAATGTATGAACCGTTCGCACTGATTTTCGCGCTTCCGCGCTTTCTTGAAGTTCATACATTTTTGTCTGTCAGCGCCGACGGTCAGCGGGCTGTCAGCGCCACTCTAAAACCAGCCTCTAAATACACATGCAGTACAAATTATCGCTTTTTTTTTTCAAATATTATAGTAATTAAATGCTGTCAAATGCATATGCTGGCTATACGCAGTCTTTATTAACAAGAGGTATTACGGTTTAAAATATGCATATAAATATGATTTTTGATATTAACACAGCCATATTTTATAAACAATATTGTTAACAACTACTTTAGCATATTATTTAAAAGTTATTTATAGTAAAAAAAAAATATTGTAACTAGCAGATGCCCGCGAATTTACTCGCGCAATCCTGATACAAAAGTTATTTCCAGGATTAAAACTATTCTATGTGTTAATTATGATTTTTATAGTACATGTAATAAAATTCAAGCAAAACCTTTTGTGTGAAAGAGTAATAAACATTCTCACAGACTTACACATTTATCATAATAATAATATTTGTGGATAATACTTATCTACTTAACTAAATGAAACGTGCAAGATTTGAGCAGGCTGTGCCAATACCCTGTAGCTTGTCATGGCAACCGAATTTAAGTCTAGTGTCCGGCTCTATAAGGCCGTTAAAAGTACTAATGCTTACAATATAAAAATAATTATAACTTAAAAAATAACAAGTCTTTTAATAATGCCAGTATTTTTGACGAATGTACCTACATAATTTTCTTTATGAATAGATATTTTCAAGAAAAATGAAATATTTGTAAGTTTTTACCAATTTATCTTGAAAGCGAGAGAAAATAGTAAGTGTACGCTTATTCTACCAGTCGACTAATCTCAAAGACACGGGTGATTTGGGGGACAGGAGGAAATCAAACTGAGTGTCCAACTCGCCGTCGAACTCCACCCGCCATCGCTGCATTATCTGAAAATTAAACAATACGATACAGTACAGAAACAACAATAGAATGGAAAAATAATATAGCAACTTGATATATTATATGACAGAGAAAGGTTGATAATACAAATATCTACTTGTAAAGGAGTTTTTGTTTAAACACGAATCAAGTTGATCGATTGTGTTTGAGTTATGAGATTGTCTGGTAAATTTTCACTTAGATTCTGGGATTCGTAGATGTAGATGTGCAGCGATGATTGCTTATTATCAGGTGACAGATGGTTTCTCCTCTGTCCTAAGAAAATTCTTGTTCCGAATTTCCGCCGTTTTGCCATTAAAATAAATACTCTAAGCTCATAACTCGCACGCACTCGAAATAAACAAAAAAAAGAAGCGAAATGGAAAGACCCACCCCTATGGAACGGGCCTAAATACCAGGGGAAGTTTCCCCCTGTGAAGACACCCGTGCAAGGAGTTTATAATTGAGGCCCGCACGTGCCCATGCATACGAAAACCTTATTTCGAAATAAACGGTGTAAACAAACCTTAGCAACGAGCAAATGTAGTTCAAGCTCCACAAATCTCTTCCCCGGACACATTCGTCTGCCTCTGCCGAAGGGTGCGACGAGTGACGCGGCGTGTGGCTCTCTGCCGCACAGCCACCGTTCGGGGAGGTATTCTTGCGCTCGCCAGAAGTTCTCTTCGCGACGGCACGCGGCACCAGTGTGGGCCAACACGAACGTCTGGTAGTAAAATAAAATCAATTAAGAGAGGTAGGGCACAGCGGATAATCCGCTCAAATCGGAGCAGCCCGTCCACTTACAGAAGATCATAGCCAAATAGCATTGGTCTCGGCCATGCTGTTCCTACGGTCAGTAAGATCTCCAGAGCTCCACTTTTTACAGGGTCGGCAACGCGCGGCGCGAGTGATACCCCCAATATTGCAAGCGTCTATAGGCCGCGGTAACTGCATACCATTAGTCGGGCTGTATGCTTGTTTGCCACCTTAGTGGTATTAAAAAAAATCGTAATTTCACTTATAGTATCTATGTAAAATATATATATGTATGTCTAGTCTACCCATGCCTCTCGGTCCTAATCGGATTTGTAAAGAGAATGGAATGGAGATAAAAATAGACTAAATAATTTTTTTCGATATAAAATGCGGTAGGATCACAGGTAATCTACTGATTTTAACAGCTAACGATCGAATGTACGCTTCAACTTCTTAGTAAGTATTCAATATAATAGGTATCAAGTTGTATTTCTAGTTTTGCTGTGTAGACATTAGAGATCTTTGTTACAGAACTATACATATTAGTTTGAATGGTATAAAAAGTCAAGATCAAGGCCAATTCCGTAATAAGGTCAGTTGCCTCTCGCTCGCTGCATATTTTTGTTGTTTTATTCAATACCGCAACATTGTCTGCACGAAACAATTAATATACCTACTGGCAAATGGAAATCAATGTTCTTCAAGGATCAAACTTAGCATAAAAACTTAATAATCAATCAGATCCTACATGCACACACACATGTAAAATGTGATATTTTTGGTTCAAACGTTTTCATTTATATTTTATGTCACTACTAAGATGTTTGCCTTTAGCGATTTAACGACACTGCCGCATACCCCAGGCCATAAGTAGCCATATACAAGGACAAGGCTACAATTGGCCGCAACCTGAACAATTTTTTCTGTACTTAAGTGTTGTAATATCTGTGACTACTACACGTAGCTGATACCTTGGATTAACACATAGAGTATACTTTTTATCGAGAAAAGTACGCGATTCTCATAGGATTTGGTCAAAAGTCTGATAGTCAATGGCGCTTGAAGTAGATGGCGCTGTTGTGCATAAAATTAAAAACCCCCGGGGGTAACATCGCGGGCAGCAGCTAAAATTACCTAAGGTTTTAAAAATAAAAATGTGTGAAATCTTACACCAGCCGCCAGTTTATGTCCGGCTATCACCATGGGTGCATCAAGCAGTCTCGCCAAAAAAGGTGCCGTGGGTAATAATCTGAAACCCTCGTTTGTAGCAGCACGAATAGCTGGCGCAGCTGCCATCTCTTCAGCACGTAGTACACCACAGCATGGTAACTCGGATCGGATCTTCTGCTGCCAGTCCGGACGACCACTCAACAGGTACAGAAGGAACACCAGGCTGTTTGCCAGCTGTTAAAAAAAAATACAATTGATTATATATTATAATTATTTATTATATATATAATATAATTAATGATAAATAAAATTGATTGATTGTATAAAAAAACTTTTATAACTGAGCGTCTATCTACCATCCCACAGTCCCCAGGTGCTTATTCCCTGAGCGGTGGGCCTGCCTCAAGGCATTTTTTCATCCTTAAAAAAAGAAATGAAAAATTTCAGCGCAATTCGTAATAATTATGGCAAACTGCTATAAAATTACAATTGCAAAAATAGATCCGAACAAAAAAAAATTATGCTTGTTAGCCGGATCCACGGCAGATAATCCAACGATCTAATAGACGCTCCATTTCAAGATCCTGCTGCGCGCATTTGGATGGTGTTGAATCGTCTGATATGGATCCGACTAATGAAAACTTGTAAAATCGGAGGTTTTTTCGAACTTACAGTTTCGATACCAGCGGTAATAAAGTCTATTATAGCTGCCTTCTTGTCCCTCATATCTAGTGCTGGGTTTTCCAAAATCCTTAAAAAGATCTCTTGCATGCCGTCATCCTGCGCAGTGCCCCGTGTCTTGGTCTTCGCTTCCTCCATTAGATCTGATACTATCCTGTCGAAAATTTATGTCTGTAGATTTTTACATATGGCCTATAAATTCCGAGGGGATAGGATAGGCAGTGTAAATAGTGAGTATAGTACCTCTTAAGTAGGTCTGACAACAGTTGCTCCATTTAAAAATCATTTTTGACCAAATTTTTAGGGTTAAGTTGGAGTCGAGCGTAGGCAGACATATTGCTGTATAAATATGCCTGCTTACCCCGCGTTACCCCGACGAACCGCACTGCGAAGCCAGTGCAACATTTTTTTTCAAAGAAATATCAATTTTCGACATGTCGCGCGCCCGAGAATCGCCTCCATGGTTTGCTGACGTTCGACGATGATTCTACCTAGCGAGGGTGTAAATTGTGAATCAACCCACTTCCAACATGTTATAACAGTGTCACCTCTGCCTACCCTGACCGACTCACGTGTGTATGGTCTCCTCACTCCTCACAAATGTTCTGTAGAGCGTTGTGGGGGCAAACTTCCATAAGGGAGCCCCGTAGTATGAATCCCTCTGGGCTCTAAAATGAGCCTTCACAGCCGCAGCAAGTGTTGCCGCGCGGCCTGACATACACTTCTCAAGGAAACCCAGACGGGTTCCTAACATCAGACCACAAACAGCTGAAAAGAGAAATAAATCTATTACAATATAACAAAACTATTTAGTAGATTCCGAAGGATGAGTTATAATATATACAAATAAGGAAATAGTTTATTCGGAAAGTAGTCCTTTAAACTCACTATCTCTTCACATGACCTCTTAAATCAACATAGTTTTATTAAATTTATTATAGCATTGTACTCTATAAGCAACCACTATTTTGGAAACAAAGAAAAATTATAATTGGAAAAAATCCATGTTTTGTACGTGGGTATTTTTGTATAATACTGTACGCTTCCGCTAACAATAAATAAAGCAAATCACACAACACCATTTATAGTAGCATACTGAATAAACAGCTCAATTTATTAAGGCAATCCATCACTGTCACTTGTGGGCAAACATCGTTCTAATTTTCTAACATTATCATTCAAGTTCTATGTTTTTCGTAACAGCTGCTAACACAGGCAGAAATCTAAATAGACGACCCACCATCAGTTTGAAAACCAGACATGTAAGTGCTCTACATAAAACGGCTGTAGACCACTAAAACACTCAATTTTTCTGTTCAATTTGTTATGACTTTATGACATCACATGCGCAACCGTTTTTGGTTATCTACCATATCAATATGTAGAATGCAGGCTAAATAAACAACGAAAAAATTATTCTTGCTGATACACCTAGGTCTGTCTTTCTAACAGATTTGCTTCATGACAAACACGGTAGAAAAAGAAATTTCTCAGTAATCGATCCCCACCGATCTCCTGTATATAGCCAGGATCAACAAGCGCGACCTAAGATTGACAATGAAGCTTATTGACGTCCCGGGGGAGAATCTACACCTGTCTTGGAAGTCACAACGATATCAAATCAGAAAGAAATTACTTAGATGAAGCAGTAATGGGTAACTTACTATACTGCCATGTCATGTCATGTAGCATCATCTACATAAAATGATATCTGTGCCTGACCTATTTACGCAGTCATAACTTCCGGACATCACGATAAGCGGTAATAGACGATAATGCATTTCTAATGTTGCATTTCATGCATTCTCCGGTGCGTACAACGTAGTGCGTCGGCGAAAGCCAGCTATTTCTATATTTGACCCACATTTTGTTATCTCGACTGTCATATCTCATAAACTGCAGTTGACAACAGACATTCCAAAGTATGCGCCCATATCTATGACGTGATAGCTGGGACAATATTGTCATGCAATATAGAACGTTTAGTTATTTTTAAGTCTAATTTGCATTTTTCTGCTCTGGAATGTTGAAAACATAAAGGTGCTGATAGACTTGAGCATTCCCATGTAACAGAACATCGAGCATTCGCAGTTTTTATATTTATCGAACTAAACTACGAGCCGAACCACGAGCCGAGCCGAGCATAG
The DNA here is from genome assembly GCA_905163395.2 of Endotricha flammealis. Classification (NCBI taxonomy): domain Eukaryota; kingdom Metazoa; phylum Arthropoda; class Insecta; order Lepidoptera; family Pyralidae; genus Endotricha; species Endotricha flammealis. Next base: position 8,616,200 of record LR990868.1, read on the forward strand.
AGCCAAATATTGCTACGAACATCATGAGCATTCTAGCGAACAGAAGATGGTGGCAAACTAATCTGAATCTTGAATGCTCGCCAGAACGCTCGATAGAATGCTCGCTAAAATGTTCTCGTAATTTTTCTGTGATGTAACATTCGCAAGAATGCTCATTACAAGTGAATGCTCAAGTCTATCAGCACCTTTATCATCTACATTGTCACGAATGTAGGTAAAAGAGATGACAACGAAAAGGGCCTAGAACTGAGATGAATGAATAATCATTAATTCAATCTTAGGTAGTTTATAATGTCGAGAATCAGGCGGATCAGAGGAAAGTAATTCCTTCCCAATAAGCCTTCATGCAATTCCAACCGATTGTTTGGTTACTTTAGTTCATAGGAATCTAGAATCCCAATTAGGATTTGCAACAATGTATTTGCGTTGTTTATTAAGTTTTTAATTAATGCAGTCGCGAGACGTGCTGGTGTTGAAGCGGTCGATATGGTTTTTGCACACAAAAAACACTATAAGTGGGAGAATTCTGATCAAGACAACTATGCAATATTGTTGCGTGAATGCAATTAACATAATTGCTTGTACAGTAAGTCACAACAATTTATTCATCTTGTTACTTCAGTCTAGACTAGAATTTAGATTAATCGAACCATAAAATTAATAATAAATTCTTTAAATAATCGTTCTCGATTCGTGTAAAAAGAGAAAAAAGGGCTAAGGTAACTTTTCAGAAATAACACAACTATTTTTGAAACTTACTATCCCACAACTATTTTTGAACGTCATGTTTAAATAATTTCGAATATGACCGGCAAGCAATATCACTATTTTTATGTTTATTTGCATTATTATTTTGCGATCTTGTAGTTTAACCAAATTCATAAGGTAAACCTAAGTATTATAAAGTTTTATATTTACCAATGATACAATGACTGTAAGTAATGAACTAATGACTAAAAATCTGACTGTGAAAGTCGTCTCTAAATATAGTTTCTAATATTGTTAAATATTTGAACTAGTTTTTATACATGATACATCTTGTCTGTTCTCTATGAGATTCACCCACAACGAGGTTATTTGTACCAAAAGTAACACGAGATTCTTTCTCTCGACATTAAAACCATACCCGTAAACAATAAGAAAAGTTAAAAAGTAAATAATTAACTTACATTCAAGTCCCATTCTATTAGTAAGTTGCTCGAAGCCATGGACAGTGCCATCAGGTTTCCGACACGACTGTAGAAGCGTTAAGAAATCATCGCAAATGTTGTTCAACTCTGGCAGAAACCCCTGCATCGTGTTTGGGCTGGTCAACTCTGAGGTTAGATGACGTCGGAGGTGATACCATTTCTCGCCCTGTCTGAAAGAACAACAAAATAACTAAAACACCTATAGAACACATTTCGTCGTGCGTGACCCAGGCGAACAAACGTCCAAGAACACTTTCAATATAAACATCCTTTTTATTTTTCGTGTAAGAACTCTTACACATTTATACGTCGGCGTCATCTTATGTATACTTGGTTACTGTGTATTGATTACTATCAGATAACTCACCGTCTCTGATTTAACATGTCTGTACATATATTGATTATTATATTTGTAAACGTTATTCATTTCTATTATTAGAACATTACGAAATCAATTGCCACGTTTTTTGTCACTAGTATCAATTCCAATCTCATCTATAATCATGATCCAACATGTTAAAAATCAATTGGCATACTCTCCATCCAATACAGGAAATACCATGTCTAGTTATGCATGAATATAAAAAATTATATGTTACTGCGCAGCTTTGCCAAAATATACGTGACCTGTAAATATACAACCCTATAAACTAACCATGACGGCGTACTTTTTATATCACCTAAGTATATCGTGTAGGAGTCCTTGGTGTATAATTCGCATTCCCGCTTTATGTAGATGAATGAAATAATATATTTAACAAGGATAACCAACGTACAATATTATTTATAATTTATTTAATAAAGACAGAAAAAGAATACCATAAACATCAGAATCTTGATTATGGTTCAGTTGGATTGGAATAAGGTCTGGACCAAAAGTTGTATTTCACCAAACTTTCGCCTCATAGAACCAACAACATAAGAACGTTAGGAAATACTTCTAATGCCCAACAAACCGTCATTTGGTCTTATAAATTATGATAGAGTTTTTATTCCAGATTTCAGTCCAGCATACCGAAAGCAGCCAAAAATACGGAATGAAACGAAATTCCGAAAATACAGACTAACGTTGAATTCTAACGTTTTGAACCTTATTCTAGGGTACTAGTAATATATTTTTTACAGGATTACGTATTTCGTTGTTTCGGATGGACACTTTCATGGTTGCCCTCCCTGAAACAGAATCCGCGGGCAGCTACCTACTACATTTTTTAATATCTAATCTTTTTTTAATTTTTTATAAATATATGTATAGGGACAATTCATACAGATTGAGCTAGCCCCAAAGTAAGTTCGAAACTTGTGTTATGGGATACTAACTCAACGATATTATATTTTCATAACAAATACATATATAGATAAACATCCAAGACCCGAGGCCAATCAGAAGAAGTTCGTTTTTCATCATGACCCGACCGCGCCCGACCGGGGATCGAACCCGAAATCTAATAGTGTGACCATCTCAATGACTCGATGGATATTTTAATGAATATCTTATTCCGCTTGCCCTTTCCCGATTTGTTTTCGGTTATCAAAGTGACAAGGAAATATAGTATTTTATATCAGAACAGGATAAACGAGGTATAGGGTCTCCTGAATAATAATTCGCAAGCACGTCTGCCAATTTTACCCGAATGCCATAGGATTATCTTGAGTCCTCTGCTAATATTTAGATTTTAGATAAGTGAACAGGTTAGGAATTATAATTAAGCAGAAATTTTAAACCTGTCCGAGTCCTATAATAAACTTATGTACAGTCAACAAATGAAATAGATGACCAAAGCCGAAAATATGATTCAAGTTTTCTAAATTTACCTGTGTAGATATACAAGTAAATTGAATAATGTGGTCAAAACTGAATTTATTTTAAAAAATTTAACTAAATAAATAAATACGAGGAGATACTTACAAAAATCTAGCAACATGCTTTTATATCACGTAAATGGTTTAATGACGTCATAATTTGGTAGTAAAAGTATTAAAGGAAAAGTTTATTTCATTCTTTTTAGCTCATTTAAATAAAAGCTTGGTTTTAAAATAGTTTTTTCCTTTTATTTTTTTATTCTGCCTGTGACTGTGTGACAATGTTAGTAGAAGTATATATACACTTAAATATTTTATAATACCTACAGAACCCGAAAAATATTCGTATTTGGTGTCCTATTAAAATTAAGTAATATACGTTTTTATCTAGACGAGGTCAAACCACCTGTTGCGAAATATCTATGTTAAGTTTTTATTGTGCCTTTATAAAAATTACTTCACAATTCATGACTCATTTGAATCTAATTTTGCTAATAAATTATACTATTTTTTATTAGTCATAGAATAATTTTGTTTTTGTGAATTTCTGCATTTTCCTCCAAAATGGTTGACTGGTAGTCTGACAGTGAACAAACTCCATTAAGTAAATAAATAATATTAAATTAAATCCACGAAACGTGACATTGTAAATTTATCACTTCCGCGCTCTACCTTTACTAACTGTGAAATGTGAATGACCTTTTAATTAAAATGTTGTAACCAGTCTATTAGACACTAGAGTCTGATATCTGATTATTATTACGTACAACTAGACACCCTAGATAATTATTAAATCAATTTGACATATGATCTAAGAAAACTAAAATAAAGGATGCGTTTACATTGCGAGTTTACGCAGAAGAACTCCTCAGAGGAAATCCTGCGGTAGTACATCTTCGGTCGAGTTAGCCTATTCACTACATAGTATAAAACAAAGTCGCTTTTTCTGTCCCTATGTCCCTATGTCCCTATGTCCCTTTGTATGCTTAAATCTTTAAAACTACGCAACGGATTTTGATGCGTTTTTTTTTAATTGATAGAGTGATTCAAGGGGAAGGTTTTAAAGTATCATACATTCCAAAATTCCCACGGGAAAGCGGGATACACGCAAACGAAGTTGCGTGGGTTTCGCTAGTTTATTTATAAAGCTGTACCACTTCAGAAACAGAACAAGAATTGACGAATCGTCTATTCTTGCTTAAGTTTCTGAAGTGGTACAGCAGATGACGTCGTCTAGTTTCGAGTAGTTTTGGGAATAACGCGTTTTACGGCTAATAGGTAGCGATTAGTAGCGGGAATGTGTGGTATTAAAAAAATTGTAAAAAATTGCCAGATGATAACAAGATGTTAGGTATACTAACTCATTGACAAGTCCAGTAGACGCATATCTGTCAGGTCTGCTTCTTCTATACACTTGTACTATTTCGGTAGGCGGTCGGTATGGCCGCTTCGCCGGAGTCCGGAGCACTGCTTCTAATGCTGCCCGCTCCGCTATCGATACGATGGTGGCGCCCCCTGGCGTCGTCTCCACGAACACCGGCCCGTACCGCCTGAACATGTCTGCGTGCAAATCTCTCATTGTGACAGCGAGGAGTATCAACCATAGATTTATAAGATAAAAATTTAAAAAACTTTATTTAAATAGTTAAACATTGGTCTGAAAAAGTGAGGCGAGGCTCTCTACATTAATGTATTCTTCTAAACTTGGTAAATTTCGAGAGTATTATAGACCCGGGGAATAAATAGCAAACCGCTAAAAGGACGAAAATTTAAAAAACCGGTTGCTTTCTATAGAAGTTAGTTATATAAATAAGTGTTTTTACTTCGACTTTTAGCCCTGCAACGTGCAACACATAGGTATATTAAATTAAAACTTAAGAATCAAAATACTGTTCGAATAATTTTACACCTTACCTTCATAAGCTTCATGCAACTTGTTTAATTTGTATCTACTCCAAAACAGCCATCTCGTGCCAAGGAATGGAAGGGCTGGTGGACCTGGTAGCCTTGTAACTTGCTTGCCATCATTGCTCCTTGATAACAAAGCAGTGATTGCGACCGCCAATGCTGTGATTAGAAGTACTAAAGTTGGTAGTCCCAGCCCGGACCAGTCAACTAAGGGGGGAGGCGTAGTCTGCAACAAAGAATTTTTTTTTAATAAAAACTATATGTAAAATATTAGAGATGAACCTAAATAAATAAATAATAATTTTATTTTCCTCAAAAGGTTTGCTTACAGACTATGGATTCAAATGGTAGGTTTTCTTAGTTGGATACCGATGCCTAACCTAATGAATTGATATGAAGGAGAAAGACATTGGTTTGGTGACAGAATCTTATCGTATCTTATCTTTAAGAAAAATTTCACCTCGCCCCAGGCGGGATCTGGGCCCGAAAACGAGTGAGCAAGCGAGACAGTTCAATACATGATGTAAGGCGACATCTCGTTCACACGATCGTTTAAGGACTGATTTCTGATATTCTGATGTCGTGGTCTCTGGTCAATTTTTCTTTCAATAAATATTTACAAAATAAGACATGAATGAAAAGGTTATAATATTATACAAAATCTTTTTTGCACGAATAAAAATTACTTAAAAACTAAAATAAACAAACAATACAACAACCTTATCGCTATGAAATTTCAGGCAACCTGAGCGCGTCAGATATGGGGAAAAAATGCATTTAGAATTTATAATTAAAATATTAATTATATAAGCTTAAAATATTTAATTTAAAATATTCTGCACTGGACCACTGATTAACTTATAGGTACTTATCCTCACGATAACACAACGACCTCCCAATCATAGAAAATAAAAAGAAACTATCAAACTATAAAAATAACTATGTTTAAAATTAAGTTCAAAGTAAATTAGTTCCAGTAATTAACATCCCAACTTGTGATAACCTCCATGATATTTAGCATCCGGTAGATCGTCAAGCAACGAAATTCCTAAGTATCTAATCTATTTAAAGGATATTTTTAGGAGGAAAAGATAAGATTTTCAAGGCAAACTTTACATCTTAATATCTCAGAAACGTATTACAGATGGCCGTTTTTAATCAGTCGTGCTGAAGATCTATGTACCAGTGTATCAGTATTGATCTTATGACATAAAATTTTAAGGTTTAATATTGTTATTTAGGTATATGCACAAATACTACACAATTATGAATTAAAGTTTTTTGAACCTAATGCACAAGCTTTTAAAACCATAGACTGACGAATATCTGTGGTCTATGGTTTTAAAAGTTACCTTTTAGAAGTTACATTGGTACAATTACCAATGTAACTTCTAAAAACGATATAAATATTTATCGGTCATAATCATAAAGCAAATTTTTCTTCTTAATTTCGTATTAAGTTGATTAAACTTGAGTTCAGTGTACTTTCACATCGAGTTCGGTGATCCGATCAACATGATTTTGTTTGCTAACGCGGTCAACGGCCTGAGATCTGTCTGCTCAGCAGTGCGCAATGCTCTTGACATTGGTTTTGCGTAATTGTCGTGTTATGTAATGTACCGGCGCGGGCGCAGCGTCCACAGCACGCACGCACGCAACGTCAACGTCCGATTCTACAAACATTCACAACATTTTATGTAATAACGCGTGGTGGACGCGTGATAAGTTCAGTAGAATTATTATAAAGGTATCGAATCGACAGAGCTGATTGAAGACGTGATAATAAGAATAAGAAATGACAACACATTATTTTATACATAGACGACAAACGAATTCATATGATATGAACTACGGTAGTAATACCGGGCCTATTTTATCAATAATAGCGTAAAACCTTTTTTTAACAGGCTCTACTGTTCGCCCTTCTACTGTTGTAATACTTTTTATTCAAGTTTTTAGATAATAATGAGTATGGTGTGAAATAATATGTTTTTTTATTTATTTAATGTAACATGAAACCGACTTCTTGGTCTACTCTACACTTATAATACAACCCCATAAAATCCTCCATGTATCTAATGTAACCTTAAAGTTTACGAGAAAAATATGTAAATTATAGCGCTCATGTCGCTTTCTATAATAATAATTTCGAAATTTAACGGGATTTCTTATTTGGAGATCCCCTTGTGATTTCTTAGTCTTATCTACGGTATTTCCTACTAACGGAACCACGGAACATACAATAACCAGTTCATGCAGTATGTTTAAACAGCTTTATCAATAACCACATCGAATTTAGGGAGGCAAATACTTACATAACTTTATAGTGATCATTTTGACTTATTGGGTTTAATAGCCTCTCATGTTTTTATACTTTTCAAAATATCATAAGTATTTGCATTATTTACGTAAAATAATAATCTTTAATGTACTGTTGGTAATAAATCTAGCTAATTAGTATTTCTAATCCAACTTTGTGTCATGGACATGATTGAACATGAACATTTACAGTACTGTAAAGTTAGTTTTAACTCCATGGAACGATTGGTGATGCAGGGAAAAATGGAGGGCAGAAGATCTCGCGGGCGCTCTCCAACACGATGGACAGACCTCATTAAATTTGTGACACGCTGTCCCATAAACAAGAGCTCACGCTCCCCGAGGCATAAAGCTGCATGGCGTCGCAACGCGCGAGAGATTGGCGGTGAGAGCCCTACGCTCCCGCAACAGTCCGGTGTCTCAGTAAAGGGTGTCAGTACACCCAAACTGATTAGTCCATTCCAAAAAAAGACCCGACCTATATGACCACGACCACTCTGTCAAGAGGCTGAGAAAAAGAATAGACTGAAAAACTATAATAACAGAGATGTCTCTGAAAAACTATAGTTTCATATTTGTCATTCTCATGCCCCTTTTCACCAACAATTCCTAAAATTTAAAAGATTCCTAACAACTTTCTCTATGTCCAAATTATTGTTGTTGGTTTGTTTATGACATATAAAATTATCTAAAAAAAAACGTATTTTAATCGATAATTTTATATGTATGGCACAATAGAATCTTCGTCTGTAGTCTATATGACATATATATTTTTTCGTTTTGGCAATCGCCAAAACGAAAAAATATATATGTCATACATAACATAACGTATACATACGAATGTAGGCTGCACGGTCCCAGACCTGTGCCTGCCGTTCAAGTGGCGAATCTAATGTTGGTGAAATCAAACGGGCATCATTCTCCCTCTACTAGAAATACTAATTAAAATATTTCGATATTCTGCTCATTTTCTTTTATAAAATTATTATTTTTTGTTTTTCATAATGGATTTCAAATCGTATGCCCAAAGCTGTTTGGCATAGTACGATCTACATTTTGGAACTTTTAAAATCAGGAGGGAGGTTATAATTCAACGAACTACTAAAATAATCATAAAGTACAAGGTATTTCATGCATACAATTCAAGGAATTAAAAAAATAACCATGAAAAAACCTTGTAATTCATAGTTAAAATTCTTCGGACGTTTCGTAGTAGCCCTCCAGAGTCATTCAATTTAGTATTTACCTTCGATCGATATATACAACGATGTACATATGATCTAAAGTATTTACAATTAACAACAACAAAGGAACAGACCCCCAGACGTAAAACTGGAATTCACAAACTGGGGTTCAGATAACCTTGGATACTCCCCAAAGGCGGCCAAAGGACAACATTTTATCTCCATTTAGTTTTGTTTATTATGTGAATGAATGGGTACTAACACTGCTAGTCGTCTAGACAGTCGGATACAATAATTTCTTTATTGCAATTCTGTTATATAACATTGAAAACCCTTAGTACACGTTACTTGGTCCATCGAACTTTTTTTATTTTATTTAAAGGTAAAAAACCATCTCTTTAAGTTCCCATGGAAACGAGATTGAAAACAGTGTACATTATAACTATTTTGTAAGAGTAAGATATGATATTATCTGATTGGTAATTTGTCCTAATAGGCCCGAACTAACAAATTATTTTATTGGTAATTTTTTGTATTAGAGCGTGTAAATCATCATACTTCATACTAATATTATCATACTAATATTATAAATGAGAAAGTTAGTTTATTTGATTGTTTATTTGTTCGTTTGTTATTCCTTCACAGCTTGACTAAGCAGCCGATCATTATAAAAATTTGTAGACATATTGTCAGGGCTATGGAGCCCAACATAGGCTACTTTTTATCCCATGAAAGTACGTCATTCCAATGGGAAAATATTCTTTCTACTATAGAGGGCGCTGTATGATGGGCTATCGGCCAACAGATGGCGCCACAAGTCGCGCTATGGGTTGTTTTGTTATGACATAAAATTAACGCGAGCGAACTAGAAAACGTTTTTTTTTTTATTCGTATTACAGTCAATTTCAATCTCCTGGGTGGCCTACTAAACTGATGACTTTATGCACTAATAAACGTAAGAAAATAACTCCACGTAACAATAAATAAAGTGCAACCACACGCTAGATACTTTTTTAGCGAATATTACCACTGAGGCACTGAAATATAATTAAAGCAGAGAGTAAAATAACTTTCTTATGCAACATGTGATAGGGCAAGAAATAAACATTTTTTATCAGTCTCGCATTACAAAGCTGTATTCTCACTAGGCATAAATAGTTCTATCTTTATTATAAACTAGTTAAACCCTTGCAACTTCGTTTGCGTGTTATATGTGTATTTATATATATCAGATTTTTGACCAAATCCTATGGGAATCGCGTACTTTTCGGGATAAAAAGTATCATATGTGTAAGTGTCCAAGGTATCAGCTACCTACATACAAAATATCAAAAATTTTGGCCCAGCCATTTCAGAGTGAAGAAGTAACAAACATACACACAACTTTCACCTTTATAATATTAGTAGGATATATAAGTATATGGTAAGTACTATCTTTATTATAAAAAAGAAATTTTATCCTTGTTGTCATCAACAATCCCTAAAACTTAAAAGATCCTAACAGTTTTTTTAACTATCACTTAGCAAGAATTTTTTTTTCATATCACAAGCTATCTCGTATTATCATACTTAGGTATATTATAAATGAGAAAGTGAGTTTGTTTGATTGTTATTTCACGGCTTGACCAAGCAGCCGATCATTATGAAAATTTGTAGTACATACTCGTATTGTCAGGGGTACATAGCCCAACATAGGCTAATTTTTACGCGGGCGAAGCCTCGATTAACAGCTAGTAATAATGTAATCAAAACTTCGTGCATGTATCCCGTATCCCGTTTTCAGTGGAAATTTTTGTATGTAAGTATTATACATACATATAAACATCCCTCTTGAATCACTACCTATTAAAAAAAACGCATCAAAATCTGTTGCGTAGTTTTAAAGATCTAATATACATACATATATACATACATATATACATACATATATACATACATAGGGACAGACAGACAGACTCGACTTCATTTTATACTATGTAAAGATTTTGTATGAGTAGATAGCCTATGAATTCGAACCTTGATTCTGTCAATTTTAGCTATTAGAATTCTTGCTTTAGAAGCCGTGCAAAATCCAGCATGCACTGCCGAGGCGGCGCACGCGCGCGGGCCATCATATGGAAACTCTGCTTTATAAGAAGGGAAAAGTTAATGTTCAATTATCATGTGAAGTCAGTCACTCGGTTACTAAAAATATTCGTGCTATGTACAAATAGAGTGTGTAACACAAAAAATCTTGGGGATTGTACTGTACGTACTCGTTAACTCTACACTTTCGCATACACTTGACATTTCATTGCATTTTTTTTTAAATGTTTTTTAAACTAATGTCTTTTCACATGTTGATTCTTCAGACAAATTGACAGATTTAGTGTCAGTTACACCACTCACGAATAGCTGAAACGTGAAATAAATTGCTAAGCTATTTGCCAATTGCCAATTAGGAAACATCAAATGGATACTAGAACCACAGCTAGAACTATCAAAGAATTCTCAGTATATTCGGGACTTGTGAAACCGGTCCCAATATTAAACATTTGTTACTTACAACTGATAGATTTTAATAATTACTCAATAGTAGGAGTCCGCAATGGGACTTACAACAAGCGTTCAAACCAAAATAACTGTCTAAACGTTGTATTTTTTTTTATAGGTACTATTAAAAACAACTAAATTAAAAAGATTTTTGTCTAATTTCTTAATTGAATCTAGTCCATTTTTGCGTCATGCACAAACATTTTTCAAATTAATACTTGTCTAATGTCATATGACTGCAAAATATAAGTTCTTTCCTATTATTAGATATTAAAGAAATGTGAATGTGTTAACACTGATTCCAACAACGAGCTCCTTTGCTCTACATTCACTAAACGATCCTCCAAGGACGCATTGCTCATCACTAAGAATAACACTATGTGTGCAAACTTATACTCAACGATAAAACCCAAGATGCATGACCTTTGATCTGCATTTAAATTAATCGAAGATTCAAACAAACAACGCAAGAACTTTTCTTGTTACTGGCAACTTAGAAATCATGAATTTGTCAAAAAAAAACTTAAAAAAACTATATTTGAAGAAGTTTTTTTTAAAGGTGGCATCTGCATTCTTGTTCGTTTCTAGTAGCCAGTGTAATGACTTTTTATAACATACAGAATATAATAATTTTATTGCCCTAATTTAGAGTTTTTAATCCAATCTCTTAAGGTACTGGCACAACATAATAGACTGTGGTGGGTGCTGGCATTAAAACAGTAAAAAAAAGTAAGTAGCTAAGTAATAATACTTTTTTTCTGCTATGCCAGTGCCTTGAGAGAAAGGAAAATCCATTTACAAGACGGACCGAGTAGCGTGATAGGGTGCATTGATATTTATAGGATGAGGGCCATTCGATCGGTTTATAAATAAAATTAAGTATGAATACAGAATGCTGCTAAATAAGAATATTATAAGAATATGACATGCTCAGTGGACGAGTGACTAGAAATGGCTCTTCTTTATCCCAAGGGCCGCGGGTTTGAATTAAAGTCCTAATCTCTTTAGGAACATGTGAAGCGAAAAGAGAAGCGAATAAGGCATAAATTTTTTTACTGCCAACTCGAACCATCGGTCTTCTTATACCTCCTCACTTTTAAAAGGAAAGAGAGAGAAAATAATGGATTAGATAAGGAAGAAAGTGGACTTCTTTGATTCATTATATTCTTTAATCAAGTCAAGATCAACTCAAAATTCAAATAGTAATAAATTCCACAAGTAGCACAAAAGCTTTCAAACGAGCTGTTAATAATGGTATAAATTAAGAATTTAATTGCAAATGCAACATTGTATTGTTTGCGGTATGGTATGAAAAAAGACATGTTTCAATAATCACAGCAATATCTAATAATTTAAAGTGTTTTTTAATCTAATAAGCACTACAGGCCAATTACAGCTGTGGTTCCAGTATGGCAAATAGCTTATTCTTGACTTTATTAGCAAGTGGTAGAACAAACTAACATTAAAAAGTTAAAACCAAGTCATAAATTGCGAACTGGCAACTGCACACATCATGTCTCCATATCCATATGTGACCACGGCCAGTGCAACCTGCTAAGTTACTCTGCATAGCAATCGCGATTTTAAATTAAATTCTGTATAATTTCAAATGCAAAATTAACAGCAAATCCTAATTCGTACCATTGACATTTTATACTTAACTAACTATTTGGTTAGCATTCAATCCGATTTCATTTAGTTTAGTATTTAGTTAGCGCTAGTTTAGCTGTAAAGAGTACCTAAAATTAACAATCCAATGGCGATCGGGCGGAATTATATTCAAGGGGTCTGGTCGAAACGTCAAGCAATATCAAGGTATGATCGCGTTAATTCCCGGTTTATTATTAATTTATAATAATGCAACGCGAAAGTTTAAAAATTATTAAAACCAAGACGACGTAAAATAGCTGAAAATATTTATAGACCAATATTTCGCAACAGGTTAGTGTGTCAAGTGTCTTGATGCACATGCACCGATTTATCTAACCTAAATACCTCTATCGCATATTTACGATCTCGCCACTACTGTTTACATTAGATTATCTCAACCAAAACGCCTTGAAATACCATTGTTACTATACAGGGTGTAAAGTGCTCTCGAACATAAGTTTCAACGTTTGCAATCCTAGAGAGAAGTATTAGATGACGGCGAGTCGGCGATCTATACTAACTAATATTATAAAGAGGAAAGATTTGTATTTTTGTGTGTGTGTATGTTTGTAACGAATAAACTCAAAAACTACTGGGCCGATTTCGAAAATTCTTTCACCGTTGGGTAGGTGCCTTACCCCCGGGTAACATAGGCTATATTATATATTCAAAAAAATAGGGATCCTTAGTAATACACGCACGAAGCCGGAGCTGTCCGATAGTGAACAATAAATTCGTTCATATTTCTATAATGTGACAAGGCTATACCGAATTTCGTCTTCTATCCTGATTTCAGAGTGCTTAGTACGAGTTTTTTGGTCACATTCGATCATGTCAACGTAAATAAACCGACCAAATAGAGAAGAATTATCATATTGCGAATTTATAAGACGCGTGTTACATACCAAAATTATGTGTCTTACTTGCTCACATTTTAAAGTGAGTAACCCGGCTAATTTGGATATGTAACACGCGTGTAGTAAATTGACAATATGAAACTTTTTTTAAATTCAGTCTGCTTGTAAATGTGATCAAAAAATTCGTACTAAGCACTCTGTATTTTTATTATTTTTTGAAAGGGTAGATAGAATGCAAGGACTCTTGTGCACTAACAAAAATCTTTTTTCTCTTGTGATACCGATATATAAGGATAAGATTCATAAAGAAAATTCGAGATTATTTTAGACCGTTCGTTCCCATCACGCGCCACGTAACAGCATCCGGGCGGGGTTATCTTGAACACGTCGACTAACGATTAACGGTTCTTTTATGTTTGTTTTTTTTTATTTACAGACCAAGATATACATTGGGTCAAAAAACTCGTACAAAACAATATAAGACGCAAATCTACTTTGTACAAAACAAATAGAGATAAATTCTTTATTTGTTATTTTATTAAGAAATGATATTAATTTGAACGTAATATACAGAAAGTGATATATTTGAAATTTTTACATCAATTTATGGAGTGGTAGAGTTACTGATGTTCATAGGATTCGGTAGGTAATCAAAAGCACCTTGAAAAACATTTTGGGTCAAATCAACAACATAGAAATTACACAACTTCTGTGTTCCATAAAATGACAACATTATTTTGCAATATTTCATGAGAGAACTTTAAAAATCCATAAGTCAATAAGAGTTATTCTTAACATTGTTTTTTATGATTTCTTCGTTTTCTTCCTACTTTTATTTTATCCTATTCGTTTTTGGGTCGGTACATAGTTTCTTTTACTTTACTTTGATACCTGACATGTGACGACCTCCGTGGCGTAATGGTTACCATGCCTGCCCGCCACCCAGGAGGCCCCGGGTTCGAATCCCGGTCGGGTCATGATGAAAAACGAACTTTTTCTGATTGGCCACGGGTCTTGGATTTTATCTATATTTGTATTTGTTATAAAATATAGTATCGTTAAGTTAGTATCCCATAACACAAGTTTCTAACTTATTTTGGGGCAAGCTCAATCTGTGTAATTTGTCCAAAAAAAAAGTCATGTCAACTGTGCATACTTGCATTTTAAAACCCTTAAGCCGAGTAAACCATGGGTGGGCCAAGCCACAGGCACCTAATACTATTTTTAAACCCCGAAACAAAAAGTGCGGTGTTTAGTTAGTTACGTGTGTTACTTTCTGTGCATCTGTGTATTTGTGTCTGTGCCAGCATAGTTCCCAAACGGAATTTGTTTTTTTTTGTTTGAAAGATGACTTCAACGAAAGCTTACACCTATGATCGCAGGCTATTTTCTAGAGTTTTACGATTCGTTTTTTTTTATTAGTTGTAGAGTAGTATTATGAAAGTAAGAAAAAATGCGTTCAGCAAACATAAATTCTTCATAACTGACACACAATTACTGTTGGGTTGGTACATTCATAAATCTGTTAGGGTGTTCTTTAGATGTAAATTTTAATATTTGTATGTTTGCTTTTATCTAGGCCAAGTGTAAAGATAAGATAAGACCTGTGTATACTACACTAGAAATACTTCAAGAACCTGGCAGGTTTAAGGCCTAATCCTAATATCGATAATTACATATAATTAGATGTTTTGAGAGTTAGTGAATCTCATTAAAATAATTCTCATTACACAGGCAAGTTCAATTTAAGAAGATATTCTTTCTTCCAGATTTCTCGCCAGATGGAATTGTTTTCAGACAGTACAGGAAATCGGCTAAGACTAAAATCACAGACTAAAAATTCCTAAAGTATAGTGTAGTTTTTAAGTATAAAATATAATAATATGTTATGTATGTTTAGGTTAAGGTATTTGTAATATGAACCAATGTATTTACTACTGAGTTGCTGGAAATAAATGAATACTATTATTAATAGCTTAATTAGATGAAACTGTGTAATTTATTAATAAAAAAAACACACTTTTTAATGATTACTCATAATAATGTATTTATCTTACAATAATCTTTTTATTTACATGAACGCTTGACATTGGAAAAGCAACTGTTTGCTCCAGTTGATGCCCTCCTCTTATCATCAGAAAATTATTTATTCTCACCTGTTGTGAAATATAAAAAAAATATTGCAACGATCTGTCCGTCGGACATCAAACACATTGCAGTGCATTATAAGAACTAATATAGAAGTCAAATAAAAAGTCCTAGATACTATTTTACTCTGTCTAAATAACATTGTTGGTTCGTATATAAATAACTACTTATTGAAAATTAGCTATAAAAAATTACCCCAATAATTTATTGAAAAGTTGGTTTCCAGTTCCAGGTATGATTTTCGATAAGACCAATGCTTAGTCGCTTAAAGGCTCAATTATTGAAACGAGATTCGTGGAACAGAATAAAAAAAAAAAAAATTTAATTCTTTTTATTTGTGTCTGTTATGTTTTTAATCGACTTTGTTCACCCACCAGGGCCGACTCCCTCTTCATATTAAGTCACGGGTATATCCAGTACTGTTGTTACCGTATGAGGGCTCACGGCTTGCCACCCCAGGGCTTTCGCTTCACAGGAAGGGCAACAATAGCACTGGAGGGCGAAATTCTGTTTTTTTTATTGCTTCAGCATGGCTTCAGCTAAATAAAATTGAAGTTCAAAATATTTACTTTTGATTTCTTTACAGAGATGGTCATGACTTCCATGCCCATGCGGCCCTACATTAAAGGGCCGTATCCAGAAACACAAAATTATAAATAAATGAGTTCACACAACTTCTGAGCACAACTTCAACCTTTCTGATTCGCAAAAAAAACATTTAATTTATTACCAAGATAAACATGACATTAATTAGAACAGATGACAAAAAAATAATTAAAATAAAGGATACCGTGGTTTAATGCACGCATATTAATGAAACCTTGGTGACGTACAAGGTTAAGCTCGCGCCGTCGAGTGGAACTTGCAGACAGACATTATCAGCGACTTTTATCAAACAGCAACTAAGTGTAATGACGTCGTTAACTATATTTTGACTGTCTTTTGATTTTTTTTGGTACATTTTGTAATTCTTGAAATCTATGTGGCCAGTTCCGCGTGGTACGTACGACGCAAAACGTCACTTTGAGATTACTCAGCAAGGAATCACCATAATGTTGTAACCTACCTACTAATAAATACGAGCTCTTTAATCTGTGGTTGTACTATTTGCTAATACTTCTCATTATGGGGTAACCTTTCATTTCGATTTCTAATATTTTTTATTTAAGTTTTTACAAACTTTTTCTCACGACCGTGAATTACGCGTACTTTCATTAATTTCTTTATACTATGTGATATTGACTTCAACTTATTTTATACCACTAAGGTAGGGCACAGCGGATAATCCGCTCAAATCAGAGCAGCCCGTCTGGGGAAGGACGTCCACCTTACAGAAGATCGTAGCCAAATAGCATTGGTCTCTCGGCCGTGTTGTGCTCCAAGGCCGAGATCAATGCTATTTGGCCATCGTCTTCTGTAAGGGGAGGGATCCCGTCTGAGGAAGGAACCCCAGACGGGCTGCTCTGATTTCAGTTTAAAACTTTAGATACTGGTTGATATTTTTATTATGTAGACGGTCGCTTCCCTACAGACAGACCGCGCCGCGCGTCGAGTCCAGTCAATTCGTTTTACTTACCGAAGGTCGCCCGGTTCTTCTCGCCATAACATATCGGATATGTGTCACTATAACACCTATACAACACACATCTGCCAATAAACCCCTTTTATTATGATACATAGCGATAATAATACATCGCAAATAATTATATAGACTCAAATAGCTGTAACTGCTATGAAAACTTGACTATTGTTATAAATAATAGAAAAAGTTATAAACTTATATATTTAATTTTATACTATATTTTATATATTTAATTTCATTGTGTATTGTTATAGTATTTACGGTGCTATTTTAAAAGGGTGAATATTGTGATTATTAGTCTTTTCTTGATCGTTTTCAATGACTATGCCCATAGACTATTAAAAAAAATGTTGTTAACTCTGGCGTGAGGCATAGTGGCTCGCAAGGCTAAAATGAAAGCCAAGAGTAAATTATAGGAATATATAATAAATACTCAATATTTTAAAAAAAAACTTATAGTGTGATTTTCACAATGATGACGAGGTCAATCTCCAACAAATTTAATTTCAAAAAAAAAGTTAAGGCTAGTCTTTTGTCCACAAATCAGTAATTGTCGTCATAGTAGTATATTATATTGTATTCTGTATCTATAGTAACTAAATATTAGTAAGTATGTATTGTATTCTTACATGATATGTACCCTTATGTTTAGTATATGTAATTATCAGTATATATATGTTATTATGACAAACCCTTATTATATCTATTATTTATTGTATGTAATTTATTTTATAACCGCATTCATTTATATCTGCACTACCCAAAGGTTGACTGGTAGATAATGCTGTTAGCGTTAAGTCCGCCTTTTGTACCCTTATATTGTGGTCAATAAAGTTTAAATAAATAAATAAATAAATAAATGATAACAACAACAATGTTTCTGCATGATGGTTGACTGGTAGAGAATGTCTTTATGCATTAAGTCCGCCAATTGTACTCTCAATCGTGCAATAAAGAATAAATAAATAAATAAATGTTAGAGCCATTATGAATTGGGTTGATTCTATTGAACACAGCTTGAGACTGTGAAGTGCTTTTTTGATTCTCACTTGAAACTGTAATTAAAATAATAACGAATATGATAAAACGGCAATATCTTTGCATAGTTTAAAATTAAGTCGTGCTGCCTGTCTGTCTGTGTGTCTGTCTGTCCCTATGTATTTTTATATCTTTAAAACTACGCTTCGGATATTAATGCGGTTTTTTTATAGATAGAAGGCTTCAACGGGAAGGTTTAAATGTATAAAAGGACTTACATTTTATATTTTGCTGTGCCCTCGCAGGGTTCATGACTGAACTTAATGTAAATCCTACACCATATGTACATGCTATGTAAACACATGAGATGCAATAAATGATTGAGTTTGAGTTTGAGTAAAACATCCCAAAATTCCCACCGGAAAGCGGAATATACGCAAACGAAGTAATGCGCGGGTTTCGTTAGTTAAAAATAAACAAACTCTTATCATTTCACTAGATCTAATTAAATGATAAGTATGTAAAGCGTTCGAAGCACATAAACATGAGTCCTTGAAAAAGGTTCAAGGTTATAGTTTAGTCATTATTATATTTTCACCAGCATAATTATGTAATATGGGACTTAAAATATAATTATGGAATCGTTCTGTTTTATTCTTTAATATTTAGATGAATCGTGCTTAGATTTAGTGCTTAGGTTCCAAGTTTGCAAATGTTTTATCTTTGAAAAGTTTCATTTCACCATTATCATCGAGTTCGCATTTTTTATATAATACAAAAATGAATCGCCAAATGTGTTGCTAAACGCAAATCTGGAGAACGGCTGGACCGATTTCGCTAATTCTTTTTTTAGAATATTCCTTGAAGTACGAGGATGGTTCTTATGGAGAGAAAAATTAAGGATCCCCACGGGGTAGGCGTAGGGTAGGGTAAGGGTAGGGGTAGGGTAGGGGTATGGGTAGGGTAGGGTAGGGTAGTGGTAGGGTAGGGGTAGGGTAGGAGTAGTGGTAGGGTAAGCGTAAAGTAGGGTAGTGGTATGGTGGTATGGTAGGGGCAGGGTAGGGTAGGATAGGGGTAGGGTAGGATAGTGCCTCAAAGGCAAAACAAAGTTTGCTGGGTCAGATATTTATTTATACAATTATAAACAAACATTAATACGTATATAGACGGAAAGATGCATTACAAATTTCATTTAAGAAACATATAAATCAATCATAATGTATAAATATAAAATTTTGATTTAGTACCAAGTTACAACCAAGTTACAACTGGTTGTTATACAAAACGTGGGTATTATCGTCTCAATTTTATACCATGAAGGTTTACGACCAGTCTTCAAAATCCATTATCATATTAATGGGGTAGTTTTAGTAGACTAACCAGTTAGTTGTCGACCAAATACAACATTGTCGAATTCAACTGTCTTAGTATAGTTTTATATATTTTTTTTAATATAAAGGCAACATAACATATGTCAATAACGGTCTTAATTTTTTTAACAAATGTTGTTATGAACTCTCTCTCTCTCTCTATGGTCGGTCCTACATGTCAGAAGATCGTGGCCATGATGAGATTCCATTCGGGAGTGATGATGAATTGTCTCCATCGACCTCTGTCGTTGGCAATTTTAGCAATCTGATGTAAGGTTGATATTTTTATAAACTACTAATACCATAAACCTAAACGATATTCTTTCAAAGCATTATTATTCTCTTTATCTATCTTCTTACATTATGTCTGGACCCTTATGATGACAGAAAAGGATCTGTTGGCCAAAATTCAATTACATAATCCCATTATGTAATCTTTGTCTGTAAGACTGACCCCCAACAAATGAAAGGTCTTAGGACAAAGCAAAAATAGTCGAAGAACTGAATGTGGCGAATAGAAAGAACTAAAACGAATCAAGGTTTCAAGTAGGACTTCAAAAAAATTACGGATTTTTACATGAAATATTTATCATTTTCATAATTGTTAAATCAGTCAATGCGGGATCGTTAATTAATTGTTAAAGATCGGAACCTGTGCAATAAAGTTTTGTCTTTCTGTCTAGTTTTTAATTGCCTTTAGCTATTTATAACCTAAACCAGACTGTTACTAGGACCTTCACCGTAAAAGGCGACCACCGATCTTGTTTATACTTTATATTAAGCTTACTATCAGAAACTCAAACTTCAACTACAATAGAATATAACTGTAGTGACTATATAGTCAGATTCAATTTTATTGGCATCGTTAATAAAAATATTATTTTACATAATTTACAGAGTGTTCTGTCCTCAGTTAAGCTTCTATTTAAGGTACCATACAACGGATACATATAGTTGCTGAATACAGTTTTTGTAAGTCTATAGACTTATGTATGATACACAAAAAATACCCAGACGAAAACAGTGCTTTCAAAAAGTCTCTAGTTTGTATAATTACATAGTACAATTATGAATACTATTGCTAAATAGAAATTCGAATAAATTCCTTCACGCTTTCAAAAAACTTGAATCATATTTTACCGCCCCGTTGACCATTTCACTCCTTTCCTTGGCTGATTGTACTACCGAGAAGTTCGGAAACCAATTGTTAAACTTTACGACGAAATAATATAAATGAATCGCAATTATTTTTTGTAATATAAAAAAAATAACCTTGAATTAGAGGCAGAAGTTAGCGACCGTTTGAATATTAATAGATAACTAGTGAACAAACACTAAATATTCAACGTTGCGGTCAAGTAGGCTCACGCATGCTCTTCTGTGGTCGATGGTGCACCAGACTAAATACCACCCGTGTATAGGCAGAAATATACAAAAAATATAAGAAAATATTAGAAAACGAATGCCTGCCATACAAAAAATATTAGAAAATTTGCAAAATCTAGGCTGGATGATGAAAACATGCAGAGCTACAATAATAATAAAGAACTGTCTGAGGTTCCTGATACGATGCAGTTATTTGTCAGATTATTTGACAGTTTTTAACAATTCGTCTGTCATAATGGATTACATTATTACAGATATCTCATAACATTGTGAAACCCTACTGTTGAATCGCTCCTAATCTCACTGGAAACAAACGAAAAAGAGTGCCACCTGATGACAGTGGCGTGCTTATGGTTCAATAGTAAGGCAAGCCAGATAGGTAGCTACCTACCTATTTACTTATATTTTTTTAGAGAATTGATGCTACCTATTCAAAGTTTCATAGAATTCAATTAATCGATTTTTTTAATTAAATACTTATCTTATCAATCGTTTCGAGATTTAAATTACCTACACATGCATAATTATTATTGATAATAACATTTCGAATTGGATTTATTTCTTAAATTAGGCGGTACTTAATCCAACCGAAGAATTAGATTTGTTGTATTTTTGAAAAGGCAATTTCTTATTGTGCGCATAATGAATGCACAACAAATGCACAAACCCACAATAACTACCTATCTACTAATCTTTTAAAAACACTGTGGTTATTCCGTAAATAAAATTATGATTGAAATATCGAGTGAAATGGATAGTGGTACCGACGCATATGAACATCAGCAACACCAGAGGCTCTACCAATGAGATGCCTGTTAACGATGTAAGGTGAGAATAAAGAGAAATGGAATAGGAAAAGAGTTGGGCTTCCCAGAGGTCTCTCCGAATGAAAAGCATTGCTGATTGATACTGGAAGTACGTAGGTACAGTCAAGAGCAGGTCGACCTTTACATTTACGTAGGTACAGTCAAGAGCAGCCCACCATTCACTACACGAACCCGGACCCGACTCGCAACCCGGACCCGACCGCGGACCAATCCGGCGTTGCCCATACACTGCACGAACCCTCCACGAACCCTCCACTCGAAGTATGGCATGTGGGGTTCGACAGGCGCTCGCGGCTCGCAACCGCGGACCTGCAAGCCCGACGCCAACCCATTTGACAGTCTGGCGTACCGGTTCGTCGCTTCCATACACAGGCGGATTAGTCCGATGGCCGACCAATCCGCCGGACCAATCTGCGTGTGAATGCTGGGCTTATATTCGACTTTGTACCATTCTTAAGTTCTATGCCATAAGCCAAAATTGTACTGCGAGTGTAAAGCTCAACGTGCTCCTGACTGTACAAACTAACCCATCTTTACATAGTACAAAATGAAGTCGCTCTGTCTGTCTGTCCCTATGTATCTTTAAAACTACGGAACGGATTTTGATGCGTTTTTTTTTAATAGATAGAGTGCTTCAAGAGGAAGTCTTATACGTACAATACATTCCGAAATTCCCACGAGAAAGCGAGATGCATGCAAACGAAGTTGCGTGGGTTGCGCTAGTTTAATATAATGCTCTAGTATTTAATATAGTCTCTACCACACCTAATCCTACATTGTTATACTGTATATCCAAGTCAAAATTAAGAACATCGACCACATACTTATCACTACATAGTATAAAACAAAGTCGCTTTCTCTGTCCCTATGTCCCTTTGTATGCTTAAATCTTTGAAACTACGCAACGGATTATGATGCGTTTTTTTTAATAGATAGAGTGATTCAAGATGAAGGTTTTTAAGTATAATACATTCCAAAATTCCCACGGGAAAGCGGGATACACGCAAACGAAGTTGCGCGGGTTTCGCTAGTTGACAATAATTTTATTTGCAACGGTCATATACCTATAACATAGTTCAACATGGTTCATAATGATAAGAAAATATTCGAACAAATTTAGTGTTTTATTTTATTAAATTTTATTTCCATGTCAATAGATTAACAGAATAACATTATTAAATTCATATACAATAAAATCACTAGTGTATTGTTTGTTTACTTTGTTAATTCAAGTAAAATACATTTTTGCGAACAAAATCTTAATGGCTGAATCGCTCGAGATACGTTCGTTGGCTGATAACAAAAAGGTGATTAGAATTCGAATAAGTAGTTTTGCCGTTGTCATTGTAGTCATTTGAGATGAAGTTAAAAAGTCATGCTCGTTTCTGAGGGGCTCCTCCCTTCACCCGCATGTGCTTCGCGCTTATAATATGAGTCGTCTCGTACGTAATACAATAAAATAATATAACGTTATATAATATTATGTTTTGTTAATTATATGTCGTAATATAATGTTATAGACTCAAGAATTGGAATTTCAGACCTATTAACTATTTAAATTTTGTGTATTTTTGTTTTAACAAATCCAAATATACAAACCCTTTAGCTATATTATGTTAATATAATAATGTATTCTGTAATAAAAGTCACATTAACTAAACATTAAATAAACAAGTGCTGACATTATTATTAAATCAAAATAGTTTTCTCACAAAAATATAATAATAATAAGTCTTCATTCTTTTACTCAAAGTGGAGTAAAATTTCTTAGTTTTAATTTAATCGGAGATAAGTTGGAAGAGTGATTTATCTAACTACTTATTTGAAATCCTTATACCATGGTAAACCCGCAGGCAACAGTTAAAAAAATAATGACAGTGTGCGTGTAACAAGAAATCAAATTAACTACGCATTATTCCTCCTTCACTCTGATTGTCAGCGCATTTTAAAACATTTTTAGATTACACACCACTCGGTATCACATTTCACGTTTATGGAAAACATGTGTAATTTGATTTAAAATAAATGTAGGCTAATATGATGTTAGTATTTTACTGTGTTACTACATTTGTAAAGGTCAAGAGCTCTGAAACAATAACCGGCCTACGCCACAGAGGAAGTAGTGAACTTTAAGAAAACAGTTCAAGCGTGACTCCAGTTACGGACGAATAATCAAGTTTACTTAATTGTTGGCGAATAAAACGACTACTGCCGGGATTCACACAGAACTAATGGTTACGTGATGTTTTGTTACAGTTTAAAACTAATACAAATATTTTTTTATGTGTTGTTTTTTATGGATCGGTCGGAGAATCTGATCAATGAGATCGAGTCTATTTTGTGATTTGTCTAGGGTAAACTACAGAAGATCCAAACTATCCATCCGCCTTTCGTACTAAATTTTTCAACGCTTTCTGATGATGGTTCTCCGTCATTAAGAGATTACGTTTGCAATAATGCAATATATCCACAATATTAGCCACATAATAGCCATATTAGCACACATAATCGTTATTTTAATAACATTAACTCGCAAAAAGTTTGCACCCAGTCAAAAACACGCTAGAAACAAGTAAGTAAGTAACGCTTGGTAATTTACTAGAATTTTTTCTTGAATAATGTATTTTCCACTCGCCTATTGCTATTTCTTTAATTTTAGCTCTTCAATAGAGACCGCGTTTTAATCAAAAACTTCATAATTTCTTCAACACATTAAGCTTTCTATAAAATGTATGTTACGCAGAGATCCACAAGATGCGTTTCTTGTCAGAATTTGTTCATAAATAACTCTACCTAACTTTGTAATTAAATCAATGTAATTGTAAAAAAAGTTTAAAAAAATAATAAATTTAAATGAAAACCGTCAAAGCATTACAAGTTTTTGTTAAAATACATAATAAAGTTTAGTTCCGAACTTACCCAAAAGCTTTCCATGTAATGTGAAAACAGTAAGACTCCCGGAAGAGACATGTTTAGCAGCTCAAGTTCACAGCTAGACTGACAAGAAGTTCACGTCACGATTTCTATGTATCCACTTGTTTACTAACATCACAGTATTCCTTTATCTCTAGCTCGCGGTTCCGCTGGGCCAGGCAGAGCGCATGACTTGTTAATACCGACTGAGTTCTTCAACGCATATCGCCCCTATATAGCGCCTTATACCTCGTCTTTACTGAAACGTTTCACGCTCTACATCCACGAATTAATAAGTATGGATCTTGAATATCGAGCAAGTGCCCGCCACATTGTACTCGCCCGACTTTCTTCCACGCGATGTGTTAACTATGATTGACCCAATAACCGACGATAAGGGCCCGAGTATGAAAAAGTTAATATAATTAGATCAAGGTTCGTGTAGAATTGACAGTCTGGTGGGTCAGTTGTCAACTTATCTCAAGTACCGCAGGGCGCGAGATCGATTCCCGCACAGAACAAACATTTAAGTATAATATGAATGATGGACAATAATGAATGGACATAGTGAACTTAGTTTTACAATTACAATATGGAAATTTTCTATTTATTAAATTAAGTGTGTATTTACAAAAAAAAAAGTATTGGTTTTCCATTTCTTGCCTTCAATTTAGGATCTGCTGAAGCTGCGTGAATCGCATATAGTTAGTATGATAATATTATGTAAATAAGTACATAGGTACTAACTACTAACTAATATAATTTATATATTTTTTGTAAATATGTTATTTATAAATTTTTTGACGACCTCCGTGGCGTAATGGTTACCACGCCAGACCGCCACCCAGGAGGACCCGGATTCGAATCCCGGTCGGGTCATGATGAAAAACAAACTTTTTCTGATTGGCCTCGGGTCTTTGATGTTTATCTGTTTATGTATTTGTTATAAAATATAGTATTGTTGAGTTAGTATCCCATAAACACAAGTTTTGAACTTACTTTGGGGAGCTTATAATCTGTGTGATTTGTCTCTATATATTTATTCATTTATATTCACGCCATAATATAGATTTCCCTCACATACTTTACTAGAGAAACCCGCGCACTTCGTTTTCGTGTAAATCGTGGGAATTTCGGAATAAACCTTCCTATTGAATCACTCTATCTACACTGGGCGTCAAAAATTAGTACAGTTTTAAAATTGCAATATCTCCTAAACTACAGAAGCTAGACCTTTGAAAAAATAAAAGTTAAAAGACAATTTCATTTCATTTAATAAAAACTTCATGCATAATATCTGTCTTTTAAAGATTGATTTTTATTTTAAAACTATAACTTCTATAGTTTTAAGAGTAATTGCAATTTTAAAACTATACTACTTATTTTTGACGCCCAGTGTATTTAAAAAAAACGCATCATATCTGTTGCGTAATTTTTAAAGATATAAGCAAGCATTCATAGGGAGATTGGGACATACAGACAGATAGCGGGAAACGACTTCATTTTATACTATGTAAAGAAGCCCTTAAGTTATGAACAGAATAGGGTGCGTTATGTGATTGATGTGTCCATAATGATGCTTCGTTAAACCGGCTTTGTTTATAATGTAGGTGGTAGGTAATAGCGGTTAGAAATAACGTGGGAAATTTTGCATCAAATCGAAAAAGATAGTATGCATTATTTGCTTACTTACAGGCTAGTGTGTATGCTACAAGGCTATTATTATATTATGACTCGTTTTCTTTATCTTTTAAAGAAAGAATTTAGATACTATATCAAATTATAAAGAACTAGCTGTTACCCGCGACTTCGCCCTCGTGGTCCAGAGAATTTGACAAATAATAATAAACTTTATTTTATCCCCTGGGAATAAGATGTTTGCCTGTGACAATGCCCAGACCTTAACATAATAATATACACAAAAAAACATGTCAATCCGTTCCTTACTTTCGACGTGAAAGAAGGAAACTATATAAACAAACACAGTTTCGCATTGGTGTTATAGAATATAATATTCTGTCTTAGAATAATATATGTTTATTATTATAAGTATTCCGTTTTGTCCGCCTCACTATTTGCTGGCAGTGCTACCTGCTTAGTGATTGTGAGTTGCACGCAGAAAAGTAATGAAGTTAATGAATGAGACATAACATAATGTCCTTGATCAAAGAAATTGGATTATAAATTAAAGAATTTGAAGTTAATGAAAGTAATGGTGACTAGGCTAATTATAGTAATGAGGTATTTAGTATAATCAAGTAAAATCACTTATTTATCTATGTTTCTTTTACCAGTGGTCATTTTCCTTTAATTTTTATTTTTTTATTGAAAGTAACAACAACAGCCATTCTTAAGAGATAAGTTACAAAATGACGATTTCGTCTAAATATGTTCGGCCAAAAAGTTGTTCACAGCAAAATTATTATAATACGCCTTAAACTAACAATTCACAAATTTTCATTAAAAGACCAAAATAACATCTAACAATAGCCACAGTATCGTATAAATAATTACTACTACATACTTATATTAATAATTTTAACCATATTTAATAATAACAAAAACTGATCATATAAATAATTAGAATACTACTACATATAATACAAATAATACTTGTGCAAAAACATAAATAAAATATACACATCATAGGTACTTAATAAAAAATATTACATAACAATAAAGTAAAGGACAAGTTAACCTGCGCACATTCATAACGTTTTAATTTTAATTAGAATTTAATTAGCTAAATTTGGGATAGAATTGATTTTATCAAATTCAAAAAACTACTCTTTCCACCGTTATAGGGGTCAGTTTCCCTAAAGTTAGAATTATACTCGTCAACCAATCGTGTCAACACAGCATTCCCTCCATAATTAGTGTGATGAGAATAATATAATAAAATATAAATAATTATAATAATATAAATGATAGTAGTTTGTAAAGTAGATTAATTACATTAATATTTATTTACGGTAATTTAATGTAATCTTTGACGAGAGCAAGTGTCTGTGAGAACCTACTCTCTGAATATATATTTTTTATGAGTATGTTGTGCCTACCTAATTTTGTATTGTATTACTTTTAAACCTACACATTGTCGCTTCTCGCTATATACATTGTTCTATAGCGGTTTAACTTATTCGTAAAACTGATAAAATAGGAAAAGGCACATTATATATTTATTTTTTATATTTTGGAAAAAAGTTTTGTTTGTTTTATTATATTATTTTTGACGATGTATGTTTGCACATTATATTTAGTCAACTACACTCAGTTTCCCATAGTGTAAGGCAATGAGATTTTATATTACACATTTATAATAAGTAACATATCACTGGTGTAAGGGCTTAGTCAACAATAGAAAAAGATAGATCCCGCCGCCGCCGCCGCGCCGCTGGTAGTGTGGCAGTCAAATCGGGTTTTCTTTTGGTAAAGTTTTTTTTAAATATACCACTAAGGGTAAATAGTCACCGTAACCTATGGACGCTTGGGGGCTAATACAGGGGATATCACTCGCGTGTTGCCGACCCTGTATAAAGTGGAGCTCTAGAGACCTTACTAACCGTAGGAACACATCATGGCCGAGAGCAATGCTATTTGGCTATGATATTCTGTAAAGAGGAGGTCCTTCCCCAGACGGGCAGCTCCGATTTGAGCGGATTATCCGCTGTGCCCTACTACTCTTTGCTGCACAAGATGAAAAAAAAAGAAAAATGTAAACTAATCTATCTATAATCTATAATATAATAAAAGTGTAAAAAAAGTTTGTCTGTACATTGAATATATTTCCAAAAAAATTGTTTAGGGCGATGAAGAATAAGCAATAGAACAAGAATTTCGTAAAATTTTGTCCGTCTGTTTGTATGTTTGTATGTATGTATGTTTGTACACGCTAATCTCAGAAACGGCTGAACCGATTTGGATGCGGTTTTCACTAATATGTGGCGATTTGCTCAACTTAACATTTAGTGTATGTTTCTTTTCAAAATTCCCACGGGAATCCGAGATATACGCAAACGAAGTTGCGAGGGTATATCAACGCACAGCCCAAACCGCTGGGTCTAGAGATTCCAAATTTGGCATGTAGGATGTAGGTTCCTTACCACGTCTAGGGATGTACTAAGAAAGGATTTTTCAAAATTCCCACGGTAAAGCGAGATATACGCAAACAAAGTTGCGAGGGGACGCACAGCCCAAACCGTTGGGTCTAGAGATGCCAAATTTGACATGTAGGGTCCTTATATGGTCCGGACCGGACCGGACCGGAACGGACCGGACCGGACCGGAACGGATCAGACCTGATCGGTCCGGAAGAAACCGCACCGTACCGAGTCCGTGCCGGACCGGACCGAACCGGACCGGACCGTTTTTTTTTGTCCGTCTGTTTGTATGTTTGTATGTTTATATGTTTGTATGTATGTTTGCACACGCTAATCTCAGAAACGGCTGAACCGATTTGGATGCGGTTTTCACTAATATGTGGCGATTTGGTCAACTTAACATTTAGTGTATGTTTCTTTTCAAAATTCCCACGGGAATCCGAGATATACGCAAACGAAGTTGCGAGGGTATATCAACGCACAGCCCAAACCGTTGGGTCTAGAGATTCCAAATTTGGCATGTAGGTTCCTTACGATGTCTAGGGATGTACTAAGAAAGGATTTTTTAAAATTCTCACGGGAAAGCGAGATATACGCACACGAAATGCGAGAGGACGCACAGCCCAAACCGCTGGGTCTAGAGATGCCAAATTTGTCATGTAGGGTCCATATAAGGACCGGACCGGACCGGAACGGATCAGACCTGATCGGTCCGGAAGGAACCGCACCATACCGGGCCGTGCCGGACCGCACCGGTTTTTTTTTTCTGTAGAAAAATATGCTAATTAGCATGTAGGTTCCATATCAGGACCGGACCGACCGGACCGGCCCGGACTGACTGGACCGACCGGATCGGATGGAACCGTACCGTACCGGGCCGTGCAGGACCGGAATTTGTTTCTGAAGAAAAATATGCTAATTGTTACTAGGCCACGCGGGCGAAGCCGCGGGCAGAAGCTAGTGAAATATAAAACTGCCGGCAAACACGGTACAGCAGCGGCGTGTTTAAAAAAAAAGTTGTATAACGCCTGATTTAATTATATAGTTATATCGACTATCTAAAACTACGATGTAAATAATATGTGAATGCTTTCCATTGAACCGTAGCCTGTAATATAGGCGTAATTGACCTTTATTATAGAATTTAGAATTGAAAACAATATTTCTGCCTTACCCGATGGTTGACTGCGACTGGTAGAGAATGGTTTTAGGCATTAAGTCCGCCAATTGTACTTTTCTTTTCTGCATTATGTATAAAATAAATAAAATAAAATAAACAAATTAATTTTGGCCAAAAAGAGAGAGAACTCGGAGAACTCCAACCCTAGCCATACATTAATATTGTATAAATAATATACTTACTGAAAACCCTAACTATCAAACCAACAATAGGGGGGAAAATGGATTTCTACTGTTTGTCGTAGAAAAATGTACCGAAAAATTTCACTTACCACCTTATTAGGGTAATCATTTTCCAACTTTTCTTATACCTACCTACTTATCTTGTTTTATTTCACAACAGTTCCAACCCTAACAGTTGAACAGCCGTTCAACTGTCAAGGCACAGGTATACAGGAAATTTTCATTATGATAATTTTCAAAACGCCAACTTTCGAGTAGCGTTATGTTTTAATTAGCGTAATTCATTTAATTGTTCTGTTTACCAAATAAGCAAGGAAAAATGGAGTCTGGCAGTCTGGCCAGTGAATTGTGTCACCAGCAATGTAAAGCAAAGTTGATAATGGTAACATTATACAATCAAAAGTAAAGCCTCTACCACATAGGTGCGATATTTCCGGCCGGAAAGATCGCATGCGATATTGCGATATCTATTTTCAGTACATTTTGTATAGGATGGCCTTGGAGTAAACACACTGCTGCGGTAATAACGCAGCAATGGAAGTAGATCGCAATATCGCATGCGGTCTACCGGCCGGTCAACGCTGCGATCCTGGGATATTGCGGTAAGCGTTCCTAAACACACAGGTGCGATATTTCCGGCCGGAAATATCGCAAGCGATATTCCGATATTTGTTTTCAGTACATTTTGTATTAGGATGGCCGCACACCTGCGATAATAACGTTTGTACTTGTATGGCAAGGACGTAATTTGGTTTTAGTTTATTTATTCTTTTTATGTACCTATTGTATTTTTCTTTAGTTTATTTATTTATTCTTTATTGCACGATTGGGAGTACTTCTCTAACAGTCAACCATTGGATTGCAGAAATATTGTTGGCGGGACAAAAATTTTAAGCAAATGGTTACCTAAAAACTAATATATACCTACGGCTATAAACATACACATATAAAAAAATATAAATGTATATTATTAATAAACTTACATAAACATACATATCATACGCACTTGACTATAGTTTACTTATGAATTTAACTAAATTGTGCCTGTCCAAACGTGTCAAGTGATAGGCCCCGCCCCGCCCACCTACTTCACCGAAAATTAGAAAAAAATCCAAATAAGTTGTTAAGTAAAAAACTAAATTTTAACTTACAACTTGTTAAATTCTGTGTTTATACGCAATCACTTACAATTAAGTTAAAATTTCGTTATTTATATGTATGTAGTTAGTAAAATCAGCCTTCCCTCGAAGAAATATCGGACGATAAAAACGCAGCTGTGTGCAAGGAATCGGATCGTACCGCAATATCGCATAAGCGATATAGGTACCGACCGGTAGAACGCAAAACCGTACACACAGGTGCGATAATATAGCAAGTTCAAGACGCTCTTCTCGTAAAATACCGGCCGGTAATATCGCAGCTGTGTGCAAGATATCGGACCGCATTATCGCAATATCGCAGCCGGAAAGATTGCACCTGTGTGGTAGAGGCATAAAGATTTTTCATTAGTCATTTTAAAAAAAGGGTTGCCATCTCAAGAAACCGCTGTTTTCGAGTGACACCATTCGATTGCCAGATTCTACACTTGGCCAACCAAAAGGTAATCGTTAGTTGTCGAAATGTAAAGTCCACGAAACGTTGGTTGGGAAGTGAAAATCGGCCTAAGAAACTACTTCACAAAGGAATATAATATTTCAAATCTTCGACAAACTCCCGACACGACGATGACGTTGCGCGTTGCTCAAAGGTTGAAATATGGTTGAAATACATTTTGCAAATATTATGATTATTTGTTCGGCATTTGCATAACACTGGAAATATTTTTATAAACGTCACCAAAATCCGTTTCACTGAAGAAAAGCTATCGTCTTTCTTCGGGATGTAATAAACAAAAATAAGATGATGTGTAACTTAGAGACTTCTACCTAACATTTTTTTAAACGTTTCCAAAATCCGCCTTCACTGAAGAAATTTAGCTATCGTCTTTCTTCGGGATGTCTTAACTCAGAGACTGTGTTGTGTAATGAGTTGAGTGAGCCTACATATTAGAAAGACTTGAAAGAAGTTATGAATACTCCTTGGCTTAAAAGATTTATATCCAGGCCCAGTAAAAATGTAAAAACAAGTAGTGCTGTCAATCAATGTCACACGCAACACCAGGCTGGCGAAACTCAGTACTGCAAAAAATATATATGGAGTTTACGCTAATTTTAATGGCGACATGTTTTGTCTCTTACTTCCTGTCTAACCTTCCTTGTCTCGCCCTGCTGTTAGTCAAAATGGTGACGGGCAGTCTTGAATATTTGTAAACAACGCGTAGTTTTAGTGTGAGTTTTAGCTAATTTTACTGCACGTCACGTGCGTATTTAGTGTTTTCGGAGTCTACCCATATAACTAAGTGCATACCGGTTTATTATAATTTACGTGCATAACAGCAAAATGCATTACAAACCTGTGAAATATGTGGGATAAAATCGGGTAGGAAATTAATCAAAAGCGTGTATTCCTGGCTCAATTCCCACTAGATGAGAAGCGGTAAGTAGTTTTTCATGTTATTATATTGATGTTAAGTAATTAGGAAGAAGTTCTGGTCTCTTTAATACTTTGCCTTAGAATTCATAACCAAAAATCATGTGCGCCATAGGGATGTTCTTACTACGTACCAAATTATCGATAAAAAAATTTTTTTCGTAAATTTGGGTATAAAATGTAAATGAGATATTTGCGGCTGCATTTGTTTAATTCATTATTAGATTGTTCATGTTAAATGAAGTTTTATTATTTTAATCATAACAGTAACTGGGCGACCGAGTCTGAATTCATACTACAGTAGAGTCATCTTTTTGACCGATGCTAATTGGAAATTCGCGCAACAGCGCGTGCATTCGCGCGACAGCGCGTGCATTCGCGCGAATTAAACTGGCAATGGCAACTAATGACCCTCACTACAATGTTAAACCGTGGAAATTTGATGCTTCGATGAGCTTCTCGACTCGACTCTGCTGTAGTATGAATTGACCCTTAACGATTACACCCTGTAGGTATATATTTTACAAATTTATCTATTGCAGATGCAAGCAATGATGTGACGTCTGTGGCGACACCTATCGCCATTCAGAAGAACCACAGAGTGAAGAAAAAGTTCACAATGCGAACACATGACGGCGCCACTTAGAATCATGAATCACGTTATCGAAGTTTCTACGATATGGAGATATATATACAATACAACCTCCGACACATACATTGTCGGAGCCGCGGTTCCCCAGGCATAACGCCCACCCTGGCCGGAAGATCTTCCCTTTGTGGCGGTCGAGCACATCGCCATCGCTCCCGCTACACGTCGACTGGGCAATCACCAGCCCTGAGCAAGCATTGCCCATACTCCGCCATGGTAAGCGGTAAACTATAATAATTTGAATTTATGATATTTAATCAGCCACATCAACGTCATTTCAATAAGCTGATTTCTTTCAGAAACACTTGAATACCCCTCATCTCTTTTGAATTAGTGTGTACTCAAACGTTAATAACAGTAATCTCTATTTATTTATTATTTCAGATTATGAATGCCTTCGCTCACAGAACAGTGCAAAAACGTGTGTCGATCGATCAGCTAACAACATCTGAAGACTCCGCCTAGAATACCAGATTAGAAAATGACAAAAAAAATAATTCTAACATTGTAAACGTAACTTTATTCGTTTTTGTTATGATATAAATTGTATAATAATAATTATTAGGTAGGTATTTGAATTTTGAATAATACTCAATATTTCCAAACTAAGTAAAGAGATTTTTATTTTCCTTTTGTATGTTAAAGAAAACCTGTCTGCAAGGTACCCACGCCACGCTTTTTTTATCGATATCGATACATTCTGTACTGTAACGTACCACATCTCTAGTATGCTTTTGTAGAATGTTGGCATTACTTTTTTTTGTGCCTCTGTTGTTGGTACGTTGGCACGAGATCTTAGCGTGAATTGACTGTCAAAAACAAGTCAAAAAGCTTGTATGAAGTCCCGACTCTTAAAACGTAGTGATTATATACTCTTTGCGCAACACGCACGAGTCCGCAGCCGCACGACACGATTTCATTCATTCAAACAAAATTGATTACAAAATCTTTCATCATTTACGCCTAGAATAAACTTTTTATTTTTGTGATAAATATTAATTGTTGTTATTTCATAACAGTTTCAACAACATTAAGTAATAATGCAGTTAAAGAATGTGACCCATGTTTTATTTGATCTCGATGGCTTACTGTTGGGTAAGTAGAAATTTAAATGGGTATATTATTATGAAATTGCGTATTATTTAAAATTTATTAATTTCAGATTCTGAAAGAATGTACACGGAGGCGTTTACAACTGTTTGTGATAAGTATGGAAAGATATTTACATGGGAATTAAAGGCTAATCTACTCGGTTTTCAAGGGCACGAGTGTGCCGAAAGAATAGTTTCAACTTTGGAACTACCCATTACAAAAGAGGAGTTCATGGCTGAATGTCAGAAACAATACGAGGTACTGTTCCCTAAAGTGCAGCTTCTGCCAGGTAAAATTTAAGACCAAATTGCATTGGCATGCAATTGCTTTCTATGTAACTCACAAGCACAGATAAAACACAAAAAAATAACCTGTTTCATTCATTTCCAGTGGTAGGTATAAAAATTTGGTTAAGGGTGTGTCCAGATCTTATGAACGTGCCATGAATGAGCCGTTACAAATCTGAACGCACCATTAGAAGCAATCTATAAAACAGCTGATTTGCTCTTGAAAGAAAAGATGTCATAATTACATGTTTAATTACCGAATATAGTAAATTATTCAGTTTAATTTAGACTTCAGGAACCTCCTCACCATGTCAGACCACATTTTCATTTTAACTATAAATTTTATTGGGGAGTCGAATTTTTGTGTAATATAAATTTAATATGCAACTTTAACTCCATCAACATTTTACTATCAAATCATTTAAGATTTAAACTGCGTATTAAAAATACATATGTGTCCTTTATAAATAACAATTGTGTGTTAACATTTTATTTTTATTTTATGGATTGTAAAAAGCTGTCTTATACATTGGTTATTACTCTTCCAGGAGCTAAAAAACTGGTGGAACATCTTCAAAAAAAAGGTGTACCGATAGCCCTAGCAACCAGTTCCAGCCGCGAGAGTGTAGACATGAAGATGCAGAACCATCAAGAGTTCTTGAAACTATTTCACCACCTAACCATGGGCTCATCTGACCCTGAAGTGACTAAGGGAAAACCTGATCCAATCATCTTTTTGGTCTGTGCATCCAGATTTCCTGATAAACCCAAGCCAGAAAATGTAAGTAAATGCAGTCAGCAAAAAATTACAGTATTTTCTGAAATATTCCATACTAGCTTTTCAACAAAACAACCCATAGCGCGACTTATGGCGCCATCTGTAGGCCGATACAGCGCCCTCTATAGTAGAAAAATTATTTTCCCATTGAAACAACATACATTCATGGGATATATAGCCTATGTTGGGCTCTGTACCCCTAACAATATGTATGCAAATTTTCATAATGATTGGCTGCTTAGTCAAGCCGTGAAGGAATAACAAACAAACAAACTCACTTTCTCATTTATAACCATCACGCGCTTCGCATACATACCTCTTCTTCTTCTTGATCATTCCCTCACTGCTCAGGAATGACACTACTCTAACCAGTTGCCTCCAGCAGTTGCTGACTGAATATCTGGTCTGACCTGAATGGGACTATTTCTCCAAAAGCTCAGAATTTAAACACATGGAAACTTTTAAAGTAATTATTTGTAGTAAAGTTAGTATTTAGTAGTTATTTGTAATGACCATAACACACATAATATTATTATTGTATACCGCCCTTGTACAACACTTATTACTCCAGTTAGGGTTGGCTGTAAAGAGATCTCATAAATATATATAAGCTCATCTTTGTATAGATGATCCGTATCGGTCCGCGCGGGAAATTGAAATTTTTGGCGCTTTTTACAAATTGCATCTCAATCATTGATAGAACTTTCGTGAAAAATGATTGGACGACAACAAATACAATATATCTACTGAATAATTATCATATAAATTATAAATATTGGCTCTTCTCATTATGAATGTGCATAATGCACGTTTATAGGGAAAAAGATGCATAGTGGACATTCATAATAAGAAGAAGTAATATTTATAATTTATTTGATAATTATTCAGTAGATATATCGTATTTGTTGTCGTCAAAACAATTTTCACGAAAATTCTATCAATAATTGAGATGCAATTTGTAAAAAAAAAAATGAATTTCCCGCGCGAACCGAAACGGATCACCCTAATACTGTAATTACGTTTCTTTTAGGTGCAATAAAGAATATATATAATATATGTAATTTATTTATATGTATGTATGTACCACTCTGAATCGTAAATGAATACTAAAATCCAATTTTCAGTGCCTGGTATTTGAGGATGCGGTGAATGGCGTAAAGGCAGCGAATGCAGCCAACATGCAAGTGGTGATGGTGCCTGATCCTCGTATTGAGAAGGATCAACTCAAGGATGCCACATTAGTTCTACCGTCACTTGAAGATTTCAAACCTGAGTTATTTGGTCTCCCAGCTTACGATTAGCTGGTAGGAAATGGTTTTGTATGTATTTTTTTTATATTTCTGTAATATAAAGATAGATGTGGTACAGTGAGTACTAATTATTATTATTTTTAATTATATTTTTATTGACAGCCAGATGCATAGCAGTGGCTAACTTTCTGCAATAGAATTGCCTAATATATTTATTTAGTCATATTTAGTCAATAATTGCTGTTTATTTTCTTCGTGAAAATTTATAGTAACATATTGTTATTAATATTTAATTTACTCAGCTTATTATTTAAAGCTATCATTTTCAACAAAGTATTATGTGCTTAATTATATTAAAATGTATTATATTATTAAAATCTAAATTATATATAATGGTTAATTATTTTTGTCTGTTTTTGTTGTTCAATTAAAAATATTACAATAGTACACGAAAATAGCATAAAATCTAGTCATTATGCATTGCATGTAGTAACAGGTCTGTGGTAATAAATCCTTCATTGATTTGTTGTATTAAGTTTATTATTTTCCCTTAATAATTCTCTATTAATGAGTATAAGGCGGCAAGCCAAATAATTCTGGCTGGAAATCTTCCATAGAATCCAGTACAAGGGTTGCTTCTGATACAAGAGATTTGTCCAGCTGCGGGTCGGGTATCATAACGACTTGCATTCCCGCTGACTGTGCTGCCTTTACGCCATTCACTGCATCTTCAAATACCAAACACTGAGAAATAAAATAAAAAATATTAAGAAAATCTCTCAGAAAGATTGAAAAAAAAACGAAACAGTACCCGGGCGAAGCCGGGCCGGGCAGCTAGTTATTAATAGAATTAAAAGATTTTTACAGGGTTGTCGGCAACGCGCGAGTGATACCTACTCCCGGTGTTGCAAAGCCCATAGGCTACGGTGACCGCTTACCATCCGGCGGGCCGTAAGCTTGTTTGCCACCTTAGTAATATAAATAAAAGAACTCACAAATTATAGAAAAGAGCCGATGATCTCGAAACGGTTAAAAATATTTTATTAAATCATCGTTAAAAACATTCCTCGGCTCTTGAAGAACCTTTAAAACAAAAAGATAGCTTGTACAGATGTTCTTTTTCACGAAGTTAAGGCTACGAATGAGCCCAAGAGGGGATTTTTGCAGTTACTCGCGCGCGTCAGACTAAGATATAGGGGATATCTGGTACCCTTCTAAGTATCAACACCATGTTTTCAACTCTTCAACTAGGGGGGTTCTCATAGGGCACCCTGTCAGAATAGTAAAAAAAAAAACGAAAACTTGAAATACACAAGTGCGTCAGATTAAGGGCTCATACACACATACACAATGCGACGTCGCATCGTGCTACGACGCGGCATCGGCTTGAGTATTTCAAGTTTTTGATTTTTTTACTATTCTGATAGGGTGCCCTACGAGAACCCCCCTAGTTGAAGAGTTGAAAACATGGTGTTGATACTTATCTAATAGGGTACCAGATATTTTTTATATCTTAGTCTGACGCGCTCGAGTAACTGCAAAAATCCCCTCTTGGGCTTATCACGAATGCATAAACAATGTGCCTTACAAGACTCATAGCCGAACGCTCTTCGTGAAATGAAATATCTGTAATCACTGCTCCTTTTCATCGGGGTTTTAATCTTGTTTTTTATTTAAAAACAAATTCGCATCTACATCGAGTCATTCAACCTGACCTCTAGACCTCTAGTCAGTGGCGGATTATCCTTAAGGCAAACTAGGCACGTGCCTAGGGGCGCGAGGTAACAAAGGGGCGCGCGGGCGCTTAAAAAAATTACATAAAATTTGATGGATTTCCACCTGTTGGGAAACTCGATTGAGGCCTTCGAGCATGGTGCTAATTCCTCCAGCGACTATCCGCTATGATCACGATGTCGTCGGCAAATCGAAGGTAAGTGCTATACTTGACGTTGATGCCGAATACTTTCCAGTCCAAAAGCTTAAAGGCATCTTCCAGAGCGGTCGTGAACAGTTTCAGAGATATGACATCTCCCTGTCTCACGCCTCTGTGTAATGAGATTGCCATCGTGTTCTGTTCCTGTACTCGAACTGACATGGTGGGATTTTTGTATAAGCACGTCAACGCTTCGATATAACTTGCGAGCGAGACGATTCGTGTTGACCCTTGAGAACAGCTTGTAGACGTGGCTCAGAAGCGAGATAGGTCTATAGTTCTTCAAGAGGGTTTTATAGCCCTTTTTAAAGAACAGAACCATCACTCTTCTGTTCCACGCCTCAGGCGTTTTGCCCTCGAATAACACGGAATTACAGAGCTTCTGCAGGACTTTAAGTACCGATGTACCAGTCAGGGTGTCAGAAGCTCTGCAGTGATTCCGTCCTCGCCCGGCGCCTTGTTCTAAAGCTGTTTAAGAGCCATCCGAATCTCGTACAAGCTGATGTCTGGGATGTCTTCGGTGTAATGTTGGGTTAGCGTGGCTCTTGGGTCCCTCGCAGTTCTGCTGCTGACGGGTTTGGTGAATGAGGCATCATAAAGCTGCCCGTCGAACCTCGACTTCCTTGAACACCTCTGCCGTCGTTGACGCCATGCTATCATCCTTCGTCTTAAGCTTAGTCAGCCGGCTCTGCCCAATAATGTCTCTTGCGAACACTTTCGAACCTTTATTTCGCTCAATCGACTCCTTGATGCATTTAGCATTGAAGGAGCGAATATCATGTCGCAAGGACTTTGATATGGGGTCTAAAAATGAACATGGACAAGACGAAGATCATGTCGAATGTCCATGTCACACCCTCCCCGGTCTCAGTTGGAAGCTCGATCCTCGAAGTTGTTGACGAGTACCTTGAACAAACCATCCAATTAGGTAGGTCTAACTTCGAGAAAGAGGTCAATCTTATCTAATCGAGATCGAATCAAAAATGAGGAGATCCGTAGCAGAACCAAAGTAACCGACATAGCCAAACGCATCAGCAAGCTGAAGTGGCAGTGGGCAGGGCATATAGCGCGCAGAACCGATGTCCGATGGGGCAAAAGGGTTCTGGAATGGCAACCACGTACCGGAAAGCGCAGCGTAGGACGGCCGCCTACGGTGGTCAGACGACCTAAGGCAAGTCGCAGGAAGCAGGCCAGCAGGTCGCACTGGAAACGTTTGGGGGAGGCCTATGTCCAGCAGTTGACAAATTGTGGCTGAGATGATGATGATGAGATGGATTTTCATGTTCGTTACTATTATCTTGGAGTGATAAGAACAGCCTCGTCTTTAATATAATCTTTAATATAA
Source organism: Endotricha flammealis (assembly GCA_905163395.2). Lineage (NCBI taxonomy): Eukaryota > Metazoa > Arthropoda > Insecta > Lepidoptera > Pyralidae > Endotricha > Endotricha flammealis. The sequence continues at coordinate 8,656,172 of LR990868.1, forward strand.
AGTGACAAGTTTGACAGACCCGGTGGTCGAGTGGCTAACAATGGTCACTTTATCTCTAGGGCCGCGGGTTCGAATCCTGCGCAATGCAAAGATTTGTGTGCATGAACATGTCTGTTTGTCTTGGTCTGGGTGATTCCAAGTATATTAAGTATTATTTTATAAAAAAAAGTATTTATATGTATTTATCAGCAATCTAGTACCCATAACAGCTTAGTTGCTTTGTTTGGGACTTGATGGCGTTTTGTGATTCGTCCAAATTTTTTTATTTTATTTATGTACCTAGTGCAAATACTATAGAAGACTTCCTTCTTCCTTCTTAATTAATGGCGTTTCTGTTGTGTCTTAACGACACATAGACAATTTCGCCAATGTCGAGTATTTTAAATGAACACTTTTTAACAAAAAAAGTACACTTTAAAAGGGCAACGTGGTACGGTGAGGATCCGAGGTCGCCATCTTGACGACCTTCGTTGACAAGGCGGCGAACTCGAATCCCTATAGAAGACTAATACCCACAGCTCTTGACGTTTCTCATACAATGACTTGGCAACCTCCGTTCACCTCATGCCGCTAGGGGCGCTGTAACATTTTGCATACAAAAAACCTCCGTTCACCTCATGCCGCTAGGGGCGCTATAACATTTTGCATACAAAACGCACAAAAGTTTGAAATCGTTCACCGCATGCCGCCCTCATGCCGTAGGGGCGCTAGTGTCGCGTCTTGCCCGAATTCTTCCGAAGCTGTGGGTATTAGTCTTCTATAGTATTTGCCTAGTGTAGGTATATAAAACTTCCAGCTATGCAATGAGACAGATAAAATACAGTCATCTATGTTTAATTAGTACACCCGTAGTATTTAGTAAAAAAATTGTAATATGGCCGCTAGGGGCGCCCATGCGGTGCTTGCCTAGGGCGCTCTCGACATTTAATCCGCCTCTGCCTCTAGTGCTAGACATGAAACAATATCACAGATGTCAAGTTATGCAATAGGTACCTACTTAAAACGACAAACAAAATTTTGAACATTTCGGGTCTTCTTTAGATTTAGCCATACAGGGTTCTTCAAAAGGGGCATTGAAAGATTTTTACGTGGTCGGCAACGCGCGAGTGATATAGGCTATGGTGACCGCTTACCATCAGGCCGGCCGTAAGCTTGTTTGCCACATTAGTGGTATAAAAAAACTTTTACATTTAATATTGATAGGATCAGTTACCTGAGCTGGTGAAGGATTATCAGGAAATTTTTTCGCAGCAACTAGAAATATTTCAGGGCTAGGTTTGCCATATTTCACTTCGGGGTCTGATGAACCCCAGGTCTTATATGGGAACAGTGCCATCAGTTCTTGATGATTTCCCGTCTTCATTTCATAAGATTCTATTGTGCTACTCGTCGCTAATCCTATAGGAATACCATGTTGATGCAGATGGCGTATCAATTTCTCAACTCCTGAAAATGAGTTATAAAATTCTTCACAAATTACACAGCGACGACAGGTCCCATAGTAAGCCGGGCTAAAACTGCTTTTTTGTCGTAAAAAATGGTATGGTATGCAACAGCCAGAACGACAACTCGTACCATGCCAGTCCAACGTCCAACGCAACGATATAAATTAAACATAATCATTATCTGGATAAAGAATGTTTTTACAACAAATTGTCTATATAACTGGAACCTATCTACATCCTGCGCACAGACATAACAGACAGAACATTCCATAACAGAAATCGTAACAAAAACGCACACTATCAAATGTCAGTCACACAGACACAAATGGGTACTTTTGTACGGCTTGCTTGGCTGCTGTTGTACGAAGAGTTTTTAAAATGTATTACACAGCACTTTACACCCATATTTTGGTCTATTTGATATTATATTCACTAAATTTTAACTTTAAAAGTCACTTTTTAAACGAGAACAAATCGCCATCTTCCGTTTACCTACTTTACGTATGATACAAATTCCGTTTACCAAAACAAGGCACGGCTGTCAAATTGAGTAAATGTGCGTTAGTGTTACTATTGATGAAAGAAAGGGACAAGGTTATGCCGAATTTAATTAGCTGAAAAGTGACAGCAATATTTTCAGCTTGTGTCCATGTGTATGTAAAATTATGTTAAGTCTGTGATCCTGCGAAACCGGCCCTAAATTCTACCACTAGTATATTACCATGCTTCTACGCCTTTTAACAAAGTGTAATATTTTTTTGTTGACCATACCTGCCTTCACTTGACACAGTGGAAATAGTTCCGCAAAAAATTTTTTAGTTTCGTTCAAAAACTCTTCAATTGTCATTGGCAAATCAAGTTCGTTTATAATAGTTGTCGCGAACTCTTTGCTCTGCTGTCCCATTATTTTGGTCTTCAGTGAAAAAGTAAACTTCTTTCCGTATCGTGAAGCAACCTCTTGAAACCCCATAGTGTATAGATCTTCTGTGTCTGGAATGAATAAAATGCAGATTTACCACTTTCTATAATGTTCTAAGGTCGTACCACGACACGACCTTTCATAACTACCTTAAACGATTGTGTAAACGAGACGGCCTTACATCATGTATTGCGCTATCTCCTTTACTCAGCAGTTCTTGTTTTGTTTTATGCGGTCATGCCAAGACTACTTGGGGGTAGGTACTCCGGTAGGTAGGTACTGATTGAAATAAATAAAAATAAAATATTTAATTAATCTACACTGGGCGTCAAAAATAAGTAGTACAGTTTTAAAATTCCAATTACTCTTAAACTATAGAAGTTAGAGTTTTGAAATAAAAGTCATTTTATAGCAAATTTAACAAAGTTTTCTTAAAATAATATTTTATTTAGCATTAGTAAAGTTTTACACTGAAAATTAAGAAAAAACTAAAAAGCTAACCATTTTGAAGGAACTATCAAGAACTTAATTTTTACGTTTTGGGCCTTGTTCCCACTTTGGTAACTTGTGTTACCGCCTCGGGCTCTGATGACAGCTTGGAGCCGGTTTGGCATGCTGAACACAAAGTTTCGGAGGCGGTGTTGGGGAATATTTACCCATTCTTCTATCAGGGCCTGTTTTAGAACCCTGAGGGTGGCGGGGGGTGGTCTGCGTCTTCTGACTACCCTTACAAGCTCAACCCAGGCGTGTTCAATCGAGTTAAGATCTGGGCTTCTTGATGGCCAAGCCATCAAGCTGATGCCAACCTCCTGAACGTACTCTTGTACGAGGTGAGCGGTGTGTGGCCGGGCGTTATCATGCATTAGTATCACTCCATCACCCATATTTACTAAATATGGCCCTGCATTCTCGTTAAGGATCTCTAATGCATATCTTTCACCAGTCAGAGTGCCATTTTCTATGACCACTAGCTCTATGCGACCCTCTGAAGAGATGCCAGCCCATACTTGTACAGAGCCCCCGCCGTATTGAACTCTTTCCGAGATGCAACCTTGAATGTATCGTTCACCAGGTCGCCTGTATACTCTCCGCCTTCCATCGGAAGTGAATAAAGAAAACCGAGACTCATCTGTGAACAAAACTCTTGTCCATTCTTCTTCGCCCCATTGTACGTGTTGACGGGCGTAGCGTAGTCTTGCTACTCGATGCCCTGTCTCAAGTTTGGGGCCATTTGCTGGCCTGTACGACTTCAGGTTGGCTCCAGCAAGTCTTCTCCTCACTGTACTCTCACTAACGTAGTCTCTTCGGGTCTGAAGAAGCTGTTGCTGGACCTCAACTGCATTAAGGTGACGATTTCTTAACACAGTAGAGACAATTAAGCGGTCTTCTCGGGTACTAGTGCACCTGAGTCTGCCATTACTTGGTCGCCTTAGATAGTTTCCAGTCTCTTTGTACCTTCGCTTTACTTGTTGGATCGTTCTTAGAGTTACACCCACCGTTCTTGCAGTACGACGCATACTGATGCCTACTTCAAGAAAAGTTATGATTCTTGCACATTCTTCTGGTGAAAGAGGCATGCTTAGTAAAGTTTACTCGCTGACGACACATTTCCTTTCGAATTGCAATTGATTTATCAGCAATAAAGAAAACAACAAAAAACAAAAGTACAAGCCAACAGGTTAAAAAAGAGTGTGTTTGTTTATTAAGTGTTTTTTTCAGTCAATCTTTAAAAAATGATATTATGCATGAAGTTTTTATTAAATGAAATTAAATTGTCTTTTAACTTTTTTTTATTTCAAAGGTCTAGCTTCTGTAGTTTTGGAGATATTGCAATTTTAAAAGTGTACTACTTATTTTTGACGTCCAGAGTAGATGGACAGCCTAGAATAATGAGAAATGACTTTCACATTGGGCGGAAATCAAGTACAGGCTGGGATGTGTGGGCTTAAAGCAACCTGAATTCAACGTAATCGACTATTTTTCTTAACTGTCACGGCCACGAATAACGCATATCACGCGTGCGTGTGACATGCGTGGTTTTACGTGGGCCACTTGTGTGACTCGATTACGCATACTGGGCAACGCGTGTGTTCGTGTATCGTTCGTATATAAGCAACAAAAAATACCGACATTTATTTTGCTTGGATAGTATTTTTTTATACTGAGGTAACAAACAAGCATACGGCTCCCCTGATGGTAAGCAGTCACCATAGCCTGAAGACGCTTGCAAAACCGGGGGTATAACATCTTTTTAAGAAGCCCTTATTATAGTCTAAAGTAAAGACCTCGGCTGGGATCTCATTCCACAACTTCAGCGTTCGCGGGAGGAAACTCCTCTGAAACCGCGCAGTAGGTACGGTACGTGACCATTTTGAAAAATGAAAATGAAAAATATTTTATTTAGTAAGTTTGTTACAAATTATTGTTGTACTGGCTCCCACTTTAGGTTTCCCTGTGTTATGGGAGTCAGGCTCTTCAATGGACTTAGAGTTACTTACTAAGTTACAATAAATAGAGTTAGTTTATTCTAATTAGATAGGTATATCTAAAGTTTTATTTATTTATGTTTTCTTATTATTTTTATATTTCAATGTAACTTTACATACTATTTACGCAATATCTTAGTATATACTGTGCTGTGCGTGCATTCGGGCGGGGTTGAGTTTGTGTGTGTGTGATGTGATTTTGGTTCAAGAGTGTGAGTTCGGATTCCCCACCGGTGACGAGCAGTTTATTAGGTAGCTATGCGAGCGACACAAGATGTACTTGTTTCAAATATTTCAATGATGGCACTGGCCACGCAATAGTTTGTAAGGTGTCAGCCTCTACATATATCTGTATAATGTCGGCACAACATAGACCGGGCGCTGGATGGAGTGTGCAAAATATGAGGACCGCATTCTGTCCATAATTTTGAACTCGGAAAAGCTTGCAGATTAAGGATGTTGCCAGAAGGTTATCCTTTTAGAATTAAGTAAAAGACTGAACAAATGCTTTCGAAACATTTTAATGATTGTTGTTTTAATTTTATTGACAAAAAAAATATTTACCCACTAAAAAACCAGTAAGCAGCAAAGTTCACAAAAAATACAATTTTTTTTTTTTTTTTTCGGTATCATTATACACTTGCATTTAACGATTTTTTTCATAATTTCATGTAGGTACTGAGGTACATTATATTCAGGGCTAGATGAACACAAAACAAATTTTCTGGCAACGCCAACGGTCGTTTGGTCAGTTGCCATGCCATTTTTTTATAGGATAGGCCCAAATGGTTTCTAGATAATTCTGCTAACTGTTCGACAATTAATTATGAATATTCTAAATGCCTTTGAGATTCTTGTACGACGCAGCTTTTAAAGCATTTGTCCATCCATTTGTCACATTAAAAAATATCGAAAGCGTAGTAGGTACCAAGAAGAAGGGTTGGTCTCCCAGCCCGGTCTATGCGCTTGATTTTGTCAATGCCAGTGGAAAGATACTTATCTAATCTACCTACCTGCATCAAAACACATCATCCCGACATGTCTTTCCAATCGAGATGCACCATAAAAGTAGGGAAAAAACTTACTGAAAATCAATCCATCCATATCAAACAAGACGTGGGTCACAGGGTTAAAAGCCATTTTGATTTTTAATAAATTAACTTTAGGTGAGTAAAGAGACTACTTCCTAATTGTATCGCACGACGTTCAATGAACGATGACTTCAGAAAAATGATCGTTTACATCTGAATCTAATTATCTTATCAATGACCTTCTGCAGATACCTAGCCGTGATTCGCAGAACGCATCTATACATAGAACTTCCGCTTTGAAAATAAAATGATGTATGAAACTATTCCATTCCACGTCTTAATCTAAAATTTATGACAATGCAAGTAAGTCGTCAACCACTTTGCCCAATGCACACATGTTTATTATGTAGGTACCTACTACATATCTAAAATTTTTGCGATATGGTTCACGCACTATAATACTTTCTTACTCCGCTGGCTTAGTGACCCGAAGTGGATCTTCGCCTCTGAAACTAAAGAGAGCCAGAATTCTCTGTTCTGCACGAAGTCCACGCTAGTCGCGTGCACTCCATAAAGGCAAAATTACTGCCTACCCTATCAATTTGATAAATACAATCAGACGTTACTTATCTCGTATCAATCAATAACTAACCGAAGGTGGTACCTTTATGCATTGCTGCATGCCCCGCCGCTTGGGGAGCGGCGGGGGTATGTCGGGCTCCCCCTCTAGCCACTTTGGCCACACCGACTAAAAACCTGACTGACTGCCACCTCATCCGCCTAGATGGGCGGGGCTGCGGGAACAATGATATAAACCGAAGGTGGTACCTATACCACAGATATTATAATACTTAACAGTACCTATACTAACACCGTGTCAACCGAAAATTCGATGCGACAAGAAGGGCTTTCTTTACCAAAGTTGAAAGAAGGAGAAGGAAGTCCGTCAGCAGTAACCACCCTGCCTTGGCACCGCACTGACTGCACTGGATCATCCACTGGCGTCCTGAAGTGCGATCGACGCAGCTGTACCTATGTGTCTCGACTGCACTGGACTACGAAAGTTGAAGATGTGGTAGACTAGACTACGTCCGAAGGAAGTCTGCTTTCAACCTGAGGGTCGAAAGGTTGTAGTCTCGCCACATAGTGAATTTTAGTTCTTTTGTGGTGAGGGCACCCAATCATCACCTGGAGCCTGGAGACCTTTCTGATAAGGGATTCCTGCCCGCAGGGAGTCGTGTCTCGGAAGTTCCACCGATCACAGATCGGCTGCCACCTAACACCGCGCGCTTCACATCGAAGAAACGTGGTTAGTGTTTATTTATAAAATGTGTGTTTTTATTATCTTTACATAGTTTAAAATGAAGTCGCTTCCCTGTCTGTCTGCCCTGTAAGTATGCTTAAATTTTTAAAACTAGGGCTTTTGATGCGATTTTTTTAAAAAGATAAAGTGATTCAAGAGGAAGCTTTATGTGTACCTATAATACATTCCGAAATTCCTAGGGGAAAGCCTAAACGCACACGCAAATGAAGTTGCACGGGTTTCGCTAGTTATCATATCTATACATATAATAAAACAGTAGACCCCGACCCCGATATGTCTGTACATTGAACATATTTGGCAAAAATGGAGAGAGAACAGTTAGAGAAAGGTAATAGAAGCGAAAAAAAATTTTTTGGATTTTTTTGTCTGTCTGTCTATCTGTCTGTCTGTCTGTCTGTTTGAACGCGCACATCTTCTAAGTTACTGAACGGATTTTAATGCAGTTTTCACAGGAAGATAGAGCTCGGCTTGGAGCAGAATATAGGCTTTGTTTTATTTAAATCGGATGTCAGGAAAATAAGTTATGTTCATTTAAAGGTCTCCTCCCTGTCAATGTAAGAAAAAAAAAATCTCGCACTTACAAACTTGAGACTTGGTACACCATACCTACCGACAACAGACTGGACCGGACCGGACCGGACCGAACCGGACCGGACCGGATGTCAGGAGAAGAAAAAGAAGAAGTTACACTCATTTAAATTTTCAACAACCAAAGAATTTTAAAATTGTCACTGTGCAGAGTCGGAATCGCCCGACCCCTGATTACGACCATTTTAATATTCAATAGCACTGTGTATGAAACTTTTTATTTACTTAAGCTGACCATTTTGAAATTTAGTTCCTCAAAAATTCACTAGATGGCACTGTGCAAATATATAAAAGAGAAAATCACTGACTGATTCATCACGAAATCTCCGAAACTACAAGTGCCAGGAGTCCCAAATTTTGCATGGGGGTTCCTTTTGGTGCGTAGGTGCTCACTAAGAAAGGATTTTTGGAAATTCATCCCCTAAGGGGATAAAACGGGGGTGCAAAGTTAGTATGAAACTTGGCCGTTTTTGAAGTTATTCGAATGAAATTCAGCATTAAGGTTCTTTATTGAAAGGTATGAAACACGAGTAAAATATTTTTCTCAAAAAACATCCCTTAGGGGGTTAAGCGGGGGCGCAAAGTTAGTATGATACTTTGCCGTTTTTGAAGTTATTCGAATGAAATTCAGTATTAAGGTTCTTTATTGAAACGCATAAAACACGAGTAAAATATTTTTCTCAAAAATCATCCCTTAGGGGGTTAAACGGGGGTGCAAAGTTAGTATGAAACTTTGCCGTTTTTGAAGTTATTCGAATGAAATTCAGCATGAAGGTTCTTTATTGAAAGGCATGAAACACGAGTAAAATATTTTTCTCAAAAATCATCCCTTAGGGGGTTAAACGGGGGTGCAAAGTTAGAATGAAACTTAGCCGTTTTTGAAGTTATTCGAATGAAATTCAGCATGAAGGTTCTTTGCTGAAAGGCATGAAACATGAGTAAAATATTTTTTTCCAAATTCATCCCTTATGGGGTTAAACGGGGCGCAAAGTTAGTATGAAACTTTGTTGTTTTTGAAGTTATTCCAATGAAATTCAGCATGAAGGTTCTTTATTGAAAGGCATGAAACACGAGTAAAATATTCAAAAATCATCCATTAAGGGCGGTAAAACGGGGATGCAAAGTTGACTGATGCATCACGACATCTCCGAAACTACGTGTCAGGAGTCTCAAATTTTGCATGAGGGTTCCTTTTGGGGCGTAGGTGCTCACTAAGAAAGGATTTTTTTAAATTCCCACGGGAAAGGGAGTAATAGGACTGCAAGTGTATTATCGCAGGCGCTCAACCTAGAAAGCTGAAATTTCGTATAGAGGTTTCCTTTATAATGTTGACAAGGATAAAGACGGGGTTTTACGAAATTCCCACGGGAAAGGGAATAATAGGACTGCAAGTGTATTATCGCAGACGCTCAACCTAGAAAGCTGAAATTTTGTATAGAGGTTCCTTTTATGATGTTGACAAGGATGAACACGGGGTTTTTTTTAATCCCACGGGAACGGGACAAATAGGACTGCACGTGTGTTATTGTGGGCGCTCAACCTAGAACGCCTAGATTTTGTATTAAGCTTCCCTTTATAAAGTACTTAGACAAGGATAAAGACGGGATTTTTTTTTATTCCCACAGGATTCGGAATAATTAGACTACGCGTGAATTATCGGAAGCGCTTGACCTGAAAAGTTGTTTTTTTCTTCTAGAGATTCCCTTTATTATGTTGACAAGGATAAAGTCGGGTTTTTTTTTAAATTCCCACGGGAACGAAATTATCGGCATTTTCGGGTGGAGCCGCGGGTAACAGCTATTAAAATAATAAAACAACAGGATTTTGTACACAGTAGGTAGCCAAGATTAACAGCGGCGAGCAAATAGACAATGAGCAATGAAGAACATTGACGTCACGGGGAAAACTACAGTAATAGGAGACTGTTAAATCCGTCTATACTACTTAATTAGTCACAAGTCCAATTCCACGCGAGCGAAGCCGCGGGCACAGCTAGTACTTATATAAAATACCTAACAACGCACAGCCCAAACCGCTGGGTCTAGAGATTCCAAATTTGGAATATAGGTTCCTTACGTCTATGGGTGGTGTACCTACTAAGAAAGGATTGTTCAAAATTCCCACGGGAAAGCGGGATACACGCAAACGACGCGGGTTTCACTACTTGTTATATAATGTTAGTCTGTAAGGTGTAACCGGGGCCAATAATTTGTAATATTCTGTTGCCTGAAATAAATGGATATTATTATATTAAAAAAATCTAAACAAACAGCTTTAGCTATCGGTGTACATACTGCAATATTTAATTTAGGTAACTATATTATTTAATTTCAAAAACTATATTTTTAAAACAGCTCCATCTATCGGTTATTAAAATACATTACAATGCTACATCGATGACTGCTCCGCAAAATTAAGTGTCTCTTCGTCTTCTTTTTATTACCGGCCACCAGAACTCACTGACTGAAGTTTGACGAGTGGTGGTCGTCAGTAATAAAAAGAAGACGAAGAAATATTTCAGTTGACATTACGTAAAAAATTGTACAATCGTAATCGTAAACCAAACGTTGTGATAGTTGTGAATTTATAGTTTTTATTTATTTGTGTGATAACACAATTAAAAAACAACCTTTTATTATTGTTATTTTTAAGTTAAAATTAATATTGAAAGATATGGAAGGCCCTGGAATGAGTTTATTTCAAGGCGCCCCGAGCATCCACATAAACAATAGTGCTCAAGACAGACTAGAAGAACAGGAGGAGCTCGAAGATCAGAAACGACGCAACGCGGAGGTTAGTAAACTTTTATTCTTTTTACTTCGTTTCCTATTCCAACTTAAAAAATTAAAACCAGTAGGTTACTTACTAGACTATTTCTATTATCCACTAGGCTATGGCACAACATGTTTTTTTTAAATATAAATTTTATTCTACTAATGTTAAAAAATGAATGTTAAACGCGACTCTTTGACCAATGTTTGTATATTTATATTTTTTTAAATGAAATCATTCAGTCACTACTGTCTGAATAAATAATTTCATTCAATTAAGAACACGGCTTACATTACACCTACACTTTGTTTAATCACAATGTGCAAAAAATATCAATGTAATTTTAGTATGTAAATAAAATATTACTTAAGGTTGTTTTTAAACTGCCACCATTTCTAAAGCCCCTAACGCGACTCTGACCAAAATAAGGCCCATAATAATAATAAACATTTATTTTCGACCAACTGGGATCATAATGTGTTAGTACATATTGAATGACTTATATCTAATGTTAGTAACAATTGCATTTTTTTTTTTAATTAAATTTCCTACATAAGTTTGTTCCTCAGCATTTGAATCATCGAACAATGATTCAAATACCGAAGATCAAACCTGTCAGCAAACATGCTCAGGATGCTCATAAACCTCTCATAAAAAAAATACAAACTTAGTACCTAATTAATATGCTAGGTACTTAAATTATTCAAGTACCATATTAAAAAGTATGTTGAAAAAATATCAATAAAAGGTAAGCTGTGGAAGCAGATAGTAAATTATATTTGTGAACTTTGTTATAGTTGAAAGATAAGCTTGCCAATGCTTTTGATGATTTTTTGGATGATGACGAAGCAAGTTCTGTGAACAGCAGTGGAAACTTCACCATAGATGCTGGACATACCAATGGAAGTAAGTATATTCATCATTTAGGATCGAAGAAGGAAAACTATGCGACCTGGACACTGGTCGCATAGCGGACTTCTGCAGAAGGAGTTTAAGGTTTTCTGGGGGGAGGTCATCAGGGCCACAGTAACAACAGTATCCACACGGGAATAGGGTGTAATAAGTCCAACTAGCAACACCCGCCTGTGCCCCGCAGGCGTCCCAACCTATAATAATGATATTAATAAGTATATTCATGATTCATAAATTTCACCATATAAAGGAAGGAGGAGGAGGTCTAATTTTTCAGCGTGTTTTGAATAAAGTAATAAAGTTTATTTCTATAGATTTTATTTCTAATATCATATAGCAGACAAGCAAACGGGCCACCTGATGGTACTCCAATTCATTACCTGCTACATGGAAGTGCTGCTTCATGTCAATAATCTGTGAGAGTAGTACTTCACCAGACATGCTAGTCTATAAATGCACTATAAATAATTTTAGAAATTTTAAATTATTGTTTGATGTATGGTCCAGAGACACCTCATACAAGAACAGGATTGCCTCCAACATACGTTGAATCTCTCAATCATCTCAAAGAGCAGCATGCCACCGAGTCTCCCAAACCGTACTGTGAGACACCAAAGAACCATATGCCTCACATACGACATGAGGAACAGTTGAAACATCAGTGTAGTCCTTATGCTGGTGGTGATTGTCAGAATCATTACTTTCAACAGGAGTTCAAAGGTGATAAATATGTACATGTATTTTTTATAATTTTATTTTTACAACAGAATATTAGGGCGCGTTTTGACGATGTGAATTTTTTCTAGCGGCGGCCTCTACATTTTTTCATCCATAAACTTTATTGACTATTCTACAACATACAAATTCTTTAATACTTACCTAAATGGTATCGTATCGCCCGCGCGATGTTGACACGTTTAAATAAAGTATAATTTGCTGTAAAGTGAATGAAAACGTAAGAATTTTTTTGCGTCGTCGAAACTCTTTTTCGAGTTTTATTTCTTGATAGAAAATCAAAGAAGAATTAATGTATCACTTGAGGAATGTAGAGTTAGAACCAGGGGTAGGCTTTTATCTGTCATGTTATGTGTGTTTTACAAATCATCATGTTGAATTTTAAATAATGACTCGTGGATTTTTACATGTATTAATATAGGAACATTATTTTGTTAATCGTCATAGAATTAATTGTAAATTAACAAGTCATGTAATAATTTTCAGGTCATCTTAATGGCGTCAATAATTTTGATGCCAGGCAAGAATATATGAATAATGAACAACTGAAAGTAATGTATGAGGTAACTAAATATTATTTCTTTTAAAACATTTTATCTTACATTTGTACTAATGAGAGGAGCTCGATGGCGTCGCTGTGTGTCGCACTCTAATATGAACACGCAAGCTAAGCGACGTCGACCCTAGCCAGCGTTTGGATGGGTTTCGTTATCTCGAGCTTCTCCGTGCTTCGGAGGGCACGTTAAGCCGTCGGTCCCGGCTGTTGTCGATCGATGACAGTCGTTAAGTCAAGTCGGTGGCCTTAGGGCGGTTTGGAAACACCTGCCTCTGCCAATCCGCATTGGAGCAGCGTGGCAGAGTACGCTCTAATCACCTTTGATTGAAGGGAGACCCGTATCCCAGCAGTGGGATGATTATGGGTTGATATGATTGTACTAATTAAGGGAATACTTACAGTTTGATTAAGTTTTTGAAACACACACACACTTTAATGACAGATTATATTATAGCTGTCACTATTAAACTAAAGAAGAATAAAAGAGATAGCTTGAGACTTAATGTAAATTAAAATGTGTTTCAGAAACTGGCTGTAAATCACTTAACCGCACATGGCCAGTGTTTTTGAATTTCATCTGGCACATCTTTTCTCTAAGATGATTAATTCACGATTGATAATCTCCGTGGCGTAATGGTTATCATGCCAGACCGCCACCCAGGAGGTCCCGGGTTCGAATCCCGGTCACCCCATGATGAAAAACGAACTTTTTCTGATTGGCCTGGGTCTTGGATTTTTATCTATATATGTCCTCTGCCAATCCGCATTGGAGCAGCGTGGCAGAGTACGCTCTAATCCCCTTCGATTGAAGGGAGACCCGTATCCCTGCAGTGGGATGATTATGGGTTGCCATGACATGACATGTATTTGTTATAAAATATAGTATCGTTGAGTTAGTATCCCATAACACAAGTCTCGAACTTCCTTAGGGGCTAGCTCAATGGGCTCAATCCTTTATTCCCACTAGTCTCTTTGGTAGTACTTTTAAAGGGACTAGTGAAACTTTTATGTCCCATTAGTCCCTTTGAAAATTCTAAAGGAACAATCTGTGTGATTTGTCCCTATATATTTATTTATATAGTTTGTAGTGTTTTTATAGGCTTAATATTTCAACAGATGAGAGTAAAAGAATGCCAGCAGTTGGCCATTCAGATGGAGAAGATGGATGGTGAAATAGACAGCTTGCGGGCGCGGCTCGCGGCCGCTGTCAGTGACCGGGACAAAGCTGAATTATCTTTGCAGGAAGCTCATCACTTACTTGGTAAATAATACATGTGTTATGATATCTTCTTATCTTATCTATATATATAAAAATGAAACCCGTTTTCCGTTGTCACGACATAACATGAAAACGGCCTGACCGATTTGGCTGATTTTTTTTTTAGAATATTCCTTGAAGTACGAGGATGGTTCTTACGGAGAGAAAAATTTAAAAATTCCCACGGGAAAGCGGGATACACGCAAACGAAATTGCGCGGGTTTCGCTAGTTAATTATAATTATAATATTTATATTTATATAATAGCTGTTATCCGAGGCTTCGCCCGCGGAAAAATTTGCTGGACTCTGTTTGTACCCCTGACAATATGTATACAAATCATAATGATCGGCTGCTTAATCAAGCCGTGAAGGAATAACAAACAAACTCACTTTTTCATTTATAATAGTAGTATGATAGTACATATAATAGTAATATAATATTAAAAGTTAATAATTTTCTTTTAATATTTAGATGCTGTCTTAAGTGTCCATAATTTTATTATTTAGTAATGTGTCTTGCTAGCCCTGCCCACTCCATACATCCTTACCTTACCTTAAGGTTGCCTTGAAAAGCTTTTTAGCAATTAGCCGCCTTGTTGCAAATACACTATTATAGTTTGTAAGATTGTGTTTAATGTTTCTTTTTTCCTGATTGTGTAATACCCACATAATTATTATACTAACCTACTTACACTAACTCACTATTTGATAAGAACAACGTAACGATGTACAGAAAAACCCATTAGAGCTCGTGCAGACGAGACGGTTTCTCGCCGGAGCTAAGCCCGGCGTCGTGTGATTGGCCTCATAGTTTCCCATACAAGACTGACGACCGGACGTAGACCCGGTTTGACGACGGGCTTAGCTCCGGCGAGAAACCGTCTCGTCTGCATGAGCCGTAAGGGTTTATGTGGCATCGATGTTACGTAATAAGAATGATTGTAATTATAATATATTTATAAATTTAAATTTTAAAAAAAGTTTATTCTATCTATCTATAATGTCAGCTTTATGTTGAGTTGGTTGTGATCATACTTTCGGTACTAGAGGGTTCGATTCCCGCTAAGGGCAAATATTTATTTGATGTCATTTGTGTTTGTTCTCGAATCTGGGTATTTTCTATGTATTATATGATTGTCTATGTTTAGGATGATGGTGAGAACTTGGAAAAGTAAGGGTTAATGGAAGAAATCAAGTATAGTTTATTATGTGAAAGTTAGTTAGTACAACATGAGAGAAAAAAAGTGAATGAGTGATAGTGTAAAATATGCGTATAAAAAGTATAGAGAAAAGTATTAAAAAAATATAAAGGAGTTCGGTTTGCCACAGTCTATCTTATAATACATAGAATAAGGGAAATAAACAAACATATAGAGACACATGTAGAGTGAATTCCATAGACAATAATTGTCATTATAAAACTCTTCAGCATCAAGCAAGCACAAGTTGATTGAACTGGAGCAAAAAGTCACAGCACTGACCGAGAAGCTAGTGGAGAGCGATCAAGAGAAAGAACAACTCAAGATGGAACTGCGGTCTGCCAACATCAGTCTGCAAGACGTGCAGCAACGACTTCATACTATGCAGGTATGATTTATGAAATGGCCTGTCACAGAATATCGGCGTCATGCGTTTCGTCCAGTCAACTCTTTTCTACTCCTTTTCCTTATACCCTCTGTTAAGGACCATCTATCTATAGTATAGGTATGTATGTATATAAAAAAAAAATTTGCTGTTCGTTAGTCTCGCTAAAACTCGAGAACGGCTGAACCGATTTTAGTCTTGAAATATTCGTGGAAAGGTTTAAAGGGTGGATAGGGTAGTGCCTCTAAGGCGGAACAAAGTGCGCCGGGTCAGCTAGTATGTAATAAAAACATATTTTATTGAGTAAACGTAGTATAATAAAGAAAAATTTGTGACATTAAAATTAAAAAAGATCTCGCCGGCGCGGTCGCCAGTACATTTCGGCCGCGCGTCATGCAGCCTTCTTGGCGACGGATTCTTAACAACATCTCTCTTATTTCCTCCCTTGTAGCAGGCAACGCATTGGTGGCGCCTCAGGTATTACTAATGTTCATTGGCGGCGACAACCATACCATAACCATTTAATCTAGATGAAAGTAAATATTTTTTATCTTGCAAAGATACAGCTTTTAATAAAGGTTCACGAATATTATATACCAAGAATAAACAGGTAAGACTATATAGAGTAGTATAAGGTATAAATATAAATAAATTTAAAAAAAAGATAAAACTTATGTATAAACTAAAGTCTTAAAATATGCTATGATAAAATTAAAACATATGCCCGAGCTATGAGATGCCTAATTTAACAGAAAGATAATTAAAATAATCACTACTTAAAAACTATTTGTAGACTCGTATTATAAAAATAATAAATTCTTTCAGGTCGCTCATACACACGACACTGACGCGCTGTTCCGGGAACAGCAAGACAGGTATGGTACATTTTTTTTTTCCTAACGGTGTTTTTTATTATACCACTAAGGTGGCAAACAAGCATATGGCCCGCTTGATGGTAAGCAGTCACCCTAGCCTATGGACTGGCGCATTGCGCAAAAAGTGTAGCTCTGGAGACATATTGGAGAAATATTGAATCTGGTACTAATTCTAGTTTTTATTTGTTTAATTTAGACATAGAGAAGAATCAGACAGGCTACAGAATGATTTGTTGAAAGCTAAAGGACGTCTCGAGGAAAAAGTAAGTCATATAATATACTGTTGTAATAAATGTAGATTATAGATTAAATGTAGATAATATGAATTAGGTGAATAAAAAACAGGTAGAACATATATTTTACATTGTATAAGACGTCTAAGTGCCCGTGAGGTCAGAATATTGTTTTTTTTTATACTAGCCGCATACTCATCTCATACCAAATCTTCATAAATACTACATAATATTTGTAACACAACCTATATGAAACGAATCTAATCATAATCGACGCTAGCGTAACTTATTCCCTATTATTTATAATATGAATGATTTGACATGATATGCGGCGTCGCTAGTTCATATAACTTGCCCCGGTTTTTGTCGCTGCCGAGCATACCCGCCGCTTATAAAGTTATTAAACGTAAAACCCTGCATTTTCACAGGAGAAAGAAATAAAAACATTAGAGAGAAGATGCATGGAAAAGGATAGGGAGAAAGAAGAGATATTGATAGACAAAGGAGCAACAATTAACAGATTGGCGGGAGAACTGGAGTTGGCTCAGAGCAGACTAGTGAGTGGGGAGACTTCACGACTTAAAGAGAGGGTATCACAACTAGGAGCTGAAAGAAACGCTGCGAGAGAACAAGTCAAAGAACTAGGAGTAAGATTTTTTTAATTTTTATGTATTTTGTTTTTATTTTTTAATTTAGGGTTGGCAGCGCGTTACTAATGCTGCTGATATAGCAACTGCTGTGACTGTTTACAATCAGGCGCACGCATGCTTGTCTGCAACCTTAGCGGTATAAAAAAAATTGAAAAAAAAAATTTCTAATAATTTTAGGTATTTTAAAAAGCTTTTTTCTTTGAGATGAATAGAGTATTGAGGCTACAATAACCGTAAGCGCCGCAAGAAACTTAACAATTAGGCATTTTACAACAAAAATAATTTAGAAGTTTAATGCAATCTGATACTAGGCTTTCTTATTTTGTGTTTTTTGAATTTGTAGAAGTAAAAATGTGGTATATTATAACATTAATCTATCAACATTATATTTAATGATTACAGTCTAAACTAGAAGTAACTGCGCACGAGTTGGTACTTTGTCGTAATAAGCTAGCTACCAGTCAAAAGGAGCATGACAATTGGCGTTCCACACTCAATCAGATATTGAATGAAGCATTACCTGATAACACATATTTAGGTTAGTATATTTACATAAGTATTAAAGTGTTTATTCTATATCGCTTCTGGCAATCTGAAATATGTATTTTTGCTTCACTATCGCATGTTGTCTTCACTTATTGTAACTGCAGTTAGCTGAACAATTCATGTTTTTAGGGCGTTTTTCCACTACTCCGGCATTTGCCGGTAATTGCCGGTCCGATGTAGAAATTCATACTTTAGATATAAATCCGGATGCCGGAGTAGTGGAGAAGTGCGTATACTAAAGTATGAATTTCTAAATCGGACCGGCAATTACCGGACCGATAAAAATCGGATGCCGAAGTAGTGGAAAAACGCCCTTAGACTTTATTTTTAAGTGTTCGATGTACAAATATGTTGGTGAACAATAAATAAATAAAGTTGAGGAGCTTGAGTAATTGCGCTGAACTGAACGTTAGCTGTAATGATCCATTTCAGTATTTGAATGGGTTTAAAAATTTCAAGTGCTGGGCACGTCAAGCTATATATAGGTCTGTCAGGTAACCCGAGGACACCTGTAGAGGATTGCGGAAAGCACGCAGAATATAATAAAACAAAGTTCCTAATGTCTTCTAAATACCATCCCCTCTATAATTTTATAAGTTGTTAAGAAAATGTATAAGAATTTTTTTTTGTGATTATTATAATACATAGGATTCTGCGGATCATATCGAGCACTCACTATCTATCATATAAGAAGTTTATTAATTTATCCATTATGTGTATTACAGGTGAACCACCCTCGCCTGGTAAATTAACAACATTAAAAGAAATACTCAGTCGATATAAATTGCAGTTACAAAAACTACCAAGTTTACAAGAAGAAATTGTTAAAAGGTATGTTTGTATCAAAAAAAAACTACTAGACAGGTTTTTTCATGACGATGTTGTGCAGGCTGGTGAAGCGCTAACGGGATACGCTTCACCAGCAACATTGGTTTTACGTGGGCGAGGTGTCAACCCGCCGCACAACCCCCGAAATGCTGGAGGACCACACCCGTCGTTGGTCAGCGAGTCCATCGGACTTAGCCGGTTAGTGTAGCTAGGCTGTACTACCGACCATTCCCCTATCTGCCACCTTGGGGACGCTCCCCTACGCTGTGAGGGCCAGCGCGGGGACTAGACAGGTTTCAGTGTGCTTACCATCAGGCGGGCCGTATGCTTGTTTGCCAACTTTGTGGTATAATTTAAAAAAAATATATATATATAGGGACAATTCATACAGATTGAGCTAGCCCCAAAGTAAGTTCGAAACTTGTGTTATGGGATACTAACTCAACGATATTATATTTTATAACAAATACATAATTGTATAGATAAACATCCAAGACCCGAGGCCAACCAGAAAAAGTTCGTTTTTCATCGTGACCCGACCGGGGATCGAATCCGGGACCTCCTGGGTGGTGGTCTGGCGTGAACCATTACGCCACGGAGGTTGTCAATTAAATAGGGATTCTTAGTAAAACCGGTAAAACGAGTATATAAGTTAAATTCATTGTTGTGTCACTGTCTTTCTTGATGAGAATTAAATGATGTGTGAAAGGGACAAAACATTGCAAAACTTATACAGGGTGACTGATTGAACAACGGACCCATTAAAGGAGGTGAATAAGAAGCTGATGCCTATTCCATTAAGTGTTAAAAACCACCACCTTATTTTTTTTAATTTTTATTTATTTTAATGTTCATTCTACGTTTTTTACATTATACTATGCATGAACTCTCATGACCCGGCAATCCCCCCGCGCCCCGCCCCCGCACCCCAGCGCAAACGCAACCCGATCGCGGACCTCGCTCGCTCCCACCCCCCAGTCGCAAACTTGTTTTGGCATCGATCGCACGTCGCGTATGTACGTACTACCCGTCCGTTTCAAGTTTGCCGCTTCCGCAGTTGCTCGGACTGTTAGCTTATCGCAAAACAACGAAAGACAATTGATTATCAATCGGCGAGAGCGACACTGAATCGAGTAATAGCGAAAGATATTATTTTCGCTATTACTCGATTATTCTGTATTTTTTTTTTATTTCTCCTCGTTAATGTGACGTCATAACGGTCGACACCGGCAAACTTGAGGCGAACTTGATTGGAATCGCGTGTGCCGCGCTTGTGTTGTGAACTTGTGTGTGAGTGAACTAGTGAGTAGTGATAATGGCTTATCAATACACCAATGAGGAGTATTGAGACATGGTGCAATGTTACGTGAGGGCAAATAACGTTGTTAGACACGCAATTACGTTGTATCGCGAGACGTTCCCAAACCGGCGAGTACCATCATATGATTTGATGTTAGGACTCAATTTTAGATTAAGAGCGTTCGGCCAGTTTACCGTGCCCACTCATGCCCAAGCACGAGGAGCAGAACCTTATCCGGTAGACTTGCATGAAGCCATTTTAGAATACTTTGACCACAACCCACGCGAGAGTACGCGGAATGCCGCAAGACGTTTTAATGTGTCACAGTATACGGTGTGGAATCTGCTACATACAGACAGACGACATCCGTTTCATTATCGACCCGTCCAAGAACTTGGTGTGAACGATTACGAGTGTAGTGATGTGTTGTGTAGTAGAACAATTATTGTGATTTTCTTGATTTTCATATGATTTGAACAATTGCAAGAAGGCCACGTACGTAGTAGGTAAGTAAAAATTTTAAATGTAATGTGATTAAAAATAACTAATAACTAGCCACCTACTTACCTACCTCATTCGATTCATTCTTCGCGCAAATTTATTTTTTGTCATTCGTAGCAACGGCAACGAACGTAGCATACCTAGACCATCCTAGACTAAGTAGTAAATGAATGAATGGCCCCCGCCCGCGCACTCCGCGCAGGCCGCGGCGCGGCGAGGGCGGTGGCAGGCGGCGGCGCTCGCGCGACTTCGACATTCGACACCACGTGACACCACAGTATACGTAAATTGGCCGATTTTAATATTTTTTTAAAATACGCATATCTCGCCTATTTTAATTTTTTTTTTGTTTTTTTTTTATGCAGAAGGGATATAAATTAATTACTTTTTTATCTATTAAAATGCGTACGATGTTTAACCAGTCACCCTGTATAATAATAATAAAATAATATACTCGATAAACTACGTTTATTTGAAACACAGTATATGTTTATCACATTTTAGTTGGATACAGCTATAACAAATTGAAATTTGCCATTTTACAGAGATAAAAAGTTAGAACAACACCGCAAACAAGAATCTGAACTCCGGATGAAGATTGAAGAGCACAAAGGTATAGAAATGCAACTGAACTCTCGTATCGCCGTGCTACAGAACAAACTTGAGTTATTAGGCAGTAATTCTGATAGCGAGCTGCTTGAGACCTACAAGATACAAAATGAAAAGTTACAAACGGAATTGGAGGATGCTAGGGCTGAAATCAAAACGGTAAGGTCCTTGCCATTTATTTTGTGATGTGGGCAAATAAATAAGCGGACCATCTGATGAATTGAAGCACAAAATTACTATTACATTATCTATATATATAAAAGGAGAAGATGACTGACTGACTGACTGACATATCAACGCAGGGCCTAAACTATAAGGGTTAGAAACTTGAAATTTTGCACAGGGGTTCCTTTTATACCGTAGGGGAGCACTATGAAAGGATTTTTCAAAATTCCCACGGGAAAGCGAGATATACGCAAACGTAGTTGCGAGGGTTTTACTAGTCTATGAT
This sequence comes from Endotricha flammealis, assembly GCA_905163395.2. Lineage (NCBI taxonomy): Eukaryota > Metazoa > Arthropoda > Insecta > Lepidoptera > Pyralidae > Endotricha > Endotricha flammealis. The sequence continues at coordinate 8,677,776 of LR990868.1, forward strand.
AATAAGGAAACCCGCGCAACTTCGTTTGCGTGTATTTATTTATGCACAGCAGCGCCATCTATATTAGATTTTTGAGTAAATCCTACGGGAATCGCGTACTTTTAGGGATGAAAAGTACCCTATGTGTTAATCCAAGGTATCGGCTACCTACATACCAAATATCATAAAAATTGGCCCGGCCATTTACAGATCGTATTGAAATAAATGTCACTTTTCAAGAGAGGTAGGGCACAGCGGATAATCCGCTCAAATCGGAGCAGCCCGTCTGGGGAAGGACCTCCACCTTACAGAAGATCGTAGCCAAATAGCATTGGTCTCGGCCATGTTGTGTTCCTACGGTGAGTAAGGTCTCCAGAGCTCTACTTGGGGGGGTTGGGAGGGTTGGCAACGCGTGAGTGATACCCCCGGTATTGCTTACGTTTACGTCTATAGGCTACGGTGACGGCTTACCATCAGGCCGACCGTATGCTTGTTTGCCACCTGTGTGGTATATAAAAATAAAAAATAAATAAAAAATAAAAAACTTGTGCAAAACTATAGTTAGTATATGGTAATATTGCAAATCGATACTGTCGATAGTATTGTTCTTTATCAATAGTTTTGCACCAAAACAGCAATCAATAGGCCTGTTGTTTATTGGCTTTTTCGCTTAAAACTATCGCTAATTTGACAATACTAGTTGAAAGCGGCCCGCATCTAGCGAAAAAATATATACTCCTTTAATTTCTTTGTGTGACAATGCTCCACTTGGGGTTGGGAGGGTTGGCAACGCGTGAGTGATACCCCTGGTATTGCAAGCGTCCGCTAACGTGATGCTTACCATCAGGCGGGCCGTATGCTTGTTTGCCAACTTCAAAATGAAAAAAACAATTGACAAAAGCAGAGTGTCATAGAGAATTTTGTTTATTTCACAGCTGGATCTCAAATACACTGAGTTAGAAATGGAATACGATAAATTAAAATTGGAAAAAGGGAGCCGCGCGTCTATCGTGCAGGAAGCCAATGCGGACCTGCTTCGGGAACTGGAGCGATACAGCACTCAACTCAAGGACACACTCAGGGAGAATGGAGAACTGAAAAGCTTGTACTTGCAGGTACTTTATCATTGTATGTAGACTGTTGTTCATCCTCGTGTTTCATATCTGTAGTTTTTTTTAAACACCATAATTTATTAGTGTTTGTACAAGATCTAACGAACTAAATGTTTTTCTACACTTCCCAAGAGTTGCCAATAATGTAGCATTATTCATTAATTAAAACTTATGATTTACCGCGTAAAATTAAAAACCATAAATTATAACCATAAACTATAAATCTCATAAATTATTCTATCGGTGTAAATCTTATGAAAATCCATTCTTTACTTTTTCTGTTCATTATTTTTTATGTCAGAAATATGTGTACGCGACTTTATTTTATTATAAATAGTTTTAATCGCACTGTTTTGGCAGGCATGCAGCTCACGCGACGCAGTATCAAGGGAATTAAAGGACGTAGAGGCAAAAATACAGAAAGAAAAGGATATATTTAAAAATCAAGAAAAAGATTATGTATCTAGGTTAGAAAAGGAAAAACAAACTGTTGGAAAACTGACGTCAGACCTCACAAACTCGAAAGAGGAGTTAGATAAAGCTAACAAGAGAATATCGGAGTTGCAGAAAGAGTTTACTGATAAACAGAGGGAGTTTACTGATAAGCTTAATAAGTATATTGAAGGTAAGACAGTTTTAATTGTAGTAATTAATGTTCGTAGTGCTTACATATACCATTTTCATTGCTCACTAGGGCATTACGTACATTCCATTATAATAAGTATTTGGCCACTGCCTTATAAAATTATCTTGAGCCTGTTTTGTTCCTGCTTACTTGCTGATAGATTATCCGAAAGGTAGTTTTCTTAGTTGACCAAGACTATAACCTGAACTCAGAAATTCATAGAACAGGTCTTAAATAATGTCTTAGTATTAACATAGTTTTTATTTTAAATTTTCAACAGTAATATAAATTATAGATTTGTCAACTTATATTTTCAGAGGAGCAAACTGCAATGCGAAAGGGGATGGAGTCGTGCGCTCAATGTGAAAAACACATAAAACATATACGATATTTGGAGGAGCAATTCAGTAAATGTAGTGTTAAATTAGGTAAAATTCCCTTTTTTTTTCTTATAAAATGCATAAAACATCAAGATCAAGACAAACAGTCATGTTCATGTGGCACACACAAATTCAAAACTTTTATTCAGAGAATAGGTTTTCACAAACACGTTCTCTTGTCAGAGTATACAGTAATAAATGATTTGTATAAATTAATCTACTCTATAAACTACTACCATTTCGGAAACAAAAGCAAAATGACCACTGGTAAAAAGAAATGGCGAAAGAAAACCAGTTACGACCTTTTTTGTCATTTAAAAATATATCGTACTTTTCTTTTTTCTTTTCTTTTTCAACATAAAATTTAAAACTAGTTACATACAATACAACATTACGTACGCGGATCGCATAATCATTGCTATATGTACATTTATTTATTTTTATTCCAACAGCGTCTCAAGAGAGTAACGAAGAATTGATGCGCGAGTTAAAAGGCAAAGCGGAATTCTTCCAACAGTATATTGTTGAGAGATTCCGAAAGCTGGGGGCGCAGAAATGTGTCGCCACTAACACCGACGACGCCGAGCCGACCGAACAGATTTCTAAGGAACGCCCGGCTGAAGACTATGATACAATAGACAATAAGGTATTTTTTGTTTAATAATAGGAAGAAGATCTAATATAGTTTTATAAAAAATAATATAAATAAAATCATTTACAAGGAATACTTTTAGACGTCAATATTTTTTATCCTACACTTCAGACGTGAATGACCTGTCGAGAAGTTCCGCAAGAAACTCAACAGTTTACCTTTTTTAGAGGTATTTTAATATATAATATGATTTCACACTAGAAGGGATATTTGTAATAGAATACAGACTGCCAGATGGTTTGTCTTTCGCCACATAAACTAATTTTCTTAATATTTTTTCAGACTGACCTAATGATGAAAGAGAAAGCAATAAGAGATCAAATCGCCGAGAAATTTACCCTTGAAATGAAAACAATGGAAATGAACTGCGCGAGAAAAATCAAAGAAATGGAAAACGAACATTTAGGCGCATGTACAAAATTAAAGGAACTGTTAGAACGAAAGGCACAGGAGGTGGATACTTTAAAAGAGTTTATATTGGGAGAAAGAGCGAAAGTGACGCAGATATTGGAAGCGAAAGAGAACGAGATATCAGTGCTTATAAAAGAACATAATGAGTTGCAAGCCGAATGTCAGAAAGCTAAAGACAACATTGGGGAATGGAGAATCAAAGCTGAGAAGTATAAAGATAAGATGACAAGAGTTGTCGCCTTAGAGGACGCATTGAAGAAAGAGAGAGAGTCAATGAAGAACAGAGTAGGAGAACTCCAAGCGAAACAAATGCAATTGGAACAGAGGTTTGATAAATTGCAAACGGAACACCAAATTATACAAGAGAAATATAAAAATGCAAAGAAAACTATCTATACATATAAGGTATGTTTTTGATTTTGTGTACAAAGCGCGTAGTAAAAAATTGCGACGATTGCGATTATTTGCAAAAAACCACTTTACTAATTTGCAAATAAAAATCTTCAAAAAATCAGCTACACCCAGCCGTTGGTTGATTGCCGGCATTTTGAGAAAATAAAAAAAACAGTATGTAGACCAAATTCCGATTCTGGGGTTAGGGTGAGTGCCAACTTGTGATTTTCCATCGAGCGATAGTTTTACTACTGTATGAGTGAGTGAGATAGCTATACCATATTTCGTTAGATACCATTTAAAACCACAAATGTATACCTTTAAGCGATAAAGCAACAGACTCCGGTTTTTTAATTTTAAAATAATAAAAAAATCGCTGTCTATTATTTTTAAAATAAAATAACAAACTAATACTTATAAAAGTTTGTTATTATAAGGTTTTGTTATAAGGTGTATTTTTGTTAGCAGGATTACATCACAAAGAAAGATGCTCACGTGAACAACGAGATGAATCGTATACAGGATGAATACAGGAAGATATTTTTGAAACTGCAAAATCAGATAAACTACCACGTCAACTGCAGGATACAGGAGGAGAGGACCAAGGAGAAACGAGGGCAATCTCAACAGTTTGATGTGAGTTGTAAATAAAAAAAATATATACCATACTACACACTTGCGGAAAGTACCGTCTTTCTTCCTTCAAAAGTAGTGAGAAAGATGCGATTCCTCCCCTAAGATATGTGGGACGAAATAGTTTATGAAAATCCTCAACCTACACTCGTCGGAAATCGGTCACTGTCTTCCCTTGATAAACAATGTACTATTTTACATGAGGGGAAACAAACTTACCCTAAGATATGTGGGATGAAATAGTTTATGAAAATCCTCAACCTACACTCGTCGGAAATCGGTCACTGTCTTCCCTTGATAAACAATGTACTATTTTACATGAGGGGAAACAAACTTAGGGTAATGAAATAAAATATGCAGTACTAGATTTTCCCCGCGGCTTCGCTCGCAGTTAATTTTATAACATAGATCTTGTTTGACAACAAAACAACCCATAGCGCGACTTGTGGCGCGCGTTGGCTGATAGCCCATTCCATACAGCGCCCTCTATAGTAGAAAAATATTTTCCCATTGGAATGACATACTTTCACGGAATAAAAAGTAGCCTATGTTGGGCTCTGTACCCCTGACAATATGTATACAAATTTTCAATGATCGGCTGCTTAGTCAAGCTGTGAAGGAATAACAAACAAACTCACTTTCTCATTTAAAATATTAGTATGATATTAATTACGTTACTGTAAGTTCTGTAAGCTGATGAATCATCACTATATCGATGTTGCATTTAATTTCTCATGTAAGTAAATTTATTTAAGTTCTTTTGAGAAATAAATTTCTTAAACCAGATTATATTTTATTAGCCCGCGTCCCGGCTTCGCTCGGGTTTTTATAAGGATCTCAAATTTTTTGAAAATATAATATAGCCGCGGATAGTTTAGCTTCCTAACGGTAAAATATATTTTCAAACCGGTCCAGTAGTAAAATACAAATTTTTCCTCTTTTTAATACCAGTATAGATGTATTCTTCGCTTACATTTAACACACATTTTATCTATTTATTTGCAGTACACAGAAAAAATGAACAAGTTGAGCGAGGAATTCTCGAAACTGACGCAGTCTCGCTTCAAAGAACCTCCGGAGTTGAACCAGTGACGTCGGCGGGCCCGGCGCTGCCGCCGCCGCGGTTTCCGCTGCACACACATATTAATAACTAAACACTTGTACGGATAGTATTGTATATACTCTAATGCCGTTCCTTCACTTAATATGACCGATGACACGACAATAGATTGAAAACTTTAATTCAGAGAATAGGTTTTTACAAACAAGTTCTCTTGCCAGAGAGAACATACAGTAATAATGATAAATTGTTGGTGCTAATTACAGTTGGTTATATGTATTAACTACTTAACATAAACATTACCAATGATTGTATCCGTGTGGAATGGAGCCTAAAATAAGTGAAATCTGTATTTCATGCCTCCAAGTAATAAATGGTTTGTGTAAATAGAGGAAACGAAAATTAATTAAAATTACACAACCCCGACAAAGGTCTAGTGTTGTTGTGATCGGTCGTATGAGAAGAATAACGATCAAATCAGGAGGTAAAACGTAAAGCGTCACGCGCATGCAACTCGAGACGAGAATTTTGTAACATAGTTTACAACTAACAGATCTTGGAGTAACACTGTTACCTGACTTAGATTTAGGTCACGTAATTGTAACCTATCCTACTTGGACACCAATGTGTACTTAATTTTAGTACTTTATTTTTATAAGAGTTTTGGCTATTATACAGTATACAATAAGAAAGAACAATGCGTATGCGGTAGTTAATCGCCTCAGAATGTTTGGATGTCGTTACGCGAAAAGGTACAACTTTTTAATTAACCTATGCAAAGTATATTATATATACTATAGTACGCGCCAAAATTTGGGCTCACAGTTTATAAAACAATTGAAAATCGATTGTCGTTATGCAATGAGTAATAAGTATGAGTTTCGAACTTCGCTTTACGTGTGCGCGAATCAGCCGTGTTGGCGACTGGTATAATGTCTCCTAGCTAAAACTCTTTCAGCCAGTTTTTGAAACGCATCTTAATGTTAATTCTACGTTAAGTTTCATGCTATCTCTTTTTTTCTTCTTTAGTTGGAAAGTGACTTAACTTTGAAAATGAGTTTCAGAAACGGTTTGATTTGTATTATACATTTCGTTAAATGCATTTGTTAGATAGAAATAAGTAGCGTTAGAATTCTAAATATGTATTATAAAGACTGTATTGAATTTGATTGATCGCAATTGTCCCAGTTTTTAACCGACTTCAAAGGAGGAGGTACGACTGTATGTATTTTAAAAAGTATTATTATGTACAATATACGAGTATATACTTATATATAGACTGATAAACAACATTTCTTAAAGAATCATTCCGTAGTGAAACTATAAGGTAACCTGTGAATCCTGTGATAGCTGGTACTAATTGTAATTAGTATACGACAAACAGTATTAATTAATTGTTCAAAATATACAGGATACATATAGCAAGAGATTTGCACCAAGCGTAAAACTATTCTCTCTGCTTTCAATACTTCGTACTCCAACTGACTTCTTTCTAATTAAATTAGTTGTGAGTTCCAACACAGCTGTAATTTCTCCCCTGGGACGTCAGTAAGCTTCATTGTTTATTGTCACTCTGAGGTCGCCGTTGTTGATCCTGGGTCTACAAAAGAACGGTGGGAATGTATTGTGAGCTTGTCCCGAAGCGTAAAACTAATGTACTATTTACAAAATAAAATAATTTTACGATTGTAATGGTGTTGCCCAACGAAATTCAGTGAGGACATTTTAGATTTTTTTCCCATTAAAAAAAATTATAACAACGAACGTCAAATAATGACACTATTTATTTATTTTTAAAATTCAAACTTTTAGGCATCGAACACATACGGCGATCTGCGGTTGAGTTCAAAGCAGTAACCCAATCAGACCGCGATAGATACGCACCATTTTCAATAAACTTTTTTATTTTTTATAACATTTAGTTTCATAACTCGCTACGTGCAAATCTTTTTCTATACGTATCTTAGAATAATAGTATCCACATTCCTTATGATTCCATGATTTCTGCATCAAAGTGCTTGGGATATATTATAAAATTTTACAACGTTTGCAACTGCTCAAATATTTGTATAATGTTGTTTTTCGTTAAGTATTACATTTTCATTAATTGTGATTTCCTTGGGTTATCCATTTTAAATGCCATTTATGGTTGAACCTGTTCTATAATTATAAATAAAACTTTTATTTTTAGATATTAATTTATTTTATTTCTTTGTATAGTAATGAGAAGGAACTATAGGCATTTTTGCAATAACACACGGGATATCTTTACCTCTAATGTTCACTGACAATTGGGTGCCGACTTTCTTTAATGACTCTGCAACATATCCCATAGCGACATTACCACCCAGGGATGGGCTTGGGCACCCACTTGTCACCTTGCCTATCACTTCATTATTTGAATTTTTTAACACAGCATTCTTCCTTGCCGGTGCACCTGTCTCCATTCTTATACCTACACGTCTTTTCTGCACACCTTCTTTTATTTGGCGGAGTATTACATCAGCGCCAGGGAAATTTGCTTCTGCTCTCCTTGGTTTCGAAATCAACCACGTCAAATTAGCCTCAACGGGTGTGACACTCTCGTCTATATCATTACCATATAGGCATAATCCTGCTTCGAGTCGTAAGGAATCCCTAGCTCCCAGACCAGCGAGTTTGACATCATTTATTGTGAGAAGAGCTTCAGTGATATTGTCCACTTTATCAGCCGGTATAGAGATTTCCACGCCGTCTTCGCCGGTGTATCCACATCGCGTAATTCGGCACTGCACGCCCATCACAGTACCCACGCGAGAAGTCATGAAAAATAAATCATCCAGAGGTATATTCGTTAGAGATTGGACAGCCTTAACGGCTTTAGGCCCTTGCACGGCGATTAGAGCACGCTCACTGATATCCCAGAATTCAACGTTCACATCTTTACAATGCTTTTTGGCTGCTTCCGATGTATCTTTCATATGCTGTTTATCAACTTCTAATCGTCCAGCATTGGACACAATGTACAGAGTTTCATTATTGACTTTTGTTACAATTAAATCATCAATGATTCCTCCTTTATTGTTTAGAAACACTGTTAGTGAGCTTGAACCGTCTGCCATGCCTTTCAAGTCCACAGGGCATAATGATTCGAACCAGGATACGCAATCCTTGCCGCGAACATTAGTTTGAAGCATATGTGAAACATCGAAAATAGATGCACTTTTCCTAGTAAATAAATGAGATGCAGACACACTTTGATCACTATACAATACTGGCAATAAGAAGCCAGCAAAATCAACTAATTTTCCCCCATATTTCTTATGTAAATCGTACAAAGGTGTTTTAATTGGTTCTTTACCACTGTCACTATATAATCGCAGTTTGCATACGGCTGGACTTATTAATTTTCCTTTCAATATACATTTGGAAAGGTATACACGACTCAGATTTTGAGAACACATCATAATTGTTTACAATGTTCGCGTCCGTGCCTCAAGATTCGAAACTAAAGTATGCACGCACTATCAGCCCCTTACTTGTAGTAAAGGTCTAAAGATCAAGCCAGAATTGTTGGGTTATCTGATATGGTAACGATATTTCATTACAAAAGTTAATGATATAACTATTTTAGATTACATCATTAAGAATAGAAAACATTGGTAACATAAACAAGCAAACATTTAGAGAAAATGCACAAGCAAATACGGATCTAGTTGTATATTTTGTTTGTTTGTTATTCCTACAATGCAACCGATCTTTTAATAAAATATTTATAAGTAAGTATATAAGTAGGTATTTAAGTAATATATTTTCAGGCAGGTAGCCTTTTGTGTCCCATGAAATTATCTCATTCCAATGGGAAAATGCTTACTTATTTGTACTGTAGATGGCGCTTCCAAATTCTAACAGAAGGCGCCACAAATCTACTACGCGGTTTGACTATCATAAAAATGACAGGTCTATTATTTACATCCCTTGCATAGGATTTGAGTTGTCGATCTTACATGAAATAACCATTTTCACCCAAAAATTCAATGTATTTTTTTTCTAAATTATTAACCTCTCAAAACATTTCAAGTAAGCAATAAAACAATAAATAACACAAACTAATTATCTTTATTTTCATTCTCAGTAGAATTATTTTCAACAATCCTTAAATATTCCTCATGAGTCAGCAGTTCACTTTTAGTGGCCTCTGATATTGCAATACTGGACAGGATTATAGCGATGAAACCATCTGAATCAGGCATATCTTTAAGTAGCTTAGGATTTTTCACTAACTCTTCATTTACTTCAATCAAAGTGCCTTTCATGCCACATGGCACATCCACACTGGTACCATCACTATACTCAATTTTACAAATAACAGACTTGGGACCTAGTAATTGCCCACCTTTCTTGCCTTTTCCCTTGACAGAGTTGTTAAGACGATCAACTTTTCCTATAGTAAAATTAAGTTTGTAATCATTGTTCTTCTTGAAGAAGAAATGGCTCGGAGCTAGACAGAGCAGAGTTATTCTATTTGAATGGAACATCAACATAATATCATTATTTTTAATTCCATCAAAGTCCAATATGTACCTCTTGCTGAAATATCTGTCTGTAAATGATTGATAGTCTGCTAAATTAGGAATAGAATCAAGAATTTGAAAATCCATTTTTGTTTCTAAGATGGTTGAGCGTTGAGCCTCTCCTGTGCACGAATTCGAGCATGAATTTCTTTATGACGTCTTCGTGAGTCCTCCAAATTTGCTTTCTGACGTTCCAGTCTTTCAGCCTTCAAACACCGTTTCATATCTTGATAATTGTCATCGCAATATCCCATAAACTTTCGGAATGGATGCTAAAAATGTAAAATAGGGTTTAAAAGTCATGTTTAGGTCAGAGAGTCGCGTTAGGTTTATGTACCTATTGACTATTGTGCTGTTTTATCAGGCAAAACTTGTGGTAAGATAGTCGCCTTAGGTTTCTCAGGCAAAGTATGCACTACCAGAGAAAATTATCTCAGAGTTTAAGCATATTTAAAAATCGTTTAAAAGAAATTGTTATTGAAAATATTTGAGTATTGTTTATTTTGGCACTACACACTAAAATTATTATTATGTACTTAGTTTATATTCCTAGACGCAATTGTTTCACATAATATTTTGTACTACTTTGTTTCTCATTAACAAGTGGACTGTAATGTGTTCTTAAGAAATCTTTAAACGAAGTCAGTTGCATGACTACACGAAAAAAAAAGGAAGAGTACCTCTTTTGAAATAAAAAAAAATAAGGTTATGTTCCCAATAACAAAATTTATTTTATTTATTAATATTAATGTTGTGCAATTGATGCTTACCTCTGTATAGCAATCCTTTAGTAATTTTATAATAGCATTACATTCATCCGAGTGTAAATGCGCCGACAAATCAGTGTGCATCCCTTACGTAAAATTTATTTACGATTACAACGCAAAATGTGGGTACGTAATTTTTTTTGTAATGCCTAAGACAATGTCTGCTGGCAGGAACCGTTAATTATTCATTCACCTTTACACAAATTAAAACCAGCCAAAGTAGGTAGCAAGCAAATATTAAGTAATCTTGAAAGTAATCAAAACTGACAGAGAAACAGATTATAACCTAAAAACCTGTTCTCTCAAAAATAGTCAAAATTGACACATTTTTTTCGTGGCAACACTCTATGGTTATGGATTTTTGGCGCCAACTACGATCGCGTCGCGTCCACTTGGACTCGAGATGAGAAAAAATTATGTGTTTTTCAAAGTGTTGTAGTGGTTGAGTGTTGGAATAGAAACACAACTTCACATAATAATCATGTATTTCTTTACATCTCACTTTTCAATACAATTTAATTACCCCATGACTAAATAATTATCATCTTTATAATCTTTAAATAAGTGTTTCACTTTATAACATGATTAGTCTCTACAAATACATATTTTTCTAAAATCTAGTAAAATATAAGCTTTCTATTAAGATGTCATAAACTGACTAAATCTAAATCTAGACAACATCATGTCTGTCCAATTTCAAAGTGCTCCAATTTCAAATCTTTCTTCATATCAAACTTTTTCCTATAACCAGCCAGTTACAATACATTACCAATACAATTCCTTATTTAAATAAAACCTACAACACAAAGTTCGCGCGGGTCGTCGGAGGTTAATATTGATAGTGTAATATGAAGCAAACATTGGATTGCATTAGTGTGAATGACGAATCCATAGATCTAATTACTTCTACTAGGTACTTTTCTTGGGATTACCGTGGATTCAAAACTGCAATGGGGCCCACATATTACGGCCCTGGCAGGAAGACTTAGTTCAGCAGCCTAAGCAGTTAGGAAAATTAGGCAGCTTACTGATGTTGGAACGGCAAGATTAGTGTATTGCAGCTATTTTCATAGCGTATGTCGTATGGTCTACTGTTGTGGGGCTCCGCTGCCGACATTCAGACTATCTTTGTTCTTCAAAAAGGGCCATTCGTTCCATATACAACCTTAGACCACGCGACTCGCTTATGGAATTATTTAAGGAGATTAACATCCTAACCGTGGCGTCCCAATACATTTTTGATTGTATTATGTATGTACGCAAAAACTATGGTGCTTTTCTTAAAAATTCAGACTGTCATAGCTAAACACCAGAAATAAGCATAAGCTTGCCGTACCAAGCCTCAGACTTCTTAGGACTGGTAATTGTTTCATAGGTATAAGGGTATAAGCATAAAAATGTTCAATTGACTGCCACAAAGTTTTATAGATTTGCCTATAAATTTAAATTCACGATTAAAGGTCGCTTGATGAAAGAGGGTTATTATAAAGTGGAAGATTATTTTAAAGATAAAAATTTGTGGTCACTATAATTTTCTTTTCTTATTTAATATTTTTTTAAAATGTCTAGGTAATAAAAAAAAAAATTAAAATGGCTTTTGAAAAAAGGCTATAGTTGAGTTTCTTGCGGCACTTCTTCTCAACAGGCCATTCACGTCACGTCTGAAGTGCTAGTAGGATAAAAAAAAAATTGACGTGTAAAAGCAATGTAAAAGTATTTCTTGTAAATCTACTTGCAAAATAAATGATTTTATTTTTTATTTTATTGTTTAAAATGCATAGTGATTGGAGTTCAGGAACTATTAAAAAGTGCATTAACGTGTTGACTTCAAAATCCGCCTTCACTGAAGTTTTGATAATTTTTTTTTCTTTTGTTTGGCAATCAGACTTCAGACGAAGATTCCATGTTGCCATCTTCAAGTTATGCTTGTGAATGTTTTCATTTTTCTTTCATGTTTTGTTCGTGTAGGACGAGGAGGCGGTGTGTATGAGGGATGATATGGAGTGTGCGGAACTTATGGGGATATTATGGCGGTATAAGGGGGATGGAATGAGTGAGGATAGTCTAAAGAAACTAGGATACACAGAACAAATATAGGATAATTAAAGGATTTTTTTCCTTTTCAAAAAAGGATATAAACTGAAACAAATAATAAAGAAAAGTTATCAGAAAGAAATATTATGGAAAGTAAGGAATTTTATAAGAGATTTAGAGTATAGAAAATCACAAAAAGAAAGAATACATACAGCATCACATGGAAGTGGAGCCTTATTTTTAATCAATATTTTATTACAATGGTAAAGACATATACATATTATATATATACATATACATATAATACATATATATTTTGCACAAACGAATAAAATATGATCAATATCACCCTCGCCCAAACCACAATCACAGAGTGGAGAGTTTTTTATGCCCAGCCTATTCAAATGAACAGGAGAACAACAATGACCAAGTCTAAGCCGAGCCATGGTGGATGTTAACCTTTTACTTAATTTGAGTTTAGAAAACCATGGTTTCATAGCAATCTGAGGCTGAACACGTCTAAAAAATCCACCCTTATGTCTAGCAGTAGATACCCAATGCTGCTGCCAATCGCTATCAAGAGAGATCCGAGAAAGAGCTAGAAGGTCCCGACTATATATTTGTGAAATTTCGGAACTCCCTTGGGAGGCGACAACGCCGGCCAAAGAATCCACCATTTCATTGCCGCGAATTCCCGAATGACCGGGAATCCACGACAATGTGACAAGTAAATTTAAGTCAAAACATTTTTTCAATTTCATTTTTAATTCAAGGGCAAGCGGTGCAATAGAATTGTTACAGAAAGGATTTGAAAGTAAAGATTGAAGAGAAGAAAGAGAGTCAGAAAAAATATAAGATACAGGAATAGAATTAGCCAAAATGAAATTGACACACTCAAGCACTGCAGTGCCTTCAGCCGAAAAATTTGAGAAACAAGCTGGCAATTTGAATAACTTGAAAAAACCGGAAGAAATACGCAAAAAAGCCGCACCAACACTGTTGGGCGGTAAAAAGGCAGAGGACTCAGTAGATGTGATCTTTGAGGCATCAGTAAAAAAACCTCCGCACCAGACGGCAGATCCCGGATGTATTCATCAAATTGCAGATTTGCATTTTCAGATTTTTTGTGGATTCCAATCGATAGACAGACTTTAGGGGTAAATGTTAAAACGTCAAAACTATAGTTGAAAATAGGTTGATACGGAAAGTTAAATGTAGGAATGCCAATGTCTTTGAAGTTATTGTGACTAATGACTAATGTACTACGTTTACGCCAGTACTTCTCATTATTCAGTATTATTGTACTAAGAGAATCTAATTTGTTATGGAGAGCATGATTCGAGAACTGAAGGGTTTTATAAAAGAATCTATCGGAAAGGTATTGTCTTCTAAGAAAGAGAGGGGGATCAGCGCATTCAACCTGAAGGGCATTTATGGGAGTACTCTTCATTGCTCCAATTACAATACGAAGACATTTCGATTGTATAAGATCTAATTTACGAAGAGCAGCTTTGTTGGAATTGCACAGAGTAATAGAGCCAAAATCCAGCAGACTCCTTATTATGGCATTATAAACCATTTTCAAAGCAAATGGGTGGGCACCCCACCATACGCCAGCTAAAGCTCTTATAATATTAATATTCTTTTCACATTTACTAGATATGTGATTTATATGAGCAATATCATTCATATGGGTATCAAATCTCCTACCAAGAAAAGTAGCTTCATGAGCCACGGGGATAGGATTTTCGTAAACCTTAACATATATATCAGGGATAACACGCTTGCGGGAAAAAGGAACCACGACACATTTAAGAATGGAGAGGGATAAGTCATGATTGTTAAGCCAAACGGATAAACAGTTTAATGATTGCTCAACAATAGACGCTGCTTGATGAAAAGATCCACTAGAGGAGTAAATTAGCACATCATCAGCATACTGTAATACTGAACACGATGGTAAAATATTAGTATGTAGATCTCTAGTATAAATGTCGTAAAGAAGAGGACTTGATATCGTCTTTCTTCAGGATATCTTGACTCGGAGACTGTGTACTGAAATAATATTAAGACAAGACTACAGAAGACGAGAATACGCCTTGGCTTTATATCCAGGACAGTAAAAATTTATTTCTGCGTTTCAAATTAGTAGTTCTTTGAAGTTGTGTTTTTCATTGACCTTTTATTGAGTGTCCGTGTGTACTTTTATGCTTTTGTTCTATAGACTACCACTTATAAAGACGGTGTTGGTTTTAATAAAGGCTGTAGTGTAGTAAAATTAGGATAGGATAAAGTGGTGTCATGGAAAATGAAAAACTAATTATCTTTATTTTTATTTTTACTTAAATAGTCACATTGTCTCTCATATAATATCTAACAAGAATAAGGCAGAGACCGCTTAATAAATGTTATTAGTCCTAACGTTGAAGGAACTCACCTCAATAAATAAATAACAACGTTCACTAACAAACTTTAACATAATGACTAGATAACTTTTACCGTGGGTATTTTGAGACTCGTATAAAAACTGTGTTAATCAGGAAATTGGAAGTTGTCTTGAGTTTATCTATCACCACTAATAAACGCACGAAGAAAATCACATAAAAATCATACTTCCCCATCATTCACCATAAAACAGGAACAAGCGAGTATTTAAGCAAAATAATACAAAATATTATAGTAAATAAATAAAGAAATGCGATGTAACAAAAAAAGAAAACAAAATTATCGACGCCCGATTAGGTAAGAAATGCAAAATGTGCCCAAATAATAATTACGTCCAATCGTATTAAATTAAAAAGCGGGTGTTAAGTGTGGCGCGGAATTCGTTCGTTCGCGTGGGCATCAACTCTTGGGCATGCCCTGGGGCGTGGCGGTCTCCACCATCTTCTTGTACTTGCCGACGAGCTCGGGCAGGTCGTACGCGATGGCGACATCGAGCCGCTGGATGGGGCAGCCGCGGAAATAGGTGCACGTGGCCGACAACTGCTGGAACTCGTATAGCTGGTTCAGCCGGAAGAAGTCCCGGTATGTCTCCGGGTCCGGCAAGTCATATCTACAAATACACAATAATATTGAACTTTCTAATTTAGTCCCCATTTTCGTTGTCAGTTTCATTCCAATAAAATTGTTTGACAGTTTTTCTAAGATCCTAAAGTGCAACTTTATGTCACCGGTGGACTTTTTCTAAAATACTGAAAAGATAATTCTTCATAAATATTTTGGTCAAGTTTCTTGCTAAAATTACAAACCTGGAAATGTTAGTAAGAGTACTGAGACCCTCGTATATGTGGTAGTTCTGTGGGTTTTCAATAATAGCATCCGCGATCAGCTTTCTGTTTCCGAAGATTGTTTTGTGGTTGTAATAAGTTGTTAAATAGCAGTCAACCATTTTCGCATGATTTCTGACACGCACCTGCAAAAATAATCAGTAGAGTCACCATGCTCTATGTACATGGACGAAATATATTGTCTGTGTCTATGTAAGAGATTTAAAGTCCGTACCACAATGTCTTACTAGTTATAATAGTATTTTATGATTTATCGATTATTTTTTCTGAAATTTAGCAAGATTTTAGACGGACCCTTGACGTGATAATCAACGTCGAGGAAATTGACCGGGTTTGAATAAAATTTTATTAGTTTAGAGAAGCGCCAGATCCTTACCGCGAATCTTCTAGCGCTGGCTATCTTATTCTCAATACGCTTGTCGACGGCGTGCCTCAGATCCCTCAGGAGCTCACGTTCCTGGGCTTGGAATAGCCTCACTGGAGCACTCGGCTCGAAAGGCATGGACCACAACGACACGGTGTACATCACGGGAGGCTGCGCGGAGCTCATCAAGGGGGATATGTTCCATATCAATGCACTTTGCACGCGCATCAATTCCTCTGGTTTCACTGAATCCGCTTTATTTAGTACGATACGCGTCTGTAGAATAAATATTTACATTATTACTAGATCTTATTGTGTTTTCAAATGTATGAAATATAAGTTGAGTGGCAAAACGATTAACTTTTTTTAGATTCAAGAGTTCTTGTAGGTATTACCTGAGATTCTCTTCCCTTCAATTGATCAAGAATAGCTTCAGTTTCAGGACCAACATCCAGTTTTGAAGGATCATACACAAGGAATATGATGTCGGCGCGGTCAATAAACCACTGGCAGGCATCATTGAATGGAAATACGCGAGACACTTGCTTTCGGACCTCCAAGATGCCAGGAATTTCTACAATGTTCACCTAAAATTAGAAATAAAAATAGATAAATTGTATTTTTTTTGTAGGTAATTCTTAATAGAAAATCATTTTGTAAATACCTTTTCCAAAATTTTGCTTGGATGTTTTAGCCCTCTCAAACGTTCTTCCAATCCTTGTCCGAATTTCTGTAATCCCGAAAATGTCCAGTCTGCAGCAAGCTGAGTACCATCTAATACTTCAGGATTTTTACCGTGCATCAAAATATTGAAATAAGCAGGTGATGGCTCTGCTCCTAGATTGGGAAAACTGTATTATAAAAATAATTTTCATACTTTCTTTTATGATAATCTTATTTGAACTTCCGATAATACGAGTAACTTACCAGTTCTTAAGGACCATTCAGTGAATTCAAGCCCGGTCAAATAATTTAAAATACTGGATTTTCCGCCACTCCATGGTCCCATGAAAAGGACCAATGGCTTAGAAAATATTTCAGGGTCGCCGAAATGCCTGTTACTTAAATCTCTGTACTTGTAAAGACCTTCGAGTGGTTTGATAGAGTTTTCATAAAGCCTCTTCAGATCTCTAAGGATTATGTCGGCTGATCTTTCAATTGTAATTTCTGCTTCGCTAGCTTCTTCGTCTAGCCTTAGAATTTTATTAATATGCTCACGGGATCTTAAGTTTTCGGGTATTTCAGCAATCTGAAAATAAATAATGATTATATTTGTATTTTTTTTTTTAGCATTGCAACAGAAAAAAATTGTGCTAAACAATACAAGCATTATAGCACTACGATTTACGATATTTCATAAACTAAATACTTAAAACATGACTTATTAGAGTTTTAATTGAAAATATAATACTAATAAACTCTAACTGTGTAACTAAGCTGTGACGTAAATAAATAAACTCTACTTTTTGTAAATAAAAACAAAAAAAGTAATTTACATTTAGCAAATCATCCTCAGGTGTTCCTTCTTCTTCTTCATTATCTTCATCTTCAGACGTTTCCTCTCCAGCCTTATCTTCAGCTGATTCGGAATCAGGTTTTTCATCTGCTTCAGATTCTGTACCCTCAGTTTCTGTTTCGCCTTCTTTACTAGCATCTTCAGCGACAGTTTCCTCACTAGCTTCATCAGCCTGTTTGTCGGTTGATTCGGCCTCATCAGACTTGTCACCTTCTGTTGAGTCATCTTCAGATTTCTCGTCAACATCTTCTTTGCTTTCAGCTGTTTGTTCTTTACTGTCTTCGTCTGATTTTTCGTCTGCCTTGGCGTCAGCTTCTGAGTCTTCAGCAGATTTATCCGCTTCTTCTGATTCGTCTTTTTTTTCTGCAGATTCATCATTGTCTGTTTCACCCTCTTCTTCCTTGGATTCACTGTCCTTTACTTCTTGGGTATTTGTGTCATCTTTGTCTTCTTCAGAATCAGCCTTTTCTTGAGATCCATCGTCTTCTTTTGTCTTATCTTCATCATCGTCATCTTCTTTGGTGTTATCGTCATCTTCTTTAGTATTATCGTCATCTCCTTCGTCAGACTTGCCTTCTGCTGCATCAGCCGCTTCCTCAGATTCTGCTTGTTCATTTTCTTGGGAATCATTGTCATCTTTGTCATCAGACTGATCCACCTCTTTGCTGTCTCCGTCTTTTTCTTTAGTATCGTCATCATCATCATTTGTCTCTTCCTTATCCTCGCCACTTTCTGAAAAACACATTAAAATCTTGTCATTAAATTTCGCTGGTGCGAATCTGTCTATAGACTCGTCTTATGTAAAATATCATTTTTATTGCAAGAAATATAATTTAATATACAGAAGATTTTTCACATCAGTTCTTTAAACAATGTACCTTGTTCGGCTGTTTGATCTTCAGCGGATGCTTGTTCTTTGCTGTCTCCGTCAGCTTCTTTACTTGCCTCGTCTTGTTGTTCCGCGCTATCATTTTCTTTCTCTTCCGCTGTGTCTTCTTTCGTTTCGTTATCATCGCCTTCTTCTCTAGTGTCTTCTACGGAAGCCTCAGGCACATAAGGCTCATCGGCAACTTCCACTGATGGCGCATCATCCTCTTTACTGCCTACTTCGGCGATTTCACCGCCCTCTCCTGACTTAGCTTCTGTCGTATCGTCATCTACACTAATTTCACTACTATCGTTTTTTTCGGCAGAATCTGTAAGTGTAAATAATTTCTATTAACACAATTATCTTTACGAAAATACCTATCTAACACTAAAAACAATTGAGTACTTTGTGCTAAAATTAAATCATATAAGTAACCTAAAATCCCTGCGATATAATCAGATAAGTTTACCAATATGAGATTCTATTTATCTATCTAATAACAGATAGATAGACTGGATAAATCTAGACTACACTAGGCATTAAACTTAGTCACAAAATATGACAAAGATGGCTGCTATGAACACTCTTCCCTTGAAAACTTTTAAATCTAAAAATATGACATTGTTTTCCACCACTACATCGACATGGATTGTTTGTTTTGGCCGAGAAAAGCAGTTCATTAAATTATTATTATTAAGATTTTTTTATTAATTTATTTGTTTTTCGGACTAATCACACAGATTGAAGTAGCCCCCAAATTGGTCGAAACTTGTGTTATGGAATACTAACTCAACGATACTATATTTTAAAACATATATTATTATATAGATAAACATCCAAGACCCGAGGCCAATTGTTTTGCATCATGACCCGACCAGGGTTCGATCCCGGGACCTCCTGGGCCGGCGTGGTACGCTACGGAGGTCGTCATTATTCCTAGCATTTAGTATTAACCGGGTCATCACGCAATGAATTGGGGAAAATACAGATTTTCCGCGGGGCGACTTCCATCAGAGACTTCCATGAGAGAGAGGCAAAAACAGCTAAAAGGCTAAGAAGTAGACCGAATGGCAAATATATTATAATAGGCAAACCTAGCGTGTCAAAAAAAACAAGACTAGTTAGTTATTTTTTTTTAAAGTACCAGGTAAGTAGGTACATAAAAAGCATATGGATTTACTAGTCTGTTGAAACTTTATTGGTGTTTGTGGATATAATGTATGACTGAAAAATATCAATTTGAGATCTAGAGAAAATAGCTTCTTGTGACTTGAGTGTGTGACTTGTGTGAGTGACGCTATATTCTAGGAAACAAGCCGTGTACCCCTGTATTTATAAATTATTAGCTTTTTGCCCGCGACTTCGTCCGCGTGAAGTTCCGGACCCGTTCCCGTGGGAACCACATTGAATTTAGGTAAAAGCTATAGCTATATGTCACTCCCTGATTATGTAGCTTTCTACTGGTGAAAGAGTTTTTGAAACCGGTCCAGTAGTTTCGGAGCCTATTCAATTCAAACAAACAATCAAATCTTTCCTCTTTATAATATTAGTATAGAAGTATAGATATGAACGCAGAAAAGACAATACTGTTGCCTCGTGATTTAAATTATTTAGTTACTGGTTCATCGTGTCTAAACACGATGATATTAATCTATTATTGAGTCAGAATCGGTGATGTACGCTTTTAAAATAGAATTTAATGAAAACTTCGACTCGTTGTAAATGGAGCGTGATGTGGACTTTGTCAATCCAATGTTATTCTGGTGTGCGGGAGAGGTCAAATTTAATGGCGACTTTTACTTCACGCAAGCTCGTAAAATCTGAAGGGAATTTCTGAATGTGCGGAAAATTTTATGGATAATTAAAATTTTTATGCATATTATGTAATTTCCTATGCTTTGGAAGTTCATGAATAAGTAGTAATAATCCTAAAACCTAGTAATTAATAATCTATAAAAATAATAATTCGTCATCTGTTTTATTACGCGAAGGTATTTGACGACATCGTATAAAATGCCTGCATAACCTGCATTTCTATTTGAATCATTCTGGGTTCGATACAATTATGGAAAAAAAACGACTGACACAGTTAATTTTTTTTTTTGTTTTGTATTCCTTAATGTTTACTAAGTACAAGTAAACGATTTCTTTACCTGGTTCCGCTCCTGATTCTAGCTCTTTGAGAGCTTTCTCGATGTATGGACGGCATTGTGATTCTGAAGGTACCTCGTCGTCGGCTGTAAAAAAACAAATAAAATGATAATTGATGGAGATTATCATCACAACGGGCCGACGGGGTTTATAAGGGTTCTGGGCTTAGGTGTCATCACGGTTTAAACTACCGTAACTGCAATATAAAATAGCCATTTCTCGTGTCTGCCCTTGGTTTTCTTAGCTTCTGACGGGATTCGAGATCGCCGCCTTGTCAACGAAGGTCGTCAAGATGGCGACCTCGGATCCTCATCGTACCACGTTGCCTTTTTAAAGTGTACTTTTTTTTTGTTTAAAAGTGTTCATTTCAAATATTCGACATTCGCGAAATTGTCTATTTGTTTAGACACGACAGAAACGCCATTAGTTATCACCACACACAGTGAAAGCCTAGATACATATTTTAAATATTCTAAAAATGCTGTAGAATTCGTGTTAGTTTTCGTGGAAAACTTCTATACACGAATACCGCTAGTAGAAAATTATAACTTACGTAAATATACCAATTTAATTTTTGAAAATCATTAACATTTAAATTTTGCTGCCTCCTGTCATAATTCATACACACTTTCAAACAAAAACAAAAAAAAACTCTTATCTAATAAAAATATAAGGCAGGAGGGTATTTTGTTTAATTTAATGGTCCTATAATAATGAATGTAGAGTTAGAACTATGGCACTCTAAAAATACACTAAAAGTTAACTCTGTAAAATAATGTTTAACTACAGTTGTAAACATAAAACACGTTACCATTGTTACCAATCATGTATAATTTAGTACCTACATACGTTATTCATACAATGTTTTGTATTATTATCTTAAGCTTCAAATAGTTCAACTCTTGATCTACTACCAAACTAAATAAAATTAGAGTTAGTATCACTCTGTATACATAAACTATTTCGATTTTCAACTAGATTTTAAAATCTTAAAAGTCCTACCTGATTGATCTACGCTCAGTCCAAAACCTTAGACCTAAAGATGTGAAATTGTGCACAAGTTCTCTTTGACTTTTGATAACAAGGGATAATCCGGTTTTTTTCTTCGAATTATCTCTTGTTCGAATTTTTCGAACAAGAGATACGCAAACCAGGTTTCGTTACGTAGTCTTACTTAAGTATTAGTATAATTTAACAAATAAACTATATGTGAGAAATGAAGGACCTTGTCTCTAGAAAATGTAACACGGCACTCATCCTACTTGGCACGAACATGAATGGGTGAACCTTGAATAATTTTTGTTGTTATAATTACGTAGAAAATTCAAGGCTCTCATACATTATTGTATATTAAGATTAATTGGTTTAAACATATAAAATTAAATAAAGTTATAGCATCTCGCCTGCAATCCCCGGGAGAGTAAACAACAAAGTCAAAGCAGCAGGACATGGCGGCTAAAGGAGAAACTATAAGGGTTCCTTGTTTACTACGGAACCCTAAAAATGATAAACGGAGAAAGTATCTAGATATATAGGTAATATAATACATATATTTCCAACAGTGGCAGTTACTAATTATGAAATGAGCTAGGCACGACCAGCAAAGTAAGTACTATTCTCACAGAATATAAACGTGAAGGAACTCAACTCCTTTCCCAAATCTTTTCTCCCCAATCCCACCTTTCTTGTAACAGGCATAACATTGGTTGCCCCCCTGGTGTTCCTGGTGTTTATAGGGTGTGCGGTGGTGACTACTTTCCATCAGGGGCCCGATTCTACTAAACAAATGCACCAATGTACTCTCAATGGTGTCTCAATAGAATGCCGATAGTGTATCAGTGGAATAGTTTTTGACATTTGTTATGGACTTAAACAATAAGTTAAACATTATGCTATTGCCTGTTTAACTACCGTGAAGTGCCGTGTGACATGACAACAAAAAAAGGGCTAATCATTTATTTAACTTCCATTATCCATTTAATTTTTCGATTATCACAAACATAATTTATACTGTCATTAAGCCTATAGGTACCTGGTTACAGTCCAAATCTCTTTGTTTTTGTTTTATAATCGAATCCCAAAATTTCATATCAATTAACTAGTTATTAATGTGTGTTTCCATTACAGCTGAATTAAAATAATCATCGTATTTTTGTCAGCTGTACTAATGGTGATGAGATGACTCTACGTTGATATTTATTTATTCTAGTCTCTTCAATAACTAATCTATTTTCGTGTTCCAGATACACAATATTTTCTTGTCGAATGATGATCCAAAAGTTTGACCTTGTAACATTCCGTCAATTTCGCTCTGCATCAAAATATACTTACTGCAAGACGAAACGACATTGACTTGTGGATAATTTTGAGATTTCATTTAAAACAGAAACAAGGTTAATCGGAGATTATTTTCACTAGTGTCTTTTTTTCTAAAGTCATATAAATGTTGGTTTCAATAGTTTTTTCCATTATTGGGTTTCGATATTTCTATCCAAATAACACCAGCATAAAAAACTCTACCAAGTGTACACTACGACACTTGGTAGAGTTACTTAAGCTGACTCTACATTCTCACGAAACTGAGCGAAAACAAGAGAGTGGACGGGCTCTTCGTCCTACTTCGTCTCTACTTTTCTTTTGTCTTCTAACTTCGTGCTAACTTTCCTTCGGTCAAGTTCGCCAGAGTGTAGAGCCGGTAGCTACGTACCTACTTAATGGACATTACATTTTCATTTTGGGCACGTAAAATAACGATGAATAAAAACATATTTCATTGATTGTAGCTTGTAGCTTTGATAACAGTTTCAGGTTTGAGCTTTTCCCGTACATTTTTCTTGAAAGCAATTATTTCGTACATTTTTTACGTAGCTAAGTACCTATATATTTCACATCTTACCTTTTAAAAAGGATTCTTAAGCGATTAAGATAGTACCTACTTGCTAAAAGTAAGTTACAGACATGTTCGTCATTTGTGACCTATTTTAATGACACATTTTTATAATGTCGTCACGATCCTATCGTTTTTCACAAGATGGCGACGCTCAACGACAAATCCCAGTATTTCTATTTACGTATCTAGCATTGCGGGTAAAGGCTGGCAGCGCTCTCGCTACGCTAACGACGATATATATCATCATGAAAACAGCCCATACTCATGATAAGTCGGTTACTAGATCATTTCATCGTAGAGACTTCACCTAAGGTTATTGCCAAAAATAGAGCACATACGCGAGCTTTTTACATAATTTCAGCGCAAGTTACGCCGAAAATAGCAGCGATGGAGTGACGCAGAGCGCAGAGCTTCCATCCCACTCGCCCGCGCGCGCCGCGGGCTACGACTCACCTCTCGCGGCCGTCGCCAGCGCTGACACCGCGAACAACATGCACAACGTAAACCTCCATAACCATATTCTTTTGGTCCACATTTTGTTTGAGTTCAGCCCGCTAATCCGGGCTATAAGTCATTGGCACTCGCACTCGCGCACCCGTCGCCCGATCTATATACGTTAGCACATCTATGTACGTTACAATATGCCGCTCGTCCCGACCCGAGCAGCACTCCCGCAGGAATACCACTCGCGTAGAACGCACGCCGTTAAATTGCAGTCTAAGAACTAAGCAGTGTATGCTGCAGTATGAATGTAATATAAGTACTATGTTCTTGTAATAAAGTCGGTTAGTAAACTGCAATTTAATGGCGAAGTGATATTAACTGCGACGGCGGATAGTACGCGACACTGAATGTAAAACGTTGGTCGTACTCTATTTCCGGAGACAGCACAGCATCGCTGGTCGGAGGGGTACTGGCGCGGCGGCGAGGGCGGCCCCGCGCCGGAGCTAGCGCGATATTCAGCCCGGTGCGTGTGCCAACGGCTGCGCGTCGCAGGCGCCCACGGCACTCGGCGCCCGGCGACGACGCAGCGGCCCGAGGCGCATCAAGACAAGAAGAAAGAGACCTTACTGAACACAGAAGAACTAATCAATATTGACGATTTTGTATTTACGAACAAAGTCTCGTCAATATTACTTTCCGAAAAACTGTAAATGGTTAAAAAGAGATCTAAATACTCTATTAAAAAGAAATAGTAAAGCTAGCTCTACACCCTCGCTCGGTAAGTTAAGCGAAGTTTTGAAGTCAGGCACGTAGTCAAAAAACAACTGAAAACTGAAGCACAGACCGAAGCCAAAGTTGGCCGGAGATTCCATTCACACTCGTTTTCGCTCAACTTCGCGAGAGTGTTAGACTTAGAAGAGTTCATAGAAGTTTATCATGAACTTGAAAATTTTCACAACATCAAAATGTATGTAGGTACTGTAGGTACCATCCGTAATCCACTGAGTAACTACAACCTGTATAAAAAGTAAACATTACAAATTAATTTGGAAAATCAAACCCGTGACTCTTTGGTTTTGGATTCACTATTCTAACCAATTCATGCACTCTGCCACCGGGGGGTCGAGCGAGATTTGTAATGACTGGTTGCGTCCGTAATCTTAGAGACGGAAGACAGTTCAAAGGGTGGACGCCAAGAATAGAGATATAAATAAAATCTAGGGGTACTAACTTCTTTGTTCTCTTACAAAGAAGTTAGTTTTATTAAAAATATCTCATTCGAAGTATTCTTTAATTTTTAGATTTTGAAGTGTCACTATTCTGAACTGACATACATACCGTACCCTACGTTGAATGAGTTAATATTTAAACTTATTCTGGAATTGTTCTAATTCCCATTGGAATTTAAATAAGTAATATCATTTTCCGTAGCAGATAAATTAAAAAAGTGTCGGTTTAAAAACTGGTTTTAAATTTCTGGAGTGGTAGAGCAATTATTATGAAATGGGCTAGCTCGACCGGGGAAGTACCACCCTCTCACAGAATATCGACGTGAAGCAGCAATGCGTTTCGTTCGGTGAGTGAGAGATCCGGAAACCCAACTCCTTCCCTATCCCCTCTTTCCCCGTTCTTCTTTCCCTTCTCTTCCTCCTTCCGTTCCTCCAACCTCTTTGGTGGACAACGAATTGGTAGCGCCCCTGGTGTTACTGATGGCCATAGGCGGCGTAGACCGCTTTCCATCAGGTGGCGCGCTTGCTTGTTTGTCTACTGTTTGACATAAATTAATAATAATAAAAAACAACTTTCTGTGACATTCTGTGTCCTAGGGGCAATGGTCAACAAGGTACCTAATAAAATTAAGTGCAGACGCATTTTGAAAGTTATCAAATACATATACAAAATCTATTATTCTTAATTAATTATTTTATTCATTCCAATACACATTAAATAAATATAGCTGCCAGTCAAACTAAAGACGGAAAGGAGATAGCTAGAGACTTAATGTGGAATTAAAATTAAAATGCGTTTCATAAACTTGCTTTTAATTAAAAGATAAAAAGATAAAATCATTATGTATTCAAGGATTTTGACAGGCCTGGTGGTCGAGTGGCTAGCAACGGTCACTTTGTCCAGAGAGCCGCGGGTTCGAATACTGCGCAAGGCAAACATTAAATTTGTGTGCATGAACATGTCTGTTTGTCTTGGTCTGGGTGTTATCTATGTATAATGTGTATTTATTTACAAAAAAAAAATTATATGTATTTATCAGCAATGTAGTAACCATAGTACAAGCTTAGTTGCTTAGTTTGGGACTAGATGGCGTTGTGTGATTTGTCCAAGAATATTTATTTATTTATTTAAGGATAAGGTCCTCACGGGCACTCTCCCTTGTCGAAGTGTACAATTAATATCGATTTGTATTAATAAATCCATATTATATCAATAAACTAGGCACATACCACTATTTTGGAAACAAAAGCAAAATGTTCACTGGTAAAAGAAATGGCGAAAGAATTAATCATATTTTTTTTAAATAAACTAGGTAGGTACATACATAACATGTAGTTATACGAAGTTATTTATAAAGGTCAAGCAAAAAAACATAGGTGAATGTTAGTTTTCTAATCTTACGTAGGTACATAGCTACGGCAATATGCTTGTCAATTCATATTAATTGTTAAAGAGGCTGCCAAATTCGTTCAGGGCCGTTTCAGGGCCAATTAATATCTGTTGTGCGCAGGTAACTGTTGGCGCGGACGAGGCGATTACCAGTGGTGGCGTCCACCAGCCAAGTTGTCCAATACCTCGTAGCGTTATACAATTTGGAGTCGCCGATTAGATTTGTTGGTAGAGCATGTATGCAAATGTGCTAGCTAGATCGGGGAAGGAACACCCTCTTACAGAATATCGGCGTGAAGTAGCCGTGGATTTTGTTTGGTATAGGTAAATGAGAGATTCGGTAGCCCAACTCTTTCCCTACTCTTTTATTTCCACTTTTCTTCCTGTTCAAGTCGGCAACGGCTTCCCTCTGGGGACAACACCGGAAAGAGTAGGCAAATCCCAAAGTCCGACAGGCCCTGTGGTTGAGTAGCTAAAAATGGCTACCTTATCTCAAGGGCCTCGGGTTCGAATCCCCTGCAAGGCAAACATGTGTGTGCATTACCACGTATGTTTTGTCTTGGTCTAGATGTTTTCTAGTAGGTATTTTGTATTCTTTCTTTACTAAAAAAAAGGTTTTTTGGTTACATATTATGTATAAGTATTTATCAGCGAATCAGGTAGGTTACCCCATAGTACAAGCTTTGCTTAGTTTGGGTTTAGATGGCGTTGTGTGATTCATTCAAGAATTTAAAATCAAGCTCTTTTAATTTCATTTTAGCTAACAAAAAATCCATTTAGATTTAGATTAGGTATAAAATTATGATCAAACATCACGAAATGAGCGCGTGGCTAATGAACTAGCTTGTCACAGATTTCTAGCATTAACTAGGTACGCCTACACAATGCACGTGGCTACTCCTATTAGCAATACTCTAAGCCCATAACCCATTCGCTTCCATATTTCAGCTGTCATATCAAAAATTAGTGCACTCTTGCAAGTAGGTACTGTTCTAATCCCACGTAGCAAGTAGTTACGTAAATAGTTCGCATTCGTTGCTATTTGCAGATGGTTCTATATAGCGTAGGAGTGTCGGCTTGGATGGCTAGGTAAAGGTCGTACCGAATAGCTTTGTGATATTAACAATGATAACTTTAGCATATAATAATCTACGTAAGTTCTCAAAAGGAACACAAAATTGTTACAATAATGTGCGAAACGCTGAAATCTTAATATGTCCGATAAATTCGTGATTCTATGATTGTTTATGATGGCAGCGAAATATCGTATTAATGAATTAAGTACCTACATTTATTTAGGTAGTAAGTAACTAAGTACCTAGGTATATTTCGATGCCTTGAATCTAAAAGTTCCAAACAATCGTCTGATGTGTTAAATACATAGATAAATATGAAATAAATATAAAATTGATTAATACCACAACGTTTTGTATTAAAGGTATGACAAGCTATTTCAAACAATCGTTGAATTTTACTGAAAGTCTTGTGCCAATGGAATGCAAAATGTATAGGTACTATCTTTCAGTGGAAAACCGTAACATTGTTGGTGAGATGGAATAGCTGAGGAACTTGATGGCACCGTTGAGTCACATGAGTAAATAAACTGACGGAACAGAGACTTCACTCCATACAATAGCGCGCGCCGAGGACACGCACACAAGCATGTGTACGTGACGAGCGCTTTGAGGACACGCAATACACGCGCCTCATGCTTGTGTGCGTGTCCTCGGCGCGCGACGTTGTATGGAAGTGAAGCCTCTGTCCGTCAGTTTATTTACTCATGTGGTTGAGTGTTCAATCTACAAAATGCAATACGCGACCCTAACGAATGTTTGGATGGATATAAAATTGATGGATTTTGCAGCAGATGTGTTATAGTTCCCGCAGCCCCGCCCATCTAGGCGGATGGTGGCAGTCAGTTAGGTTTTTAGTCTGTATACCCCAAGTGGTATTAGAGGGGGAGCCCTACATACCCCTGCCGCTCCCAAGCGGCGGGGAATGCAGTAATAAATTTTTCTGACTTATATAAAACAAAAAAAGGATGTATTTTAAAATTCCTTACTTTATTTACCATACACGGAAAGTCGTCGTCAGTCATGGACGATATAACTGTCTGTGTCGTCAGTAGTCTTGACTGCTAACACCATGCTAACACTGATTGTCGACAATATCAATGTCTATTTCAACCTAAGATTTTTCAGACAGCTGCAGGAACTAATTTTAAATCTTAGGTACTTCCATATTAATAATACTGACCGATGATATCTTTTTTAGGGTTCCGTATTAAACTACAAGGAACCCTTATAATTTCGCCAAGTCCGTCCTCGGTCTAGCGCCTAGACGCGTGATACTAGAAAGCTGTAATTTAGTATGTATGTATACGCATATTAACAATTCTAACAGTGTAGTGGTAAAATAAAAGAATTAAAAAAAAATTTTTGGGGTGCCTTCCCTATATGTAATGGGAATTAATTTTTTTTTCGCGCCGACCCAATGTTGTGGGTTGTGGGGTATCGTTAGATAGGTCTCTTAAAAAATCGAGGGTGTGAGAAGATCATTTTTCGATACAATGATCTGTTTATGAAATTTTCGTTTTGCTCGGTGGTCCCGCCGCCCCCTATATCTCCGAGTTTTGTTTAGAAAAAAAAAAAAAAATCATGGTAGTAGTCCATATAGTGAACCTACAAGGAAAACTGTAACGGTTAAGTAGGCACTACTAGTTACCGAGTAATAGCCGAAGAACTCATGAAGTAAAATTTCGAAAACGTACAAATGTAGTATATGGCATTGTACTATTGTACTCATCTGCAAGCAAAAAATGCGTACCCAATACGGAACCCTGCATTGTGCGTGGCCCGACACGAACTTGCCCGGTTTTTCTTTCTTAGGGCTCGTACACATTAACACGTTCCGACGACGTAAACGTGTCAGAACTCACGACACGGCATCATGATGTGGAAAATGTACGAAGTAAAGCCTTTAGTTAGACATGACAGCCATAATTTAATGTGTCATTAATATTAAAATGTTTTTGTGCAACTTATCAGTGTCATTGGATGTGCAAATAAAAAATAGATTTAAAAAACTTAAAATTACTTTATTCTCTTATACTATTTTTTTATTACTTCCTAATAATTTTCATTGAGATGAGATAATACCTCAAATCATTACCTTGCCTATTACAATCATCCTAGCACATAATATTTTATGCCATATCTTTCAAACTAGGCAATGGATTTTAATTGTTTATATGTATAACACATACAAAAATTCCCACAGGAAAGCGGATATATGCAAACGATTTTGCGTGCGTGGGTTTCGCTAGTCAGATATAAGTCAATTATCACTCAAATTTAATGATGCATTAAAACACAATTGTCTTAACAGTGTGTAGTAAATATTCTTAATGGTCTATAATAATAAGTTCGTCTATACTCCAGTCTTCATAGGAATGATCTGGAAGGTATCTTCTTATAATTATAGGTATCTTTCGCTGTTTGAGCTCCTTCATAGCTATTTGTAGGGGGTCTGTTTCGCCTTCCAGCTCCACCATGACTGGTGCACACATTGCTATTTGTAGTGCCCGAGTTCCTAAAACCATAAACGTACCAATCAATATTTGTCTTTTTTTAATATATATTCAGTGAATCTGAGGTAACCGTTGTTGAATCCAGGTCTACAGGACGCACAACAATGACAATGTTTGGTGGGCTTGTCTCGAAGTAGATAATATCAAAATCAGATGTATAATATTTCTGGTTCATGTTAGTATAATACTACTTTACAGATTTTCATCTTACTTCTTTCCCACATGTTTTAGCTGAATGTAGTCCACTGCACTGCTTGCCTTTAGGGACAACATGTATGATGTAGGAATACAATAGGTTTTGGTCATAGATTTGCGTTAGGAGCAGGGAAGTTTTTTAAATTCAAAACATAACCTTACCTAAAACTCTCGCACGTTCATACTTGGTCATGTAACGAGTGGTGATTCTCTTCGCTTTGTCTACACCACCGCCGGCCTGACCAGGCGCCAGGCACTGTACGTTATACCCCTCTTCTTCTTGTTCTTCCGTCTCCTCAATATTTTCGTCCTCCTCGGCAATGTCATCGTAATCTGCACCTGCGTCCTCAGCCTCGTATTCTTCGTCAGCCATTGTGTAGATTTAAGTTGAGTGTGTTTAGATATGATTATTCTTTCAGGTTATTTCGATTTAACAAACAAACAACACTAAATACATTAGGTTTTTTTAAAGCACAGCGCAGCGCAGCGAAGCGACTTCGACAATGTGACGGATGTTTGACATTGACACTATTGAGTATTGACTGACAGTGACAGTAAGCCTTTCTATTCTGTTTTGGTAACACTGAGTCGTCATGACCGACAATCATGCATGACAGACTGGTTTTTACTTTGATTAAAGACCTCCGAATATCTCCGAGTTGAAAACAGAAAATAATAGTGCTTAAAATTTCGATTCATAAAAACCGATTAAAGAAAAATGTCAACAAAATTAAATTATTTTAGCATTTTTGCGAACGCATCAGTTGTCTACTATTTATGGCACACCTTATCTAGTCTATGGAGCATTAGGCATCTTTCCTTTTCCGGTTCTGCATCAAAGCTGTAACCATGCCGGTGTGTATTTCTATTTGTAAATTGAAAATAATCCTGTCGTGTAACATTTGTGAAATGTATTTCTGTGTTTATGAAGTTTTCTCTTCTTATCTCTCGTATAAGAAAAATGCCTGCCCATTTCTTTATTTCAACTTTTGAGGCATAACAAAACACGGTGTGAGAAGTACACATGGCAAATTTTGACAAGTCTGGAATAACGCCTGATTTATTTCGTCTAAAGTGATATTTGCTTCTTTATATGGAATGGAAGGATACAGAATATCAATGCCTTGATCCTAGCAGAGTATTATGGAAATGTGTGATCAGTGTCATGTTGTGGTGAAATACTAACCTAGCGATGAACCTTTCAGCTCGCCATTGATTTGCTTCACCCGTCGCCTGCGTCGGAGAAGAGGAAACACAAATTGAAGAGGCTGGTGCCGCACCCCAACTCATACTTTATGGATGTTAAATGCCCAGGCTGTTACAAAATCACAACGGTTTTCAGTCATGCACAGAGGGTGGTCGTATGCGCGGGATGCTCGACGATCCTGTGCCAACCCACTGGAGGCCGTGCTAGATTAACTGAAGGTATTACTTTAAAGTTCTTTACTCAAAATTAATGTTTATGAAAGATTATGTATTAGAACTTCAGCCAGATTCACTTTCAACTTGGTTTAATAACTTTACTATGAAACTTCTCGACCACAGGAAGTAAATGTATATTCATATTTGTTTGTGAATATGGTTTTGATATGAGCTTGTTTGTTGAAATAATTTTTGGTCAGTCACCTTTATCTTTTTTTAATCTATTGCAAGATGTTACCCCCAAGTTTCAGTCAGATAGTCACCTGAGGGGCAGTTAATGCTTTTACTAAGATCCAAATTACTATCCTTACCAGTAGGATTCCAAACATCAATCTTTTTCAACTTGATAATGAAACCTGCACATTTAATCAATCATAGTCGTTTTATCCTTTTATCATTATTTTTATTATCTGTAAATTGTTTATTGTTTCATACTGTTTTGCAATGTTTCAATAATAACGAATAACAGTCTTATATTTTTTGAAAACTGTTTTTTTTTAATTGGTAATAAAGCAAATGAGTTTGCCCTAAACTCAAAGAGTTCTACGTTACAGCATTGCAATGTTAGACATAGGTTACACGGTCAGTCTGGCGTCAGTTCAGTCCATCAGTCAGCTCAGAATGACGGGAGAATTATCGTCTAACCGGTTGACTGACGGACTGATGGTCCAGAATGACAAAAATTAAATATTTTAAACATTTTTCATCATTCTGTTGTGAATGACAGCAGACTGATGCCAGACTGATCGTGTAACCGCTCGAATCATTCTCTCGTCAGTCAGTCACCGACACATAGAGTAACATGAATAACCGGAGAGTCCGCGAAATTTAGATGCGTGTAATGTTCTCTTTTTTGTAGCCAGGTTTTCATCCATCGCTTCCTTTTTACGGGTTTCTTTATCAGTAAAGGGATAATTATATTAGCACAGGCTCTTTTTTTCTTCAAAATATCCATGGCTAGGCAGGATCAGGTGCCTCACTTGACTTGTCGTCTTCACTTTACGAATTTAAACGTAATTAGTTTTACACATATCATCAGTCTGCTGTCAGTCTGGACTGAGCGTGTAACCGTGTTTTTCATCCATCATTCTGGCATCAGTCTAGCCGGGATCAAACTGATGGATCAGAATGATGCCAGATTGAGCGTGTAACCTATGTCTTATTCATTGTTGATAATCATTTCACATATAGCAAATAAAACTTAGAAATGTTTAGTTTTATCTTTTGTGGAGGTTTGATAGCCCTTACTCCATATATAAATTAGTATCTTCACCAAATCTTTAGGCTTAGAGGACCAATCCTGAAAAAGTCTTTAGAAAATTGTAATATGTACAATTTTCTAAAGATTTTTAAGCTAGGTTGTAGATTATTTAAACAATATTGTTAAACAAAAAAGCATAGCATATAAACAATAACAAAACTTGATGATAAATATTGTGCAATCAACTGCAATTGCAACATATTTTATAATCTGTGCACATAAATAATAAATAAATATATAGGGACAATTCATACAGATTGAGCTAGCCCCAAAGTAAGTTCGAAACTTGTGTTATGGGATACTAACTCAACGATATTATATTTTATAACAAATACATATATAGATAAACATCCAAGACCCGAGGCCAATCAGAAAAAGTTCGTTTTTTCATCATGACCCGACCGGGGATCGAACCCGGGACCTCCTGGGTGGCGGTCTGGCGTGGTAACCATTACGCCACGGAGGTCGTCTGAAACAGGGTTACGGGTTACGGAGGTCGTCTGAAACATACAAATATCTTGAAATATTATGTACCACATTTAAAATCATATTTTCTTTTTATTAAAAACTTTCCAACATAGTTGTGATTCTTTTTATTAAATCATCATTGTTGATTGTTATGCAATACATGTGAAAATGGACTGTAAATAATATTACACAACAATAACAAATGAGCTTGTAAAACAATATTAGGCAATTATTTAAACATATTAAAAACTTAAACATTTTGATTTTAATATGTTAGAATTAGTTTCTCTTAACAATTTGAATTACAGTAGACAGATATATTATTTATTCTTTATTGCACAATGTATCGAATGATCGAAAGTACATTAGTGGACTTAATTCCTAAAGGCATTCTCCATCAGTGTTATTCAGTATCAAATTGATGCCTTGAACATTTTCATCATAGTGTTTTGCCATATTCCCAGAGGCGACAAGGCAGAAAGTTCATTCAATCTCAAATCTGCTGATTGAAATAAATGTGCACATAGAAAATTGTGAAATATGGAATAATATTTTAATTAAACAATGTGTTTTTGTTTCAGGATGTTCGTTTAGGAGAAAACAACATTGAAATTCCTGGAGAGAGAGCCCGTAATTTAAGTTTTTATTTCCAAGAGTATGAAGGAGTGATATTTTACAAATTCATTATATGGATCCATTAAAGCAATTATAAATAAAGGCTTTTTCAAAAGGAATTAGATTTTTATTCAAAATTATAGTGTTTTATTTGTATTGGTCATTCATTCTAAGTTTAATATTAATTCCAAGGTCCAAAATTATTTTTTCTCTTTGCTAGAACCTACTTACATTTTCCAAAATTTTAAGTCATAGAACAATATATAAATAACTAGAATCATATAATGGATGGATAACTAAAACATTAAAACACTTCTAAATTGCTGTTCCATCTAATACAATATCTTTTTTTAGGCGGCCGTAGTGTAGTGTCCCTAAATTACATTTGAGAGATAAAACGCGGCTCACAACGATACTTGTATGGTTGCGCCAACGCATCGTATGGCATATTCTCACTGGTTCGACTGTCGGATTTACTGACGAACTGCACCAAGACAATGTGTGACAGTAACAGTAGGTTCGATAGGTTTACCTTGTGACCCCACTACTCAACCAGAACTAGGAGCCCCGTCTACCAGTTGTCTCGATAAAATAAATCTGACATAGTGGAACAAATGAGAAAAAAAAACTGACGATCGAATGATGAGTCGAACAAGAGAGATTTACCAGATAACTATCAGTAATAATGTAGATTTTTATGACTCACAATAATAAGCAGACCATCAAAGTGGATACCGCTGCCTATGAACATCAGTAACATAACACCATAGTTGTCCGCTACAAGGAAAGTGGAAATTGGAAGGGGGCTGGGCTTCTAGATGTTTCACTCGCCGAACGAGACGCATTGTTGCTTCACTTCAATATTCTGAGAGAGGCTGATACAATCCGCGTGAGTTGAGACATAATGAATTGCTGATTTGACTGGCGCCGTAGACGATTTCTAGTAAAGTGGTATAGAAATCGTCTATTGCGTAGGTCGAACCACGTGATACGGCAGGTGTAATCTCGTGGCGCGAATTGTACTTTCCCAGTCGAACTTTCTAGGGTTCTTATAAAACGTACTGAAATAAAGATTATAAATTGTAAATAAATTTATTTAAAAATATCACAAGTCATGTAAGGATTTTTTTTTACATACTACTATTTTTCTTCTATCAAAATATCCTAATTGGGTTCCAATCAACACCCAGTAAAACTCGTTGAAGGACTTTTACGTATGTAGCTTTTATACCTGAGAGCATACAACATTTTCTGTTAAGGCGGTCCCTCATGATGAGGGCCTCATCACAAGCTTATTGGCACCGAGTTATAAATAAATAAACAATTCAACGGCGCTACCCGGTCCCAAAGTAAGCTGGGCTTAACCAGCTTATGATAACAAATCCTATGGGTACCAGAAAACAGATATATTTATTGTCTTATAATACATAAAAAAACTCTAGAACATACACATAATACCATCACATATTAATATTTGCCCCGAGCGGGAATCGAAAAAGTAGGATCACAACCAACGCACCATACCACACAGTATTACAATTCATACGATTGCGAATTTACGTGGTAAGGGACCGCCTTATTTACTTATGGATAACCACTTTGAATTTACCACAGCAAAATGGCAAACTATGTGTCGAATAATTTTACTAATAAACTAAAAGTTCTAGCTATATAATAATTAAGTATAAATTCATTATAGTATCAGTAATAATAATTATACAAAACAACACATAATTCAAGCATATTCATTGGAGTACGTACGCGTATCTCAGATGTAATATTAACATAATATATTTGGTAACAATGTCAAACTTTAAAACTATATTAAATAATTTATATTGAACTATGTACATTATTATCTTCTGGCGAAAAAAAATTATGTTTGGATATCGTATTTGCGTTTGGGCTATCTAAGCATATTTCTGAATTAGCAATATCCTTGTTTATCTGTGCGATTAAGTCTTCCACAGAATTGAAGTTCATTTCTCCTCTTAAATATCCGACTAAGGCAATTTTTAACTGTGATCCGTAGAAGTCCGGGCCATTGTACTTAATCACATGCGTCTCCTGAAATTGATAAAAGTTTATTTTAGTGTTTATTTTAACATTTTATATAAAATCTATTTATATAAAATGCTTTGTCCCGACTGACTGAGATCAACGCACAGCCTAAACCGCTCATGCTCATCGTAAAAATCTGAAACTTGGAGGGTTTCTTTTTTGTATGACGCGACGTAGGCATCCGTTATGAAAGGAATTTCCGAAATTCTTCCTGGAAAGCGGGATATACGCAAACGAAGTTGCTCGGGTTTCGCTACTCCGACTAAGACCGTTTGTCCACCGCCACCGTCACCGAGAACTAGATTATTTCTGGCCGAGATTGAAGTTGACGTAACAGCGATCGTTTGTCCACCGCGACGATCTCGCCGTCACGTCAACTCCATCTCGGCCAATAATCTCGTTCTCGGTGACGTCCCGGTGACGGTGGCGGTGGACAAACGGTCAAGTGTTTTCAAAGTCCGAATTCTAGCGGAAGCGCCGAACTAAGCGATAAATCGGCGGACAGGATGACGGCGCTCGGATGACGGGCGTGCGGTGAACAATGTATGTCGCTAAGGCGCTTCACCCACTGCACCGCGCCCCGTCGCGTAGCATTGCAGATTTTAACATTGTATGCAATGCAAGTATCAAAGTTCGTATAGAAAACCTGCTTGGTACAACACACTGACAAAGCGTCGGCGCGTCTCGCGCGCCGATTCTGTCTATCGGCGCGGAGGCGCGGGGCTTTCCGCGGGGTATAACACACTGAGCTCCGCAGTACCGCCTGTCTTTTTATTATTCCGGATAATTTGAGTATACAAAAACCACATTGATAAAATAATTGCAGCATCCTGAATGATTACGGCGATCGACTTAGAAATCAAGTTTTTATTTGGCGCAGGGCCGTCGTATAACGCCGCTCCGCGCGGAGCAAACGCGCGGTGATACAGATCTGCTCCTCCGTCGCCGCGCGCGGAATCTGCTGCTCCGCACAATGCGGCGGAACGCGTATATAGACAGTGAGTGAAGCGCCTAAATCGGCGCCGTCATCTCGTTCTCGGTGACGTCCCGGCAACGGTGGCGGTGGACAAACGGCCTAAGGAAACTTAAGAACTGAAAGGAGTTTTGCTAGTAATTTATAAAAGATTGAATTCAATAATTATTTACGCCTGAAACAAGAGGACGAGAGCGTGACGATCGCGGGTTTATTCTGCTAGCACAGCGACGCCGAATTCGTTCCAGGTCATTTTTCTTGACCATAATTTATTTTTTAAAATACGTAGGTATAGATAGATCCATGTTCGTCAAATAATGTCATGCATGTTCAATCAACTCCAATCATAGACAACATAATAATAATATCCTTCCGCTAATTCACGTTTCATTTTCCGTTCATTAAATTCCGCTTTCGATTTTGCTTATGTGTTAATCATTTTAAATTGAACATCAACAGCCCGTTCAAATCCATGTCTGAACACAGGCTTCCCCCAAAGACTTCAATGGAACATACCTCCGCTCCGCCATATCTATATATATAAAAGAGAAAATCACTGACTGATTCATCACGAAATCTCCGAAACTACAAGTAACAGGAGTCTCAAATTTTGCGTGGGGGTTCCTTTTGGGGCGTAGGTGCTCACTAAGAAAGGATTTTTGGAAATTCATCCCCTAAGGGGGTAAAACGGGGGTGCAAAGTTAGTATGAAACTTTGCCGTTTTTGAAGTTACTCTAATGAAATTCAGCATGAAGGTTCTTTACTGAAAAGCATGAAACATGAGTAAAATATTTTTTTCAAAATTCATCCCTTAGGGGGTTAAACGGGGGTGCAAAGAAAGTATGAAACTTTGCCGTTTTTGAAGTTATTCGAATGAATTTCAGCATGAAGGTTCTTTATTGAAAGGCATGAAACAGGAGTAAAATATTTTTCTCAAAAATCATCCCTTATTAAACGGGGGTGCAAAGTTAGTATGAAACTTTGCCGTTTTTGAAGTTATTCAAATGAAATACAGCATTAAGGTTCTTTATTGAAAGGCATGAAACACGTGTACAATATTTTTCTCAAAAATTATCCCTTAAGGGGTTAAACGGGGGTGCAAAGTTAGTATGAAACATTGCCGTTTTTGAAGTTATTCGAATGAAATTCAGCATGAAGGTTCTATATTAAAAGGCATGTAACACGAGTAAAATATTTTTCTCAAAAATCATCCCTTAGGGGGTTAAACGGGGGTGCAAAGTTAGTATGAAACTTTGCCGTTTTTGAAGTTATTCGAATGAAATTCAGCATGAAGGTTCTTTATTGAAAGGCATGAAACACGAGTAAAATATTTTTCTCAAAAATCATCCCTTAGGGGGTTAAACGGGGGTGCAAAGTTAGTATGAAACATTGCCGTTTTCGAAGTTATTCGAATGAAATTCAGCATGAAGGTTCTATATTAAAAGGCATGAAACACGAGTAAAATACTTTTCTCAAAAATCATCCCTTAGGGGGTTAAACGGGGGCGCAAATTTCGTATGAAACTTTGCCGTTTTTGAAGTTATTTAAATGAAATTCAGCATTAAGGTTCTTTATTGAAAGGCATGAAACACGAGTAAAATATTTTTCTAAAAAATTATCCCCTAGGGGGTTAAACGGAGGTGCAAAGTTAGTATGAAACTTTGCCGTTTTGAAGTTATTCGAATGAAATTCAGCATGAAGGTTCTTTAGGCGATACGAAGTTCGCCAGGTCAGCTAGTCTATATATATAAAAGAGAAAATCACTGACTGATTCATCACGAAATCTCCGAAACTACAAGTGCCAGGAGTCTCAAATTTTGCATGGGGGTTCCTTTTGGGGTGTAGGTGCTCACTAAGAAAGGATTTTTGAAAATTCATCCCCTAAGGGGGTAAAACGGGGGTGCAAAGTTAGTATGAAACTTTGCCGATTTTGAAGTTATTCGAATGAAATTCATCATGACGGTTCTTTATTGAAAGGCATGAAACACGAGTAAATTTTTTTCAAAAAAATGATTCCTTAGGGGTTAAAAGGGGTGCAAAGTTAGTATGAAACTTTGCCGTTTTTGAAGTTATTCGAATGAAATTCAGCATGAAGGTTCTTTACTGAAAGGCATGAAACATGAGTAAAATATTTTTTTCAAAATTCATCCCTTAGGGGGTTGAACGGGGCGCAAAGTAAGTATGAAGAAACTAGATTAGTTAGACCATTTATTTGAAACTTCGTAGGAATACTCCTGGCGGTAAAAGAGTAAGTACGTGTTTCAGGATTTTTCAAAATCCAACCCCTAGAGGGATGAAATGGGGTGACCTACCTAGGCTACTACACGTGTATTATCGAGGGCGCTCAACCTAGAAAGCTGAAATTTTGTATATGGATTCCCTTTATGATGTATACAAGGATAAATACGTGACTTTTTTTTATTTCCATGGGAACGGGACAAATTGGACTGCACGTGTGTTATTGTGGGCGCTCAACCTAGAACATTAATTGCATTGAGGTTGCCTTTATAAAGTAGAGAAGGACAAAGACGGGATTTTTTAAAATTCTTACAAGATCAAGAATAATAAATAAGACTACATTATGTGTATTATCGGGGGTGCTCAACTTAGAAAGCTGAGATTTTGTATTGAGGATCCCTTTATGATGTTAACAAGGATAAAGATGGGATTTTATGAAATTCCCACGGGAAAGGGAGTAATAGGACTGTAAGTGTATTATCGCAGGCGTTCAACCTAGAAAGCTGAATATTGTATTTAGGTTCTTTTTAAAATGTTGACAAGGATAAAGATGGGGTTTTATAGAATTCTCACGGGAAAGGGAGTAATAGGACTAAGTGTATTATCGCAGGCGCTCAACATAGAAAGCTGAAATTTTGTATAGAGGTTCCCTTTATGATGTTGACAAGGATAAAGTCGTTTTTTTTTTAATTCCCATGGAAAAGAGAAAAATAGGACTG
Organism: Endotricha flammealis; assembly: GCA_905163395.2. Lineage (NCBI taxonomy): Eukaryota > Metazoa > Arthropoda > Insecta > Lepidoptera > Pyralidae > Endotricha > Endotricha flammealis. The sequence continues at coordinate 8,718,058 of LR990868.1, forward strand.
CACGTGTATTATCGTGGGCGCTCAACCTAGAACGCCTAGATTTTGTATTAAGCTTCACTTTATAAAGTAGACAAAGATAATAAAGACGGGATTTTTTAAAATTCCCACAGGATTCGGAATAATAAGACTACGCGTATTATCCGAAGCGCTCAACCTAGAAAGCTGATTTTTTACAGAGATTCCCTTTATGATGCTGACAAAGATAAAGTTTTTTTTATTCCCACGGAAACGAACTTATTGGCATTTTCGCTTGACCACGCGGGCGGAGCCGCGGGTAACAGCTAGTCTTATAATAAAACAGTAGACCCGATATGTCTGTATACGACATGTGACGATATGTGACTTGGAGCAAACTATAGGCTTTATTTCATTAAAATATATCAAGAAAATAAGTTGTCTACATGTAAGTACCTACTTGGAAAAAGTGGCCCGACGTTATGAAAATTAAGTTCCTCAAAACATCACTAGGTCAGGAAAATGCATTCCTGCATGTCCCTTCGCTTAGGGTAGCGAGGGGCGCATTTTCCTGACTATCCGCATAGTTATGATAAAAAGTGAGGGGTCTACCTACTAAAAACCTGACTATCTACGTTACGTTAAGTATAAAATACTTCTAATGGATTCAAATACGTTTAACTTACATAAAAATAATATGATTAATGCATACTTACAACAGACTTTTCCTTATTTTGATAAAACGGACACCATCCTATATTAGTCACCATTTTGTGAACAGGCCCATTTCCAATCTTCGCCCAGCCGTAATAGACCCCACATTCTAATTCTGGAGCGAGAGCTTTCACAACACTCAATGGATAGTTAGCTGTGGAAAAATAGGTACGACAATTATGACATTGACCTCACAATATTATGTACTGCGAATAGGGAAGGAACATCCGAGATAAAAAGAATCTTATCATAAGTATGAACTATCTATATGCAAATCTGTTAAGCCATTTTTAAAAGCTTTTTTAAAACTTAACAAAAATATTGATAACAATGACATGCAATGACATGTCAAATTAAGAAAGAAAAAGAGATAGTGTGAGATTTAATGTGTTTTAAAACTTTAAAATGTTTTGTGAAACCCCTGTAGGTAAGCCATTTTAGATTTTCGAATTTGCCTACTACACTTAGTACATAATACAATCAAAAGTACATGAAATTAGTACTATGTCAAACAAACTATATGTTTATAGTGAGCTTTATTACAGAGTTTGCTTTTCTCATTAAGAGTTGAAAAAGATGCTACAACCACAGAATACTACAGAAGGTTGGCTTCAAACAACCGTCCAGAATAGGTATACGCATACAAAGAACTTTTCCCCGGGGCTTAGCTCGCGTTAATTTTTAACCCCCGACGCAAAAAGAGGGGTGTTATAAGTTTGACGTGTGTATTTGTGTATCTGTGGATCTGTCTGTGGCATCGTAGCAACCAAACGGATGATCCGATTTTGATGCAGTTTTTTTTGTTTGAAAGGTGACCTGTGCGGGAGTGTTCTTAGCTATGATTCACGAAAATCTGTTCAGCCGTTTGAAGATCACCAGCTTTTTTCTTTTTGATGAAGGGAAATGAGCAACTTCCACTGATTAGATCGATTTGAAATTTGGTATACTGTTACTGTCATGATATTGCAAGAATATGGTAAACTTGATCTGATGCTGCAGCATCATCTGGAACCTGCAGTATACTCAACTCCTCGTCAAATTACAGCAGATGTATCGTGTTTGGGTTCATTGGAATGGTCTCATTGAATAGTTCATTTTTAGGTATAATTCACTAGTTGGGCTCGCGGCTTCGCTCGTCATACTTAATGTTTATTGCTATCGCGCTGTGTTTTTATCACCGACCCAAAAAGAGAGGTGTTATAAGTTTGACGTGTGTATCTGTATACTTTGGTGCTAGAGGTAACCAGGGTCTGATGATGGAGCTGGGTGGTTGCCATAGGAACTCAGTAATTAAACGACATAACCCCATCGAGTTTGGGCTCGTTTGATCCGTCTTGATGAGTACTTTGGTGCCAGATGGTAACAAGGGTCTCATGATGGAGCTGGAAGGTGGCCATAGGAACTTAGTAATTACACGACATAACATAACCCCATCGAGTTTGGGCTTGTTTGATCCGTATTGACGAGTACTTTGATGCAGGATAGTAACCAGGATTTGATGATGAAGCTGGATGATTATCTATGATATTCCGCCGCTGCTGGGTTAGGTTAGGTTTGGCTTGTGACCATCAAAAACCGAGCGAGCGAAGCGAGCGAGGCTCGACTTACTCTTGGTCACACACATTTGTTAAAACAGTTATGGAGCTGATCTGATGATGGAGCTGGAAGATGGTCATGGGTAGGTACTCAGTAATTAAAAGACATAACCCCATCGAGTTTGGGCTCGTTTGATACGTCTTGACGAGTACTTTCAATATCTCTCATACATATTTCGCAATACCTCTCATACATATTTCGTAATACCATTCATACATATTTCACAATACCTCTTACTTATACATATTTTGTAATACCTCTCGTACATATTTCGCAATACCGCTCATACATATTTCGCAATACTATTCATACATATTTTACGCAATACCATTCATACATATTTCGCAATACCGCTCATACATATTTCACAATACCCTCATACATATTTCGCAATACCTCTCATACATATCTAAAATACAAATAAACGAATAGGGGTACATACAGAGCCCAACATAGTCTACTTTTTATCCTGTGCAAGTATGTCATTCCAATGGGAAAATATTTTTTCTATTAGAGAAGGCGCTGTATGGGACGCTATCGGCCAACAGATGGCGCCACAAGTCGCGCTATGGGTTGTTTTGTTGTCAAACGAGATTTATGTTATATAAAACTTAAATTAAAAATTTAAAAAACCCCCGACTCAAAACCTCTAAAAAGTAAATAAATAATAATTATGTACCCCCTTTTCGACCTTTTAATTTTATGATATAATATTTATATTAGTTAATAGTAGTTAGTCATAATACTTCCAAAGCGTCGTCCCGTCGGGGGACCGCTAAGTAAAAATTTATTACTAGCTGACAATTTGATATCTACTGTCTATTAGTTAATAGTACCTACACAGTTATGTTTAAATGTCTATAGCGGTCCCCGACGTGATGACGCTTTGGAAGTATTATGACTAACTACTATTAACTAATATAAATATTATATCATAAAATTAAAAGGTCGAAAAGGGGGTACATAATTATTATTTATTTACTTTTTAGAGGTTTTGAGTCGGGGGTTTTTTAAATTTTTAATTTAAGTTTTATATAACATAAATCTCGTTTGACAACAAAACAACCCATAGCGCGACTTGTGGCGCCATCTGTTGGCCGATAGCGTCCCATACAGCGCCTTCTCTAATAGAAAAAATATTTTCCCATTGGAATGACATACTTGCACAGGATAAAAAGTAGACTATGTTGGGCTCTGTATGTACCCCTTAAAAATATATTATATACAAATTTTCATAATGATCGGCTGATTAGTTAAGCCGTGAAGGAATAACAAACAAACAAACTCACTTTCTCATTTATAATATTAGTATGATGAATTAATTTATTCATAGTAAAATAGTATAAAATGTACATTATTTTTTCATTAAACAATGGCCTAATTAGGTACAAACATTTATTTAATGATAAGACTAGTTTTGTTATCTCTGAATTAAATTGATGAATGACAGAACAATGAAACAAATGGTGCAAAACATACAAATAAGGTATAATAGAGGTTAAATTACAAGATCTGAAAGTGTGTCCTTTTTAATAAATAAATATTTTGAATTAAACATTTTTAATCTTTTACCGAGGTAAGTTTAAGACGAGTGTGACATATGCTACTTTTTATTTCATGGGATAATAAATAGATATATATACAGACCCATAGGAAAAAAGATACAATAGTACATTTCATTACAAGTGCGGAAAGTCTGTCATTGCAAAGAGTTCCGACAAATGTCGACCCGAGCCGAGGCGCAGCCGAAGGTGAGGGTTGACAGTCGGAACAAGTTGCAATGACGGTTCCGCACGTGTACTGAACGACTATTTTTAATACAGTTGCGAAAAAATTAAGCAATTTAATTACTCATTAAGTGCAACAAACAACTAAAATCGCAAAGAAAATTTTTGGAAAATGGCGCCAACCGTAAAAGAATATAAGCAGAGATTTTTTTTTGTTTTCTTCACCCATTCTGGGTAGGCAAAGGCCGTCTATGCCCATACAGCCAAGTCTTCAGTAGTTTTTTTTTTATTGATATGAAATGAAAATGAAATTTAATGAGATGAAATGAAATGAAACCTAACCTAACTCATTGAATCAAATCATTAAATCTGATTTTGAAACAAATTAGTAGATTCTTTTTATAAATATTTGCATGAGTCATAAAATCTTCTATGATTTTTTTTTTAATAAAAACTTCGTGGTTGAGTTTTTTTTTTTAATAGACATTAATTTTGACAGTTGGGAAAGAGAACGCACGAGTGCGGAAAAGGTAAAGAAAAAGCACGCGTGTGTAATAGCCCACTTTCCGAACGCTAAACGTCCCTGCAATACGTCACTTTTTGAGCAACTGTATTAAAAAACTCTTTTGGACTTCCCCTAGACATTTCTTTGTTACATGTAAATTATGTGTACTGCTTCCTACAAATTAACTGAAGTTAATTAAAAAATTACCAAATGCATAGAAGTTTTAAATGACTTTTTATCTTGATGATAATGAAGTAATAGACAAATTATTTTGTTAGAAATATATTCTTTACAGGTAAAATGTAAGTATTAAATCTATAAAATAAAATAGTGATAGTTGGAATGAATCTTTACCCAATATTGGGCAAAACTATTATACAAAGACGATCTCCGTGGCGTAATGGTTACCATGCCAGATCGCCACCCAGGAGGTCCCGGGTTCGAATTCGGGTCGGGTCATGATGAAAAACGAACTTTTTCTGATTGGCTACGGGTCTTGGATGCTTATATATTATTATGTATTTGTTATCTATACTCAACTTATCCATACTAATATTAAAAATGGGAAAGTGTGTGTGTGCTGTTTGCTTGTCCGTCTTTTACGGCAAAATGGAGCGACGAATTGACGTGATTTTTTAAGTGGAGATAGTTGAAGGGATGAAGAGTAACAGGCTATAGGCTACTTTTTGTCTCTTTCTAACCCCCCACTTCCCTAAAATGGCGGGTGGAAGTTTATATGGAGCATTCCGCAATTTTTTAGTTAGAAAGCTAAAAATTGTTATGCGGACTATTTAATTAGTGACTGACAAAAAAATCGTGCATTTTTTTTTAAATCTGCCCCCAACCCCATAAAGAAGGGGGGTAAAATTTTATAATAATAATAATAAAATATTTATTTATCAGACAATTAAAATCCATAATATTGTTAGTACATGCCACTTACCCTATGTTAGTTTATTTAATTAATTCTGAACAATAATATGAAAATATTTAATTTATGATCTGCCCCACCCAATGTCTCAGAATGGGACAGTCAACTTTGTCAGCTATTGCCATCAGGACGCTGTTAGAGCTGTCCCGCATCCTGCTCAGCAAGGACGCTATACGTTTGCGTCTTATGGCGAAGAAGTTGTCAGTGCGCTCTTGTGCAAACATTAAGGACGCGCTACAGTAGCGGGGCAGCCTCAACAGCATCCTGAAGGCATTGTTGTATTGAACCCGGAGAGCATTGTAAGCTTTCTGAGTATAGTTGACCCACAGACTGCTCGTGTAGAATACTTGACAGTACGCCTTAAATAGGGTGATTTTAACATGTTTCGTACAGCGAGCGATTATATGGGACTTTTTGCAGTTTTCAAGATAGGAAGCTAAAAATCGGTACACACGACTCTTTGTTACCAATGAAAAATACCTGCGAAAGGGGAACCGTGTTACCCCGAATTTAACTCGATAGAAGCCGCGGGCAAAATCTAGTAATAAATAAAATATAAAATCGTTGAGTTAGTACCCCATAGCACAAGTTTCGAACTTACTTTGGGGCTAGCTCAATCTATGTGAATTGTGCCTATAATATGTATATTTATTTATTATTTATATAAAGAGTAGAAACTGAATACATGACTGTCTAATCATTTCAAACTATGGTTAAAATAAAACTACTGGACAATTGCTTTGTTTGAGACTAGCAGTCAATTTCTGAAACACATTTTAATTTTAATTCAACATTAAATCTCAAGTTTTTTTTTTGTCTTCACTAGTTAATTTCATATAGTCTAACTCAAGCTATCTCTTTCCGTCTTCACTACCTTGACAGTGACAGCTATAATTTTAATGTGTCATTATATTTACAAATGTGTTTCAGAAACTGGCTGTTTTTGTGTAATTGTATGTTGTGTAATTTGTTCAGGTACATTTTATAAGTGCTGTCTGTGGACATTCCTGATAAGATAAAAAAAACCGGGCAAGTACGTGTCGGGCCACGCACAATGTAGGGTTCCGTATTGGCTACGCATTTCTTGCTCATCTGCAAGCAAGAAATGCGTAGCCAATACGGAACCCTACAATGCCATATTCTATGACATTTGTATGTTTTCGTCAAAGAAATTTTACTTCATAAGCTCGTCGGCTATTACTCGGTAACTAGTAGTGCCTACTTAACACGTTATAGTTTTCAAATTTCTAAACTCAAGACTTTCGGAGATAGCGCCCCCCCCCCACCGTGCAAAACGAAAATTGACACGTTAAATGTAAATAATTCGCAAACGGATGATTGTATCGTAAAATGGTCTTTCCACACCCTGTTGTTATTAAGAGACCTATCTAACAAAAACCCACAAGATGGGGCGGTGCAAAAAAAAAATTTCTTTTCCACTTTGGGGCACCCCAAAAAAAAATATTTTTCAAAATTTTGTTCTACCAGTTTGTTAGCATTGTATATAATATACATACCAAATTACAGCTTTCTAGCATCAAGCGTCTAGGCGCTAGACCGCGGACTGACAGACGGACATGGCGAAACTATAAAGGTTCCTTGTAGTTTACTACGGAACCCTAAAAAATGATACTCAATTGCCTTTATCGACTTTATAATGCTCATAAAACTATAAACCAACCAGCTTTTCCAAGCGGCTTCGCTCGCGGTTAATTTTATGAAAAAGATATATATAGCGCGACTTGTGGCGCCATCTGTTGGCCGGCAATTGGGAATTGCAGCGCCATCTATGGTAGAAAAAGTATTTTTCCATTGGAATGACATACTTTCATGGGATAAAAAGTAGCCTATGTTGGGCTCTGTACCCCTGACAATACGTATACAAATTTTCATAATGATCGGCTGCTTAGTAAAGCCGTGAAGGAATAACAAACAAACAAACAAACTCACTTTCTCATTTATAATATTAGTATGAAGTATGATTCTTTAACACAAGTATTTTTGTGGAACTATGTTGACTTATCTGACTCATGTATCTTATCATTATTGATGATTTAATTTATTAATATACATTTGTACAGATTATGTAATGTATTTGATATATAATTAGAATTAATTATTTAATGTTAAAGTTGTATAGTGACAAGAGAAAGTAACTGTGTAGGGCTAGTCTAGAAAGAGAGAAATAAAACGATATTAATAATAATAAATAATTTGATATTCAAAAGTCTCTAAATGTTTGATTCTTTGAATAATGAATATAACAAAAATGATCAATTAAAGTAATTTAAAAATAATATTTTTTTAGATTGGAAAAAAAATATTAGATTGGAAATTATATTATATATATTTAGGGAATACCTTTGAACCAAACTGACTGTTCCTATTGGGCTAACATAGTGAAACAAGACAAACTAATTTATTTATGTCTATGTATTAATATTCTCAGTTGAACTTAGGATATAATGCTTATTGCACAAAAATAACTCGAAAACACATTAAATCAATAAAGGGACAGCCCATAATACTGGTCTTATCAAATCATTAAAGTATGTATTTAATAAAAAAGTATAACTAATTTAAGGAGCTCAATATTCAGACACTCGGGTACAGCGGTCTAGTCTACCTACCCCATTAGGATTACAGGTGTAGTCTAGTAAAAAAAAAATACAAAACTTGCCTGTAGGACATCCAAGTTGACTGGAACCCCTTCCAAAGCCTTTTATAACTTCTCCTTCAATGAACAAGGGTAAATATGGTCGAATGGTTTTTTGTACTTTATCTACCATGTTTAATAACCTGCTAATGAGCATGAAAAGTTTTTCTTAAAGAAAATTCGATACAGCTACGGAACTTCGAATCAAACTGATAGAAACTGAAGTGTGTAAACTATTATACAGAAGTGAATTTGATAAGGAACAGACACGACCGTTTCACTGATGTCGAGTAAGTAAAATAAATTAATTGTGCTGCTTATCAAGGACAAAACAATAAAAGATTTGAAGTTAAATGATATTTCACACAAAGTACTCTGTGTATTTCACGTCTTGTTTTTCTCTCTGTTCAGTCAGTTCAACTGACAAAATCCACAAACAATTTCCACAATTCCACATCTCATCACATCTGTCATGACATGATCTGTCAGTCCACTAGTCCAGTCAACTCAGTCAGTCAGTAGACTTATGACTTTAACTTCTATTTTTGCGTGGCAACGCAACGACGAGCAATACATAAATTAACGATTTACAACACAAAACATTAAAGATTTTTATAAGTATTTACAAAATATTTCGCTGGAAAAGCTGAAAATCTAACAATTTTTAATTTCATGCGTGTATTTCGTGAATCGTGACGTGAATGACATTCGTGAAGCAGTGTTGCCATCATAGCTGCAATATTCCAAAGGTAAAAAACCAATCTTCCTGTGCTTAAAAAAAATATAAAAAAAGTTGTAGTAATTTTTAGGTGGTCTAATGTCGCATTTTCTCATTTTTCTGTTTAATTTCTGTATTCTGTTGTAGTCAAGTCATGAAATAACGTATAGAACAATGAATTGTGTTAGTTTGTAATATTCATATACATAAATATGGTCAAAACGTAGTGAAAAAAGCTCTCCATGTTGACTGTCGAATGGAAGTCAGATCCCTTGTGTTTGTGGCATTCAACAACAGAGGCAACATGACGAAGTGCTGCTAATACAATGACGGAAAAGGGATACGAGGGTGATCAGTCATCATCTTCGTGGGATATCCCTGGTCCGTCGTCGCTCGCAGCTATCCTGGACGCGGTTTTCACTTCGTCTGCCTCGGACAATCCATCAAGAAATGGTACCTATCAACCTTATTTTACTACAAGCTTCTAGCACTCAGTACAACTTTCATCAGTGATATAATAATTGCCGCTTATCTACTAGCATGATAACCGTTATATTTTGTTATTGAATACTACAAACATACAATATTTTATGTGTCATAAATAAAATGTACACTACTATTGTCATGGAATCGTTTTCATTCAATGGGTGGTTTAGGGAGAGAGATATTCATACAATATGTTTGTACAAAATCTTAATTACCTTTGTGGTTATTTATCTATTATTAGTAATCAGTTTCTGATGTATAATATCTTAATTACAGAAGAAATGGAGTGTGACGCCTTGTTTGCTGAAAGTGACGATGAAATAGAAGTGCTTCCGTCATCATCTGAAACAGTATCAGTTGCAAGGAATGCATCGCCAAAGCCAGTGTCATCGAATTACATAAATTCCACAACTCCTTCACCATATGTTATGAACTTGGCACCTCTAACCCGTCCTATATCGTCACACACTCCTGTTCCGGAAGAGTATCAGCCACTACCAGATAGTTCCAGCTCTTTGGGATATATTCTTGGGGATAATAATTCTGAAACTGCCAATGGCAATGGTCAAAGAAGATTCCCTGATGTAAATATCCGTTACCAACCTAAACCGTCTGCCGTAAACCAGAGAGCCTACTACTACCCAAATTACACACATTACAACACTGGTATGAGACCAGCTCAAGAATATATATTTACACCATACCATTCAAACAATGTAATAGTGCTAAGTGATGATTCCAACTTTGCGCCAATGTATACAGCACCCGCCAGCCAATCACAAGTTGAGGAGGCTACTGCACCCGTTACTTATGAAACACTACAGCCCAATTACAATCAAATATCCACCTCAGACTCAAACCATTTAGGTGGCAATCTTGCACCTAACAATTTGGAGAGGCCTAGCCGTAAATTAAATATCTCACCCAGAAGAAGGCAATCAAAGGAAAATGAAGTTAATACTAATCTAATAGAAGTGAGTTCTGAGGAGGAAGACAATGTTGCAGCTCCAAGGAAAAAACAATGTGACAAAGGTGCTGGTCAACCTGTCACTAATCCGAGAAGTGAAGCATCCACAAGTGTAGGGAGCTGTAGCCGTCCTAAAGAAACAAATACAACAAGAGTCAACATAAAAAGAGAGCCGTGTGAACCGGAAGCCACACTTGTGGGTGGAGACAACCCTAGTAACATCACACAAGCAGAACACAACTACAGCAGTCCAAGGTTGAACCAGAATGTCCACATGCAGCAAGGCCCTCATAGTTGTGTTCAAAATAATCCTGTAATCAAACAGGAGAATTCAGGTTGTGTTTCTCATAATCATGGTTGTGTCTGTAGAACTAATCATGTGCCTAACGCATGTAATCATGCACATTTAATTAATGACATTCATAGACATAATCCTAGTCAGTGCAATCATGTTGGTCAGCATCATAACCGCAGGCCTCACACACCATGTATGCATAATTCAGATGGTTCTGCTTTGCACCCTTCAACGTCACAAGTGAAAGAAGAACCGGGCACTCGTATAAAGCAAGAGATTGATACTCAAGCACAAAGTTCTGAGGAACGACCAGTAACAGCATTATGTACAGTTAAAGTAGAGAGAAACCAAGCCCGTGTAAAGGTAGAACCAGGAACATCGAGTCCAGTAAGGAATGTTGATGTCCAGAATGTAACTGTGAAGTCCGAGGTTCAAACTGAGGATAATCCAAGGAGATGCTGTGAGGTCGATGGTGCTGGAGACAGGAGTGTGTGCATCTCACCCCAACCTGGTACTAGTGCAAGAAGAATGTGTCCACCGCAACAACAGCAAGAAAATAGAAATGTAAATAATCAGGTAAAATAATTTTTCTATTGTTTGAAGTGTTCAATGTTGTAATGTAAATACATTTTTACAACAAACTACAACATGTGATCATTATTTTTTGTTTAAAAAATGTTGGTAGTTTCTATGTAGGGTCAAGTCGCGCGAGTGAGATGGCTACCCACCTTGGAATCAATCAGAGTGGACAAAATTATACATAATTTTTATTAGTTTTATTTATAATTATTATATTTGTATATTTTTAGGAGACTCAAACAAATACACCCGGTCCCAATGGGGTGTTGTCAGCTCCTGATCTGCAACTGGACTGGGTGTCAGACTCCAGCTCTGATGATGATGTGCAATTACTGGAGGAGGAAGCCAATCCCGTAATTTATTTCTAAATTTTTTCTGTTTCTTGCATGCCTTTTAAAAGTTCACTGGAAATCAATTTGATATAAAAAAATATTTTTCATTAATAGCCTAATTTTTAACACTGATATAGACATATCAGCATTATGCTGTATGTCTATAATAAAATAACAATAATTGAGTAAAGTTATAGAGCATTTCACAATTTTCACATATGTACTTAAAAGTCAAGTAATATAAAGGGCGAAGTTAGTGTTGTAAAGTGCGTTTGCAGAGCATGAAGAATTACGTACAATGTCCTATTATTAGCTATCTTTGTCGACCTCCGTGACCGATCGCGCACTTTATTGATATTCCAATGTCTTAACAGCGGGTTGTAATAGACCTGACCAGCTCTCCGGGCCGCGCCGCGCCGTCCCCGGGCGGCAGGTCGCCGGGCCGCGCCGTGCCCCCCGGGGTCCGGCCGCCGGGCCCGGGGCCTGCCACGGCCCCCGCGCCGCCCGTCGCTGGCGCCGTGTCACCCAATGAGCCCCCAAGGGCCTCCTTCGACACTCCCCGGGTGTTCCCGCCGCTGTTCCAACACAACGCACAACCGCCGCATGCGCATCTTTTGAGGACGAGGTTAGTTGATATAAATATTGGCCCTGGTTTACATAATATGATATTAAGTTTATATAGAATGATTATTCAGAACAAAAACAGAAATGTAAATAGTCATTTATATTTCAATTGGGAGTGTCATGTCAACTCAAGAAATAATGTATTTGTCTACAACACCTGGGGGAAGAGTGGTGTACTGAGATACAAGTTTACGCTTGGGTCTGTCACCGTTCTTTCACAATCTTAATTTAATTTTGTTTTTTCCATTTTAATTTGATGTGCCTATAAAGAATTATGTAATTGCGATTGGAGAGAAATTAAATGATTTCATTTGATTTGAAGTAGCATACAAAAAGTAATTTCAAAGTATGTTATAGGTAATATAATATTCTTGTTTGTAACAGAGTGCGAGTCGGCGGCTGCATGGTGTCGTGTCGCGGCTGCTGCTGCGTGTCGTACGGCACGTTGGCGCACCCGCCCATGGCGCACCACCCGCCGCACCACGCGCATCACGCGCACCACGCGCACCCGCACCCGCCGCACCACGCGCACCACGCGCCGCACCAGCCGCATCCGCCGCCGCATCCGCCGCACCCGCCACATCCGCCGCCCGCCAATCATACTGTAATGCCGCATTCGCATCACACACCGTTGCATGCGCACAGTGAGTATTGTTACTTACTATAGTCTTGTATGTCTTTACATTTAAGTTATTGATATTTTGTAACAGAATGAGACGAACTTGAATAAAACTTTATAATACTGAAAATAAATTAAAACTATAATTAATACTGTACAGTCAACAAAGGAAAAAAATGACCAGGAGCGTAAATATGGTTATTTTTATTTATTAATTTCATATTATTATTTTACAGTCACATCTATAATATAAAAATGAATCGCTAAATGTGTTGCTAAGCGCAAATCTCGAGAACGGCTGAACCCATTTCGCTAATTCTTTTTTTAGAATATTCCTTGAAGTACGAGCATTGTTCTTACGGTGAGGAAAATTTAAAAATTCCCACGGGAAAGCGGGTAGGGTAGGGTAGGTGTAGGGCAGTGCCTCTAAGGCGGAACAAAGTTCGCTTGATATAATAAACTTATGTTTGCCTGTTTTTTTTTTTCAGTGGGTGATAGGCGCCGTGACGGGATGTCTATTGCGCCGGCGTACCTCGTCCACGAGAGATTGTGGCAGCGCCAGCAACATATGCTTGTAATATTTTAATTCACTTGAATCCATACTAATATTATAAATACGGAGTAGGCTGCGAAACCATGTTCCTTATTTTGATATGTTAAATGCGTAGACCGATATAGTAAAGTGTTAGGTACAGTCAAGTGTTCCTTAAGCATTACTAAACTTAAAATTCTTCTTTTTGTGTGTTGTCCGCAAGTAGTCTCATGCGGGTAGCTGGTATCAGTGTTTTAAAGTCACCTAACGGTCAGACTCGACGACTGTTACCTATCGATAAAAGTCGAGATGGTCAGCTTATCGTGCCCTCCGAAATACGGAAGAGCTTGAGGTTAAGGTGATTGCTGTATATGTGACAAATGTAAGTTTATAGGAGAAAAAATGCATTTGTCAAATACAAAGAGAAGCGCTACTATTTATAATTTATATCATGATTATTCATTCAGTAGATATATTGTATTTATACTCGGGAATCGCATTCTTATGAATGTGCAATGAAAAATTGAGTTGCAATAGTTAAAAACGTAAGGAAATTTGAATTTCGCGGGCAGTGCGGTAACCAGCGTAAGCCTAACTTGCTTTGGCACCAGGTGGCGCTGTGTAAATTGTGTAGAACTTATTAGTAAACTTGAAATAGATGTTGTATAAATTGTCGTGTTATGGATACAGGAGGTGCAGCGACGCAGCATGCTGGGCGACATGGCGCCGGGGCTGGGGCTGACGACCGCGCCGCCGCCGCCGCCGCCCGCCTACGCCGCGCCGCCGCCCGCCAGCTTCACGGTAATATACAAACAAATTCATAATATTGTAGCACACACAAATGCAACAATACACATTTTATTTTAATTCCTTTATTTTTTTTGACAGTATAGCCAATTTTTTATTTTATTTAATTATATCATTATGCTACATTTGATTATTCTTTTTGAATTCTATTACAGTACCCAGGGGAGCTCGAGCCCCACGATTTGCCTCATGATTTGAGTTCTACCACCAGAGCACCACAGGGATTGCTTGTGTAAGTACCAATATCATTGAACTCTTAAAGCTAAAATAATCTATAATCTACATTTATCCCATTTGTAGAATATAGACATGGTCTCCCTAAAAAAAGAACACTGCGACTCACGCAGTTTAAAGGAATGACAAAAACCTTTTCGGTAGCTCAGTGGTAAGAGCAATCGGCCGGATATCGAGAGGACGTGGGTTCGAATCCCACCTGGGGCGGCAAGGTAAAATTTTTCTTTTGAAAATATTTTCAAAATAAGAATAAAGTGTTTAAAGTATAGACCGCCAAGCTTGGCTGAGGTTAGTGTTTTTATGCCACCTGATGATCATTGTCGTCTGTCAACAAAAACATTATCGTCGGCTTATAAACGTTAAACCTTTATGTTTCAGGAATGGACAACACATACATCACCACATGCATCACTACCTACAAATGCATCCTCCGCACCTGCACATATCTATTCAACCATCAGTGATGGTGAGTATGAAGCAAACTAAATGAAGAATCACTCGATTCAAGTATAGTTGTATACAATCACATTACATACACTAATTCAAGTGTATTATTGTTGATACAATGTACATTCATCATACACACATCATCATAACACCCAAGTGTCATGGAAACTGAGAATTGGGCCTCCACGAGATAGTTGCAAACCTAGTGTAGAAGCCAAAAGATATTGTGAAATCGAAATTTGTTTTAAAATTCAAAACTTTTATTGAGAGTGTAGTGCACTTTCTCTCGTCACAGGTTACATTACAATAATATTTTGTGTGTAATTAATTAATCTACTCTATAAACTATTACCATTTCCGAAATAAAAGCGCAATGACCACTGGTAAAAGAAATGGCGAAAGCAAACCAGTTACGGCATTTTTTATCATATAACAATACTTTTTATATTTTTAATAAATTTTTCAGTTCGCAGACTTCGCAGTCAAAGTTTAAGGAAAATACATTCTTCAACTAATGTATTTTTTTTATGGTTTAAAAAATTAAAAATGAAGAAGCATAATTAGGCTAAGTTTTAAGTAAGGTTTATTGTAAAAGTTATTTTTTGCAAGAAAAAATATTTATGATTATTACTTGTATGTTTATCAGTCATCGAACGCGGCTTTGGCGGCGCAGATGGTGGCGATGGTTCGCGCGGCGGAGGCGGCGGAGGCGGCGGAAGCGCGGCGCGCCGCCTCCCGAGGCGCCTCCAGGGCCGTCATCGAGCGCAACACGTACCGACACGCGTACGCCGCGCCTGCGCCGCACCACCAGGACGAAAAGTGCACCATTTGCCTGTCCATCTTCGAGGTTAACTCTGACTGCAGGTACGTTTGCTGATGCATTTATATATCGCACTAATAATACAAAAGTATTATCGTTCTAATGCTAAAATATTTTATTTATTTATTTAACTTTATTGACCACAATACAAAAGTACTGATACAATAGGCGGACTTAATGCTAAATTGCATTCTCTACCAGTCAACCATAGGGAAGTGCAGAAATTCACGAATGCGGTTTTATGATAAATATACATACATACATTACAAACTATTGTATAGACGTACATAAATACATAAAATAATAATCATTATATATATATATATATATATATATATATATATGTATTAATATATATAAATACTGATGATTTATAAATTAACTACAAAAGTGAAACAAATATAATTACCTAATAGGTATAATGATGATTTACTTTCGCAAGTTATCTAGCAAATGCGCACGCACTCTCTTTTTAAAAGTAAAATTATTATGGGTATCTCTTATGGGTTCAGGCAGCGCATTCCAGAGTCGTGTAGCTTGGAGAGTGAAGGAGTTGGACATAAATCCTGAATGAGAAAGGGGAGTAAAAAGTTTAAGAGTGTTGCCTGAGCGAAGTTGACGTTCATGAGAATGACAGAGGTACTGAAATTTACATTTGAGGTATTCTGGAGAGTGAGGATTAAAAAGAATAGAGAAGAGTGTGCACAACAATCTCTGTTGCCTACGCTGGCGAATTGGTAGCCATCCAAGTTTCGTACGAAAAGAAGAAACATGATCAAATTTCCGCAGGCAGAAGATAAACCGGATGGCATTGTTTATAAGCCGGTCAAGCTTATTGAGAAGATCTTCGTTAAGATCAGGATAACACACATCACAGTAATCAATGAGGGGAAGAATAAGAGACTGGACTAAAGTAATTTTGGTAGTAGTAGGGAGAAAATGTCTGTATCGATTAAGGAAACGCAATGCTGATATGACAGAGCGGCTAACCTCAGAAATTTGTGTACACCAACTTAATGTGCTGTCAATGTGTAACCCAAGATTTTTAACACTAGACCCAAACGGAATAATTTTAGAATCAAGCGTGAGAGGCATAAGAGAAGTATCGTCTATTTGAGCGATCTGCCTAGAGCTCCCAACAATAATTGCCTGACACTTATTAGGATTAACCGGTATGCCAAACGTCTTGGACCAATCACTAATGATGTTGAGGTTAATATTTAGTGCGTTAATTGCGGCATTTACACTATTAGCAGGTGTCTGCATATAAATTTGCAGATCGTCTGCGTAAAAATGGTAAGAGCAGCTAAGCAAAGAAGACAATAGATTTATAAAAATAGAAAATAAGAGAGGGGATAAGATACCACCCTGTGGAACACCAGCAGAGAGACCATTCCAATTCGACGTTTCACGCCCAGCGCGCACTGCCTGCTGTCGACCACAATATGTTAAGGCCGCTCCACATTCTCGCGAGATATTGACGCGAGTATCTCAAGAGATTCTCAGCGAGAACTGTAGTGAGAACTTCTTTTGGGTCCACACTCACAAAGTTCTCAAATAGTTCTCACTATAGTTCTCACGCTCGATGACGATGGACGCTGACGTTGTATTCCATAAAACCGGTTCCGCTTGGAAATATTCTAAAAAAATCAACTCAAGTTCGTTTGTCCAAGTTACGCTCATATGATGCCTTGCGGTACACAATACAACCGTTTAAATCGGCGACTCGCTCGTTACTGAGAAACATGCGAGTGTGGAGTCAATACACGTTCGCCTGTTCTCACGTTCGCGTTCTCGCGCTCCTTTGTCTCGCGCAAAAAAACCGACAACAATCGGATAACAAGGCGAGAACACGTGAAGAATATGAGAATCGGCTCCACACTCACGCTTCTCAAGGTTTTCTCGCGTTCTCTCGAGATTCTCGCGAGAATGTGGAGCGGCCTTAAATTTTGCATAACTCCATGTCACGTAAAATTTTATCCCCCGCATGTCATTGCGTCAAGCATGACAAGCGTTTTGAAACAGTAGAAAACCATTACATACTTTACATAGGACATGAGTATTGTGAGTTAGAGAGGTAGGGCACAGCGGATAATCCGCTCAAATCGGAGCAGCCCGTCTGGGGAAGGACCTCCACCTTACAGAAGATCGTAGTCAAATGGCATTGGTCTCGGCCATTTTGTGTCCCTACGGTGAGTAAGGTCTCCAGAGCCCCACTTGGGGGGGTTGGGAGGGTTGGCAACGCGCGAGTGATACCCCCGGTATTGCTTACGTCTATAGGCTACGGTGACGGCTTACCATCAGGCCGACCGTATGCTTGTTTGCCACCAGTGTGGTATAAAAAAAAACTCGTTGATTCTGCAAAAAAAAGGTTGATTTTGTGTTTCATGTATGAAAAGGAAAATTAATGGTGCATATGGTACAACAGGAACAGGATGACCTATTAGCATATAATAGAAAATATATTGGACTTAGCCCAATCATCAAATGGAATAGAGATATTTCGTTTTCTATACTATTCAGAAATGAATATTATCATACTATTGATATTCATAACTATTGTTTTTATTCCAGACGACTACCCTGCATGCACTTGTTCCACATGGAATGCGTGGACCAATGGCTCAGCACGAACAAACACTGTCCAATTTGCCGAGTTGACATTGAAACTCATCTCAACAAGGATGCTACGTTTTAAAACGTATGTATTTATTAATTTCTTTTTTATTTCTATCAGTTTACTTCAGGAGTAATCTCTTGCGGAAGCGACGGCTTACTCTCCTTGTCTAAAAACCTTATTGCCTGCCTCCATTTTGTCAGGGCTGCAGGAACAATTTACACAAAACATTTAACATGTTTGAAATATCGGGATTATAGCCTAGGAACAGTTTGAGAGAATGATAATGGCTACAGTTGTATTTCAGTCTTTATTGCTGTAAATGATAATTATTAATTTTTCTATTTACCATAGTTACATATAACTAGCTATTTACATTAATAGAATTTAGATTCCTAAGAGCCGGTTTCATAGGTACTGATTATTACCTATCTGTAAGATAAATTGATTATTTATCAGGAACCTATGAAACCAGTCCCGAATTTAATCATAGTGTCAATGTGACTTTTCATGGTCGTAGGTGTCCGTCTTCAGTTTATCTTCAAGCTGCGGTGCGTTTACAATAGCTGCCTGCTGCAACTCCAGGCTCTCTTGCTGCAAGTCGTGTGTCAGTTGCTTCTGAGTGTTGCAACTCCTGGGAAATGTGACACGTTAATGATTTTCCACTGAGCAACTAGTCATGGGTGACAAAGTGAAACTAACGATCTATAAAGCGCAGGCCGCGCCCGGGTTACTCTAGAGGGGCAAGCGCAGGTCAGATCCTGATTGAGGGAGTGGGTACCACGCCAAACTGTCAGCAAATCGAAATAAAACTAAAGTCAGTTTCACTCCACATCTGTTTATGCATGAAAAATCGTGCAGCAAAAGCTAAACGAATTTAGTTCCCCTTGGCTTTGCTCCCAGTGTGGCCTACTCTATTCTGCGGTGTCAATGGTTTGAATTAATTAACTATCGATCTGCACATCCCACGAGTAATCACTTAGTGGAAAATTGGTCTTATACTGCCAATATAATGTACATAAATCCATAATGATAATTTGATGATATTTTTTTTGTTTAAGATTTTTTGTTATATTCTTATTACAATGTTAGCAGTCAAAGGAAGTGACTATTTTATTGTTGATTTCGATTTATGAAGTAAGCCTAATTTTATATAAAAAAGTAATAATATTGTTAATTTTATTCTGAAAGAAATTGATATTGTGAAAAACATTGAAAAACTTTTTTAAAATATTAGACTAAACATAATAATGCTTTATTAAATGTTTTTTCATTCGTAACATTTCTTGTTATTTAACTCACCTACATGCGTGATCGATACGCTCACATATGGCATCTGATGCTGCCACATTTCCTGAGAGGTATGATATTTCTGCTGCTACAGTAGCCAACTTCTCTGCATAATCCATATAACCTATTAATGAATTCACTCTTATTCAATTTATACCAAAAATTCTCAATGCAGACAATTTTTGTCATAATTGAGAAGTTCTGGAAAAAAAATCACACATTATATACCTCAAGTCATGCAACTCATTAAGAAATTGTAGCTAACATCATAACTGCTAATGCCTTGATCACACGCGCCGAGTGGAGTGGCGAGACAGTAAAAATGTCACTCGGCCGAGACAGTCCACTCGTCAGCCTTGGGCGAGTAGGTGTTTATACTAATTTTGGTTCCCAGCGAGTCAGTTCACCTAAAATTCGGGAACAGAAATAAACAACACACGACGCGCGCTTGCTAAACTAGCCAGTAGCGAGCAAGTGACGCTCGGCATGGGTTCAAACTTGCCGAGTGAACGAGCGAGGCAGTAAGGTGTATGCTGAAGGGAGCGCGGGGGTGGGCACTCGGCCTAGTAAACAAAACGAGGTCCGAGTGACTGTCTCACAATTTTGTTCGGCCGAGTACTCGTCGGAAAGTACATACCAATCGAGCGCTCGGCCGAGGACACTGTCTCGCCGCTCTGCTCAGCGCGTGTGATCAAGGCATAAGCAGTACATAGTTTAAAGTCAAGTTTATAGAAATAAATATTTGTATTACTAAAAAGATTGCGAAGATTGTGCTTGAGATCTCTCAGTGAACCTCTGACTGCAACAAGTTCGTCCCAGTGTTGTGGAGGAGTTCCATTCTCACCCCATTCTAAAGCTTGCTTCACCAGACATATTTCTCGCGTCAGCGCTTCCCTCAACCTGGAATAAATTTGTTAAAAATTTCATTTAATAAATAATGACGACTTCCGTGGCGTAATGGTTACCACGCCAAACCGCCACCCAGGAGGTCCCGGGTTCGATCCCTGGTCATGATGAAAAACGAACTTTTTCTGATTGGCCTCGGGTCTTGGATACCTATGTATTTATTTGTTATAAAATATAATATCGTTGAGTTAGTATCCCATAACACAAGTTTCGAACTTACTTTGGGGCTAGCTCAATCTGTATGAATTGTCCCTATATATTTATTTATTATTTTATTTATAGCCAGGTAAATTTAATGGATAACCCACGCTTGGGGAAGAAAGAGGGTCTGTCAGACTCCTCTTCTAGCCAATAGGGGGCAAACCAACTAAATCCCTGACTTTCTGACACCATCTCCCTAACAGTGGCGGAGTTGAGGAAACTGGTAACTTCTGGTACTTTCCCACTGGAAGTTATAATAACTATTCAGTTTGAAATGGACCAGATCTTTTTACTTAAAACCTTATGCATATTATAAATTAAAGATTATGATAAAATAAATAAGACAAGACCTCTCACTAGTGTCGTGAATAGCAATCAAAGTAACAGTAAGTAGCTGGGTGGCTGCATTCACATTCACTGTTGTAGCTTGTCGTATTAAAAACTCGTGTTCCAAAGTGTCTGCATCCCAACTGAAGTTCATTTCAGGCTGTTTATCATCACAGTATGCCGTACCCACAAACCCAATTGTAAGAGGTAAAATTCTTTTTAATTTCGGAGTTATTGTTTTGCCGGCAGACATAAAAATGTTAAATAGACGAGTCCTAAACATTGTGAGAAGTTGTGAGTAGCGGGAAAGGGGTGTTTCCTCTTTGTTCAAATCATCACACTTATTTTTTTTGTGTAATGTACTATTTGCGGAGAAAATGTAATTTTAAAGTGATAATTTCTAGGTTATGTATCTGATTAGATGTAGTGTAGAAATGACATGACACTGACAAGGACAACAGGAGCTACAGCCATCATTTTTGACATTCCAAATCCAGTGTTACTAGCACTAGACGCTACAGCATAGCTTCATGCGATGCGCTACACTCGCTACAGTCAAAACTAGTTTTCGTAATGCTGGAGCTACCTACGGTAAAAATGAGTGTCGCTGGGTTGATCGTTACAAGGCGTATTTAGTAAGCATTACTCTCTCGCATCGCGCGACATGAATCTTCGCTCGATGATATTGACTTCTCCATTGCAACATCTGGGAAGGCTCTGCAGAGTACCATAAGGATGCTCTTGATTGAAGAATGATAGATGATCCGAAGCTGGGTGCAATTCTCGAACCGCTAGAACTCCGCAGAGAAATCGCTGCGCTGAGTCAGTTACCTATCGGCTAAAGGACCATGGCGAGTGTTCGGATCGAATGTCGTTTAACTACACGACCTTATTCCTTTTTCCGGTCAAGCACAGGAACTACCGTCCCAAACAGCGTGCACATTCACACACAGAGGAGTAACTTAACCCCTCAAGATTCTGCTTCAGAAGGACCGTGATGAGGCACCTTCTGGGTCGGCAAAGTAGAAGCGACGCGACATCCTTTATGGTGTCTCGTCGCTCCTATTCCTGAACTCCATTGACGTGTGATGGCGTCACATGCCCTGTCCCAATAAAAATAAAAAACGAAAAATGAGAAATAGTTCGTAAGAGTAGTAATTGGTAAGGTTATGTAATAAAAGTATTGTACGAGTAATAAATAAACTAAGTATATTTTAAAACAAAAAACAACATTTTCAGACTAGTTACGATGACCGTAGCTTCGAAAATCAGTATTTTGAAGACGGACTGTTTTCATCAATAATTCACCGGTTTTTGGATGACTTCAAAGCCCATCTTTTGCATTTATAGAAGTAGCTTTATAGTAGTGTTTAAGTAACGGTGATAAGAGGGACTGATCTTCGACCCACAGGTCTGACCTATCTCGAAGATCAGTGTGTACTGAAATACTGTAACATGTTTTTCTGAAAATAAAGATTTATTATTATTATTATTATTATTATTATCTTGCACTCGCAATGGGAACGAATATGCTCACACCAGACAGTGCACTACAAGAATTTCACGTCTTCACTTCAAAAGCATAAGAATAATCTAGTCGATCCACCGTCCACGTGTTTATATCAAAATTTAAAACAGATATACATTGATCAATTGCCGATATTAGTCTTGTCGAGTCAAAGTCCAAACAATATACAGGTGATTTTTTCTTAGCGGTGAAGTAAATCTGAAAAATTTAAAATTAATGAAGATAGCAATTTTTTTAAGTTAGACAGATAATTAAATTCGTAGTATTTTTCCAAAAACATTAACTTGAAAACAGTGGCGGTACTTCCATTCCAATAAAGCCTAAAAGCCGGGCTTGCCCCACTAAAATACGCAATATAATATAGTATTTTTTTTCCTTTTTACTTCAATCGATTAAGCTCCTGATTTTTAGTCCCTCCTCAAAAAATGGCAACCCCTTGAAGTCACCCTATAGCTAGTATAGCCATGAAAATCGCCATCAATAAAAGATGATATTAATTAATATCCAGTCTATAACCACTTTCTGGAACGGATTTTTAATTTTAATGCCAAATGTCAAGTTATCTCTTTATTTATTCTTTAGTTTGACAGTGCGCAGTGGTATAATTTAATGTGCCATCCATGCCATCTTTAAAAATACGGTTCAAAAACTGCCTGTTTTACTTAATAGACAGGTATTTTATTTTACGAGCGTTTCCGAGGTTACTAAAATAAACTATGTAGCCAAATGATCTTCGTGAAATACAAACATCTGTATCTAGCTTTGTATTAGATTATGTACCTGTTTGGGACGTTTGCTATTGCGTTCGTCGAATAATACGCTGCGGCAATACTCAGAAGATCCGACAATGACACTTCGTAAGCCGTCCGATTTCACACAGTATAAGGTTGAATGGAAAGGGTCCGTCGCATCATAAATCTAAAACAAAACCATAGCATTTATTGCCATTTATCAATTTCTCTGGAATAGTACACAAATTTAATATTATATCCAACATATTATTTCTTCTTCCTCAGTTGGGAAGATTTCTTCCATCAAAGTGGGTAGTTAAAAAACAAGATCGCGTTCACTGTCTGCACTTCGTCAAAGCTCTCCAGTTCTCCGTCGATTAAACTCATCAAATACTCAATGATTAAACTTGACCGAAACATTGGGAAACGGTAATTAAGATCATGTATAAAATTGTAGTTTAAAATGGTAAAATATTAGTTAACTAACCACTTCATGTGTCCTTGTATCTATAAATTGCAATTTTCCAGAGTGTGTTACATAGATGATTTTATTTTCGTCATGCCACTGTATATCTCTTACTGCATGCCTTAAATTTCTAGTTGTTTCTGCTTGCATTAATATTTTTGTTCTGAAATAATGATAATTATAATACTTTGCTTTGTTAACCTTGACTGTCTTAACCTTAAGTTACTAATTAAAATAATTAATTTACTGAATACATCAAAAATCAACCTTAAACATAAAAGGCTCAGAGTGAACCTAGTACAATACAAGCATATCACTAATTAAAGCGCACGCCACACCGTGGGCTAAGCGCGCTAGGCGGGGCGAAGCGAGAGAAGGAAACCATACAAACTACGCTGAATATTGGCGTGCTAAACTATGGGGTTCACATCACACCGAAAACTACGGACGGACGGGCGAGCGAGCGGGCGGCGTGGGCGGAGCGGACTAAGCGGGTGGAGCGGGGGGTGCGGAAGGGAGAGCGAGAGGACTTGGTTGCCTTACACTATTATTGGAAAGACGAGTGTCGACTAGTCCGTATACTAGAAACGGGGTTGCGAGCAGGGGCGGCTGTACCCTAAGTGCGCTCGTGCACTGAACTATCAGATTTTAATAGGTTCATAAAAAAAAGCTTAATAATCCGATTGACTATCTATTCAATATTAACGAAATAGTTACAAAACAACTTCAACTCTTGGCTAAAGTATTAAGCCTTTCTTCGCTTGTAAAGATAATTCGCCGTGCGCTAGGCCACGCGCACGGCGAATACTCATACAACGTCTATGAAATACGAGCTAAAACGCCTGGCGCGTGAGACAGAGATAGTGCAATAGAAAATGTATGGAAAAATTAGACAGCTCGCGTGCGCCGCACGCACGAGCCGGAGTTTACCGAGAGCCGGCGAACGAAAAACCGAGAGCGGACGGACGACCGTGTCGCGCGTTTTTTTTTGTTATTGTTTACATTGTGATTTGTGACAGAATTATAAATTATAATAAACTAACTTATCTTTTTGTGTGTGGGACAGTTGTGTGACTAAATAGCTGTTAAAATGAGCATTAACTTTAACATTGACTTTATTAAAAGCAATAATAAAACTTTTCAACAAAAGATCGACTTAAAATCAGCTGGACCGCCCAGGCCATTTCTTAACTTGAAACAAGAGTGTAAATAAAAAAATAAATCATTTACGCGAAGTTTTAAAAGTGAAATGTATAACAGAAAGAAATGGCTGTGTGGATGTGAGCGTCTCAATACATTATTTTGGTTTGGGCTTTGTAAAGACAAAATGTTGTTATAATGCAATTTCGAATTGGAGTACTCAGTGAGCTGATAAAGTGCACCACCAGTGCCATGACCCACCAGCCGCCACTGGTCGCGAGACTCATTGATTTAAATCAAGGTTTTGTTGAAACTAACAAGGTAAAAATAGCAATTATTATAAACAATATATAAAATAGCTTTACATTGAAAAATTGATAATATTTGCTTACGTAGACACATCTATCAGTATCGGTCTACTATTCCCACTGAGGCCAACAGCAAGCTTATTATTAGTTCTGTCAATACTGAAACACCTAGGACCTCTATCGTCTGGTATTGTAATGTCCGTCTTAGCAACTGAAACAAAAAAAAAATTAAATGAAAGTGAAGTATTGGCTGTGCCTCCACCATTAGATAATAATCGTAGATTCTTAGTTGTCTAGACTTTTGTATTTTGTAATTTACAATAGTCTCTCGTCAATATTTCACTTATTGAATCCTTTTTTCTGTAACCCGTGGTCAACGTAGTTGGCGTTAAAACAATTAATGTTTATAAGTTTCTTTTATTGCAGTGCTGTTTTTTGTGGCCAAATAAATAAAATAAATCCTTGCATACCATTAAAAATTGTTTCTCCATTAAAATCTGATGGCATATGCCAGAAATTAAATATGGAGGAAGAACTACTTCCAGTAACTATAACAGGAGATGAGGTATTAATCAATTCTACAGCAGTCACTTCTGTTCGACCATGTAAGTGACAGTCCAAAATATGTGCCAATAATTTTGGGCTCTTTCCATACTGGTCTACTTTCAAGACAGTCACACACCCATCTCTGAAATTAAGCAAATAAATAAATTAATTTATATGTATATTCTACTAATATTATAAAGACAAAAGTTATGTGTATGTTTGTTACTTCTTCACGCTCAAATGGCTGGGCCAATATTTAGGCTAAGTTCATATTATTATGACCGCGCGGTACAAGACCAAAGTAAACGGTGATTATCATCTACATTACCGCGCGGTACCGCCCCCGACCCGCGCGCCGTATTTAGGCCATCATGTGAATGTGCCCTAACCGCGCGGTCATATAAACTTAGCCTTATGATATTTGGTATGTAGGTAGCTGCTACCTTGGATTAACACATTATATGGTACTTATTATCTCGAAAAGTACGCAATTCCCGTAGGATTTGATCAAAAATCTGATATAGATGGCGCTGCTGTGAAATACATGCAAACTAAGCTGCGCGGGTTTCACTAGTTGTTCATATATTCACTTTAGAATATTCAAGTAAATCGAAAGGAAGGGGCACTGTAACAGGGGCTTCCCTGAAAATATGACAGATTCAGATTGAGAAACAAGCAGTTCTTTGTTACTTTGTGACAGATTGCTGTGCTGACGGCTGAGCAGCAAGATATAAAACGCAAAAATAAATAGAGATAGTGAATGAAATTACAAAATACACTTGATTTCAAGCCATTTTTTTATGCACTTGTTTGTGTTCCATAAATACTAGCGAAACCCGCGCAACTTCGTTTTCGAATATCCCGCTTTCCCGTGGGAATTTTTACATTTTTCTCTCCGTAAGAACCATCCTCAGACCAAGGATGAGATGGTCGGATGACATCGGGAGCTTTGATAGGGACTGGTTCGTGTCGGCTCTGGACAGGGACGTGTGGAGGGAGAAAGGGGAGGCTTTTGCCCAGCAGTGGGACATACATGGCTATAAAAAATAAAAAAAAAGAACCATCCTCGTACTTCAAGGAATACTCTAAAAAATGAATTAGCGAAATCGTTTCAGCTTTTTGAGATTTACGCTTAGCAACACATTCAGCGATTCATTTTTAGGGTTCCGTAGTAAACTACAAGGAACCCTTATAGTTTCGCCATGTCCGTCTGTCCGTCTGTCCGTCCGCGGTCTAGCGCCTAGACGCTTGATGCTAGAAAGCTGTAATTTGGTATGTTTACTCATATTAACAAAACTAACAAAGTGGTAAAATAAAATTTTGAAATATTTTTTTTTGCTGTGTTGTATTGCTGTGTGTCACGTCACAGGTAAAGTGGGAATGAAAAATTTTTTTCGCACCGACCCCATGTTGTGCGGTATCTTTAGATAGGTCTCTTAAAAACATCGAGAGAGTGGGAAGATCATTTTCCGATACAAAGATCCGTTTGCGAATTATTTACATTTAACGTGTCAATTTTCGTTTTGCACAGTGGTCCTCCCCCCTCTATCTCCGAAATTCTTGTGTTTAGAAATTTTAAAAAATTCATGGTAGTAGTCCATATAGTGAACCTACAAGGAAAACTATAACGGTTAAGTAGGCACCACTAGTTACCGAGTAATAGCCGACGAACTTATGAAGTAAAATTTCTTTGACGAAAACGTATGTACAAATGGCATTGTACTAATTTGCAAGCAAGAAATGAGTAGCCGATACGGAACCCTACAATGTGCCTGGCCCGACAAGTACTTACCGGGTTTTTTATATTATAGATATAGTAAAATATAATAAGGAGACAGATAGTATAACCTTCACATTTATATATTTTTCCAAATTAACATTTATTTGACTAAAAAAGGATTTAAAATAAATACCTGTTCCCACAAACGATGAGGTCATCATTCATTACAAATCTAGATATATCGTTTGTCCGTATATCATTCCTTTTAAGTGTTGGTACTTCTATATTCCATAATGGGTCTCTACGATTTGGTAAACCTTTTTTTGGTATGCTGTAACATCGCAACTCTGATCCAACTGATACCAGCAGTCTTTCCGAGTTATGGTATTGTATCCAAGGCATATACCGGGAATCCATGTTCACCATTACCTGCAATTAATGTTTTATAATATGTATGGATCTGTGTTAAGTTTAAGGCTCAAAGTGAACCTAGTACAATACAAGCATATCACTGATTAAAGCGCAAGCCACACAGTGAGCTAAGCGCGCTAAGCGGCGGGGCGAAGCGTGAGAAGGAAACTATACAAACTACGCTGAATATTGGCGAGCTAAACTATGGGGTTCACATCACACCGAAAACTACGGACGGACGGGCGAGCGAGCGGGCGGAGTGGACTAGCGAGAAGATAGCGTTCTGTCCATTATCACTAGCGCACACTGCACTGCTATTCGAAAGACGAGCGTCAACTAGTCCGAATACTCGAAACGGGTATGTGAGGGGCGAACGAACCGGGTGAGTGGGCTAGCAGGCGAGCGGAGCTAGCGAAGCGGGCGCGAATAACGAGGTGAACGGGTAGCTTCGCTGGAATCGTCAGATATTTCTTTAGCTTCGCTCGCATCGCTGACGTAGCTTAGTCGGTAGCTCGCGGTGTGAAGCGAAGTATGTAAAGTGGTGATACGATGTTCGCCAGCTTAGCTTGCTAGCACGCCTAGCTTCGGTGTGGCTTGCGATTAAATATGGTAGAAGCAGATATTGTTTAGAAAAGAAAGGAGTACCTTACTCTTAAATATTCCTTTGGACCAATGGCTTGCGATTCTGCATTGATTCCACCAACTGAGTGATGCTTGTTTACTGAAAAATATACCATCAAAATGTTGAAATGTACAAATATGACAAGAAATTTTGATCAAAGGGTCGCCTTAGCCTGTTCGCAGACAAGGCGACGCAAGTCTCCGATACTCGGCTCCGATATTAGGTGTGGAGGGAGTTAGCTAAAGCGACTTGGTGGTGGAATAAAATTCAATATTTTTTGCATAAGTGTCCAAAAGTCAGAAACTCGATCACTTAAGAAGTTAAGGCAACTCTCTGACCAGGGGCTGGGATTGATATCATCATACATAAAGAAGGGAAACTACAACTTCTTTGTAAGGCTCTCTAGCCACAATGTAATACAATAAGAAAAATGTATTTACCTGTTTCTGTTGTGAACAATTAACATTCGTTTACTTATAAGCCTCCAAATGTTATTATCATTCGAGATAAAATCCCTAAGCTCTTTGCAAGTAAGCATTAAATTTCTTATTTCAGATAGTTTCAATGCATTAAAAATTATTGCTAAAACTTCACGAGGTAAAACAAGCAATGTAATATTACTATTAGCCATGATTTGACCTTTGTAAGATATATTACAACAAATAAATTTATATAATTATTTACTCATTCTGCATAAATTTTTCTCTATTTTTTATGAAAAGAATACAATAGAATTGTTTAAAAATATACGTATATAACTTTACGACATCATCATTGCTCGAAGAAAAGAATTGCCAATGAATAAATAAAATAAAATTGACTTGACTGACAGACAGTAACTATTTGACATACATATTTAAATCCCTTACGACCGTAGACAGAGAAAACCAATGAGATTTTATATATTTTATGACAAGAGAAGTAACGTCATACAAAGCATTCGTAAAAAGCCGCAACCACTTTAGAGTGTTAAAGACGTAGCTTTGAAACCGATACATATTCCGAGCATATGCCAAAGTAAAATATGTTTGTCTCTTTTTTTCTAGAGTCAAACTAATTATGTCAAAATGAGACAAAAGCATTACTCCCAGAAAAATGGTCAGAGTTGCCAGCTCATGAATAATTTTCCCATTGAATGAATGTTATGAGTCTTTTTTTTTAAAAAAAAGTTTTTATACCATATTATTGTTACCCCTTCCCCCGCGGAATCCACACATAGCAGACGTGTTTTTGGTGTTATAGAATTAATTTAAATTTATTTCTACTAAAAATTACTATAATAGTGAATAATATTGAAGACCGAATACCAGGCGAACATAACGAAGCAGAAGTCCTCTTCAACGCTAGAGAGAGATATCCATCCTAGACGAAGATAAGTATACATCTCAAACCCTCGCACCCAACCAGGCGCAATACTCACGAACCAATAACAGTGCACCCACGCGTTATACTACCTGAGACACCGGCCCAAGCCACGCCCCTGAGCCCCCAGGTGCGCTCACGCAGGCCGCGCCCTCCTATTCGATCACTTTGCCGTCGGCTCATTTAGGCCTAGATCTTTACAATGTCCGTACAGCGGTCGCCGCCGTCACTCCAAATCCCGGCAACTTCCAACAATTCTACTGTTGAACACTACAATTCGGACTCTGCATTAAATACCGCAAAAACAACACAAATAGAAGAACTTTATTTCAACATAACGAAGCGCCATAAACGTAACTTTGATGACATTACAGACGGCGCAACTTCGAACGTTTCAGAGATTAAACAAATGTTCGATTCCAAATTTGATACTCTAAACAACGCACTAATTACTATAATGAACCAAAACCAGGATATGCATAAAACGATGGCTTCAATGGCCTCCAAACAGGAAGAATTATTATCTAAAATCAACACCCTAGAACACGACAATAACATATACCAAAAAAAGATAATTTCATTAGAAAACAAAGTCGAAATGCTTGAAAGGCGTAGCCAAAGCTCCACAGTGGAAATCGGGAACGTACGGTGGCCTCGAAGATAGGAGGACCATTTTAGAAAAAAATCGCTTGCACATCTTGTAAGCGGATCTTTTGTCAGCTCCGTCCTTTTCTTTGTTACCAAACAGGGTTTTTGTTTATTAGAGCCACATGTGTCCACTAGGATGTTGGATGTTGCAACCAAAAATCATCTTAAAGATGGTCCTGCTATCCTCGAGGCGACTGTACCTAAGAGTAAAGATGAAAACAAAACCACCCTAATAAACATTATCAAAGACATCTCTGAGGGAGTAGGCATGGACAGACCACTACTAGAAATAGATATAGATAACATTTATAGAAACAAGGCTGATACCGTCATATTGACACTTACATCTACACTGAAGAAAGAAAGCCTAATATCAAATTATAAATCTTACAACAAAGCAAAAAGACAGAAGAAGGAATCCACACTTAATACAACACACCTGAAAATATCAGGGCCTCCCCAAACAATATATATTACAGAAACTTTAACCACGCAGACAAGGTATCTATACTATCTCGCAAGAGAAGCGGTGAAGAATAAAAAGCTAGCAGCTACCTGGACGTCCTACGGAGTCGTGTACGTCAAAAAAGAAGAGGCGGGAAGACCAACCCCCATCAAGCAAGAAACCGACCTCCGATCCATAATATGACTAGAACCACTGGGACCAATCGTTATTCCCCGGCAATACTGGAAAACCAACCTTAGACAGACACCTACCTCGTCACAACAATTGTCTTCATTCTTAAATATTATTTTGCATGTTAGTTATAAAAAATGTATACAATCTAAGCGCTTTAGTCTCTTTTATTCGTTAATGTTTATTACAACATATGGCTATCTAACACACCACGCACACTACAAAACCTTGATTAAATCTAAACATAACACACATTACACACAACAACACAAAGTGCTACAAAAAAGTCAGATAAAGGGCAACCCGGTCCCAGGACTCGTTACATTGAAAAATTCACACACCTGGTTGTCACATACTGTCCGTGACAACAGTGTAATACCATATATTATAATCATTACAAATAATGAAAAATATTGAATCCCTCGCCCTGGAACTGGACTCCCTAAAATTAGCAAAAGTGATCGAGTGCAATACTGACGGAATCAAAAACCACATCACTCCCAGCAAACGCACACTGAATGTCATTTCACAAAATATCCGCAGTATCAACTGCAATATGTCCTCCTTCACAGCCCTACTACAAGAGTCTGAAATACCGTGGGACGTAATAGTCCTGTCGGAATGTTGGCTACCGACCTGTAAAAATTTGCCAGATCTCGATAACTACTCACAAGCCGCTACCGTGCAGAACAACACCCAGAATGAGGGTGTTGTAATCTATTACCACAAATCCCTAAATGCAACAATAGAAGAACCACACATGACAGACAGTAACTGCATTATAATCAAGCTAAGTCATACAACATGCATACTAGGAATTTATAGACCACCGGCCCAACACGATATCACAAATTTTTTAAACTCCCTCGGCCGTACGCTCTCAAACTTAAAAAACTTTCAGAACATTATACTCTGTGGCGATATCAACATTGATATTAGTACTAATAATACAAACAAGAGACAACACGAATACCTAAACATGCTAGCCAGTCACGGGATGCTTTCCTGCCACTCTATCCCCACACATGGGCGCACATGCTATGACCATATGATAGTGAAAACCAAGCTGGACGCTACTTGCTTAGTTGTAGAGTCTACAATAACTGACCACTATACAGTATCGCTTAGCCTAAATCTAAAGCAAGTCCTGCCAACCAAAAAATGCAGCATGCAGAATATTAACTACAATGAGCTAGATTTAATATTACAACAGCTGGATTTGAGCCCAGTCCTGAACAATTTTGACCCGAATACAGCAACCAACACACTCATTGAACTCATCTCAACTGCACAAAAAAAATGCTCTACACAAACCACCACATCTAAAAGGAAATTAATCCGTAAACCATGGATAACTAAAGGACTACTACGCTGTCTCAAGAACAGAGATAATCTACATAGAAAACACAAACAAAATCCCGGAAACGACGTAATTACACTAACATACAAACGATACAGGAATCATTGTACTCAAGTCCTAAAAAAAGCCAAACGGAATTATGAAAAACTACAAATCAATAACGCAAAATCTAACCCTAAGCACCTCTGGGAGGCCATCAAGAACATAAATGGAATAAAACGCGCACAAGATCACTCACAGGCTCTGATAGATGAAGATTGTCCGCAGGATAGCGTCAATACAGTAAACACCTACTTTGCAAGCGTGGGAGGAAACCTTGCCGACCTGATCCCCCAAACTATGACAACACAAGAGGAACGCTCCACTCAGGACCCCTCCACCCCTTCCCCTCCGCACAGTTTAATGATGGCCCCAGTCCTGGAAGAAGACGTCTTACAGATCATCATAGGAATGAGGGAAAAATGTGCGACTGGACTAGATGGAATATCCAGCAGAACAATAAAGAGGTACGCTCTTATACTTTGCCAACCTATCACCCACATCTGTAACTTGGCAATCACGCAGGGAATCTTCCCCTCCGCCTTTAAAAGAGCCCTCATAAAACCCATATACAAAAATGGAGACAAGAATCGGGTAGACAACTACAGGCCTATCTCTATTCTGCCTACGTTGTCAAAAATACTAGAGCGAATTATGAACAAACGTTTAATCAATTTCCTCGAGCGTAACAATCTATTATCCCCATGCCAATATGGTTTTCGAGCGGGAAAATCAACAAACGATGCAGTACAGGAATTGACCCACTCCATCATCTCTTCGCTAGACCAAAAGAAGAAAAGTCTAGGAATATTCCTGGATCTGAGAAAGGCATTTGACACAGTATCCATCCCACTACTACTCGCAAAATTGGAAAACGTAGGAGTCAGGGGACTGGCGCACGCACTATTTAAAGACTTCCTAAACCAGAGGACGCAATACACTAGAATAGAGGGTTGGACAAGCGAAGAAACTGCCATCACTTGCGGCGTACCTCAGGGCAGCTGTATTTCCCCCACCCTCTTCTTAGTATACATTGACAGCTTATGCAGACTGCAACTAGATAAAGGCAGAATAGTAACGTTTGCTGACGACACAGCCCTGCTATTCTGTGGTGACACATGGGAAGAAACCTTCCTTGCAGCACAAAAAGGTCTTCTCACAACGACTAAGTGGCTGACTAACAACCTGTTGACACTTAACACTACCAAAACCAAGCTCATGACATTCGCCTTTAAAAACAACTACATACCCCCTCCCACCTTTACAATAACCGCACACATGTGTTGTAGTAATTCCCATAGCTGTCCCTGCCTTAATCTGGAAAGAGTGGAGTGCCTCAAATACCTCGGAATAACTATTGACCAAACTCTAACTTTTAAAAAACACCTAGAATCCCTCACAAATAGGCTACGCAAACTTATATATATATTTAAAACATTAAAGAATATTGCAGATCCCAAAACCATAAAGATGGTGTACAACGCACTATGCCAGTCACTTGTCAACTACTGCATCACCTCTTGGGGCGGTGTCGGTAAAACAAACCTACTAGAAGTAGAGAGAGCACAACGCTACATACTCAAGGTAGCAGCGGGCCTACCCTTCCGCTATCCCACTGACGAACTATACAGACACTGGGACGTGCTCACTGTCAGACAGTCCTTCATCCTATACTGCACCCTCAAACAGCACTCACTGCTGTACTTCGATCCAGACAAACTTAAGGATAAGCGGAAAAGAAGCACAGTCTGCCTAATACCTCGCCACAACACCGCAGCTGCCTCCTCTTTCTTCTCCTACCTAGGGCCACTGTTGTACAACAAAATTAACAAACACCTGACAATCTATCCACTCACAAAATATAGTTGCAAAAAAGCAATAACTACCTACCTTAAAACCCTAGACTACACAGCAACAGAGGGCATGTTGGTACCAAACAGTTAACCTCGTCACCCCTTGCTATCACTGACTAAAAGCACACTCTCCACACACACACAAACACACTCACACACACACACACACACACACACACACACACACACACACACACACACACACGACGCCACTAGAAGCCATATATAAATATTAATATTAATTAGTTTTATAAAGTAGAAAATACAACAGCAAATATATAATAGTGTAGTAGTAAATATTTAATATTAAATTAAATATAATAGGAAACGTATTTTTTAACTGGCACTAGATGTAATTACTCTCGTTATTAACCTACTTAGTATTCCGAGGGAGGGGCCTAGTTACCTGTAGTACAGGTTCTCACAGAACCTATATCAGGGACTAGTCTCTTCACAAGGTTACATTTTTTAATAATATAAGTTAAATAATTGTAAATTAGTATAAGCCTTAAGAAGAGGAAATAAATACATTTTTATTTTTTATTTTTATTTTTATTTTAGGTGACAGAAGAATTAAAGATAGGAAGAAATAAATATATAGATGCGTAAATATTGGTACATACATATTATATTTCAAGAATGAATCATGGCGGAATGGAGAAGTTTCCATTTTTTAGTCATTGATGAATCTAACCGATGCAGACCTACTACTATTATCTATTCTGTGCTACTACTAACTTTTAGCAGAGATTTTTTTTTGTTTTCTTCACCCATTCTGGGTAGGCAAAGGGAACTATGCCCATACA
Source organism: Endotricha flammealis (assembly GCA_905163395.2). NCBI lineage: Eukaryota > Metazoa > Arthropoda > Insecta > Lepidoptera > Pyralidae > Endotricha > Endotricha flammealis. The sequence continues at coordinate 8,753,120 of LR990868.1, forward strand.
GCCAAGTCTTCAGTAGATTTTTTTTATTGTTAAGAAATGAAAATGAAATTTAAATAAAATAAAATAATAAATTTAAATAATTTGAATAAAATACAACATAAAACAAAAAAAACTATTGTACTCAATCGAACATTTGATAATTGCAGAAACAATTTAAATTAAACACCGTTACCACAATGAAAAAGATGAAATTGTTACTTCACTGTCATAGTAATAATATCATTATAATAAATAATAATAAATACGTTTATTTCTCCCACAAAGGTAACAATTACAAAGTCTTAAGCCTAGAAAAATAATATATCATTATGTCAAATGTCAGTTAAAAGCCATATCAAAAAGAGGAAAATGATTTGTTTTTTCTTGTCTTGACGTGCGTAGCACTAGCGATTGATTTTAGTATCAATCAATTCTAAGTAAATAATTAATTCTAGTTTGAGCCTGGTTGTAGGTTTACTTCTACTGTGTTACTAATAATGATACATAAAGGCGTATGAGTTCGTCATTGACTAAACTCCTAACATTTGGGAAACTTAAAATCGTTTTTACTGGCAACACTGTTGGCAAAAACAATGCGTAATATATTAATTTCGATTTTAATACTATTTTGGTATAATTTTAACATAATTAAGCATTCATAGTTGTGAAAAGTGATACCACTTGCTTTGTTATTAGTTTGGGATCACGACATACATGTTTTAACAGTGCATTTAACCATTTTTGTGATATTATTGTGAGATACGCATTCACTGAACGTCAAACTACGACTAAGTCGGAAGAAATTCAACTAAGGCTGTGGCCTCAGTCGACGTGGCAGCGGGTATGTGTCAAACATTACGAATCTATAGTAAATAACAGATCACTGGAGAAAACTATGTCTATTGTCTACGCTTACGACAGATGATATTGACAAATGACAATGGTCATGTCACCTGTCAATTTTAAGATTGAAATCAGTGTTGCCAACTTCAACTAAAAATTTCCACCAAAAGTATTAGTTTTACCTTTTTTACATATTTTATTTTTAAGTAAATGTCTGTCGTGACGTGAACATGGTATGTTTACCTACATAATGTTATATAAGTAATCGAAGTAATCTAAAAAAATAAAATCAATAAGATTATAATGTTTATTTGGTATAGCAATAAATAATGACAAAGGAAAAAAAAAGAAGTCAACAAACCAACAAAGTGGCTCGCTTGCTACAATTCTTCGACTTCTTTACTACGTAAATCTACAGTTTTATTGAAATGATTGATTGATCTGATCAGAAAAATGTTTAACAATTACGTCTGCCATTAATGTAAAAAATTGTAGGTATTTCCAAGCCCGTTTATTCAGTGTCGAACGTCACTATCGAGTATCGTATCGCGGTATTTTTTCTTCGTTGGCCAAAATCGAGAAGGTACCAGTGACAGTCGTTTCGATGGATCTATTCAAACACGGTATGTAACGTTATGGTCTTTATTGTTATCCTTACTAGTTTTTTTTTCTAATTCAGTCACCGATTCTGTTCATTGACACATACTGCGCGGAATCACCAGGATGATAACCCGTTACGTTATTATTGCGAACTTTATCAAGGCCGTGCTATCCCGTGCCTGGCACCACACAGAGTGATACTAGGCTCGACTTGACTGTGGGTGGATGTCGATATCAAAATAGTGTTATCTCTGATGTGTTTATTGGCACGCTTATCCCGATTCATGAAGACGGCAAGGCATTGCCAATATTGCCATTGCGACAGTCGTCGTCCGTCATCTGTCGAGTATACTCGCTCTTTCTGTGTCCAACTAATCGCGAAACATTCGACTTTCGACGCAATCGATTATACATTTGGATTTTTGATAGTGGTTACCGGACTTTTAGTGTATATTCAGGAAGTTACCACTTACTAGTGTTATATTTGTTTAATAATTAGATGGTTGAATCAAAACAAGTGAGTCATAAATCTTATTAGAATCAAGACTCAATAAATTATATCAATGTTGATAATTGCCAAATGTTTTTGAGCAAGTGGTTTCAAAATTTTTTTTTTTTTTTGACACAGGTATGAAAGGTCCAGCAAGACCTGCCCCATCAGTGCCTGGACTGGGAGTGACAGTGACTCGCTATTCTCCAGTGACTAACTGGAATGATGATCCATTTGGTGCAGATGTCTTTGAGCCAACACCACAATATTCACAGAAAAAGAAACCACCACCACGTCCTCCTCCACCGAAGGTTCATAAACATCCTGACATTCCAGCAAAGCCAACACATTTTACTAGGAGACCTACGGTCCTATCGTCTTTGATGACAAGAAAAAAAAATGGTGGGACTAATCAAAGTGTAAATACAAATCAGAATGTAATGTTAACAGACTTCAATAGTGATGTAGACACTAATAAGATGTTTCCAAAATGTGAACCAAAAAATGTACAAACGGGAGCACTTATTGATCTGTCCTCTCCGCCAAGTTCACCAACGTTTACAACGAGATCCAGTAGTGATGGTCTAAGTGTTGATAGTTTTGGATCTGATGCTACTACATCCACAAACCATCATAATCACAACAATGGGAATGCATCGCAGGCTGAAAGTGGTTTTGAGGACGATTTTGATCTATTTCTGCATTCTAGAAAAATTGCAAAAGAGGATACTTTAGATGATTTTAGTACAATAGATCCTTTTTCACCTGTGTTAGTATCGAATAAGCCACCAATTATGAAGAAGCCTGTATTGAGTAGAGATGTTTACGATTCAACTAATAGCAACAGTCAGCCTCCACCATTATTGAAGGGTCCTACAATAATCCGTGCGAAACCGGCAAGGCCTAAACCACCGGACAACTCGGCTCTGTTGAAAAACACATTCAAAAGTTTTCCAGTAACCTCTATGAACATAAATACTACTACGCCCATACAGAAGATTAGTAATGGATTTGGGGAGAACATTGTAAGTATATTATCAATATCTTTCATTTAACGGTCCCAATTTGTCTCTTAGGGTGTTTACACCTGCAATAAATTGCTTGCAAGTATGTTCATGATAGCTTGCCAGACAGCACCTGTGAGTTGTGTTATATAATGTCTGTGTGTATTTTCCCTATTATTTAGTTGATGCATTTTTGCAAATCCATCAACAAAAATGTAGTGAAATGTGTATGCATTATTCTTTTAATGGAATTTCATAATTAAAGTAATTTGTTACCTAAATTAGATATTATGTACATGCTTAATTCTATTTTCATTTACTTGGACCTCCTAGGTCTAGGTTTACTCTTAACTTTTGTAGACCACATTATGTACCTAACATTAATTTGGATTATTCTCAAAAACCTTGAAATTTTATGTGTTATATTACGGTTTACGGTTTAAGAGGGCGCACCCAAATCAACGCAACTCAAAATCGAAGCGTGTTATTTTACGAAACTACTGAGCCACGAACATGAGCGTGCGCCGGCGAAGACAAATGATTTTGATACTTTTATGATAAGACTTCACTATTTAATATCGAAGTTCATGTGATTTTAGCTACAGACCTATTTCTATGTAGAACATAAGTATTGTTATTATGTAATTGAAATTTTTTTTCGACATTCTTCATGTCTCGTTTGGAAATAAATACAAATAATGTATCTTTACTCGTGTATTAATGCCTATGGATTATGGAGAAGTATAACAATAAAGTACTCATAATATAGGTACATATAATTATTTGTATTAGTTTCTAATTGGCATACATAGACTCTACCATCTATCTACCAATTCTGGTAAAATACATTTCTTGTAAAATTTCACCAATTTCGATTCCATCTTTGATGACAAAAATTCGTCATCTCTTTTAATTCTGGCAGTCTTCAGACGAAATTGGGGCCCAAAAAAACCTTGCAATTCGATTTTTTTTGCCATATTTGGAGAGTTATGATATTGGTCTGTAATGCACAGTACAAAATCGTGTTATTTTTTATCCATACGGAAATAAAAGCAAAAATTTTAGAAAACAAATTTTGATTTTGTTAAATTTTCAACAAAAATTCAATTAAAATATTTTAAAAAGGCCTTGCTAATTTCGTAAATACTTCATTTGAGTAAGATCTACAATTGTTTTCTATCCAAAAAAGGAAAAATAATTGCTCTAAGTTACTCCATTGCAGAAAAAAAGCCATAATTAAAAGCATCAGCAGGTAGCAGTTTCTGAAAAAATTGCGAAATTTTAGAAATTTTTGCTCCAGGACTAAAACTATGCATTTTTCACAATGTTTTCTACACCTATATGTATTAAATTACATACATTACCTACAATGTGAGACCAATCGCAGCTCTATTGATACCATAGGAGCCAAGCTGTGGCTCTTCATATATAACCTAATTTTACCAAACATTGAAATTTTCAAGTTTTACGTACTTCGCGAAATATTGGAAAAAACCACGTAACCTACGAAGAACCGTCACTGAAAATACTTTGTAGTAGATTTAACTAGCTTTTATTAGACCTCATAGCGAAGTTTGTGAGACTAACGGTTCACCCACAATCTCAAAAAAACGAAAAAATTAACAAATGGGTTATAAAGAGAAATGATTCTTTGGTTGGGATTAGGATTCAATTCCATCACCAGGATGGTTTTCATTTTGAAGAAGATGAAAAGTACGGGCTCTTGTTTTTCTTCCTCTTCGTGTCCTCCTTCATCATACGGACTGAAACATATGAAACAGCAATTTTTTTTCGATTTCGCAATAATCGACCTCCTTAGTAGAACTTGTCATATATTATAATTTATAACCATTATATTAATTATAGGCCTTTTAGCCCTTGCTTTATTTAAATTTTCAACATTTCGTCTTTTTCTTTTTTTAGATAAAAACTGCTTATTTTTGTTCCCCATACTCTGAAACATATTATGTTGTTGTCACTAAAAAAGTAAATAGTTCGTCGTCATATCATCAAAAAGTCATATTTTACTTACCAAAGTATCTAGATTGTCGGTCGCGCTACACGGTTTGCACTGCGTATGGGCACAAAAATTACGTGAGGTCAATCCTGCGCCGGAGCGACGTGACCTCTCTCCGCAGAGCCGGCGGCTGGACTGAGTCGTAATAAAAGACGCGCGCGGTTTTATAGTGGTTTTATGGCTATATTAAAAAATTGGTAAAAAAATAATGGTAAACATTTATCATAAATTTTGGAGCCTAGATTTTAGGGAATACCTTTATCTCTTAGATGATGATAATATTGACATAAAATAACTAAGATTTAATGGTGAAAACAAACATAACAACGACTTGACTTTCTTCGTAATTTCACTTAGTTTGGATGTTAATATCTTATTTATGTAACAAAAATGTTCTACTAACTATATGCTTAAGTATATTTGCCGTTAGATTTTATAATTTATTTCTTACAATTGGCAGCATTACGGGGATATTTTGACATCCGAAGTTGGCACTGAACGTGAAATCGAGAAAACACTGTTCGGTTATCACGATAGCATTCATAAATATTCCATTACATGACAAAATGTTTTCTACTAACTATTTAGGCAACAATATTGTCTAACATTTTGTGTAATTCATAAGTCTGTTAGAAAAGTTTTTTATAGATATTAAGAGCTTCGAAAAGTTCAGTTTTCGCTAAACTGAGCTAACGCCTGTGTGCGCCCTCTTAAGATCATTTATTTCTCATAAGAATCATACATTTAATAATTCACTTACTGAGAAAACTTAATTATGTACAAAACAAAACTTACATTACTACATTTTAATGAGCGAAGCAAGGTAACACACAATCACCGATACAATCAACAATTTAATTTGTAAAAATAAAGTCGGGTAGTCGGGTACATGTATACGAGTAGATAGAAGATGCGAGCTCGTTCGCGGCATCGCATCGCCTCACACTAGTGCGCTGTGTACCGGCCGGTTACCACGGATGTAGGGCGATTTTAACTAGACGTGCCATTTAAGTGATAGTCGTATTTATATATATATATATTTTTTTTTTATTTGTTAATTAATTAATGTTATTTTTAGTTTATTTTGTAAGTTTAGTTTTTAATTTATATTGTTAGTTTAGTCTTATTTAATTACCTACATTGTTTACTTAGTTAAATATTTATTTAAGATTTATATATTAAATACCTAATTAAAACTTTACTGAAACCAATTACGGTCTCATAATCCTTCACATTGGATATGCTCTTTAAGACGTCTTTTGAAAGTAGCTAGCGTTTGTGCGTCTTTTATATCTGTAGGTAGGTTATTATATATTCGCGCTCCTTCGTATTGAATATTGTTTTTACCATAATTTGTTCTTGGCGAACGTAATATTAGACTATCTGCGCTGCGTAACTTCATTTTTTGATTATGCTTTCTTTGACGGAAAGATACTAGTGTATGTATTTGTTTATTTATTATTTTATATATCAGAACACATGTGTAGTACTTGTATGTTTGTCTAATAGTCATAATTTTGGTGTCTTCATATATTTTTGTGGTGGGTGTTCGAAAGTCATAGTTAAATAGAGATTTTATTAGCTTGTTTTGAGCTGTTTGTAGTGTTTTTAGGTTTGATTTTGTTGCTGTACCCCAAATTTCAATTAAGTAATCAAGATGCGATTTGATGAGTGAGTTATAGATAATGTACTTGATTTTCAGTGGTATGCAGTTTGATATTCTGCGTATAGAACCGGTTAGAGCAGTCAATTTAGCTTCAATTTTGTTTATATGTTTTTTCCAGTTAAGATATTGGTCCAACATTAGGCCAAGATATTTTTCACAAGGTTTTTGGTTAAGTATATCAGCATTTATTTTAAGTTCTATTGTGTCATCTAGCTTTTTATTTTTAGCAGCAAATAATACGTAGTTTGTTTTTTCTGAATTTATGGTAAGTAGGTTTGATAGGAACCAGTCGTTTAATTTATTCAAGTCATTTTGTGCCTTTGATTTGATGGCTTTAATTGAATGGCCGTAATAAAATAGACTTGTGTCATCTGCGTAAAGGGAAATATCCGCGTGTAGTCCAATAGATTGTATATTGTTCACATATATTAAGAATAAAAGAGGCCCCAAGATTGAGCCCTGAGGAATGCCAAATGTGAGTTTACTAGATGAACTTTGATATTGTCCAATTCTTACTACTTGTCTGCGTTTTTGGAAGTATGATTTTAAGATATCGAGTGCCTTTCCTGTAATACCAATTTTATATAGTTTTTTTAGAAGCAGATTATGGCTTATCGTGTCAAAAGCCTTCTTGAGGTCTATGAACACACCTAGCACTATCATTCTTTCATCAATTTTATTTTTAATTTTAGTTACAAGGTCTATTGTTGCAGAGAGCGTATTACATTTGGGTCTAAAACCATATTGCTTCTTGTATAAGAAGTCTATAGAGTTTAAATATTTTTCTATACGAGAATAAATAATTCTTTCAAATATCTTTGAAATTACAGGCAAGACTGAAATGGGACGATAGTTACATGGGTCATGTTTGCATCCAGATTTGTAAACAGGTGTAACCTTGGCGATTTTTAGAGAATCTGGGAAGATACCTTGCTCCAAGCAAGCATTTAAACTATTTGTAAGTGGGACAGCAATTATATTTTTTAGGCATTTAATCGTTTTTGTACTAATACCATCAATACCCGAGCTCGTATTAGGGTCTAATTCATCGATGATTTTAACGACCTCATCCGTGGTTGCCGGTGTGAGGTTAATAAGCCCCGTTGCTTTAGCTGCATTGGGTGATTGTATATTACCTTGAGGTGTTCTTCGGTTTATTGGTATTTTGCTTGCAAGTGCTGAGCCTATACTTGAAAAGAAAGTGTTGAAGCATTCGCAGATCTCTTGTGCATCCGTGACCGTTTTAGAATCCACGATAAGTTTTTTCGGCCCATCAGGATCTTTTCTTTTATTATTACAGAGTTCATTTATTGCCCTCCACAACTTCTTTGGTTTCTTTGTATGTCTCTTAAAATACTTAAAATAGTAGTTTTTCTTTGCTTTTTGTATTGTTTTGAGCACATTATTTCTTGCTTCTTTGAATTCCTGTTCTAATCTCATATCTTGTTTATTTTCTTTATAGTTTTGCCATATTTCATTTCTACTATTTATATTTTGAACAATATCTTTATTTATCCAGTCCTGGCGCGGTGGATTTAGAAACTTAAATTTGGTAATTTTACATTTATTTAAACAAGTAAGTATTTTTTCTTCTAATATTTCATATGTATGTTCTTCATTATTATCGGATTTTATAAGTTCTTCTGCAGTTTCATAGAGCCTGTGGTAGTTGACAGCTGTATATTTTACTTTCTGGATATTCTTAGGTTGATAATTCTCAATCTCGAAGTATATTTGCCTGTGGTCAGACATTGCGGATTCAATAATATGAAAGTTAAAGTTATTTTCTTTCAGGTTGGTGCAAATATGATCAATAATGGTGTTAGTGGATTCTGTTACGCGGGTACTATATTTTTGGTGGATTTTATTCAAGATTCTGTAACCATACCTTTTTAAAGTGTCCTTATACTTATGGGTTTCTTTACCTGGTGCTAATAAATCAAAATTGAAGTCACCGAATATAACAGCTCTCTTCATTCTCTGTAGGTGTGACGAAAAAATCTCAAGGAAACTATCCACTTTTTTCTTGTTAGGGTTGTATACAGCCCCAATGTCCAAAGACATTTTCTCAAGATGAATCCAGAGGTAGTGCATATCATCCTCTAAGCAATGTTCTTCGATAATACTGTGTTTTATGTTATTGTGTACAAAGATCGAGACACCCCCTCCAGTCCGAGTTTTTCTGAAGTTATTGTAATGTGTGTAGCATGGTATTTGCAGATTTTGAGCATCGGTTTCATTTCTTATCCAAGTTTCTGTCACCACAATAATATTTGGTTGAATATGTGCAATTATACACTTAAGCTCGTCGAGTTTACCTCGCTTGACAAGGCTACGTGAATTAATATAAAAAAATTTCAAAGACTTTTTAGTGTTCCTTATATCGTTGTAATTCTTAGCAATATTGTATGTTATCCTGCCCGCAGAAGCTATTAGTTTTTTGACACTGTTGTATTATTTTTTTGTGTCTCTTTGGGTAAGTGAATGATTTTAGGAATTTCCTTTATGTACTTGATTGCCAAATTAGTCTCTCCTTTTGCAGTTCGATTTTCCAATTCTTTTTTTAGGGTCTCCATATGCTTTCTTTGAAGTAGTGTTCGGTCCGAATAAAGTTTAACGTTTTCGATTTGTATGTTATTTTTGTTGCGTAATAAAGTTTTTACGGTATCCTCAGATGTAAAACAGACTTTGATGGGGCGAGTTTGCCCAGGTTTATATTTTCCGAGACGGATATATTTAAGCGGTTCGGGACACTCCTTGTAAATTCGTTTTGTAATTTTTCCGATCTCTATTTTATTGTGGTTGTCACGGTCACTTGCGATGTTTGGTTCCGGAATACCCGCGATCACTATGTTCTTAGACCGAACATTTCGCTCATTGACTTCGATGACTATTTCTTCGTAAGTTGTAGGTGACTCAATTACAGTAGGGGCTGTAGATACGTCTTTAAAATTGTTCATATCGGATTCCAAAAGTTCGATCTTTTTCTCAATGTTCTCTGTTAAAGTTTCTATGTTATTTAGTCTAAGTTTTGTATTATTTTGGTCTAGAGTCATCTTTTCGATGGTATCGCCAATACTATTTACTTGAGTTTTGATGGTAGTAACGTCCTTGCTGAGCTTATCAATGTTTTCTGCCTGAGAAGTACTAGTATTCTTTAGTACTGTCATTACTTCTGACATCTGTTTTCTTAATTCCGAAAACTCTTGCTTTATCCAAGCATTATCGTCTAAATCTTTTCGTTTTCTTTCACTGTTGTCGCATTTAGTAGTCGGCGATCGCCGTACATTCATTTTATTTTATATCCGTGTTGTTGACTACTCACGTGATACCGGCGTGCACCGCGCTGCGTAAACGGGACAGAAAATGAAAGCCTGTCTCGTTCTCGTGAGAGGGGCGATTCCGGCACTGCAGTAGTTGCTCAGAAGCAATAAGTTGTAACTCGCACAGTAATGCTTCACAATAAGATACTGACAGTTGTTGTAAATAGGGTTTAAACTTGATTAACGGTAGTTTTATAATATTTTAAATAAATTTACGACACGTCTGCCTTGCTCGCTCAACGCAGCAGAACCACTATTGGCTGTAATTAACATGTATACGTGACAATTTCCAGTGTAAAGTAACCAGTGTCTCTATTAGCCTAAATTATAGTGTAATGCATACTCATTTAGAATATCATTTGAAATCTTATCTATATGTATATATAAAAGAGAAAATCACTGACTGATTCATCACGAAATCTCCGAAATTACAAGTGCCAGGTGTCTCAAATTTTGCATGGGCGTTCATTTTGGGGCGTAGGTGCTCACTAAGAAAGGACTTTTGGAAATTCATCCCCTAAGGGGGTAAAACGGGGGTGCAAAGTTAGTATGAAACTTTGCCGTTTTTGAAGTTATTCGAATGAAATTCAGCATGAAGGTTCTTTACTGAAAAGCATGAAACATGAGTAAAATATTTTTTTCAAAATTCATCCCTTAGGGGGTTAAACGGGGGTGCAAAGATATTATGAAACTTTGCCGTTTTTATAATTATTCGAATGAAATTCAGCATGAAGGTTCTATAATGAAAGGCATGAAACACGAGTAAAATATTTTTCTCAAAAAACATCCCCTATGGGGTTAAACGGGGGCGCAAAATTAGTATGAAACTTTGCCGTTTTTAAAGTTACTCAAATTAAATTCAGTATTAAGGTTCTTTACTGAATAACATGAAACATGAGTAAAATATTTTTTTCAAAATTCATCCCTTAGGGGGTTAAACGGGGGTGCAAAGATAGTATGAAACTTTGCAGTTTTTGAAGGTATTCGAATGAAATTCAGCATGAGCGTTCTTTATTGAAAAGCATGAAACATAAGTAAAATATTTTTTTCAAAATTCATCCCTTAGGCGGTTAAACGGGGGCGCAACGTTAGTATGAAACTTTGCCGTTTTTAAAGTTATTCAAATGAAATTTAGTATTAAGGTTCTTTACTGAAAAACATGAAACACGAGTAAAATATTTTTTCCAAAATTCATCCCTTAGGGGGTTAAACGGGGGTGCAAAGATAGTATGAAACTTTTTGAATTTATTCGAATAAAATTCAGCATGAAGGTTCTTTACTGAAAGGCATGAAACATGAGTAAAATACTTATTTCAAAATTCATCCCTTAGGGGGTTGAACGGAAGAAACTAGATTAGTTAGACCATTTAAATTTGGAATACTCCTGGCGGTAAATGAGTAAGTACGTGTTTCAGGATTTTTCAAAATCCAACCCCTAGAGGGATGAAATGGGGTGACCTACCACCTAGGCGACTACACGTGTATTATCGAGGGCGCTCAACCTAGAAAGCAGAAATTTTGAATAGAGGTTCTCTTTATGATGTTGACAAGGATAAAGATGGGGTTTTATAGAATTCTCACGGAAAAGGGAGTAATAGGACTGTAAGTGTATTATCGCAGGCGCTCATCATAGAAAGCTGAAATTTTGCATAGAGGTTCCCTTTATGATGTTGACAAGGATTAAAGTCGGATTTTTTATTATTCCTACGGGAACGAAAAAATAGTAAAGTATTATCGTGGGCGCTCAACCTAGAACTCCTAGATTTTGTATTAAGCTTCCCTTTATAAAGTAGACAAGGATAAAGATGGGATTTTTTTTAAATTCCCACAAGATTCGGAATAATTAGACAACGCGTGTATTATCGGAAGCGCTTAACCTGAAAAGCTGATTTTTTTAATAGAGATTCCGTTTATGTTGTTGACAAGGATAAAGTTGGATTTTTTTTTAATTCCCACGGGAACGAAATTATTGGCATTTTCGCTTGACCACGCGGACGGAGTTGCGGGTAACAGCTATTAAAATAATAAAACAACAGGATTCGTACACAGTAGGTAGCCAAGATTAACAGCGGCGAGCAAATAGACAATGAGCAATGAAGAACACTGACGTCTCGGGAAAAACTACAGTAAGTAATAGGAGACTGTTAAATACGTCTATACTACTTAATTAGTCACAAGTCCAATTCCGCGCGGGCGAAGCCGCGGGCACAGCTAGTAAAAGATAATAGGTACCGAAAATAATCGGTAGTAATGACAGCATTTTTGTACACTTTTTTAATGGACTTTTTATTGCCTTTAACATTTTTTTCAAGTTTTTATTCATTGAATATCTTTTGTGTGGTGTGCAACATCACATCGTCTTTATAATGAACATCTGTTAACACATACAACATTACCATCATTATGCATAGAAAAAACTAAAGTTGTGTCTGTAGAAAGAAAGAAAGAAAATGGTTTATTTGTTGTCTTAGCCGAAAGCTACTACCGCCATACAAGTCCATTGAGGTTCGTACATACCGTACATACACTCGCGTCGTTCTATAATATTCATATCATATCATTCATCTATAATAAGACAACAAATAGGCATCTGCTCAACATTTAGGATTCAAGCTTCTTATATTATTTACTAGCGAAACCCGCGTAACTTAGTTTGTGTGTATCTCGCTTTCCCGTGGGAATTTTGGAATGTATAACTATGTATTATGCTTAAAAACCTTCATCAAAATCCGTTGCGTAGCTTTAAATATTTAAGCATACATAATATGGGACACACAGACGCACAGACAGACAGAAAAAGCGACTTCATTTTATACTATGTAAAGAAGACGAAATCCGCGCAACTTCGTTTTGCGTCACTTTCCCGTCGGAATTTAAAAAAAATCCGTCTTATCGGATGCTAATGTAATGTCATACAAAGAATCTCTTTCTCTTCCTATCAACAGCAATTTAGGCGTTTCGTTAATCCGTCAGTCATTCAGGACAAAACAGTTTATAATGCACTAGCTTTTGTGCCCGCGACTTCGTCCGCGTGAAGGTTCGGGAGGAATTTCGGGAAAAGCCATAGCCTATGTCACTCCCTAATAATGTAGCTTTCTACTGGTGAAAGAATTTTTAAAATCGGTCCAGTAGTTTCGGAGCCTATTCAATGCAAACAAACTAACAAACAATCGAATATTTCCTCTTTATAATATTATTATAATGTATATAATATATGAGACAGTACATAATTAATATCTTTTTGCAGAGTGACTCTTGCAGCAATCCTGATTATATGTAGTTTGGGAATTTTGACATTTCGTATTCTTGACATACTATACTGTACATACAAGTGCCAAATAGATTTCAAATTGCGTTATTATTTTATAAACTCAAATCGGATTCGCCAATAGATTAGTTAATAACGCTGTATGAATTAGGATTTGACGTCATTTGAATTGTTATTGAATTGAAATTACGTTCAACTCGATTGGTTAGAATCCCTTTATTATGTAGGGGGTTTGTTTGTTTGACAGTTGGGTCTCTAGCTTAAGGCGATGTTCTGATTAGCTATTTTTACTATTTCTTACTATTTCTTACAATTTAGGCACATAATTTTGCACCTATTGTCTTTTTAGGTCGTTTTCATTGTTGGTTTCGGTTATCTTCAACCGTTTCAAACCAGCAGCGCGTTGCAGGTTACATCAGTGTTATTACAATGCGTTGTTTTAGTTGTTTTCTTGTGGACCAGTGGTTGCACGTAACGCAATCAGCATCGCAAGTGAATTATTATGTTCCATAATGCAGGGTTGTCAGACAGATTTTTCTAAAGGCCATATTTATAAGATGTGTGTTAGTAGCGGGTCTAAATCAAAATAAAATCTATACAAATACTAAATTAAAATCTTTCTTCATCAAAATTTTCACTGAATAGATTCTGGTCGTATTGAAATGGCTTGCGGGTCATATTGAAATGGGTTGCAGGCCGTATTGAAATGGCTCGCAGGCCGTATTGAAATGGCTTGCGGGTCGTATCTTTGACATCCCTGCCATATTGGTTTCTCCTTATGTTACTCATGGTCAGAGATCAGTAATGCATGTTTGCATGCTAATCACGTGTTAATCGACCACTATGAATATTCATACATTTAGGCAATCATGTGTAAATTTTAGATTTTTCATGCGATGCCAAACTAAAATATTTTTGTAATTCAAAAGGAACCTCTAAAAGATAGATAGATAGAATATGCTTTATTTGCAAATCAAAAAAATAGGACACCGTATACATACATAGAAAACTTACAGACTAGTGAAATGGTAACAAGGCGGCCTTATTGCTAACAGCAACCTTTTCAAGGCCACCTTAAGGTAACGAATTATTTAATGGACTAAGTAAATCAGCGGGACTATTCTCGCAATAAAAACAGCCAAAATAGAGTTATCAATCGCTAGCGCTATCTTGCTCATTTTGTATAGCTATCTCGCACCACATAAGATAAAAACCGGGCAAGTACGTGTCGGGCCACGCACAATGTAGGGTTCCGTATTGGCTATGCATTTATTGCTTGCAGATGAGTACTATTGTAGGTTTTTGTCAAAGAAATTTTACTTCATAAGTTCGTCGGCTGTTACTCGGTAACTAGTAGTGCCTACCTTTTCCTTGTAGGTTCACTATATGGACTACTACCTACTACTATGATTTTTTTCAAATTTCTAAATTCAAGACTTTCGGAGATAGACGGAGGGGACCCCCGTGCAAAACGAAAATTGACACGTTAAATGTGAATAATTCGCAAACGGATTATTGTATCAGAAAATGATCTTGCCTAACCCTCAATGTTTTTAAGAGACCTATATAACGATACCCCACAAGGTAGGGTCGGTGCGAAAAAAAAAATTTATTCCCACTATACCTGTAGGAGGCACACCAAAAAAAAATATTTTTCAAAATTTTATTCTACCACTTTGTTAGCATTGTTAATATGAGTATACATACCAAATTACAGCTTTCTAGCATCAAGCGTCTAGCGCTAGACCGCGGACGGACAGACGGACATGGCGAAACTATAAGGGTTCCTTGTAGTTTACTACGGAACCCTAAAAATGCATGAAAATAAATAATACTTATTTGCTTTTGTACTTTCGACGAAAACGGCAATAGCCGGCCGGCTCCTTTGTCTGTGCCAAAAATCTGTTTGCGCCGCCGCCGTCTTGAATTGTAATTGTACAACACTTACCTAATAAAAATGTAAACAAGAATACTTTTTTCTTACAATCCTGAAGCATCGTTTGCCAATACTTAGAAATGTATTTTCCCCTTATTGTCAATAGAATGACGTCAAGATGTTATCGTCTGGGAATAACATTCCTTGTGTTGTAAATCATACCTCATTCATAGTGCAGCTTACGCCGGAACGAAAATAAGTTCCTGCAACTAAGTTAGCTATAGCCTGCAGTTTTTCTGTCCTACAACACTCATAGTTTACGGTGTGAATTATTATTTTTCCTACCCTTGACCTACCCATCTCATGTAGGTTCGATACAGCATAAGATTTTTCCACTCTACCGTCATCTCGACTCTTTCTAGACATATCAGTCTTACCACACTTAATTTATTTTTGGTCTTCCCCTATTTCTATGTCCCGCCACTGTCATCAAATACTCTCCTAAAGACATTACTTTCTTACAAACTATTGTAAGTAAAACAACTTTTAAATAGATACGCATAAAATAGCTTTGAATAAATAAGGTAAATTCTATTATATCATTAATTAATTAATGTAAAGAATAAATTGCTTGGTTTTTAATTAGTGGACTGGTTTGATAAAAACTAATATACACAATTATTCCAAGAACATTATTTAACTCCATACTCGGAAAATCACCGGTACGAGAATTATTGTTCCATTAAAACAAGTAGACATTTTTTGTCCTATTGTCTATAAACATAACACGCCATTTTTATTTTAAAACGTTCCGTAGTTATCAGGTTTCATAAATGTTGATTGCCAAGAAACAT
Source organism: Endotricha flammealis (assembly GCA_905163395.2). Lineage (NCBI taxonomy): Eukaryota > Metazoa > Arthropoda > Insecta > Lepidoptera > Pyralidae > Endotricha > Endotricha flammealis. The sequence goes on from LR990868.1 coordinate 8,769,040, forward strand.
GTAGATTTTTCGTAAAATTTATTTTACGAAGACAAATCGGAAAATTTCAATAAAAACTATTATAACTTCAAATCTTCTGAAGGCTGAAATGATGGAAAATTACATTTAGTATCCATACTCAGTAGGAGGCTAACTCTTCAGTACACTGTCAAAATCATTGGACCTCGAAGGACGAATTTTTACACAAAAAATAGTTCTTTGTGACACGGACGATAGTTATTTTTGGAAATTCACAACCACGAATGCCCCTTAGTCATTAGGATTAGGTACATGTCATTGTTGTAATGGCGACCTATCATCGGCAATTTCCCATTTAAAATGATAATTTTAGAGTGTCACTTTAATTTTTACTTGTACATTTTGACCATGACGTTTGAACCAATTATCCCGTGTTGTGCTAGTATAATGCATATTAATATGGCATTGGCTAATTGCCGAGAGGTCATTGCCGTCGCGTGATGTGTTAATCAATTTTATAGATATAATGTGTGATATAGGCTGGTCCAGTGCTGTATAGCATAACATATCCATGTCTCTGAATGGCAGGCAAGCTGAGTACTGTTTATCCGAATAAGGGTGGATTTACCCTTGTGCGAAAATAGTTTTCGTGCGACTGATAGTAATAGTTTCCTAGCCTTGCGCATGCTTCCTTTACAGAAAAAACATCTACGAAACGTTAGGATGCGGGATGACCACACTAACGAGCAGATTATTATGTACCATGTTCAACCGAATGTGGATTTTACTGTGACAGACAAAAAGCAAACCAAATTCGAAAACAATAAACGGTTTAATAATTATCATTATAACTTACAATTTTGTTTATTTTAACAAATTTATCCTCGGGGATTACCTATGCGAGCCAATTTATGAATGTATTCTATCGGATGGAGTGCTCGCGCGTTGAACTGATAAATTATCATGAATGCAGTGTGAACGCCCACTTGATGTCGTCACATTTGCAACGTTACGCACTCTGGGCTCTTCCTTGTTACTGTGTAGTCGCATGTACTAGTTCACAATCCGTTGGATCAAAATAAAGTAGGTCCTAGCTTGTAAGATTAGTGGAATCGTCGACAAGGAAGTTCTCACCTATTATTCTTGACGATATAGGTAGTAGATAAGTTCAGCAAACAATGGTACCTATTTGTTCTAATTGTATTCATGATTATAAATGCAAAATTAGAAATCGTTATCAATCATTATACAGTGCAGTCTCGATATAACAAATCGGAAGGGAAACAAGTAAAATATTCATTATATCAAGCTGAGATATCAAGTACCTAATAGCTTTGTAATGTTGAGGTTACATTGGTCTAAAATTCGTTATAAAGAGGTAAAATAGTAGATTTTACAACAAGTGCACAAAACGAATCATTTCTATCCGAGACTTTTAGCAGCCCGAGCCGAAGGCGAGGGCTGATAGTAATGTCGAGGATAGAAATGGTTTTGTGGACGAGTTATAAACTCTGCTTTTTACTTCAATTGCGAGGAAATAAAAAAATTAACACACGAAAAACAAGACCTGTTTCCCCTTTCCCGCCGCTTTTTTTTTTTTAAATCTTACGACATTGAAATTAGGCTTGGGCTGCAGACCTATACAGCCTACTATTAAATTAATTTTGTAATTAAATAATTTTCTTAAATTAATTAAATAACCTACCGTACTTTAATTTAAATTTTAATATCTTTTATGACTTAAAAAACACATATGGCAAATAAATTAAAGTAAATGTTATAAAATAACAAACTCTATCTCTGAACTGTCTTTTTGTTGTGTTTGGCTGTATGGCTTATTTCCTTTGCCTTAATATAGATACATTTATGAGTAGATACGTTTTTGCCCTTGTGCACAAAATTCGATTTTGTGCAGTCTATATCCTGCGCAAATAAGCATTTTCTGAGCATGAGAAGTGAAAAAAATGTTTTATTCACCTTAACATTACTTACCTACTCATTTGTAATAGCGAACAACATTACTAATAAATGATAACACATTTTTATTAAATTATTGTAGGGGTAACGTGTATTTTCCATTTAATATAATTAGGTAGGTAGGTACTTAGGTACCAAAATTTTTTCTTACATTAATAAGTACCTAATCAAAATTAAATGCAGTGAAATCCCTAAAAGTAGGTATATATCTTGGTGAATACCTACATTATGTAGGTAATTTAACGTAAATTTCAAAGATTGCGTCATGAATCACATACTATAAGATTAGCAGTCATAGGCGTACATTGGTGGGAACTTTATATAAAGGTTTTGGGTTGACAAAATTCGTTAATTAGATGTATTTATACTTTTTCTTGATAGGTAGTTAAAAATCGTTATAAAGAATTAAAGAGGTTGTTCGCAAAAAATGTTCGCAATGTAATGGTATATTTTACATTGACTCTTATGGACAATTCAAGGGGATCACGAAACAATTTGTTAAATCGAGGAAGTCGTTATATTGAGGTTCGTTATATTATGGTTGCACTGTATCCACAGTGTAAGAACTTGGTGCTTGACGAAGTTTGCTAGTTCTAAATGCGTGTCAACCTTCAATAAAATTGTTTGTAAGCCTAAAGGGTAAGGTACTATTTTTATTCAGTACCTGATTAACTATGTACGTAATGCCGTGACTATTTAATTGACACATACGATCTACCGCTGCGCTGGTCCCACCCAAGTGAGTTTAGATTTACGTTTATACAGTGGAAAAATATCATTGTTCTTTTTTGACGACCTTCATGGCGTAATGGTTACCACGCCCGACCGCCACTCAGGGTCCCGGGTTCGAATCCCGGTCGAGTCGAAACTTTTTCTGATTGGCCTGGGTCTTGGTCTCTCTATATTATGTAGTTGTTTTATGTAGTCCAGTCAACAAAGGAATTGACTGACCCCCCCCCCCCCCTCTGTAAATATGATTAAAGATTTCTAAATATGTATTGCGTGAAGGGATTTACTTGAAAATTTGTAATTACATAGTAAAATATTAATACTATTGATAAATATATTTTCAAGTAGTTAAATCCCTTCACGCAATATTTAGAAATCTTTAATCATACAGCCAGAAGGGGAGGGGGGGGGGGGGGAATAGTTGACTGTACAAGTAGTAGTAATGTAGTATCGTTGAGATCGTTGAGATAACATCCCATAACATAATACATCTCGAACTTACTTTGGGGCTACCCAATCTGTGTGATTTATCTCTATATATTTCTTTCATAATTAATAAAATTTAAACCAAGAATTTTCAATTTCAGAATTCTAGGCCTATCGGTTGGACGGACAGTTCTCCTGACCGCGAGAGCTCACCTCCGATGCCATCCATTCCCCCGCCACCGCCTCCTGCTGTCGATGACGACTTGCCACTAGACTGGCCCGCGGACTTGCCTGAAGACTTGCCCGATTTTGTCGATAAGGAAGACACATTTGATAAACCAGAAGAACCTCATGCCATCTCACTCTTCGACTATTTCACGGACCACCCGGATGATTTGTGTTTTTCGGTATGTTTTTTATGTAATAAGTACTGTCTATAATCGTTAAAAATCGTTAAGTACCTATATGTTAAGTTTTGAATATTTATGAACCGAGTCAGTTCTTTAAAAAAAAGTGTCATCTGATTTCTCTACTTACTGAATTAAATAACATGTAGATATTATACTATAGATAGACTATAGACAATTCTTTGATAAGATAGAAAAGTTATTTTCAGTGTTCTCTGATAAATTTAGGTAAAAAATATGTACATTTCGGTTGGAATGTTCTCGAAATGATCTGGAGTTTAGCCAATAGCTATCCGTGAATATCTAGATCTATATTTATATAGTGTTTAGTTGCTAAATGCCACTAATAATAACGGGGGAAATTTGCGTAGGTAGCCACCATTTTCTTTCCAAGCAGGTGTTTTGAAGGTGTCTATCTGGTCATCAACTTGTTTACTTTGAATTCTTTTAGACTTTATCAGTAAAATTATCATTTACACATAATATATTGAATTAACGTCCTATTAGAATTTCTACGATAACTGAGATTATGACGTCTAATCAATCAACGATATCACTTTTATCTTATTAATATTCTACTTCCCGAAATTGGTGTCAAATGTGACATGTGGGTTTTCTGGTGTCTTCATTCAAGCCTTGACGGTCACTCCAACACACGGTTGTGGAGTGACCGTCATTACTAATAAATAACTATCAATTTAACTTGCCCTCCGAATCACTTCTTCTTTTCGTGTGCTCTCCGCAATTTGTGTCAATTGCGGGTAGCTGGTGTCAGTATTTTTAAGTCACCTAACGGTCACTGAAAATCACTTAGAAACTCGATACTTTGAGACTAATTTCCGATGATGTAGAATCGAACCCGCGACCTTCCTATGACGCTAAGTGGACACTCGACCACAGGTCGTTAATTAGTTATTGCACCACATCATTTGCACCAATTAAAACGTAATTTGTAATCTACTATATCATACATTTAATACGTAAAATATTATCTATCTATACAAACAAACAAATGAAGTTGTTTATAATGTGAAAAGAAAAAAGTAGGCGAGGCATGTAAAACGAGAAATGATATGAATAAGTAGTAAAGCTCCGATTTCGTTGTTGGATAAAATACGAAAAGAAAATTCAAAACAGCTCCTTGTTTGATTTATGCAAAATTGCAGAATCTGAAAAATCGACGAAAGAGTTGAATCAGTACAGAATTGGACAGACAGTATGTCTTTTAGATAAATTACGCGGGTTATACTTACCACTGGGATGATGATGGATGAGTATGAGATGGTAACTAGGTACCTACCTACCTCTAGATCTGAATGTGTAAAAGGAAAGTCTGACTGACCTAACACTGAATAGGCGAACGGACGTTTCTTGATCTAAATGCGCCAAAGAATGGATTTTTGGCAATTCCCACGGGAATGGGAATGACGGGACTGCGCAGGTGTCTAGTTGAGTGATTATCGTTCATTTAGCTAGTGGCTTGCCGCCAAGTACCTACGTTTATTTATAGAAGGTATTAAGTAGGTGTAAGTTTTCTTTGTTGCTCGATCGCCTGTAATCAAGTTCAAGGATTGTTTTATTTACGCCCATTCATTGTTCAATTGTTATTGTTCTTGTAGAAAGGCCATTTTTTTTGTTTTAAGTTGGAAAAATGCATTAGGTACTGCATGTCCCGCGACGTATGGGAAAGCAAACTGGGCATAATAAAAATAATAAAAAAACTGACTATAAATTGCGTATGCTTTCTTTTTCGTGTGGTTCCGTCCAACATTAAAAGGGCTGAATATTGAACATTATATTTTTTTTATGTAAAGAGGTTGCTAAACGAGCATGTGGGTCACCTGATGATTGCTAAACCAAATTTTCAAGTCAATAAATAGTATAAACGCGAAAGTGAGTTTGTTTGTTACGCTTTCACGCATTAACTACTCAACCGATCGTCATGAATTATACATTTTGTATACGATGTCCGTCTTAGAAAAAAAGATATGGTGACTTTTATGTTATGTGATATGTCCCCATAAGCCACGAAAACATTTACAAAAATAACTTTAGAAAAAATAAAAAAACGTCGATCGAAAAAAATTACTAAGTGATTATTCTGTGGTTCTAGCTTATTAATTTGAATGGTTTTTACTTTATTTATTGTTATTGATTTTATTTGGTAATAGATAAGTAGTATTAGGTACTGTAGGTTGTACCACGTAACCCGTGTAAGATTTCTTGTCCATTCTTTTAGGTTGTCTGAAATCGCCTAGCGATAAGACCGCCGATTGTACCGTGTATTAATAAGTTTTATTTGTACTGTTTTTTGTTTTTGGTGCAATAAAGTGAACTAGCTGTTACCCGCAGCTCCGCCCGCGTGGTCAAGGGAAAATTTCAATAATTTTTCCCATGGTAATCTCTTTATCCCGTCAGAAAAAAAGTAGCCATACGTCACTCTCTAGACCTTAATTATCCCCGTTAAGAAATTATGAAAAAATTATGTAGTACTTTTTTCCCGTGGGAATGATATGTTTTTCCGGTATAAAAAGTAGCCTATATCCCTCTCCAGACCTTAAACTATCCCCATTAAAAAAATCATCTCAATCCGTTCATTACTTTCGATGTAAAGAGAGGACAAACAAACAAACAAACACGCTTTCACATTTTGTAATATTAGTAAGCATATTTTGTGATAAAAAATTTTAGTTTGACAATAATTTTATAAAAAAATAAATAAAATAAGACAATAATACATTATATTAAAAGAAAAACAATGTTTCATATGTCTGTTACCAATTAGATTATTTCATACAATTGTTTTACGTTATGGTCGTGTTGAAACGTCTACTATTTCGAAATAACTTCATCAAACGTGATCGCTGGCAGCATTGCATACGGTATACGTTTAATCTTGGTTAATTTTACAGCTTTGTTAAACCCATGTTTGGAAATAATAATTTAAAAATATACTTTTTATTTTAAAAATAAGTATATTTATTTTTTATCTGTGAAAAACGAGGGTTTATTTGATTCGGGTTCATTGAAAGGAAAAACAGTGCCTATCATAATTTTTATCTCGTATTGCAAAGTTAAAATTTTAAATAAACAACATTATATAGATCTTTGGATAATTTGGTATCCAATCATCAAAGAAAGGATCCTTGAAAAGAAATCACTGACAGAAAGGGAAAATCGCAGTGTAACATAATATATTTAATTGGTCTGTGGGCGGGAGGTTATATTAAGGCGCAGTAATTGGAGCGTGGTTATACGTGCGTGCATTGAGCTCATGTTAAAAATATGGTATTATATACAGCCCTATTTCTTATAAAGATACATCAATAATTATTATATAATATCTCAGAATTTAGACATCTAATCGTGTGTTGTCTATTCAGTTTGGTTTATATATTTCTGTTTTGAACCATATATGGTACAGATAAATAAGTTGGTTATTCTTGAAAATAATGCTTACCCAATATTGGATTATTTTAGTTTCGTTTCGTATATTGAGAGACTACACTCAATATCATTTTTTTACGAATCATAATACATTTTTGAGAAGTATCTTACTGCTACCGTTTTTTCTTTCTAATCGTCCTAAACTACCCAAGAGACAGTGGATCGGTTTTAGTTAGTTAGACGTGACGTCTTTACATAGTTTTCTTTTTAAAATTTTAATGAGAACGAGAGTCAAATGCGGACGAGGGGCATTATAATTACTTTCAAGATTATTCCCTGTTGATCCCTTGACCTTATTACTAATCCATTTCAGTAATTTATCCAATTACTGCTTGCGATGCGATTCATATAATGCGATTTTACCAGCTACTCTACTGACCTTGTCGATGCATACGTTGCACTTACATAGTTGAACATTTACTAAACTAAACATTTACTAAAACTAAACATTTAAAACTTTCACACGTCTATTATTTCTAAAAGAGCAATTTTAAATTGATAATCGTATAGGTATTTTCTTTCTGAATAAATTCGTAGTGAGTGAGTTCCAAGACAGCTGTAGTCCTCCCCCGGGACTTCAATAAGCTTGCTTATTGTCAATTTGAGGTCGTCGTTGTTGATCCTGGCTATACAGAGCGGTGGGAATATGTGGTTGGCATGTCCCGAATTGATAATCGTTTGAGAAATTATGTAGAAAAAATGATACTAAATAATATAAAATTACAGTAACTAACTGTAGTGCTTAATTGTTTACCATTTTGACAATATACCTTTTAAAGAACAGATGTTCCGATGACGCGTAGAGTTGTTTGACTTTTATCATATTTACGTGTAAAAACATCTAGAAACACATGGCCTGGCTAATATGACGTACCAGGAAAGAACTTGTTTGGGGCGGACACTGCACTACGCAGAATCAACCGGGGAGAATGTTAAGTTGGTTGTTTATTTTTCCAAGAGAATGATAAATCTGCCTGTCCAGTGGATCAATTTGTGACTCTTCCTCGGGAGCTGGATGGTAAATAGACAAAATATGTATGTGATTAACATATCGCACATCTACACCAAAACTAGAACAAATCAAAATCGTAAAACTTAAAAAAAAAAAACGTTTTCCTCTTCCTGAAAATCATTTTTTCGAGTTTAGGGAAACTCTAACAGTAACTCAAATACCATTGGTTTTACGGCATTTTTTTAACGATTTGTCCGATTTTCTATACATTTAATTTTGTGCATTATATAAAAAAAATATAATACGATATCCATGGCATACCTAAGCGGGTTCTTGCTTAACTTGGGACGACAGATCGCTCTGTGTGAATCGTGTTACGTACGTCGAAATAATCGGCAAGCAAGTTCAAATTGATTCAATTGGATAATTTAAGATTGGTGGTGTCACACGTGCGTATTTTCGCTATAATTTAATGCCTATTGTACTTATTCTTCCTATTGTTATAATATTTTTTATATCATACAGCAGGCAAACAAACAAGCAGGTCATCTCATGGAAAGTGATTACCGATGCCTTTGAAATTAGTAAAACCGAGTTATATGCGTTGACCGTTACTATGAAGAGAATTGGGAGAAAAGGGATATAAAGTCTTGGGCTTCTGGATCTCATCGTACTTAACGCATTTCATTTCATATAATAATATGTTTATCATTTCAAAAATAATATTTCATAACCCTAAATAAAGGTTTATTTCACATTTATAAGAAAAAACAACCCACTTCGTTACTTGATTAGCGTGTTGTAAAAGCTGACTGACTACGTCAATACTTTCACGATTTTCCATACTAAATATAGGTTCAGTTGTTAAGAAAAGGCTCGGGATCTTTGGATCACTTTCCATTTAGATCGCAGTTAAACCTCATAATATTATGTAATTTTTACCGACTAAATATGTTTACTATCACTTTAATCTGCCTTTATAAAAGACATGCCCCGTTGCGCCCCAGATTCGCACGAGTTTAGTAAGTAGTCTATGTCACTCCTGAATAATGAAGCGTCCCAACGGTGAAAGGATTTTTGACATTGGTCCAGAGGCCCGATTCTACTAACACAAATGCACCAATGGACTCTCAATGGTGTCTCAATCGTGTCTCAAAAGAATGCCGATAGTGTTTCAGTGGAATAGTGTTTGACATTTGTTATGGACTTAAACAATAAGTTAAACATTATGTTATTGTTTAAGTCCATAACAAATGTCAAAACCTATCCCACTGATACACTATCGGCATTCTATTGAGACACGATTGAGAGACCATTGAGAGTCCATTGGCGCATTTGTGTTAGTAGAATCGGGCCCCCGTAGTTTTGAGTGTATTCTTTACAAACCAAAATCTTTCCACTTTATAATATTACCTACTAGCGGACCGCCACAGCTTCGCAAGGATTTTTCTAAGAATCCTTAAGTTTTTTGAAAATATTATATACCCTATGTTACTCGAAGGTAATGTACGTACCTTCCCAACGGTGAAAGAATTTTTGAAATCGTTTCAGTAGTTTTTGACTTTATTCCTTACATACACACACACAAAATAGAAATCTTTCCTCTATAAAATATTAGTGTAATTTATATATAGGAAAAATAATATGGTTGGAATTGTCGTTCTTGTGGTTTCGTCCTAGTTTTTGCAATCGTAAATTAACAGTTTTCGTCGTTGCGCTGATACCACTTGCCATTGAGTAGGTGTTACATTATCACAGAAAACAGGAACTAGTTATCGCAGTAGCGTTTCCATTGCAGTTCTCATTGTGACGCATACATAAATAATAGATATTTTTACTGAATTGTCATTCTACTAATAATGAACGTAATAGTTTATATGGATGTGTAGATATTTTTATCTCAAAAACAACAGATTTGCTAGATAACCTGGATCAAGACAAGATAGTTTTTAATAAGTCACGTTGTTTCCGTTCCCGGGGTGATCCCCGGGAACGGAAACATCGTGTTCGCGTAGTAAAGCGAGTACATCCGCGGACAGCAGCTAGTAATATGAAATAGGTATTATCTATATTGAGGAGACGGATGCCGGATGGCGACACGTGTCATTGAATTTATAAGCAAGCATGTATAGATAGATTTACATATAGATACATGATAGATTTATGTATAGTTAGATTACCAATTAATGGGAATCACACGAAAAGGTGTATAAAATTCCATTAGAGACTGCCTACAAGAAATTCATAATAATCATTACAATTATTTTTTAAATTAATCAATTTATTGTTAAATTGATTGATATTGATATCAGTATTGGTTTAATTTTATCAATGTTTATCAATTTTATCTATCATGCATGATTCATGAGGCATCTATTTGTAATGACTTCACATTTAATTATTGTCGTTGTGGAGATATTATGTTGCAGAGTAAATTTCACGTTTCATTTGGTTCGTTTATAATTGAAACTTACTCAGATCTCTGGGGTCAAGAAATATACTTAAAAAATGTAATGTCAACCTTTTTGTGCGGTTAAGTCTCATATTAGAGGATATATTATGACTGCTAAGATTAAGTGATCTAGTTGTTTTCTCGATGCTCTGTTTTGTAAAGAGTCATTGATCTTTCGCTTATATACTTTGTATATGTGTTACTTTTAAACGCATATTATAATTATTATATAATTAGCTGTTATAAAAATTTGCCTATGTTGGGCTCTGTACTCCTGACTATATGTATACAAATTTTCATAATGATCGGCTGCTTAGTCAAGCCGTGAAGGAATAACAAACAAACTCACTTTCTCATCCAATATTAGTATGATTATAAAAATAAACCCCAAAGATCGTGAATAAGTTTCAATTATTAAAATTATTATTTTAGCTCATTTTTCTGCCGCTAACATGACTCAACACTACAAAAAGATTAACATTATAATATTTTTAAAAGAAATTATTTCTTTGTATTTCAGGCAAATGCGAGAATCAAGTTAATAAGGCGGGTGGACCAGCAGTGGTTGTATGGGAGCGTACGGAGCGGGGTTGAAGGACTCTTCCCGTCCAACTACGTGCAAATCAAAGTGCCCCTCCCGAATGATACAGCGCCGTCGCCGCCGTGTTTTGGTGTTGCCAGCGCCCTCTATGATTTTGAACCGGTACAACCAGGCGACCTACGCTTCCAATCTGGTGATACAATAACAATTATCCATAAACTCAGTGACGAGTGGTACTTTGGCGAGTGTAATGGCGCGAAAGGACAATTTCCCGTTAACTATGTGCAAATAAACTAAAATTTTAAATAAATCTTGTTCGTTATATTGTGATATGATCTGTCCATAGTCTATACAGATATTTTTTTATGTATAGTCTGTGCTATCTGTCTGTACTGCACGAAGACTGATATCCATATCACTTGGCACTGTCTAAGGCAAACTTCCAAATCAGTGTCCCAGAATTAGTCGATATTAATGTTATTAAATGTAGCTATTGTTATTGTAATATTTCCCCAAAATTTTTATTCTATAGACAATTTACCATTTGCCGTTTGACTATTAGTCTAATTAGTGCTAAGAACCGTATGGTTATTACAACCACTGTTAAGAGCCGACATAGACGGATTGCTCGAGCAGTTAAAATTTACACTTGGCTAAATTTTGAGTCTGTAAAAAGAGATGGTGCCATACGAATAAGCGAGAAGCACTTACAACTTCTCACTTCTTAGTATTGCATCATCTCTTTTGTTAGATTCTGAATTTAGCCAAGTGTAAAGGCCGTTTTAGCCATTGAACATACACCGACCGTTCTTGCAGTCATAGTCAACAGCTTGAAGCTTTGACCGCACGCCGCTCAAGTGTCCTTGTATGTAGAAGTCTGTAGTGCAGTTCACTATGCAGTCGCAGCTTGAAGCAGTTCATTCTGACTTCTTCAAGCATTCCGTGTGTCGGTCCTTAATCTCGGCATTCGGTTTGACAAGTTGCGTTTTAGTACTGATTTTCTCAAGCAATAGTTGCATAGTATACTGAAAACAATAAGAGTTGATATTTTCAATCGATTTGTCAAACCATGTCGGTCTCGCTGCTTATTAGCACGCGCGCGGTTCATTGTATTTTTATAAATAAACACGTAGTTCTTTCATGTATGTATTGCCCATTAAAGTAAATGTTTACCCATGTCAGACGCATATCAGCTAAGCCATTAATTTTGTACAATTATTGCGTATTCGCACTATTGTTGCCATAATAACGTAAGTATTCACTAACTAGCTTTTTTTAGCGTCAAGTGGCCCCTTATGAAGTAAATTTTTTACATAATAAAATATAGGCTTGTGCAGACGAGGGAGTTTTGTTCTTGGCATATTTTGCCCACCATATTGATACTTAGAACTGCACCGGACGTAAAACTAAAAGTACCGCGTTCAATTGTTGCAGTTATATAAAATGGCTTCCATTTGGCAGAGCTCAAAAAAATCCATTCTCTTGTCGTGATCGAATCTCACATGTAGTTTGTGCAGTATTACTCATTGGTAAGAATTTGGATGCAATTCAAAAATGCTGTCGAATGGAGTGCCCGTAAATGTGGATTTTGTGGATCTTTAGCGGTCGAAAGAAATCGACCAAAAAATGTCCCTTGTCTGCGCAGACCTTAAATGAAAGCGATTGAATGACTGAATATATACTAGAGCTTGTAAAATATCGTCCCTGTAATAGAGTAATAATATATTTTAGTTGTAATGGTTGTGTAATATAGTATAATTTTGATCTGACGTGTAGTTTGTAAGTTTATGTAAATTAATTTGATTAATTTTGTATATTATTTTCGACCAAAAAAATAGTAATAATGGTATCCATATACTTTGTTTGACAAAGTGTGGTTTACGCATACTCAGGGGCCCGATTCTACTAACACAAATGCACCAATGGACTCACAATGGTGTCTCAAAAGAATGTCGATAGTGTATCAGTGGAATAGTTTTTGACATTTGTTATGGACTTAAACAATAACATAATGTTTAACTTATTAAGTACATAACAAATGTCAATAACTATTCCACTGATACACTATCGGCATTTTTTTGAGACACCATTGAGTCTATTGGTGCATTTGTGTTAGTAGAATCGGGCCCCTGATCTATTCCAAATTAGGGTAATTAATGAATCAATTTCAGAGACAATTTTCTTCTGTTAAATATAATTGTCCGCACTTTGGAGTCACTGTGATAATGAGAATCGGGTGCAATGGCTAATGAGACTATCTTGTAGCTATCAATCAACTACTTAGACCTCTGACGAGGATTTAAAGTTTTCCAGTTTTGTCCATGATGATCGCAAAATTGCTTTATTTTTTTAAATTTTTTATTAAAATTGTTCTGTTTGTGTCATTTGTAATTATTAAGAATATTTTGGTGGGACCATAATGTTAAGTGCCTTAAGTAATTTGTTTTTGTGTATATGGCGAATTTATTTATGTACGAAAATAAAAATTTATGCAATCTAAGATATATTTTTTATTAAGTACACTCCTATGGTATGTACTGTTGATGAATTTTATTATTATAATAAAACATGTATTTTCTTCACATATAGTGAGGTTTATTATCTGAACAAAAATAATCTATAGGTAGGTACATAAAATATTTACAATTCCTTAAAAATTACAACTTAATGTCAACATACCCTGTTCGCTTTTCAACCGTTGCTCTGAACAAAACAGTTCGTAACTTGATGGCAAGACTGATGTTCGGGTCGCCTGGCGGCATATATTTGAGACGTGAAAATGTTTGAGATGAGAGAAAACATCCCTTATGTGAAGTGTCCTCATCCACAACACGTTGAAAAGGGAAAAGAGGGTTAGGGATTTTCTAATGTAGAATACGTACAATAATATATATTCTATATTAACTAATCGTCTAATAACACAGTTCCGAACATTTTCCTAGCGCATTTTAGTATTGACTCTTCATAATCCCTCCGTCACTATGGCTTCAGCTTAGATCTAACGCCCTTCAAAATAAACTTAAGGTCACATTCAGGTACAAAACTTTTAATATTTTTATTTTGGGATTTACAAGGAGTTGATTGGAGTTCATAGAAATGATACAAAGTACGAGCCGTTGACCTTCGTCCCCACGACTAGGACAACAATAAAGGTGATTACGACAAATTGAGAGTAATGTAAAATGGTAATACCGATGACATAGCGCCATTAAAAATAATCAAAATGAACATGACAGAATTGCGCTTAGTTTACGACGACGGTTGAATATTTTTTTAATAAAACAAAATCACTTAAAATTTTATCTATATAAATTTTCGGACCGGTTTTGCAATGTCCTGATGAGTTCTAGATAGCCTATCTGTCAGATATATTTTTCAATACACATGACTATAGGGAACTTATTAGGAAATTACGAAAGCGGCCCTAAAATTGTGTCTATTTTTAGACGAGATGCGCAAATGATATTCATTTGGCTTAAAAATAGCACAACAATTTATTTATGTAATATAGCATCTTTCTCTATAAAACTCCAACGGTCATGCGTCTATTCTATGACTTTAATCGAAGTACCGCAACACGAATGCATGACAACTAAAGCGGAACGGAGAATCCAAATTAATTCGGCATTTTGTATTATCTGAAATTTATCCACTCTGCTTTGTTGCAAAGAGTTCGTGCTGTGCATCAGAGTCGAACAGGTTTTACGACCCCCGAAACATGGGACTACACCCATCGTAATTTCATTATTTCTTATGAATATTATTAACAACATAAGTGAATTATTAAAATTTAGATCTACAAACATATAATACATAACTTTAGGAACGTTAATTAAGTATTGAATATGAAACAACATAAACTATCAGATAATAACAGTATCTGAAGCAATGTTCGCAAGTCGGAGATCTAACTTAACCAAAATTGCAATACAAACATAAATTCGATTGTTAATCATCAGTCCCCACTCAGACCGAGTAGAATTCGGCGAATATCATTTTTGTCATGCGGGCGCTGTGGCGGACGCGGTTATGACCCTATCAACAGCGCAACCTCAACGACCTTTAGATCACTACAAGAAACCTTAAAAATATTATACACATTAAGTTAACATTTGCTTCCTTAAACCGACATAAGCTTGCAAGTTTCATAATGTGACATCTATCTATACATAAAAAGCGAGTAACGATAGCACTTAATTGTCCATTTTAATACGTTTTCCTCTGTTACTATTTAATTATTTACATTCGGAGCGCAATTCGGTATACAGCGTCGGCTGTACGCGGTTGCGCTACACATCTACAAGATCAAATCGATACTATTTTATCTAATAACGATGTCATTGCTTTGGCCATGCAAATTCATAGTCTACGCATACACTGCAGGAACGTTGGAAAATGACGCACTCACGTACGGACGTAAATAATAATTCGTTTGGATTATACTGGCAGAATAAAAAGTGTGATATGACGATCTTTCTCTATGAAATTGGCGATGTTTTACTTATATCATAAAAATATACTGGCTCACAGAATATCTTTGGATCTTCCAGACTTCATGCGTCAGTATAGTAGAATGTTGCCTAAATACGCGTGATGCAAAATGTTTTTTAAAAATGTTATGTCAATTGTATTTACAAACATCGTTTACTCTATGTTGGCGGTGCATTTAGTCCGGCCTGTATATTGGTATTTTGGGTATGAACTCTATGAGAAGTACATACTCCATCATCGAAGAAGAGTCGCAGTGCTGCTTGGTGAGGCGCCAGCGCAGGCCCAGCTTGTTGTACAGGCGACTGTTCTCCCATTCTAATAACTTGTTCAATGAGTGTTGGGTCTGGAAATATATTTTTAATTTATTATTCATCTGTATTCTATTTCATTGCATTAATGCATTATTTATCTGTATTCTATTTATCGGTTTATGAAAAAAAACTTAATTTAATTTTGGCAGCAGTTAGCAGTTGTATGTGATGGGCAGATGGAGAGCATCTTTGAATAATGTATCACATTTGACATAAAAAACCTACCAGTGGCTAGACTAGATCGTAAAAATTCAAAACGTTTATTAAGAGAGTACAGTCACCTCCATAAATATGTAGTCACTTTAGTACCTTGTCACTTTCGTATATCATTTCAATTACTTATGACATTTGAGTGAACATGTCAACAATGTTATGGCGCCAAGGTATTAAAGTGATTACATATTTATGGAGGTGACTGTACCTATTTTCTTAATAAACGTTTTAAATTTTTGTATGACTGAATATTCCTCATAGATACTTTCTCACGTCATCGTCATACAGTAATACATTATTTGTGTAAATCTACTCTATAAGCTACTACCATTTCGGAAAGAAAGCAAAATAACCACTGGTAAAAGAAATGGCGAAAGAAAACCAGTTACGGCCTTTTTTGTCATTTAACAATACATTTTTTTTTTAAACAGATTGAGCTAGCCCCAAAGTAAGTTCGAAACTTGTGTTATGGGATACTAACTCAACGATATTATATTTTATAACATATTATAGATAAACATCCAAGACCCGAGGCCAATCAGAAAAAGTTCGTTTTTCATCATGACCCGACCGGGGATCGAACCCGGGCCCTCCTGGGTGGCGGTCTGGCGTGGTAACCATTACGTCACGGAGGTCGTTATTACGAACGGTTTGTAACACTCACCCTTTTGCTAAGACATATGACTGGCCAAAGAGAGCATCCTAGGGTACAACAACAGCAAACACAGCCGCAGAACAGCCACTTGACGTTAACAGGCAGCGTCTTCTTGAGTACGCTGTTGATGCGAGCCACCGTCGCACGGTATTCCTCGGGCGCCACCCGCGATTGCAGCCCCGATGGGAACTCCGTGTTGAAACGATTGCTTAGACCGAATCTGAAAAATTTACACATTTCATTAAATCATTGTTAGAGAAACAAGTTTTTAAATTTTTAATATTAATAAAATGACGTTAGAAAATTTGACAGGCCTCGTGGTAGAGTGGTTGGTTATCCTGATAGC
Organism: Endotricha flammealis; assembly: GCA_905163395.2. Classification (NCBI taxonomy): domain Eukaryota; kingdom Metazoa; phylum Arthropoda; class Insecta; order Lepidoptera; family Pyralidae; genus Endotricha; species Endotricha flammealis. Next base: position 8,785,945 of record LR990868.1, read on the forward strand.
CGCTAAAAAAAAAGGCTTGTTTGAATAAGCTCAAAGCCATAATCTGCTATGAAGCCCGCAGATGGAGTTGCAGGCAGAGTAACAGCCGACTATCTATCTGACTATTCGTGATTGCCGAAATTATTGATTCGTAGTTTACTTCCATAGAACAAAAATACAATGCATTGACTGGTTAAAGAGACTTTTTTTAATCTGACATAGCAAAAAAATTATTGAGATCATAGATTGGGTTCGGGTGGCAAACAATTGATACATTGAGAAGAGTTACATTTACAATAAGTTAAATGAAGAGATGATGGTAGTACTGCATTGATTTCAATCCCAAAGTATCCATAATGTACTAGGTACCTTGCAACACGGCAATAGATAAAGGAGCAAAGGTGAAGTACATAGTCCTATTTATAATGTTCATACTGATAAAATGATAGCTCTGATACAAATGGAAAATATAATTGTGAGTTTACAAGTCAACAATTTTTTTGAAATAAACTGTATGGTTCAAGTTTGTTATTGGAACTATTCCACCATACAGTCGCCTCGAGGATAGCAGGACCATCTTTAGGATGATTTTTGGTTGCAACACCCAACGACCCTAGTGGACACATGTGGCTCTAATAAACAAAAACCCTGTTTGGTAACAAAGAAATCCGCTTACAAGATGTGCAAGCGACTTTTCTTCGAGGCCACCGTACATTCTCATCTCTATCTGTCCTGGTATTAACAATAGCCACTACATATTACCAATTTGAATTTGAGCAGCAAAGCATAAGTCAAAGTCAAATATTTTTATTCAAATAAGCCTGTTACAAGCTCTTTTGAATCGTAAATTTTCTTCCTACCACCAATATCCACCAATTTGCACCCAAATTATAATATATTTTATTATAAATATACCCCTTGACTTTTGTCACTGTCTTTCTTGAGGAGAATCAAATGAAGTATGAACGTGACAAAACATTGTTTAACTATACACACATTCCACAAGGTTTATTAATAAGGGGGTTAGTCTTTAACTTCTTACAAATATGTTACATGATTTCTACTTGCTTTCATCAATTTTAATAGGTAATAAAAATTGTTAGAACCCATGGCCAGTCTATTCTGAGCAAGTTACAATACATTAACATTACTTAATTAGACCATTAACATGAAATTAGTAGGTATTGCGACCACATAATCATGTTATTACTGATTATGACTTTATTAAAAACTTCTTTTAAATAGGTCAAACAAATGCGACATATTTTCCTTATTGCTTACTATTGTGCACAGATGTCCTGCCCTTAAAATTAAATTGCCGTACTACCTATCTCTTGCGATTGAAAAAAGACCTATATTGACAGTTTCTTTCAACATATCTTCTCGTCAATAGTCATAAAAAAATACAACTTGTTAAAATGTCTCTTTTTACATACAAAATACAATATATTCATGATACAAACTTAGTAGGAATGATAAAAAAATAAGTTTTTTTTTATCAAAACGGCAAAAAAAAAACTTTATGATTTACACAAATACCATTCATCACAATTTAAAAAAATATATCAACAGCAGATGTGTTATTCAGAAATCCAGTATCAAGACCACAAACATCTCATATCAAAAACATGTGGTCAATAACAATGGAAAAATTTGGCATGTATTTATCAAGTATTTAATAAATTATCCTTAATGTTTGACCTGGAAGTCTATAAAATTATTATTTTAACATTCATGTACTACCTGATTCATTGCAGGCATTGTCAGTTATCACAATGGCCTTGGAGCATTGAACCATGTGTTAGCAATAACAATTTATATCCAAAATGTATGTACATCTTAAACAATAATAATTGTTTACATTTTGTTTATGAAGTGAAGATTTTATTTCCTAAATATGTAGAGAGATTCACATTCGATTGGGCTTATAATATTTAAAACTGGCGCTAGGTCAATACCCCGTCAAGAAAATACTCTCAATGCCACAGAGCGCAGACGACAAAGAACTCAGAATAGCAAAGCGTCAGCTCTCCATATTTACATATTGTAGCCAAATCTAATTAGCGAGTGATGCGGCCAACAGCTGGTATTATTAAATAAGAAGGCGAAACCTACACAAAATACTTACACGGTCATGTTACCAGCTCCTCGGACTACGATGGGGTCTGGCACTAACGTCACATGTGTCTCTTCTATATTCTCCTCACTTTCAGTCTCATCAGGATATATTGCATCAAAATCTGCCATCTTATTTAACACTAACTAAATCAAACAACACATTAAATTATAAACTCATAACAAAGCACTGTTTGTGAAAATTTAATACATTCATGGAAGAAGAGAAAAGTGACGTTTCATTTCATAAACATTCACTTTTTTAAAATTGAAACCTTTGGCATCTGGCGACTGACACTTTGGCTATTTAAAAGTTTTTTTCACCACAGTATAATTTCTTGTTTCACTTATTTGAAAAACATTGATTTTAAAATAAAAATAGAATAAAGAAGTCTTTTAACAATTTTCGTTAACATTCTATTTGATGCGCTCTGCTCCAATGGAATGATTATGCGGCATTCGTTTGTCGTTGTTGTTAATGCACTTGAAAACAACTAGATGTCTCTTATTTTTGTTTAAATAATCACCTAATATTGTTGGGTCAAAGGAAAATTCCGACTAGTCTCCTACCACTGGAATCTTCGCATAAAAACTAGGGAGACGTCTTCATGAAAAATATCCGGGATTCACGATACTCGTCTCAGATACGTGAAAAATTGAAAAAAAAATTATACTTACTTAACATTTTCGTACTTATAAAAGTTTCGGATAAACAAACATACCTAACGATCTTTTTCAAACAAACATCACATCATTTATTACAAAACATCAAACTTCAAATAAGTACTCTACCTAAGACCTGAATTACTCAAGGGCTTGGAACAAAATTATATTAATATCTAGGTCTTAATACGGCAGGGCCATTATGTTTTCACAAGCGTGTGGCAGAACCACTATCACACACGTTCACTTAACTGATAACGCACAGCTGTGACCCAAAAACCTAACGCTTGTTCCAAGTTGCACAGCATCCCTTGGAGCTATGCTTACGTTCTTATGGACTCGGCATTATGAAAAAAAAATGTATTATATTAGTAGGTACTTATAAAGAATATTGGGAAGAAGTTAATTGTCTGTCGGTAATATATTTTCTATCTACATAATAAAAAATAAACTTAGCTTTAACCTTACATTACACAATAAATACAAGCAGATTTCCGCGGCTTTGCCCAGGTAGTTAAATTTTGATCTGCCAAAGATTTGTATAAAATTACCGTTTGCCAAACACTAAAAAATTCGTGTGATAAAAGTTCCGCTCCTAAAACCGAGACTAGATTACCGATCATTTAGCTGAATGCTGCGACCAAACATCCCTGCACGGTATGCAAAAATCGCTAAAACGCCGATCGCTACGACGCCGACGCTAGAGTAGCGAGGACTTGAGGATCGCGCTTAAGTGACGATGTTACCGCAAAAACTTGGTATTCCGCTTCAAATTATTGAAAATGATCAGGCGTTTCGTGACGATCATTATTGTTAACCTTTTGACCGCTACGATCGAAAAGCGATAGAGCGCCCTATTTTGCATACAAACACAACATCATTATTTACAAAATTACGAAAGTTTCCGATGATTTGATGTATCTTTGTAGATTCACGATTGTTTGTTTTTCATATCTTTCGTCTGAACTGAATGCTTGGTATACCTATCTAGGGTACGACGATGTAATATTGGAAGATTACGTTGGTGCGTGCGCGCGTCGAACGAAAATTGAGTTTTTTTTTATTGCATATAAAACAAGGTAGCAGACGCGTCACCTGTTGATGAGTCTGGTGGTAAGCAATCATCGCCGACCATGGTGTTCTAATATTAGAGTCTCCAGTTCCTGCCGGTCAAAGCCGTTGTAGATAGAAAATAGATGTTAACCAAGTCGGTCGTAAAGTGGCTTGAAAATGAAGACCCCCGCCTACCTGGGGTTGACAACGTGATGGGGAATGTTCTAACTAAACCTTTTATCTAGAAGGGAGTCCCACATCCCAGCAGTGATATAACTAGTGGTCGATGATGATGCAATATTGCAGTACCTTTCATGAGATACTCGTAGAGGTTAGTGGTCTAGTTTTCTGGTTCCATGTACATGATTGTTAAAATTTATCTTTTGTAACATACTAATGAATAATACATAGGTGATATCATGAAGGATATAGGGCTGGCCCTGACGAATCAAACGTTTTTGTGGCGGGTATGGAGTGGACATGCGTTCGTATAAAAGCGGTGAGTGCCACCCCTCGGCGTTCACATCAGGTCAGCCCACCGAGGTACCTACGCAACATGAAGGTACGATATTAATTACTTACTTATAAAAAATATATAATATTTGACCAATGTAAAACTAGATTAAAATTGATCAATCAAAAGTAGATAATTCTTTGAACAATCCATCGAGAAAAATAAAATCATTTTAAACACATAAGAAGTCAGTGAGTTGAAAGAAACCCATTGACCACTTCTGTATTTTTAAAAGTGTATGTACCTACGTTAGTTCGGCGAACTTTTAAAATAAAATTTATTTTATCTATATCTATACTAATAAGCACAAAAAAAAAGCGCGCTAGTTTTATATAAATAACTAGCTTTTTTGCCCGCCCATTCGTCCGCGTGAAGTTCCGTACCCGTTCCCGTGGGAACCACATGGAATTTCGAAAAAAGCTATAGCCTATGTCACGACCTGATAATGTTGTTTTCTACTGGTGAAAGAATTTTTGAAATCGGTCCAGTAGTTTCGGAGCCTATTCAATTCAAACAAACAAACAAATCTTTCCTCTTTATAATATTAGAAGAAGAAGAAGATAAAAATAATAATATAATATATTATACATATTTAAATAATATTTGCACTGCAAGCAAGCAAATCGTAGCAAATATGGAACCCTACACTCTGTGTGGTCCAACATGGAACACAAGAGATCCACTAGTCCCTTTAAAGGAACTACCAAAGGGACTAGTGGGAATAAAATAAACGCAACTTGGCCGGTTTTCTTTAACATGTATTACCAACGCAACGTCGAATAAGATATACTTCATCAACATCATCACCATGTCAGCTACAAGAGTCCACTTATAAACTTAATTAAAAAATTTTTGCTTTTATAAAATAATATTTTTATTATACAGGTTATAATCCTGGCTGGTTTCCTGGCGGTGTGTGGGGGAGCATTGGGTGTCATTCCAGTAGCAGCTCCATACGCTCCATACCCATACGCGCGACCTTATGGCCTGCCCGTGGCCGCTCCTTATGTAGCCCGGCCCGCACTTGCGGTCGCGCGTCCAGCCTTCGCCGCTCCGTACGCAGTGGGACCTGCAATTGCCAAAGTTGCCGCCCCTGTGGATGACTACGACCCAAACCCACAGTATTCCTACGCTTATGACATTCAAGATGCACTCACAGGTGAGAATTTTGATGAAAAACGACGAATTTTAGAATAATTGTAAATTAGAGGACCTACAGTTTGGAATATGAACATAATTTCCATGTTTAGTTAATCTGATCCCCCAAACGAAGTTTAAGTTTTCTCAGGTAATTCTATTTAAACGAAAAATAAAAAATTACATTCACATTGATTTGATAACGTCTAGTATTCGATAAAATTCGAAAAAACCTAATTCTTACTTCGTTTGGTGATCAGGTTTCTCTGGAGCAGTCTGTATATACTTTATTTCTTTCTTAAATGTTTAGAACATACTTATCTTTACTGTTATATTTGATATCTTATTATTAATTTGTCCATCTGATTATGCTCTTCAAACCTAAATTGTCATTTATTTTATGTATAAAAATAATTAAATGACTTCAAAAATTAACATTAAAACTAATACGATATCTTCAGAGTTTAAATATCACTTAAACATTAATTAAATATCGCAGGTGATTCAAAGAGTCAGCAGGAGTCGAGATCGGGCGACGTAGTTCAAGGATCCTACTCCCTGGTGGAGCCTGATGGTACCCGACGGGTGGTTGAGTACACTGCTGACCCCCACAATGGTTTCAACGCGGTGGTACACAAGGAACCTCTTGGTGGCGTCGTGAAGGCTGTGGCACCGGTCGCCGCCGCGCCTGCCTACATCCACTAGTCAAAAACAGTATCACAGTTTAGACGGAGACCTATTTTCCACTAAGCGGTTTATCGAATGCGGTTGAACGCTAATATACGTGGACTGGAATGCGGTTGAACGCTGAAAATCTTGTCGTTAGCGTTAGCGGTTCGAACACAACTTAGTGGAAAATCACGCTTATGAACGTCATTCATGGCGAGTAATAGTATGATAGTATTTTACACATTTTATACTCATATTTTGTGTTTCAATGTATGAAATATTAATTACTTATTACAGCTTTGCGTGTCTGATTTCAGTATATTTGTCAGTGGTAATTCGAAGATTTTTGAAATGACTCTCTATTAGAGACATTTTTGAAATCTTTACGTTATTAATTACATTCGGGTTATCTAATAGTATGCAGCAAAGCAATTAGTTTTAGATACACACTATTATATGCTTGTGGAGGAAAAGAGAAAATAAAATGATACTAGTTTTTCAATTTACCGCCTGCTACTGTTGTTAATGGCTCTATTTATAAATATTAGATTATGTACAACCGGTTTTTGAAACGCATTTTTAAAGACACCTTAAATTATAGCTGTCACTGTCAAACGAAAGAAGAAAAAAAGAGATAGCTTGAGACTTAATGCAGAATTAAAATGTGTTTCCGAAACAGGCTGAAAGGGGAATATAATAATTGCAGAAGGGGAGTGGTAAGCCAGTGTCGTATAGAATAGAAATGTCGTAAGGAATCCGTCTGAACGTAATCGATTCGTTATAAACGTGACCTGAATTTATGTTGTTTGTTTATAAGTTTGTTAATGTTAATACTAAGGTAATAAATAAGAGGAATCGACTTGTGTGTTTTACTAGCCAAGCGAAATTACGGTCACTTGCCTTAAAAAGTATCCATGTTTTAATCCATACTCGATGTGTTAATATTATGAAAGCTGGTGCAATGTTTGAATTTTTTTGTCACTGTCAAACATAATAATTAAATATGCAGATGTCGAATTAACTAAAAGATTGTTTAGTCACAGACAGGACATTCTTGTGTATTTAATTAATGAAGTATGAAATTGACAAAACCAGTTTTCACTCCAAACAACAAGATGTGTTAATTTTACATACAAATCTAATAAAAAAGAAAGAAAAATAACTTTTTCAGTTTATCAAGAAAATAATATCATTTAATCGTTAATTCATATTAATAGGTCAAGAAAGAAATAGCAACTACCAAAATAAGAAATCCAGATACTTTAATACAAAATAAAAAAAACTATTTTTCGAAGTGTCGTCACCTTAAATGCATGAATGTCACTGGCTACATGTATTAGGTCATACAGACAGAGTTCTAAATGTGAACTTACCTAATCTAGACCGGCAATAAAATGTAAGTTTGATAACGATTCCGGTTCAGGCTTAACGCTCCAAGGTTCTCTTCATCAGGACACAAATCCTTTCTACTCGATAACCTTAGTTGCACTTTTGAACAATTATCTTTATATTTTAAGACTGCGCTGCACCGTTTAAAGTATTGGTTAGATCATCATCATCATCATATCAACGCATAATCATCCCACTGCAGGGATACGGGTCTCCCTTCAATCGAAGGGGATTAAAGCGTACTCTGCCACGCTGCTCCAATGCGGATTGGCAGAGGGTTTGATTAGAAATAAAGCTTTAAAACAGTGTAGACAGTGCCATGGTTTCATACCAAATTTTCTTGTAACTTTTTAAAATAATTTAATTCTGAAATTGTTCCTTATAACATGTTCTGTTGGACAATAAAATACGAACATATGAAAAATAAACAAACAAAATTATTTCAATGGTGCAAATATGTAGTATACAATTAAAAATTGACGTAAAAAACTGTTTTTGTTATTACATACAAAGAAATCAATTTTATTTCGACCGTGAAAAAAACAAATTATGCTCTAGGTATAATATGAAAATAAAAAGATTAGTGATTGATTCTAATTTGATTCACTCAGGAGATAGATAGATCATTTAAACTAAATGTCATTGTACTCATAATCTCTACGATTTTTTTTATTGAATCATTTTTTTAAAATGCAATAATTAAATTATCTGAAAATATGCCTGAGAAGGCCCACTAAGAAATAAATTTGAGTATTTAATTAGCCATGCAAAGAGAACAATACGCATTGTTATGTTTTAATTACAAAGCCTTTTTAAAAATTATGTCGCTGTCTGACAGCGGCTCAGGGACTCTCTTGGTGTCTCTGTGCTAAAAGTTTGACAACGGTTTAGGGGATCCTGTGACTTTGTGCTCCATAAGCAAATGAGCAACGGTGATCACTCACCAGAAGGTAACTCTCATGCTCTTTTGAAAATGTCTGTAAAAAAAAAAGTTTTATTATTTTAACTAGCTGTTCGCAACGGCTTGTCCGTCGTGGCAAATAACAGTTTTTTTTCTTATTAACTGATTCTGATCAAACATTAGATTAGACGTTGCAAACAAAGCTAATTAAAAACTTTTGAAAACCGCATGAAAATCCATCCAGTACTTTCAAAGATTCGCCATAACAACGAGAGAAAAAAAAGTATTTTTTTGTTTTATGTTCTACCCTACCTTTATCATCCCGCAAATTTTAAACGAATATTACATTCTATGACGTGTTTATGTAGTATTAATATGGATTCGTGCTTTTATTGTTCGGTGCAGACGCGATGCATATCAATGCCATTGTCTGAACGTTTAATAAAGTGAAACAAAACAATGCATGTGATCAATGGATGAATGAGTGAAATCTTCAATAAATAAATATTCTTGGATGAATCTCACAACGCCATCTTCTTAAACTAAGCAACTATGCTTGTACTAGATTGCTGATAAATATATATAAATATTTATAAAAAAAAGTTTTTATACACAGAAAACATCCAGACCAAGGCAGACAGACATGTTCACAGCCTTGCGCAGGGTTCGAATCCGCGGCCCTCATGATAAAGTGACCATTGCCAGCGACTCGATCACCAATGTCAATGGATAAATAAGTGAAATCCTTCGTACTCCTTTTTGAAGAATAAGAACAGTTTGCGTATGAAGAAATCGAGGCATTACATTTAACTTAATTAACGCCGGTTTCAACATGGACTATTACTTTTCAAATATCTATTAGATAATTGTTAATTATCTTTCTATAAATTGTCGAATCGGACAAATACTGTCAATTTATCTGAGAGTGAGGCTATCTTGAACTTATTGTGAAACTGGTCCATAGTTTATTAAATATTATAACGGGTTGTATATTTAAAATTGTTGGTTACTGTTATTTAATTTTTAGATTCTTTGTCTAATTTATAGAAGAAAAAGGAGATGACATGAGTCCAAAATCAGGAATTAAGTTTTAAACGTGTATGTATACATATATTATCACTGTAAATTGTAAAAACCGTTAGATTATAATTTATCGAAATTTTTTCAGCGTAAAATTGTAATTACATCGTAGATTACACTATTTCTGGGTTTGGGGCCAAAAGGTAAACCTAACGAATCTACTGTCACGCTATGATGTTACGGTTGCAGGTGAGCAGTGTGTTAGGGCGTTTTTCCACTACTCCGGCATCCGATTTTTATCGGTCCGGTAATTGCCGGTCCGATGTAGAAATTCATACTTTAGACATAAATCCGGATGCCGGAGTAGTGGAGAAGCGCGTATACTAAAGTATGAATTTCTACATCGGACCGGCAATTACCGGATCGATAAAAATCGGATGCCGGAGTAGTGGAAAAACGCTCTTACGGTTCACAATGTAACGTTTTTAAATCTGATGACATACAGTCATCATACGGTCAATCTGTAGTGATCACGTTCATGGATCTCAATTTGGATTGACCTTGTAAAGGTTGCATTTACTTTATTTATTTTACACTAGCGAAATCCCCGCGACTCATTCAACACTTTTGATGCAATTCGTCGCTGTTCGAGCGTCGACAGTTTTTGGTAAACAACAAAAAAAAATGCAGTTTTATTTTATTTTTTATTCTTGTTTCAATGTTTACTTTTATTTATCGTAATTGTAACTTATGTCATTACCATTTTAAAAGAGCAAGTGCTAAGTTTCTTGCCGGTTCTTCTTAGCACAAATCTGCCGTCGAACTGGTGGTAGGGAAAAAAAAGTGACGATTCGAAAGTGCTATTTGAATAAAAATATTTTGATTTGATTTGAACACTTTTGATAGAATTCGTCGCTGTTCGTGCGTCGTTCATCGAAAATCCCATAGAAACGAAGTGAACGAAGTCGACGCACGAACAGCGACCAATTCTTTTCGATAATCCTTTCTTATCGGATACTTACGTCATATAAAGAAAACACATTCCAGGTTTCATGTCACTACGATCAGCGGTTTAGGCTGTGCGGAGATTCGTCAGTCAGTTATTCACGATTATATAAATGGACTAGTTAAATACTCGCAACTTCGTTTGCGTATATCTTCCTTTCCCGTGGGAATTTTGAAAAATCCTTTCTTAGTAAATCCCTAGACGTCATAAGGAACCTACATTCCAAATTTGGAATCTCTAGACCCAGCGGTTTGGGCTGTGCGTTGATATATAGTTAAGTCAGGACTTTGAATTTAGACGAAAATAAAAATCTAATTTGTTACGTAAAATATCTGTATAGTGAAAAAGACATCAACGCGTTCTGTTAACATTTCTGCAACGAATCAAAGATAATATTATGTACATAATTATTTATACATATTTACGGCGTTTTTTCACTACTACGGCATCCGATTTTTATCGGTCTGGTAATTGCCGGTCCGATGTAGAAATTCATACTTTAGTATCCGCGCTTCTCCACTACTCCGGCATCCGGTTTTATGTTTAAAGTATGAATTTCTACATCGGACCGGCAATTACCGGACTGATAAAAATTTGATGCCGGAGTATTGGAAAAACGCCCTTACAGTATTCGAGTCCTGTTTCCAAGATCTCAAACAAGTCAACATTTATTACAAATGTTGTTTTAGGTTTTTAAGTATATTTTAGTTTTTAGTTTAATTTTTAAAGAAAATGTAAAATATTATTTTTTTCATTACGTTCCATTTATTTATTGCTGTCAAACATACAAATAATGGTGTTACAAAGTGTGGTAATAATACCACACTTTGTAACTATAAAGACAATGTGACGTTCTGTGTAAGGACGTAGCAATATACATGTTACCTTATGATATAAAACATTACGTATGCATCTTAATGTTACATTGAGTGTATGCAGAATAGTAATAAAATGAACAGTCGAAACATATCCGCATGCACTTTTAGCAAATCTTACTTCCATGTTAACGCCCTTGCCTTGATACGATGCAGTCCGAGAATTGAGCAATTTCCCACAACACACGACCATGACTAACACAACTAATGTGCTTAAGTATATCAGAATTGCCCACAGCTCACGTTCTGTTTATTAAATTTAAGTAATCACTAATTGAAAATAACATAAATATTACGAGTATTGTTCTAGAAATCTTAATAAATATTATTTTAAGATTCAGCCACTTTTAGAAACGGATTTTTAAAGTTAATGATACATTATATTAAATCAATATCAAATTAAAGAGTAAAAACGGGCAAGTACGTGTCGGGCCACGCACAATGTAGGGTTCCGTATTTGCTACGCTTTGTTTGCTTGCAGATGAGTATAATGCCATATTCTTTTTTTTTTTTTTATACCACACAGGTGGCAAACAAGCATACGGTCGGCCTGATGGTAAGCCATCACCGTAGCCTATAGACGTAAGCAATACCGGGGGTATCACTCACGCGTTGCCAACCCTCCCAACCCCACCCAAGTGGAGCCCTGGAGACCTTACTCGCCGTAGGAACACAACATATTTTATGACATTTATACGTTTTCGTCAAAGAAATTTTACTTAATAAGTTCGTCGGCTATTACTCGGTAACTAGTAGAGCCTACTTAACCGTTATAGTTTTCCTTGTAGGATCATTGTATCGAAAAATGATTTTCCCACACCATCGATGTTTTTAATAGACCTATCTAACGATACCCCAAAACATGGAGTCGGCCCGAAAAAAATATGTCATTCCTACTTTACATGTAGAGGAGGCACCCCAAAAAAAAATGTTTTTCAAAATTTTATTCTACCACTACTGTTAGCATTATTAATATGCGTATACATACCAAATTACAGCTTTCTAGCGTCAAGTGCCTAGGCGCTAGACCGAGGACGGACGGACAGACGGACATGGCGAAACTATAAGGGTTCCTTGTAGTTTACTATAGAACTCTAAAAAGATAACTTGAGACTTAATGTAAAAAAAAACTGTCTTCAATCTTATAATGATTACTTATTTTTGTACATTAATAAGTCAATTACCTACTTATAGTTTTTTCAGGAATATATTCTTAAACATTAAACAAAAAATAACTGAAGCCATACTGCCTTCTCTGAAAAGGGAGGAAACTATGAAGTATGGTTAATATTCAAAAGGTCGATTTATTACGACTTTCGTAATTTTTAAATACACATATAAAAATCAATCAGAATAATTGAGCAAACCATGTCATGTGTTATATATCTAGACAGCATGCAATTTTTTTTGTCAAACGTAAAGACTATAATGTCATTGAACTCTCTCAGACGAAGGTAGGAGTATACGAATCAATAGCGGATTGCTGCAATCCGACTTTTGGCCTGGAAGAAAGTGCAGGTCGGCTCATACTCACGGTCTGCACTGCATCCTTGGCTACGTTTACGTAATGTTTATGAAATTGATAGATTTTTTATATAGTTTATGCCATATTTTAGTATAATCAATCAAAATTTTTTATTTCAAATGAATGTAAATTACGTTAAAAATGTTAAAATATCACAGAAAGTTAATATTTTTAATAATTTTCTGATCGACATAAAACTCAAAAAAAACATGGAAAATATTTCAATGATTTAAAAAAACCATGAAAAATGTATATCTGGAAATAAGTACTGTATTCATAGAAGAGACAAATTAATTCCCAATAATGTTTGCCAAATAAAAATATGAACGAGAACAGAATATTCCACTATGTAATATTTTCACATGACATATTTTTTACTATGTAATAAAACACTTGTGTCCTAGATGATATTTCTATTCTTTAACGGTCTCAGTATACGGTAGAGCCATCGAGTAACATACTCGATGGGTACAGAGTGCAGCAAAGACCTCCTTAAAAATACAAGAAAACTTAGACTGGTCCTTAGAGCGTATTGTAAAAACATACACTTGACTGTACTTGACGTGTGAACAAAGTTGTCCGTCAGAAGCCTAGATTTATTATATACTAGCGTAAGATTGGCAATGCAAAAGAGATAGATCATAGCATACACGTTGGTTAGAGCGAGATAGATAGGCGAGACCATTTTCCTATACACGCTATCGGATTGTATCGGCCTGACGTCAGTCGTGTTAAAAACAAATCCTACTTATTTTTACAAAATTTATGTTTTTAGATTTGATGTTAATTAGACGTGATTAAATATGGTTACCTGTGCAGTGCCTGGATGTAACTCAAACAAAAAGGAAAATCCACAAAATTATAAATCTTGCTTGCACACATGTACATTCCACGCACACTAGTGTATTTTGTTTTTGGTCTCGCCTTAATCGAACCAAAGCCGATCTATAGGTACGCCAGTATATACTAAGTCTATGGTCAGAAGCGTGGCTTCAGCATACTCATCACAAAAGATGATGAATTGGGATTCATCAACAACACCGATTTGTTATGTTAATCGCACATCACCATTCCTTGTCCAAATGCCCATGGCCTACAAAACCATCAATTTATTTTTATCTTGAATAGGCCGTCGTCTAAGCTTAAATTTTCGTACCAATCGTCTCTTTTTGGGAGATTATAATATTTAGATTATCGTATATTTTTAAAAAGTTTTTTGTAAAAAGAAAATGTTACCCCGATTATTACATATCAGAGTATAAACATTTTCTGTGTTCTGTCGAGCGTGTAGTAGTTAGGGCACCTTATTTATTTAAAATATGTATAGAACTTTTCCCAGTATCATTATTAAATACTTCCACTACATTTACAGGCAGCACCTACATGTAACTCTTTTTTAACATCCTTGTATCAACCATATTTTACGCAAATAAATATATTCTATTCTATTCACCTGTATATTGCATTTCACTATACTTGGCTCAAAATATGTAAAATACATAAATCGATATGAAATAAACATATTGAATCGATTACCAATCACTTTATTACGATAAAGCACACAACATTATGTTACCATAATAGGATTGATAAGGTATAACGAGCTAATTCAAACACAATCGTTAAATTTCACTGGTAATCTTGCACCTAGTATATTGGCTACCTTAGTTCGGCAAATCATAATTTTAGTTGACGATTGGTATGGTAAATGAGGTCTGGAAGACTGCCTACAGGTTATATAGACATTCTTTTCGTAACAAGCACCAATATCTATTGTACACCATATGCAAAACTGTGACGCAATAACTTTTGCTCTGAATATACATATGTAATTATTATTATGAAACAAAATTGAATTTAATATACGCAATATTATATATTCAAGTAATCTTACAAAATCGTGCGTCAAGATTTTTCGAGAATTTAATTACTATTTTATGACGTTTTCAAAAATTATGGGTAAAAGTTAGATGTGAATGTGTATCCCTATGTCTTTTTTTTGTTAAGCCTGTATCTTGTACGTAAGTCCCTCGAAATTACATTTAATATTAGAATTAGTACTTTGATGGCTATTTATACACTTTCTAAATATATAATTTAATATATTTCTTTATTTTAATGTATTCCCGTTGGAATACATAGCCCATTAATGCTTCTCTTGTAGTTGACTTTTGCGGTCGTAATTCTAATTAAACTCTTATATTATTATAAAAGTGTAAAGTTGCAGAAAACAGCTAGCCTTTTAACTTTTAACAAAATATCTTTTCATTGAATTAATTAAAAAAAATATATTTAAAGATGATTATTAACATAAAATTGATTTCCATTAACATTTAACTAAAAGAAAAAACATATGAAGGTTATCAATTAGAATTTTATTTTCGTAAACTATGTGTTACGAAATCAAAAAAGATATAATCTACCATGAGATTGTGATAATTATCACTACTCCTAATGGATAAATCACGATGTCTTTTGTTACATGTCTCCTAATATCCAACATAATATTATGCTTAACTAAAATAAATATATGACCACGCATGTAAAGTGCAGAAGTTCATATTTCGGTCTATTTTATCTCTTTTTTTTTAAATAGGACTAAAAAATAAATGTATGTATTTTACAACAACCATTTAGCACCTGATGTATTTTAGAAGAGAAGAGCTCCACTATTCTCTCTTCTAGGCAGATTCCTTAACTTACACAAACGGATCGAACTTGATCATTGTGAAATAGCTTATCCTTGGTCAACACCAAATTTTAGTAATTATATTTTCAAAATGTAACATTAATAAAAGTTCATACATCCATTTCCAACTATCGAGCATCGTTCATTGACCTATTGACATCAACCGATCATTTAACCTAACAAAAGTTCGTTGACCAAAACAAAAGACAACAATATCCAGCTCTCGATTCGCGACAATGCAGCACTTGCTCGTGCTTGGTGGCAATACGGAACGAACGGGTGAACGCCAATCTCTTCTATAAATACGATCAACGACTTTGTTTGGCGAATTATTAACCGCCAACCCTATTGTCGAGCGCATTCAACATGCTTAGGGTAAATATTATCATTTATTTATTAATAGAAGCTGACAAATTGCATTAAGAAAAAACGTGTAATAATTTGTGTTAATACGTCACATTATTGGTAAAACTATGGGTAAAATATTCGACTTTGAATTATCTTGTTTCTCCCATACATAAAAGTTAACAACTGTTCACAATTAGTTTTAATTAAATTAATATGAGAAAACAAACAGCGTTAGTTGGCCGGGAATTAACATGTATAAGTACTAAGCTTAGTTTAAATTATTATAATCATGATTCGCGATACAAATTTTTCTAGTTAACAAGTTTTTGTTCAACTTGCAAGTCATTACAAGTTTTTGTAGTCATTTTCATAATTTGCAATTTATTTTCTGTTTTACAACGCATACGCACATAGTATGCGTTGTAAAAGGTAATACGGCTTAACGCATTCTACAAATATACTATTACATGTATTTAAGTCTATATTCATTGTCTTGTTTGACTCTGTGTTTTAAAGAATATCAGTAAGAATTCATTTGTGCCGAGTTCCTGTTGTGAACGCCAATAAATTATAACAATTTTATTTTTTCTCAGATTGTGTCGTGTCGTCATTATTACTTATGATAATTATATTTTCAGGGATTCATACTCATTTGCACTGTGCAAGGCATCTTCAGCATCATAGTAACAGATCCACCACCAACTGGTGAAGAATATAAATATTCTTATGACATTGAAGACCCCACAACTGGAGACAAAAAGAGTCAGCATGAAGTGCGTCGTGGTGACACAGTAACTGGTTCATACTCTGTGGTAGACCCAGATGGAACTAAGAGGACTGTTGACTACACAGCTGACTCTAAACATGGCTTTAAAGCTGTCGTACGACAAGAGCCAATTAACGATGTACAGAAAACACCACTTATGAACGTGCCACAGAAAACATATACACAATATGTAATACCACAGAACACGCAGACGCTGATCAACGTGCCACAGAAAACATACACTCAATACGTTGCCAATTTACCACAGGAGGCATATACTTCAAGGGATATTGTGCCACAGAACACATATACACAGGAATATATTTCCAATGTACCACAAGAGACATATACGGATGACAACCATAATCATTATTCAAATCAATACGAAGTAAAATATGTGAAACCTATTTACACGTCTGTAGTGGAAGGTTTTCGAAAACCTTATAATACAAAAGTGTCACAACAAGATCCTGAAATTATTTACAGGTATTTTACACCAGAAAATGAAGTAGAACAAGAGGATTCTTTTAGTCATGGACAGTATTTTATTCCTGCTCATAAATAAACATTAGTGCTGTGTTAAACGAACTGTCGCGTGATTTTACATAAACAGTTATTCGCAGTTGTTTGGATGTTTCGTGTAAAGTGGTACTAAAGTGAATATTAATTAGAGTTATCAGCATTTTCCTAATTAATTGTGATATTATGGTTAGTCTATTATGAATGAGATATCATTACGTTATAATATGGAGAAAAATGGAAAAGATTCGAGGTCTATAAAAATGGCCTTGTTTCAGTTATATAAAAAAATATATGGCAAAAAATCACTATTAGATAGATCGAAAAATCAATCTAGGATAAGGCTTATTTATTTCTGTACCTATAACTTTTTTATGTACCTGCATATACTTTAAAATAAATGTATTAATTACCATTGTCAGCATTGTCTCTTAATTTTCAGACCGTCATAAATAAATATTGCGAAATCTGTGTGCAATGATTAATATGTGCGAGTGTTCAAAGCTACATAATTAAACTGAATCTAATTAATTATCACTGCAATGTATACAGTTATAACTTATGTAATGAGCCTTGCTGACATATTAATTACTCACTTATTGTACAGTTTTTTTTCTAGCAAATGGAGACAAACGGCACGTCATCAGCGATATCAAATAAATAAATGATCTTTACATAATAAATAATTAAATATAATCTAAACTAACATTAAGCAAGTCAAAGAATACCAATTTTTGTGTACTTTTTTAATATCGGGACAACCCCACGACACATTACCGCCGTTGTGTCTTCTGTCGAGTTCGCTGTTCAATTCGATTCTACTGTTTCAACAACAGCGACCTCAGATTGACATAAGCAATGAAGCTTATTGACGTCCCTGGGAAGGAACTACAGCTGTCTTGGAACTCACAATGAATTTAATCATAAAGAAATTATATGGAGTAGTTCTTTTTCAATTAATACATAATGATAAATAGAAAATACAATAGTTCATCGAGAGTTCAGAATCTGAGCCACTAGCATTTTTTAAAGATTATAAAAACAAAACGGACGGACTAAACTATTAAATATAAAATCTCGAAAGCTGCTTTAAGCTGTTAATTGAAAACTGGTTTATAAGAGACGTGTTCTAAGAACAGGGTTTAAAATTCCCATAGGAGTGGAAACTAAAGAAATTACAGAAACAATGTGAACGCCTACTAGTTATATAATTTAATCCACTATACGTTAAGCCTTTAGGTTCCGGTGCAAAATTGGATCGGATCTGTCAGTTCAAGGTCGTAACGAGAACTGGGACGGCGAGAGGCGGCCTTATAGCCAACCAGTTTAGGCAGACCTCTCATAATCGCTCTCATTGTATATAACATCAGGTTAATAACATGTAATAGTGTAAGTTACCAAGTGTCTTATATAGTGGTTCAAGACTATATTATTACAATTAGTATCAGATTATAGTCAACGCAAAACGACACTAACATTGACCGTATGTGGCTCGGATAACATATTATTGAATAATAATTTCATCTATTTTTAGTAGTGTAAATTACTTAGCATCGTGTAAAGCTATATAAGGCGAAGGTCAAATAGTTTTCACCATAAATTGTAACTAATGCTTCAGCCAGTCCTAAAAAGTAGAGTTAAAATTACAACCTAATCGGAATTCATAATTTGATTTAAAAAAATAAATAAATGAATAACAAATAACATGGAATAAATATATAGCGACAAATCACACAGATTGAGCTAGCCCCAAAGTAAGTTCGAGACTTGTGTTATGGGATACTAACTCAGCGATACCATATTTTATAACAAATACATATATAGATAAACATTCAAGACCCAGACCAATCAGAAAAACTTCGTTTTCCATCATGACCCGACCGGGATTCGAAACCGAGACCTCCTGGGTGGCGCGGCGGTCCGGCGTGGTAACCATTACGCCGCGCCACGGAGGTCGTCAAATAATATAACTTGAACCGATTAAACATAAACTAAATTCTTCTATGAAGAAAAATAAGTATCGTTGCGTTATAACCATAAAAAAATTCATTGTTTTTCACATCGATCACAAAAGGTTTTTCAATCTATTAAAGCTGTAAAAGGTTGTATTTGTTAACAAATTAACGATGAGTATTTGTATATTAAACTAGAATAGACGTTGAATATGAATAGTGGTGACAGTTTCGTTTATTTTCCAATTAAGAAAACAGAAAAATGTAATAATATCTTTATTTCGAAATTTTGTATATTTACAACGGAGCAACAGGGCAAAGTTCGAACCAGTAGCCGCAACCGCATCGCCTGGGTTCACCCATCCACAATACTATGTACTCCACATGCATAACGTAAGGGTTGCATATACAACCTACGACACGGAAGGGGTTGGAGCTAGGGATCAGGTTCGGTCGCTCGCGGGTACCAGGACCTGAAAGATGATGATAAGTCAGGTAAAAATTACACAGTACCATAGTATATATGACTCCTGCGTATTCTTCTGCAATTCCTCAAGGATTAACTCGCGGAAGTTTTAATCCATTTTATCATTAAAAATCCTGTAATTTGTTCTTGTAATATCAGTCGCGGCCACAGTCGCGCCAGACTCGCAGATAATATTGACCTATGAGAACTAATGGATACACGAAAATTATAACAATCGATATTGTTTAGTTGCATATAAAGATATATCCTTATGTTGTACAATCATAGTTCAAGAACAAGAGAGCCAAGAAGGCGACAACGGAACTGAACGTACCTGCGAGAACTATCAAGAGTTGTTGCAAATGCATTTAGACTTGCATTTAATACTTGGACGAGAAATCGCAAGGACTGTCGAGCAATCTATCTCGAGATTCCACGATTTTAAAATGAATAGGTAAGGGGAAATGAAACAGCATGGTAATACCGATAATACCCGTCCTGTTTCGCTCTTATCTTCTGCTATCTTACTCATTGTACGAAACACAGTGGCATATCACCGCAATTTTTTTTTTCTAGCCATTTATGTCCCATCAATCACCGCTATATCATGTTAATATTGTGAGACATGGTAATGCCCTGGTAAATTACTTAGCATCGTGTAAAGCTATATAAGGCGAAGGTCAAATAGTTTTCACCATAAATTGTAACTAATGCTTCAGCCAGTCCTAAAAAGTAGAGTTAAAATTACAACCTAATCGGAATTCATAATTTGATTTTAAAAAAAAATTAAATGAATAACAAATAACATGGAATAAATATATAGCGACAAATCACACAGATTGAGCTAGCCCCAAAGTAAGTTCGAGACTTGTGTTATGGGATACTAACTCAGCGATACCATATTTTATAACAAATACATATAGATAAACATTCAAGACCCAGACCAATCAGAAAAACTTCGTTTTCTATCATTGACCGGGATTCAAAACCGAGACCTCCTGGGTGGCGCGGCGGTCCGGCGTGGTAACCATTACGCCGCGCCACGGAGGTCGTCAAATAATATAACTTGAACCGATTAAACATAAACTAAATTCTTCTATGAAGAAAAATAAGTATCGTTGCGTAATAACCATAAAAAAATTCATTGTTTTTCACATCGATCACAAAAGGTTTTTCAATCTATTAAAGGTGTAAAAGGTTGTATTTGTTAACAATTAACGATGAGTATTTGTATATTAAACTAGAATAGACGTTGAATATGAATAGTGGTGACAGTTTCGTTTATTTTTCAATTAAGAAAACAGAAAAATGTAATAATATCTTTATTTCGAAATTTTGTATATTTACAACGGAGCAACAGGGCAAAGTTCGAACCAGTAGCCGCAACCGCATCGCCTGGGTTCACCCATCCACAATACTATGTACTCTACATGCATAACGTAAGGGTTGCATATACAACCTACGACACGGAAGGGGTTGGAGCTAGGGATCAGGTTCGGTCGCTCGCGGGTACCCGGACCTGAAAGATGATGATAAGTCAGGTAAAAATTACACAGTACCATAGTATATATGACGCCTGCGTATTCTTCTGCAATTCCTCAAGTTTTAATCCATTTTATCATTAAAAATCCTGTAATTTGTTCTTGTAATATCAGTCGCGGCCACAGTCGCGGCAGACTCGCAGATAATATTGACCTATGAGAACTAATGGATACACGAAAATTATAACAATCGATATTTTTTAGTTGCATATAAAGATATATCCTTATATTGTACAATCATAGTTCAAGAACAAGAGAGCCAAGAAGGCGAGAACGGAACTGAACGTACCTGCGAGAACTATCAAGAGTTGTTTCAAATGCATTTAGACAAGAAATCGCAAGGACTGTCGATCAATCTATCTCGAGATTCCACGATTTTAAAATGAAGAGGTAAGGGGGAATGAAACAGCATGGTAATACCGGTAATACCCACAGCATGGTAATACCGGTAATACCCGTCCTGTTTCGCTTTTATATTCTGCTATCTTACTCATTGTACGAAACACAGTGGCATATCACTGCTTTTTTTTTTCTATCCACTTATGTCCCATCAATCACCGCTATATCATGTTGATATTGTGAGACATGGTAATGCCCTGGTCGAGCCAGGCCATTTACAAGCCACTCACAGTTCATAAACTTTAATTACCGATAATCCGCTCAAATCGGAGCTCAAAGCAGCCCTCAACCTTACAAAAGATCGTAGCCAAATAGCATTGGTCTAGGCCATGTTCCTGGTGAATAAGGTCTCCAGAGCTCCACTTAGGATTGGCAACGCGTGAGTGATACCACCGGTATTGCAAGCGTCTATAGGCTACGGTGATGCTTACAATCAGGCGGGCCGTATGACTGTGTGCCAACTTTGTGGTATAATAAAAAAATACCTCTTTTGATTGCCAACTGATGGAACGGGTCGCAGTCTCCAGCTAGGTGAGCAAGCAGCTCCCGTTTCTCGATGCCAGTAACATGGTCCAGGGGGTCGTGTAAACTTCCGTATACACGCTGTCCCATTCTTTTAATTTGGGAAAATTTACGAAGACACTGCATGATTAGTTTATAGTATAAACTATTCAATAGACATTTAAATTTATAACTAAAAATACTTTTCGATACTTTTCACAGTAAAATTGTCACAACAGACAGATGATTGACATGACACTGTTCAGTATAAAAAAATATAACACGTCAATAAATAGGTACTATACTTTTTATTTTTTTATTTGCCATTTATTTCCCACTGCTGGGAAAAGGCCTACTAAACTACTTATTCTTTCCTATCTCTTTTCTCCCTACACCTTTCCTTGTAGGCAAAGCATTGGTAGAGCCAATGATGTTATACTGATATTTTCTGGCAAACACTTTCCCTCAGATGGCCCGCTTGTTTGCCGGCCGTAGGTCATAAAACAATTTAAGCAAGGAATCTGAAACTCCTTTTAGTTCACGAGTGTATAATGGTGACAAATTAGAAAACCTCCAATCTTCCTAATGACCATATTTATTGGATACCTACCATACAACTACCAGATTTGTTTAATTAAAAAAAAAACGTAAATGAACGTCCTTTTCACACTGACCTAATTTTTATTTATGTAAAAAACAAAAAGAATTTCATCAGCAAACATTTATGCGTTGTCCCAAGGACGACACGCCGCCCAAAGAAAGCCTCGCATTGTTGAAGCAAGTGATCTTTCTGTTTGAGATCAATCACACACAGCCTACATACATGTACGTGCTATCCTATCAAATTCAGTAGGCCATATGCGTTAAAAAGATTATTAAATAATGATATGTTTCAACAACAGTCGGTTTATAATAAGCTTACATGTCAGTGCAATGATAATGCAACGCCTCCGGCTGTCAGGACCGTATAAAAAGTCCGACGGGTAATAATTATGGTACATTCAACTTGAGGTCTCCTCATTGTGAAGACAAACTTCCCCTTTTCTCTTACAATGGCTTTCAAGGTGGGTTATATTCGATAAAAGCATCTACTATCAAAAAGTTAATAAAAAATATTGAAAGTCTAATTTTAATTAATTATGCAATTCTTATTGCAAGCTTATTTATTTATTCAAAAACACAATCAATGACTTAATTTCATAAAACGGTTAAGGAAATCCTGTAATATTTTTGTTTGGCAAGGCTGGGCGATGTTGATAAATCAATTGGCTATACGTTACATATTTTGTAGATTTATTTACAAGATACTTTATCTGTTACAAACAAATTTATTTATTTGCGGAGGTGGTTAATTAGTAATATGTTTATTTATTTTTTGATTTTGTTAAATTATTATGATATGATGGCTCATAGGCATCTATGAGCCATCATAAAATAAAAATAAAAAATACTTCAGTATAATGAATATAAAAGTCATAAATAATTTTATTATTTTCAGCTGGTAGTATTGGTAACCGTGATTGCCATGGCTCACGCTGGCGTTGCTCCATTGACATACACAGCGCATCCTGCCCCTGTGGCATATGCCGCCGCACCAGTAGTCCACGCTGCTCAAGCTCACCTCGTCCACAGTGCTCCAGTAGCCTACGCATCACCTATTGCTAAAGTTGCAGCTGTCGCCCCCATCGCCAAGGTTGTAGAAGAATACGATGCTCATCCCCAGTACACTTTCGCTTACGACGTTCAAGATGGTCTCACCGGCGACTCCAAGACTCAGCATGAAACCCGTGACGGCGATGTCGTCCAGGGCTCTTACTCCGTTGTCGACCCTGATGGCATAAAGCGCACTGTCGAGTACACCGCTGATCCCCACAACGGTTTCAACGCTGTGGTGCACAGAGAGCCTGTTGCCGTTAAGGTGGCAGCTGTGGCTAAAGTTGCTACTCCTGTAGCATATGCCGCGTCGCCTGTAGTACACTCTGCCCCCTTGGTTCATGCCGCACCTCTTATCCATCATTAAAGAATTTTACTAGTCATTACGATAATGTTAATTTATTCTGTTGAGCAAAAATATTAAATAATTTATATTTTTATACGATTTTCTTATTGTAATTGATGTGCTGTAGGGAATGTACAGCAGTGGACTTCCTGTGACTAATGATAGTAATTTTAGACAGAAATACTACTAAATCATCTACACGAGCATTGAGATTTAAGTACATCCTAACAGAATATCGGCGTGAAGCAGAAAATATTAAGTGAGCCCTTTATTGAATTGGGAAACGAATTGGTTGCGCTCCGTTCTGTTACTGATGTTTATAAATAGGCGACAGAAACATTCCGTCAGTTAGCCAGCTTGATTGTTTGCCTACCGTACGAAACAAAAAAAAAACACAACATAATTCAGTATTACATTCGAGTATTATAGATGTTATATTATTTCATTGGAACAAAAAGAATATAAACTTTACGACGCCTATGTTAAACATAATAGCAAAATAATCCATCAACGCTGAACAACTTATTGCACTGTACGACTGTACGCATCAATAAAACTTTAGAAACTATCCAAGCAGTCGCTCTGTAATGAAAACTATCAGAAAAACTTTTGAAAATCCTTATAATTGAGTTATAATCCTAAAGAATTTTGAATTCAAGTGGAAAAAAAGTCGCCTAGGATCCATTGAGAGATCAAATAATGGATTCAAGTGGAATGAGGGAAATATTTTCAGAATCAGATACGAAGTAACTATTGTAAACTGTGACCGGATGGACAATTTGCAGGATAGCTTGCCAAAATAATATTATTTTATTCAAACAGTGGAAATTGAATCACTGCACTCACACTTTCACTGCAAAATCATAACGGCGCGAAACCACCATGGATTCGTCGAGAGTTGTAACTTGGTACTCCATTCCGGAATTAAGTGAAGTGAAGTAAGGGCGAGACAGTTGTTTCTGTTAATTCTGCTGAAGACTAAACTAATTTTGACAGTGTCGTTGTCCTGCCTTGGCTTACTATTAGTGACAAAGATAGCAACACTTCTAGTCCTGTCAAAATTAGTTTAGTCGAGTTAAATGTACAACAGAATTAGCACCAGCAGCCGTATTCTCTAAGCATCATTTGTTAACTCGAAAGCGGAATCCGCGGTGAGATGCCAAAATTTGCTTGCAATTTTGGTATCTCACCGCGGATTCCGCTGATGCTTAGAGAATAACGCCGCAGTGTAGAGTTATGTATGTTAGTTTTTATGCTACAATGTTATTCAGATAGCATGGGTACGGTGACATTTGGAATTTGAAGGGAATTTACAGGGAATTGAAAATGAAAATAATGCAAATTTGAATTTACTACTTTTTTGTAGTTGCTTATTCTTCACTCTTTTTCTATTTCTTTTTGTACTTGGCGGTTTTTTGTTTGGAATAAAACATGCGTGAAATAGAATAACTCAAACGTCCTCGACCCATGATATCTGAAAAACACTTTAGCTCTACATTATCGCAAAGTTGAGCGAAAATTAGAATGTGGACGGGCTCTTCATCCTACTTCCTTCAACTTCGTGCCTAACTTCACTTTAAGTACAAAACCGATTAAGATTTTGGCTTTTTTAATATGAAGCAAATGTACAAAACATTTGCTCAGTGGGCGCCAATATTGTATTTGCCTGCTAGCCGCCATTCTATTGCACGGCGAAAATCGAGCAGTAGTGCCGTCACCTCGTGTTGGTTTCGCGAAGGAGATATGATACAGACATAAATGTTTAGACCTCTTCTTCATAAGTCTAATCTAAACTATCTATACTTATAGTTTTAGGTTTATGTACTTATTTCACAATTTCCATTATTTTAAAAGTTTAAAAAAAAACATTGCTACATAATTCAAAAGTAAAACCTCTTCAACCCTAAACAACACATAATTATATAACAAACATTTTTAATTACAATTTCGTCATTTTATAAGTTATCAATTCTCGGGTATCGTCGAAATAAATTCCATCAAGCCAGAAACGAAGAAATGCCCTTTGTATTTCGACAGAAATTGCAGAGTTCTGGACTTACATGTAAAATAAATAGTTACTTAACGGAGGGTAAAAGGTCCTCCAAAGAGCAATAGGTGTCATCTAAAATAGAGTAGGGGGTAGCCGATATTGGTTATATTCCTGTAATATGTTTATGACACATTAGCAACCCGAATACTTACCTATGATCTAACAGCCAGTTTCTGAGACGTACTTTTAAAGTTAATGACGTATCCTACTTCCTACTTATTATAAAGACGAAAATTATGTGTATGTTTATTCTTCACGCTCAAACGGCTTGGCCAATATTTATGATATTTAGCTGATACCTTGGATTAACACATAGGGTCAATTATCCCGAAAAGTACGCGATTCCTGTAGGATTACATGAAAAGTGTGTTATATATGGCGCTTTTGTGCATAAATACCACCAAATAGTGGTTCCACTAGTTAAGAATAAAAAAAGAGATAGCTTAAGGCTTAATGTGGAATTACAATTAAGATGGGTTTCAGAAACTTTACAGCTGTAAATGGCGTCATCGGTATTTTCTTTAACACGAATGTCACGAGTTCACCCGGCAACTCAATCTCATTCGCACATTGCAATTTTAACATGATTACTTTTCGATCTATAATTTTTGTGAATAATCAGACATAACATCAATTTTAAGTCATTAAAATCTGCCAGAATTGCCTAAAGCGTGATAACGGGAAGATCTTGCATAACAACTAGACTATTGAACATCCACCTATTTCATGTAGTGTTTGCCTTCATTGGATGTACTGAGTCTGTGCAATATTTTTTAACATTTGTGACCTAGTAGTCCTTGTGCTATATCAACTAACAATTGGATACTGATCGGCATGTCATCAGAGGCGGTTTTGAGCTTAGTAGCATTGCCTCGGGCGTATTACGACCAATATAAATCGTCCGACTGATCTTGGTCTACATTATACTTATATCATACGTTAAACACACAACCTCATAGCCAAAATGGCTTTCAAGGTGAGGGCTATAAAAATATTTTGAAAAGGGTAGTAGGGTAGTAAGGTTAGGGTGTAATCTAAGGAATAGTTACTTGTGTAATATAAAAGGGAATTCTTGAAATGGCATTCGCATCCGTCCCTTATGTTTCAAAAAATATTTCACCATTTTTTCCATAAGTCACAGAAAGTTGGATTTTTCAAATATAAAAATATATGCTAGGCGAATGGATGCAACTGTATGACTAGTAATATCTCCTACAACCTTTGGAACAAAAATATTACTTACTTTTATGATTTTTAGTTTACCAATTAAACTTCCAAATAGTCTCTCTTTCTACGTCTGGACTTAATGTTCATTTTACATAAAATAATAAATTTATTTTTTGCAGTACGTAGTATTGGCCTGTCTTGTGGCAGTGGCGAGCGCTGGTGTCGTTCCAGTTGCACCTGTTGCTTACGCCGCACCAGCATATCATGCCGGCGCCCCTGTCGCTAAGCTCGCTGTCGAACAGTACGACCCTCATCCCCAATACAGCTTCGCTTACGACGTGCAAGATGGTCTCACCGGCGACTCAAAGACCCAGCACGAAACCCGTGACGGCGATGTCGTCCAGGGCTCCTACTCCGTTGTCGACCCTGATGGCATTAAGCGCACTGTCGAGTATACCGCTGATCCCCACAACGGTTTCAACGCTGTGGTGCACAGGGAGCCGGTGGCAGCTGTGGCTAAGGTTGCTGCTCCTGTGGCATATGCTGCTTCACCTGTAGTACACTCTGCCCCTCTCCTACACTCTGCTCCCTTAGTGCACTCTGCCCCAGTGGTCCACGCTGCTCCTCTGTACCACCACTAAGCTGTAATTTCCCTAGTCAAATACCACACAAAAGTATTATTTATTTTGTATGAAACAATAAATTTTTAAACCAATCGTTTAGTTTTTAATTTTGTTCCCTATTGTTAATCATTATATATTGTATATTTAGAAGCACCTAATGAACTTTTTAAACATAATAATGGGTTGCAATTAACTTTAAAGAGAACTGATTTAGTTTTGACTTATTTGTAACAATTTCATAACATTTGGCGTAAAGTCAAGTACGCGTTCAAATTTTCCGTCATTGACAAATTGCAGCTCATTTCCAATTGCATGCACATAGTGATGCGCACACATAATACTAAACGCGAACTTGGCCGGTGACACAACATACTGCCAGTATATATACTTCGCCTGAGTCCAAGGGAGCATAGTCACTTGACACTCGACAACCCATCCACAGGAACAAAAATGGCCTTTAAGGTAAACATTGGGATTGATTAAAAATATTTCACAAATTTTACGATTCCAACTTAACTTTTCAAATTTTAAAAAATGTCATTACCTGGATCATTAATATGTATCCAATTAATTTTGACATCGCCTAACACTTTTTGCATTGCCTGTTAGTTTTACATGACATTAAAATAATTAATTTTTCTTTGCTCCTTAAATTTTGTCAAATAACAAAAAAACTTAGCGACTCTATTAAGCAAAATAAAAAATACCAATCTCAAAATTTTAATTAATTGTAATTCAGATTAATTAACTAATTACCCTATTAGTTATTTATAAAATAGTAATAAATTTTTATTTGCTCCTTTTGTCTACTTGACACTAAAAACTGACTCTTTTTATATGACAGCAAAATAATAAATACCAATCTCAACATTTTCATTATAAATCAGATTAATTAACTAATTACCCAATAAAGAGCATTTAAGAGAGACGATGCCAAAAGACATCATAAGTTAGCGTTAGCTCATTTGGATGCGGGACGCGTCAACCTACATGTCCTTGACGGATCCTCGGCTTGTTAGTAATTTCTCCGCGCATACTCTTGCGCAACTGCTACAGTACGCGAAACCGTGTCACTGTTTCAAGTACATGTTATGACGAAGAAATGTATAATTAGATTGATGGTCAATGTGAACTCATGGTGGACTTAAAAAATTCCATGTGTAATACTTATAGTATTTCGTATTGGGAAGTCTAGTTTGATTTTTTATTATTTTTTATAATAGATTGACTGCGTTTGACCACAATCTTGCCGGATGTTAAGGATGATGGTCTAGGGTGGTACACGCAAACTCAAAAAATGTCTATTCACTCTTGCCTTGAAAATCCTTATATTGTATTGACGCGGGGAGGGAGTTTCAAACCTTAGCTTAATTTTGTGTTAAAGCGATGCCAGCTAACATTACTTTTAAGGTTTAATATCATATTTGTTAGACAAGACCTCCTTACTTGAATATGTTATTTTCAGTACATCGTCTTCTCATGCCTGGTGGCAGTTGCCCGCGCCGGCGGCCTGGCTCCAGCCGCCATCGCCGCACCACTTGCAGCGGCGCCAGTAGTTGCTGCCCCAGTTGCAGCCAGGCTCGAAGAATTCGATCCCCTACCACAATACAGATTCGGATATGACGTAGCTGATGCGCTCACCGGTGACTACAAGAGCCAACAGGAGCAACGTGACGGAGATTTAGTTCAAGGTCAATACTCGCTGGTCGACCCTGATGGTACTCGACGTATCGTGGATTATTCTGCTGACTCTGTTAATGGTTTCAACGCTGTTGTACGGAAAGAACCTTTGGTTGCGGCTGCGCCTGTTGTCGCTGAACCTGCTGTTGTATCTGCTCGCTTTGCCGCTGCCCCCGTGGCGGCTGTGGCCCCTGCACCAGTGGCGGCTGTAGCCCCCGCAAGGTTCACTGCTGCTGTAGCCGCGGCTCCATATGCTGCATACACCGCACCAGCAAGATTAACTGCTTATACTGCTCCGGTAGCCGCAGCCTATTCTACTCCTGTATTTTCGTCTCCGGTAGCCAGACTTACAGCTGCGCCGTTTGCCTATAATTATGCCGCGGCACCTTACGTTGTATAAAATCTAGTTTCCATGACTGACATCTCTCTAAATGGCAAATTAAACTTTTTTTACTGGTACATACACCTAATCTATTTTATTTATGCGGCTTCACTTAAGCCAACCCGTTGTTTCTTTTCCCAAAAGAATTTAAAAAATATAATATATATTAATTTATGTTTAATCTTAATATTACTTACAATAAATTATGTTATTACTTACACTTTATAACTTTGAGGGCTATGAAGAGTCAACATAATTTATTCTCTATCTCTCTGGCTACAGAAGTCTCGCTAACAATATTCGATTAGTCATTATGAAACAGACAAACAAAAATTAGAAAAAATCTATGAGTGTAAGAATTTATTATCATATATTATTTAGATAACATAGACGCTATTTTCATATTATAATTAGATTTTATCGCGATCCTTCATTTTGTATATTTTTTATAGCTTGAAATAAAAATTTACTAATTTAATCGTTAAACGCAGGTTAAACTATTTCTGGTTATGGCCAGGCGTTATTGCTAGTTATTTTCACATACAAATACTCTTTCTTTATGTACTTTTTCAATCTATGCTGTCAGTTTTTCTGTCAAAGAATGAGTTAAATTTATTTTTGTCGATATTTTAAACATATTTTTGTAGTAATTTATTTTGTTGCAAAATAATTATTTAATAAATCAAGATGGAGGAAAAAATGTTATTTGGTGCCCTAACGGTGTACCGTGAAAGAGGAGCGTACTTGCGCCGACTCGAACAGTTCGAAAAGGCCAAAGCTTCCTTCGATGAAGCATTCAGAAACATTCCAGACGACGTTCGCAATCTAACGGGCCGCAGTCAGGTCTGCGCTGACGCCGTTCAGCCGGTGCAAGCATACGCAGATGCCGAGTTGGCGCTGAAACTAGAACCGCGTAATATGATTGCCCGAAACATGCAGGCGCGCGCCATGTACACCATGTCTGATTTCGAACGCGCTGTCGTCATGAATTTTCGAGGCTCTAGGGCCAGGCGACAACCACCATACTTTATGGAAGGAATCAATCAAGGCTTAGAAACCATACAAGACTGCATCGGGGTAAACGCCGGAAATGTCATGTTAGATTTCCTTCCTTTGATCAAGCAAATCGAGGCCTCCCGCGTCGAAGAAGCCCATCAGCTGAAAACTTGTATGTTCAAGCATGTTTCTAGAATACCCGAGCCCTTACGTAAAAAAAAATTAACCCAAATGGAAGCTAGGAAAAACTTGACTCTGGCGAGAGTACTCGCCATGAAATATCTTGGTCCAATGGCATATGATAAGTTTTTTCTACAGGAACTAACTGAAGACCGTCGTATACAATCTGCGAATGCTGGAGGCAGCGTAGAATTAAGAGCTTTGGTAAAAGAAGCTTTACGTTCTCTTGTTGAGCGACAAGACATGTTGCGCTCACAGCGGCCGTACTACACTATCAAGTTGTCCGAGAAAGCAGAATCGAAGCATCAAAATAAGTACAAAGAAGCTGTACTTATTAAAGAACGAGAGATCGGAGCAAGAACTTCTGAACGTTTATTAAAACAAATTGAGAGGAGTTTACGCGAAATGCGCATTATGGACTTGATGGCACAAGCGGAACGTATGCAATTATTCCTCGACATGAAAACACCCCGAACATTGCCTGATAAGGAGGTATACACAGATCGGTTATACAGAGCTGTCGGCGAAGGCTACTTGGCTCAGCATCGTCTCTCGTACACACTCAGCGAGCGAGGCAACCGCCGTCGTATCGCATTCCTGATGGGATTACCTGTGGGACGACCTAAGTCGTTTGATTCTGTTATGGCAAATTATCCATACAAGTTTATTGATATTAAACAAGCCACAGAGAAAGTCATGGCAACTCTAGATATGTGTGAGAATTCAACAATGAAATGTTGGCTTCAGTATGAGTTGGCTCGATTACTTTGTACACAAAAGAATTATGCACTGGCAAAGTTCTATGCTAAGAGATGCCAACGTGAGGCTCAAGAATTAAGTAGTACTACTTGGTGGTTAAACGGATGTTTCGCGTTAATGAGTGGAGATATGCAACAAGGCAATGCTAACGAGGTACGAATTCAAGTGGAAGAAGCGTACGAGTGGTCTAAGAAAATGCAAGATCCAGAAAGGGTGCAAGCGTTCCTATTCAAATGTGGAGAAATGGTCCAGGAGACAGTCACGGCAGATGAGCGTAAGGCGGTTATACAACGTGAGAAGCAGATAATAGCGGTGATGGATGAACAACAGAAGGTGGAACAACAGGTGTTGTTCAAGCGCATGTCGACTGTGCCCGTTGGGAGACGGTTCTCTGTACTACCGAGTAAGCCGAAGGCTGGCGAAGTCCTGGCAGAACGGAAGAAGCGTAAACAACGCGGCCTCACCGTGGTTCCCGGCGCGGAGCGGGCTTTGCCAGCGCCGCCCAAATCTGGCACGCTCGGTTTCCAGATATTTGATATTTAATCTTATTGTCATAAGGCATGTAATGAACTCTATAATTAAATACAATTTCCTCCCATTCATATTAATATCTGTATACAAACTAATCGGAAGTAATATATATTTGTTATTACGTTGTCATTCATTGATGAATCATAAATCAGCGTCTACAATAATACGTAGTCTTACAACTTAAACTAGGTACAGAGTGCTTAGTACGAGTTTTTTGGCCACATTCGAACGTGTTAACGTTTACAAGTCAACCAAATTGTAAAACAGTTTCATATTGTGAATTTACCCGACCCATGTTACATATCCAAATTGGCCGGGTTACTCACTTCGAAACGTGAGCAAGTAAGTCGCATAATTTTAGTATGTTACACTTGTCTTATAAATTCGCAACATGAGAGTTCTTCTCTATTTGGTCGGTTTGTTTACGTCGACATGATCAAAAAAACTCGTACTAAGCACTCAGACAGCTGCAGAGTAACCTGACCCCCCAAACAAAGTAAGATTTTTTAGGTAACTCTAATCAGATTTCAACGAAATTTCATCGAATACTAGACGTAATCAAAATGTACATTTTAATTATTTTTCGTTTAAATACATTGAGAATGACATGAGAAAACTTAATTCTTACTTCCGTTTGTAGAACCGGATTTCTCCACAGCTGTCTGTGCCTTGAAATAATGAGTTTCAGACAAGAAACTATTTGTTTTGAACTTTCGACCTGTATAGAATACAATAATATTTCGTTAGTAAACAGAATAAATCCTGCCCTCCACCAGAACCAGGTATATTTTTATAGTCTTAGGGTTGAGTTTTTAATGAAAATATCAGAGTAGGTATTCATAAATAATTTATTTACATTATGCTTTTAAAATGTTTTATATTATTGACTTAGTGATGGTAGAGAGGAGCAGAGTAGGCAACAGGAGAGGAGTAGGCGACAGGTGCGGAGTACGCTACTTTGGCGACTGGAGCGGCGGCGTAGGCGACTGGGGCGGAGTATGCCACTTTGGCGACGGGGGCGGAGTATGCTACTGGAGCGGAGTTTGCAACTTTGGCGACGGGGGCGACAGCAGCGACCTTCACGGCAAGAGGCTCCCTGTGTACAACAGCGTTGAAACCGTTGTGTGGGTCAGCGGTGTATTCAACAGTACGCTTGATACCATCAGGGTCGACAACGGAGTAGGAACCATGTACGACATCACCATCGCGGGTCTCGTGTTGGCTCTTTGAGTCACCAGAGTGTCCATCTTGGACATCGTAGGAGAAGCTGTATTGTGGGTGGGAGTCGTAAGCTTCGACGACCTTGGTGATGGGGGCAACGGCGGCAACCTTGGCAACTGGAGCGGCGTAGGCGACTGGGGCGGAGTACGCCACTTTAGCTACGGGGGCGGCGTACGATACTGGAGCTGAGTACGCGAGGGGTGCGGCGTGCACGGCGTGTGTAGCGTAGGATACAGGTGCGGAGTACGCCACCTGTGCAGCTGGTAATAAACCAGCGCTAGCGGCCGCGATCAAGCAGCTCAATACGACAAACTATAAAAATAAAAAACATTCAAATTCGTGTCCTGCATACATTACGATTTTTTAAAATTAGATTCTAATGTTTTAGTAGCCAAACAAAAACCTATGAAATAATTAAGTCACACCCAAATTTGTTACAAATGTTTGTTTCGATGTGGGACTCGAACCCTCGACCCTTTGATGCCTAAGTGATTGAGCCACTCGAACACCAATGTGATCAGACAAAGTTCTGTTTCGTTTTTGGTAGTCCTGTGAGGCTATTATGATCATGTGGTAATGGTGATTGCTGGGATATTTTTATACTTTCACATGGTTTTACGTCACTATCATTGTATGTTTTAAATTTAAACTATATTTTATATAATCTATATAATATTGATATACCTTGAATGCCATTTTTGGTTGTGATAATGTCCAAGAATGAAATTGAACTGCCGAAATAAAGGCACGCTCTCATTTTATATTCACCGAGTGCCCATTCGTGACATTCAGCTTTGACGTCACGACTCGGCCCGATAATCGAACCCGCACCCATGAGGAGCTTATTGGAACTTTCGCTTTTAATTGCAACGGTCGCAAGGTCGCGATCTTCGGCGGAATGCGGCCCCGCGGTTTATCCTTGCTCGGAGCCTCATTATATTGACACCGGACATACTT
Source organism: Endotricha flammealis (assembly GCA_905163395.2). NCBI lineage: Eukaryota > Metazoa > Arthropoda > Insecta > Lepidoptera > Pyralidae > Endotricha > Endotricha flammealis. The sequence goes on from LR990868.1 coordinate 8,820,517, forward strand.
CCAGGTTATTAGGTATATTAGTCACACATATACATCGAGTACGTAGCTATTTTTTTTTTTTTTTTTTATACCACACAGGTGGCAAACAAGCATACGGTCGACCTGATGGTAGGCCGTCACCGTAGCCTATAGACGTTTGCAATACCGGGGGTATCACTTACGCGTTGCCAACCCTCCCAACCCCCCATGTGGAGCTCTGGAGACCTTACTCACCGTAGGAACACAACATGGCCGAGACCAATGCTATTTGGCTACGATCTTCTGTAAGGTGGAGGTCCTTCCCCAGACGGGCTGCTCCGATTTGAGCGGATTATCCGCTGTGCCCTACCTCTCTTAATCATATATTACCTGATTTTATGAAGCCCTTAACTCAAAAAATCTTTTAAAAGTAAACTTGAATCGTAGCAAAGCTGAGAAAACTTTTGATCTTTTTTGAATTTCCTTTCTAAACAATAAAATTATTATAAATAGGTAAAAAAAAAAATTGTTAATAACTTCCGAACAACTGGAGAACATAGCTTTAAATGTGAATCATCGTTACATTGATCTTCCCCAAACGTATCCAGTAGATGAATAAGTGTGTGTAGTGATAATATATTTTTTTTACATCAAATCAAGGTAATTTTAATCTAAAAATTTAGATCTGGTTCGTAATTCGTTATTGCAAGGATTAATTTTACTTGAAAATTCTGTATCATTCACCTACATAAGTTATACTCCATACAAATAATTATGTAAAATTACATAACGTACAATATACGGAATTATCCGGAAGCATATGTCGGTAAAGCTCAAAATAAAATGTTAACCTTCAAATTGTTTAATAATTATAAATAACAGTCGTAAAAAACCTACGAGTACAAAATAACACAACAAAATTGTAATAATTCACCTAGTTTCTAAAAGTAATATGGGCTGGGTAGCCTTGGGGCTAGGAGTGGGGCTGGGGCTGGGGCTAGGAAAGGAGCTCGGGGGAACACGTGGGCTGGGGCGACTAGGGGTGCAGGCGCGATTACAGGTGCTGGTGCCACAACCCTAGCTGGAGCTGCGACGACCAGGGGTTCACGACGGACAACTGCATTGAATCCATTTAATGGATCAGCGGTATAATCTACGATTCTCCTTGTGCCATCAGGATCTACTACTGAGTATGAGCCAGTAACTATGTCCCCATTTCTGTGTTCCTGGTGACCCTTGTAGTCGCCTGTTAAGGAGTCTTGGACGTCGTAGCCATAGGAATATTGCGGTAAGGGATCGACTCGGGCAAGCGGGACTGGCGCGAGGACGCTGGCGCTGGCTACGCCCACGGCACAGATGAATATTACAACCTGAAACAAGAATACCATGATTAGAATAGTCTTTCTAATGAAAAGTTTTTTATAGATAGGGAATGTCTTTCAACTTTCACCTGAGTTAAAAAAGATTTTTATTTTCTACTTATTTAACGAATAACGATGCAAATAAATTAAATTCTTATATAAATTCTACCACATTTCACATAACGCTTGTGGTTAAAAAGTAAGCTATAAATTAGCATGTTTGCCCCTCGGAAATCGAACCCTATGGTACCGAAGATAGGATCACCAACCGGCTGTCAAAAATAAAATAAAAGTTTTTCAAATTCGTAGTTGTTATTTCTGTCAACTTACATCAACTTTTTCTGTCTTTAAAATGTTATTGTATTTGAAGAAAATGATAAATTAAGTGTCATATATCATACATAACATAATAATATAAATAATGGACACGTTAATCGATAGGAATCGATTACACAATAAATGTAACCGTACTTTATTGTCATTAGCATGCGACGCCAGCACCAGGGGTTGCGCGCAAGTGTTTCGACACGACTGACAAAACCCTTTCATAAACGCGACTAAAATTATAAAATAATTTCTAAATTAAGATTACGTGAAAAAAATATAATATTGACCTTAAATTTTAGATATTAGTTAACTTAAGTTTCAATAGTTACAAAGTGTAACCTGTTTTTCTTAACTTGACCCATATAGTAAACAATCTTAGCGTCTTTTTATTCAATTATCCATACTAAGAGTGTTGTGTTAAATGCCATTTCTAACTATATTATTATTATTTGGGTGTGAATGATAATTTTAATTGCCTATTTTGCTAAAAAGACGTGCTAAGATTGTTTACTATATGGGTCAAAGAAAAACAGTGTTTAGTTAATCCTTGATCACACTAATATTATTAAAGAGAAAGTGAGTATGTTTGTTATTCCTTCACGGCTTGACTAAGCAGCCGATCATTTTGAAAATTTGTATACATTGTCAGGGGTACAGAGCCCAACATAGGCAAATTTTTACGCAGGCGAAGCCGCGGGTAACAGCCAGTAATATTTTAAAGCTGAAAGTTTATGATGAATGGATGTTTGTAACTCTTTTACGCAAAAAAGGATGAATAGATTTTCTTGAAATATGGTACACGGATAGTTTATCACCTGGATTAACACATATTGTTTTTATAGATATGAAATAATCAAGATTTATTTGAAAAAACTAAATTTCATTTAGTAACTTCTCTCAAAGTACTTTTAAAGGAATATCACTATCCAACCTACATATATTGCAAAATCAGGCGAGTTGATAAAACAACTTAGGCGATTTACAACTTACAAGAGTTACCAGTTGATAAATAGACCAGTTGATACATAGGCGAGTACCAAATGCACCGATATGATAGTAACTCATATTAATCTGCTCACTGGTCTGGTCTGCTCACTCTTGTCAGTACTGACTTTTTTTATTTTATTGTAGATTTAAGACTTGTTCATTCCACACCATTGTGTATAACATTCCGCGTATTCTTCTTATAAATTTTTATGTACTTATACCTACATTGTAACTAATGAGTGGAAAAAAAAGAAAAAAAAAAAAAAAAAAAGTACAAAATGACAAAAAAGGCCGTAACCGGTTTTCTTTCGCCATTTCTTTTTACCGGTTGCCATTTTGCTTGTGTCCGAAATGGTGGTAGTATATAACGTAGTTTATTTTTTTTATTTAAACAAGTTTTAAATGACAAGAAAAAGTGCCTGTGAAGGTCTAATTTCTGAAATAAACGATTTCATTTTATTTCATTTCATTTCATTATTTATTTCATAAAAGTAATTAATATTAGTAACTTACAAGAAGCTTAATGGTCGGAGGGATAATTAGTGTAAAGTAGCATTGAACAGGATCGTAATGCAAAGCTGATTTCAGCAACGTATCTGTTAATATCAGGACTAAACCGACTATTGTATGGTAATATCGCCCACTCTCTGAGCTTTGTCTGTTAGAAAATTGCGCCAAAAGATCTTAGCGATTACAGTAATTAAATCACTAAAATGTTAACTTAAAACATTTTTTTATACCACAAAGGTGGCAAACAAGCATACGGCCAGCCTGATGGTGAGCTGTCACCGTAACCCCCCCAAGTGGAGCTCTGGAGACCTTACTCACCGCAGGAACACGACATGGCCGAGACTATTTGGCTACGATCTTCTGTAAGGTGGAGGAATTACAGTCTCAAATATAAAACTTCAACTGTTTATATGAGCGAAAACTACGGTTGGGTGTGAAATTTTACAAAACATGGTGATTCGTACAATAGAGATGGTGATTCATACAATAGTGTTAATCTTTTTTTATTGCCGACAGTACTGATCGATATACGCGTGTAACTGAGAAAAGCAAGTGCATACTGAGGTACGCCTAGCTGCTATTTTCATACAAGAGGTGCAGATGATAATATTCTCTGGGTCAATTTTATTAAAGTTATTGTAGCATTCCTATTAAAGACATCAACGAAACACTTTATTGGCTATGTTTATCCTCACCTAAATAATTTGAGTCTGCAGACTGCAAACGACACTATGAATCACTATGAAAGCGCTTTTTTTACTATGGGATATAATATATATTACATCTTGAGCTATGAATGCAATGAGGCGAGGCAGGGGGAGTCGTGGTGTCCGGGGACGTGTGGTAATGTAATATATGAAAGTACAGTGTTAATGGTCTCGTACAAAATGTATAACGAGTGATAAAATATTATATCTCATAGTGAAAAACTGGTTCCAAAGTGATTGCAAGTGCGGCGACACTGCGGTCTGCGGCATTTTCATAGCCACTAGTACACACTAGTAGTGTGTCGCTTGCAGCCTGCAGCATGCGGTCCGTTTTAGAAGGATCTAAAGAGATCCTTTTCATTCGCGATAGAAACTGGGCTTTAGGATATATATAAATAAATATATTTATACGGACAAATCACACAGACTGAGCTAGCCCCAAAGTGAGTTCGAAACTTGTGTTATGGGAAACTAACTCAACGATATTATATTTTATATAAATAAACATCCAAGACGAGAGGCCAATCAGAAAAAGTTCGTTTTTCATCATGACCCGACCGGGATTCGAACCCGGGACCTCCTGGGTGGCGGTCTGGCGTGGCAACCATTACGCCAGGGAGGTCGTCATGGAGTCAGGGAGGAAATGTTAAATTGTAGGAGTCTGTCACGTAACTTAAAAAATATATTTTTATAATTTATTAGAATCAAGTTGAACTTGAAAGTTTGTTTTGAAAATGTAATCTATTGTTGTGGGATGTTAAACGAAAGCTAGAAAGAGTTATGTCGCAAAGCGTCCCGATATGGATCGCGTTGGTCAATCGACGCACGCGCATGACAACTCCACGCGCACGCGTATCTGCACTTAGGCGCGATGGATATTAAGTCAATTTGCTTTGTATTTTTATATCAAATTAATTTTCATAAAATTTTGGATTACATTGTTTCACTATTTTTTAAAAAAAGGTTGCTATCTTGCTACAAAAAATAGTAACTAAACAAATAACAATATAATATAATATAATATAATAATAAAAAACAAATAAATATAAACATGTTTTGTATACATGCTGCTAGTAGGCATTTCTTGGAAATCTTCAGATTATAACGAATTTGGATTTTTACTGTATTAAATGCACTTAACAAAGGGTTTTTTTTAAATTTGCTTGCTCTGTGTCAGTCTATCTTTAGACATATCACGGTTGACCGCCCGCGATTACGGGACAAAAGCTTTGATTGCGCACGATAACAACTGGTTTTACTGTATTTTAACTAATTCGGCTCTTTTATATTATTTTATTAGAGCAAATACCTTTATAGGGCTATAAAGAGTAGCTTATTTACTTAATACATAATAATAATATGTACAGTCAAGAGCAGGTCGACTTTACATATTGGACTTTGTACGGTTCTTAAGTTCTATGTCATAAGAGCCAAAATTGTACTGCAAGTGTAAAGCGAGAGAATGTGCGAAGGTATATTATCTAAAACTGAATTAATAATTATCTGACAGTATGATACATTATAACAGCAGAAAAATTATAACTTAATTAAAGTTATAAGTTTTTTGTCACAAAATTATATTAAATAAATAGATAATAATTTCTTTCAAAATAATGTTAATTTTTCATATTTAAATATTTTCTAATTTTTTTAACCAGAAATCGAATGACATTTTTTGAAATTAAACAATAATTGTGGATGACTCACCTTGGTGTTCATGTCTGCTCGCTTAGGGTTGGTTTGGGCACAGTCCTCTAACTGGAATGTTCGTATGTATGGGTGCCACCTGGTTATATATCGGGCACTGCGTAACACTGGACGTGAGGTCCATACAGTGCTGCTCATTGAAGAAAGTACTGATGTTACGCGATGACTCTTGTCATTCGCGTTACGTTTTACTAAATGATTTCTTTGTATATCGATGTATGTAGATCAATTTTGCAATTCTGGAGGAAGAGGAAAAGATAGACAGTACATTATTTTTTATTCATAATTTATAGATACACGAGCAAAACTCTTCGTTTGCGTGTACCCCTCTTTGCAGTAGGAATTTCGAAAAATCCTTTCTTATCGGATGTCTAAGTCACACAAAGAGTACACTTTCAAAGTTTCAAGTCTTCACGATCAGCTGTTTAGGCCCGTCATTATCTATGATCCGTCAGTCATTTAGGACAAAGCATATAATAGATGTATATAAATGTATATAAATTGTATTTCATTTCAAATATGTTTTCATTGTAGTACCTTGTATATAGTTTAATTACTGAAGACTTTTGAACGAACATGTTAAAGTAAAAAGGTAAGGTAATAAATAACGTATTTATGCCGCTGATTGTATACATGATTATCCAATAGCTGTTGATTTATAAATACATATAAATAGTGCAAGGAATGATTAACATTTGTTGTAATAAAAATAATCAAGTTGTTTTTTGGAACGTCAACGTTTTGTTTCGGAGAAATAAGATGATCCCACCGGTGTCGGCGTTATATAAAATTATTAAACAAAATGTAACATTCATTCATAGTCGTTTCACAATAATGAATTATGAGGATCTCATCAGAAAAATGCGATTTTAAACACCCGCTGTAATGTTACCCACCTTTAGCCGTGGAATTCTTATGTAAGGTATTTACGGATTCGCTCTTTAGGAAATCTGTCTCGAGAACACAATTACTTGTGGTTTCCTCAATAAATAAAATAATAAAAAGTTTCCTTTAAAAATAAATTTGTACAGAGAGCACGTCAACCTTTACATATCGAACTTTGTACCCTTCATAAGTTATACGTTATAAGAGCCAAAATTGTACTGCAAGAGTAAAGCTCAACTGGCCCCTGACTGTTCACCAATTATGGCCTAAATGTACTCACAGAAGATCGTCATTCAGTTATTAAATAGTAAACAGATAAACATGTTCTCTTTGGGAAATCGGGCTTACGTTTTCAAAATTTCTCTGTAAGATATGGCCTTAAAAATGAAATAACATTAGAACATAGAGCTAGCCACATATGTTGTCACGTTAACACCTGTCATTATAACATTATTGACACGTTCACAAATGTCTCAAGTAACTCTCACTTTTACCATATTATCACATTATTATAACATATTAATGTCACTGACTGTACTTTACAAACAACAGTATAATCATGCACTTGTACTTGAACTTATAGAAAACTTATTTTAAAAAAATACGTGCGAAATTTTTTCCTGTAAATCTAAGCTGAGGCGGGGTGCTAGTGTAAGATAACTTCTTTTAATCAAACCATTACAACGTACTCATAACATATATTAAAACATTATGTGTTCATAATCATAAGTCTTTTAATAATTTCATACGCCTGAAGAGTTTAATTTAAAATACCCATTATTCGATATTATGACGTGTTTTTACGAACATTTCGGTGCAGTTGTTCTTGTTACTATTTTATATAAGTAGGACATACTCATAAACAGAATATTATTTCATTTCTATAGGCCATGTTATATGTATTTTTGTGGATTGACGAAATAATTACAAGTAAGTTTAGTATGATATGTCCATATTAATATTATAAATGTGAAAGTGTGTTTGTTTGTTTGTTCTCTATACACGTCGAAAGTAATGAACGGATTGAGATGATGACAGAAAAGTGTTAATCTAATACGATAGTAATTTTCGATCTACTAGAAGAAACTACTAGTTCGCGACAATAAGTCATAAATTGTTGTCATAATAAAGGAAAATAATTATTAATTATATAACAACGACTTAAAAACCTTCTAATTTGAAGGTTTGTAAGTTTTATTTACATGGAGAATAAATTGTCAATAAAATAAAATACAAAGTGATATTTTTTGCCAAAGAGTAGAAATGACATGAATAAAACTTTAAATTATACTTTAACAGTTTATTGGTTCCATAAAAAAATATTATTGCTAGATATATACATCAAGTCTTTATAAATGAGCCATCAAATTGCTGTATTCTATTCCTATACTTAAGGGTATCGGTAGCCAGCCGCAACGGGTTCAACGATCCTTGCGGGTGCTGCCCTGACAGCGGGCACCGCTGAAGCCACAGCCAGGCGAGCAGGTGCCCCTGCAGCGTAAGCGGCAGCTACCGGTGCAGAGTACGCAGCGGCGAATGGCGCATTGTACGCAGCGGCGAATGGCGCTGTGTAGGCAGCATTATAAGCGGCAGCTACCGGCGCGTTGTAAGCGGCAGCTACCGGCGCAGCATATGCGGCAGGAACGGGCGCTGTGTACGCTGCGGTTAGTGGTCCTGTCGCGGTGTAGGTTGCATACGATGAAGTGGAAAATGGAGCAGTATATGCTGCGGCTACTGGAGCAGTGTACGCGGCGGCAACTGGCGCTCTATAGGCAGCCGCTACCGGGGCGGCGTAGCGCGCAGCTACGACTGGAGCGGCAGCGTAGCGGGCAGAAAAAACAGGTGTAGCCACTGCAGCGGGTGCTACGGGTGCGGCGGCGTAGCGGGCGACTACAGGGGCAGCAGCATAGCGGGCCACTGGAGCAACTGGAGCGGCGGCTAATCTTGCGGGGGCTACAACAGGGTTCACAGCGTAACGGGCCGCTACAACAGGGGCAACTGGGGCAGCCGCAATCCTTGCAGACACTACAGCAGGCTGGGCGACTACAGCAGGGGCTGCAGCTACTAAAGGTTCTTTGCGCACAACAGCATTGAAACCGTTGACTGAATCGGCGGTATAGTCTACGATGCGGCGTGTACCATCAGAGTCGACCAGCGAGTATTGACCTTGAACTAAATCTCCGTCACGTTGCTCCTGTTGGCTTTTGTAGTCTCCGGTAAGTGAGTCAGCAACGTCATATCCAAATCGGTACTGGGGTAGAGGGTCGAACTCCTCTAGTCTGGCAGCTACGGCTGGTGCGGCATAGGCGACTGGCGCTGCGGCGATGGCTGCTGGGGCCACGCTGCCATAGGCCACGGCGAGGACGCAGGATAGTACCACCAACTGTAATTCAAAATGTTAATTTGAATTATATTAACACATTAGTATTCATAAGACACAGCCTTTAGTACATAACCGTAGATTTATGATACTGTATTACATAAATTATAATTGATATCTACTTTGTTATGATTTAATTTTATATCGGTTATTAAATTAAGAAAATTTTAAACTGTTTTGTCATATTATGTTTATCATATTTTTTATTTTCCGAACTTCACGACGATTTTTGTTATTAGTTTAGAATCCAATAGATGTCACTGGTAAACGGTTATCACTGTATCACGATCACTTTGTTAACACATCACAAAATCCTGGTTTTCGTACCTTGAATGCCATTGTTTGTATTGAGATGTTCTCAGGGGTGCTTAGAGCTGTGAACTGTACACCCCGAAGAGTACTAACGCCATTTATAGTGGACTTGTCGTGGTCTTGCCTCATCCCGGCCGCATCTCCAAATTTAAATATAGTCAAGTACGCACGTACGGGCCGATGGGACGGCTGGACAATGCCACAGACAAAGCAGCTACTTGTGCAACCGGACCGGGCTATGAGACATCATGGTCACACTCAATTCTTCACTTAATACTCAATAGAACTTGTTTTCAGTTTTACGCGATTTTCACGGTTAAACCGCTGAAAATGCTCAAGGAAACCCGATGACATCCGTGAAAGATGAATGCAGATGCAATATGTCTGTTTGAACACGTTGTAATAAAATAATGTATATTTCCAAAAAAAGGTTAGAATATATTTATTCAAGTACTGTGTGTGTTTTTGTTCCTTTATTGGATTCTCCGTATAGAAAATGTATTTTTTTCTATCTGATAATAAGAGCTTGTTTTTTTTGCTACTTTAATAGTTATAAGAATAAATTTTCGTACAACTGTAACACAGAAAACGATAATCGCCTTATTACCTTCTCCAGAAAACATACAACTTTATCTACTTACCAACTTAAGATGTTGATAAAAACACTAAAACATCTCTATTAAAAACTGCATACAAGTACAAGTTTTAGCTCGAGTAGCAATTATTTTGAAACTTGCTCTATATAAACTAGTTCAAGATCCTTCGTATAAGTATCTAATACTAATAAAAATACTGTACACGCGCGTGTTGCAATAAATGCCTAATAATGCCAATCTGTTTAATTTTAACTTTTAACTTAATGATTTGAGTTTGACTTTGAGTCTGTCGTTCTAACCACATTTTTCAAACCAATTATACATTCTTAAGAATTATAAAATTATATACATTGTATTTATAATCTGCTGATCTTGACGGCAAGCCGTCTGCAAGTTCTGCAAGTACGTAAAATAAACTGTCTGGAACTGTGTCTCGTTAAACTGTGCGCTTATTTTATTGAAGTCAACATGTTAATGCACTTTTTAGTTCGTGGTAAACATCAATCACTAAACACTTTAACCAATGTTTACTTCACAATACAATATCAATACTACAAATCAAACTTTGAAACACATATAATTTTTAATCACGAGCTCTTGTTGGCGCCAAAATCCCAAATTATATGCTGCATGATGCCCTCGGTTTTACCCGCGCTCGTTGTTTCCGTTCCCGAATTGATATCCGGGATAAAACTCCGATGTGTTAGGCTGGTTTTATACGCTGACCGTCAGCGCTGACAGCCGAAAACTTATGAACTTCTATGATGCATTTTTGAATAACGCGTAGTTATCAGCGCGGACGGTTCATACATTTTGTTGTCAGCGGCGACGCGACGGTCAGCGTGCAGTCAGCGTGACTCTAAAATTAGCCTATATCCAGGTTATGAAGTAAAGTACCCGTGAATCAAATTTCAAACAAATCTATCAAGCCGTTTTTAACAAACATCCGTACATCCTCACAAAATTACGCATTTTTAATATTAAGTAAGAATCTATTAAGAATATTAAGAAAGTACTACCACAGTTTTGCCAGGAGGTTGCGTAAAATGCATGGCAATGCTATAAATCAGTTTGCACCGATGCCAAGTGGGTGTTCCAAATGTCAATGTTTTCAATTGACATTTTACAGTAACTAATAAATATCATTTTAACCCAGTCATATATTAGTTGACTATAAGTTCTTCAAAATTCTTAATTAAGCTAACTCTATCTATTGTCTGGTAAACCCATAATACAGCAAAAGTACTTTGAGTCCAGGCGGACCTGTGTGAATTGTTTAGAATTAATTATTTAACTTATAACATGGTGGTAGAATGACAGACAACAGATGGACCATGAAATTAACAGAATGGATTCCGAGAGAAGCAATAAGATGTAGAGGTCGACCGCACAAACGATGGGAAGACATATTTAAAGAAAGATGCGGACCAGACTGGATAAGACAAGCCAGAGATAGAGACAAATGGAGGATGCTGGGGGAGGCCTACGCCAAAGAGGCGACTTCCACAAACATAGAATAATAATGTAATAAAAACAAATAACAATAAGATATACAATTTAATATATTATGGAATTTTTATACTTATAAATTAGTAATGGAAACAATATTGTAATAATTATTATAACGGCATTAACGGCGCAAAGGATTAGCCTCGCAATACAGCGGGGTAACTCTGCCAGCCTTCTGGGAACGCTCCCGTTTTCGAGGGATCTGGGTCAAGTTTTTTATTTGTAAATAGTAGTTGAGTTTTATACCTTTTAAATATGTTCCTTTAATTAAAAAAGTAAAAAAAAAAAATAAAAAAAAAATAAAAAAAAAAAACGGCATTTAATTTATTTATTATCTTCACTTATGAATGTATTGAAGTTTGTGGTAAAATAAAGGTTTATTTTATTTTATTTTTATTATGGTGGTAAGGAAAAACCGTCGTCATATAGCAAATACTAGTTACGATAGAAATTGGGTAATTGCAATGAAAACCACGAGTTTTCCTGTTACAGTTTAGAAAAAATTTGAACTGAAATATTCGTGTACGTAACAAATTAACTTTACATACGAACTCCTTAAAATCTTCAAACATATCGTCATCAGAAAATAATCATAATATTTTTTGCATTTATTGTTTAACGTACCTAATTAATTCTTACACTGTACATTATACTAATTACTTAATTGTATTTTTTTTTAAAGTCACAGTCAAAACATTTATTGCAACTACTGTCACGGTAGGGCACAGTGGATAATCCGCTCAAATCGGAGCAGCAATGGCATTGGTTTCTGCTTGTTGTGTTCAGGTCAGGAGGTCTTGGGGGGATTGGGAGGGTTGGCAATGCGTGAGTGATACCCCTGGTATTGCAAGCGTCTATAGGCTACGGTGATGCTAATGCCATCAGGCGGGCCATATGCTTGTTTGTCAACTTTGTGGTATAAAAAAAACATCGATATATTTTTTTTAAATCTTATTAATATATTTTTTAATTTTAATCAGCGGATCTTATCTAAACTACCAATGTCTGTCTGTGCTAAAGAGAAACAGGACTTTCTATCATTTGACAAAAACTCGTCTCATTGTGTGAATTCGAGTGGTGAAAACGCGACATTGTTCGACTTGTGCCAGTCTGACCGCATTAGCATGACAATGGCCGTTTGGACGACATATTGGCAAGGACACAAGGTCACATACCACCGTCTACCACAATATGCCAAAACGTCAACACTGTTGGATAGGCTGACATGACTTTTCATATAAAATTTGCCTAAAATACAACAACATAATAATTGCAGATTATTTAATTAAATTACTTTAATACAATGTAATGTTTAAGTAATGTGTAAAATTTAATAATAAAATAGCTTTGAGTTTATATAGCCCATGAATGGTCTATTAAGCAGTTTCTGAAACTGAAATTATGAATTAATTAAACTGAAATTTTAATTCCACGTTAAGTCTCAAACTACCGTTTTTAGTAAACTACAAGGAACCCTTATAGTTTCGCCATGTCCGTCTGTCTGTCTGTCTGTCTGTTTTTTCTCTTTTACTTTGACAGTGACAGCTATCATGTAATGTAGGTTTGTTTCAAATACTGGCTGTAAGGTGTTTATATAATTAAATTACAAGGCTCTTTAAGATAATTTTAATCAAAAAAAGTAGTACGAAGGCATACTTTTTTTGGTAAAGGTAAGTGTCCGTCCGTCCATTTTAATTAGATTGCTTTCAACCTAATTAAGTTGTAACATAATACGCAGAAATGTTGTGAGTAACTCTTTGCGCAGTTCGATGCGTGCGCGCATGAAAATTCACGACGACATTTTCCGAGCGTACGCAAGTCCTTCACAAGGCTGCAGTGTAGTGGTACCAGTATTATTTATTCTGTAGTGCCAGCATACGGTCCAGGTTGCGCAAGTGATATGGCCGCTTGGCACGCGTGTGACATCCCGCGGACGACCTTTTAAAACGTACTGATTATTGTATGTTTTCAGAAGCAAGTGTAAGAAAGAGACATTTGCGTTTGCTTTGTTTCCGAAATGGTGGTAGTTTTTAGAGTAGTTTATATGGAATATATTTTATAGGTGTATATGACGAGAGATAAGTCCCTGTGAAGGCCCAGTCTTTGAATAAATGATTCGAGTTTTTGTGTTTGACATGCGGATTGTGTTGTACAATAGTAATAGGGGTTATTGTTATGCTGTGATGATACTTATTCGTGTGTGACGTCTAAATCCTATACTTACAAATCCGGAAAAGGGAAAACAATATAAGGGAAATCCCTCATAATAATTGATTGACGACCTCCGTGGCGTAATGGTAACCACGCCAGACCGCCACCCAGGAGGTCCCGGGTTCGATCCCTGGTCGGGTCATGATGAAAAACGAACTTTGGGGCTATCTCAATCTGTATGAATTGTCCCTATCTATATGTAAGTACCATTGAATAGGGCTCTTTAAACACACCATTTATTAAACATTGGTTAAAGTAAATAGTGATTGAATTTGAGTTGATTAGGAACTATTATAAAATGCATTATCGTATTGACTTCAAAATCTTAATAAAAAAGGGAAATATATATTTACTTTCTCCCTACATAACGCTCTTTTTGTGATTTTTCATGTTAGTGTTTTAATGGAGGTAGGGCTCAGCGGATAATGCGCTCAAATCGGAGCAGCCCGTCTGGGGAAGGACGGGCCGTATGCTTGTTTGCCAACTTAGTGATATAAAGAAAAAAATATAAAAGTACGTTATACAGAAATGTAACAGTCATGGGATGTGGTTAGTCCTTGAATCCAGGAAGGGGTTCGAGAAAGCTCACATGTGGTATATATACGCGTTTCACAGGTGTGACCTTACAAGCAAAGTTCAATGTAACAAAAGAACAAAGCTGTTATTGTAACCTTGGTAACCTGAACTTTTAATATAGGTAATTTATAACATATTTAATTTATATGTTTTATTTTTTTATGGCAGACAAACAAGTAAACGGGACATGCGAGATTGAAAATGGTTAGCGCCTATGAAATCAGCTGGGTGCTTTTTCCAGATACAAGATAGGTTAGGAAGAAAAGCGAGTTAAACGTACATTCTTTTTATTCATCTACGTTCTGAATCTATTTTAATTATAAAATATTATTAAACAGTTATTAACAGTATTTTTTTTTTTCAAAAAATCATACAAACTGGATTAATTTGAAATAAACTTTACTTAATTGGATTATATTAGTATGAAACGATTGTCTCTCCATGGCATTCTTATAGGCTTTTCGGAAAACTATAAAAAAAATATTACTATTCAAATAGCCTTGATTTTTAGCATTGCATGATTAGGATTATCAATGTTGGATGACTCACATGAATTAAATAACAATTTAAGTTCCCACTAGGGTGGTAAACCTTGGCTTCAAATATTGACCTAAATGTGCGTACGTTGCGCACAGTTGCATCAGCCACGCGGCCCGCTATTTGTCATTCTATCGAGCTCACAGTAGCCAAGTAAACACTTTCCTCGGTAATATTTTATAAAACTAGGTCTGTTTGACAAACTGGAACAAGTAGGAAATGTGACAGTATTTACGAGAAGCCACGAGATAATAAAATTAGATTAAACAGTTCATCAATGATTCCTTCGGTGAGATTCATTAGAAAGTTGTTTTTTGAGATCTAGGGAATAGAACCTTTCTTTCCCTCTATTCTATAAAGTTTGGCACTACTATTTTGTTTTTTTTTTAAATAATGTAAGTGGTTTATTTTATACCATTATAATAACTAGTAGGTATGTAAGACATTTTTGTAATACTAACAATTTATGGATTTTACCTGAAATAAATTGATATAATAATAATACATAATATTGATGAAACAGGTAGACAATTTAAATAAAAATATCTGGGACCAGCCTCTGAACCTCTAAACCGTCAACTCAAAAAATGCAGCCACGGTGTTTTGTTTATTAACAACATTTGACAATCGTACAAAATATGAAATTGTAGTGCTGTCAGCTAAAATAGACTCCTTATTTCTGCCAAACATTGTACTAGTCGTGCCTTTATATCGCGATCGCGACGTAGAAGCCTCGATTGGGCAACGAGAGGAAACATATGAAGTGTTAATTTTATTAATTATGAAATGCATGACTCACACGTTTAATGGCGTGAGAAGTTGAGAATGAATTAATTTATCAAGTTTATGACTGCAATTAAATTTAGGATTAGTAAAGTGAAATTATGATTGTTGTTTAGATATGGAAATATAATCTATAGCATCTAGAGAAACGGTGGATGTGAAGACCTATTTTTCAAATAGACGATTTCATTTTCTCTCATTTATATTTAATGGAACGGATATGATTTCATGGTTTATTTAAAGTAACTATACAGGGTGAAAAAAAACAACCGACACAGCCGAAAGTTTCATTACCTTACCTCAGAAATATGCGTTTTGTAAAGGTTTAATAATTAAATTAAATTAACTATTTTAAAAAAATCGTTTATTCAAAAAAAATGTATTGATGATAACCCTAATTCTAAACAACACACAGGTTAAAAAAATCGTGGTCAGTTACCGATTTTAAAAAACGTACTAACGGCTGATTTTTAGATTTTTAGGGATTTTTAGGGATGAAACACAACAAAATGTTTTTTAATAAATTACCACAAATTACTCTGAAATAAGACTTGCAAAAAAAAAAACTTTCAACAGCTATAAGGAGATGTATAATACCAAGACCTCTTTAGAAATTTCGGCTGTGTCGATCGTTCCGTTTCACTATAACATTTCTTTAAAAACTAATTAGAATTATGAATACATATTATGAAATTTGCAACCGTAAAATATTTATTTAACGATTTCATAACAAGAGGTACAGACAGGCTTTCGACCTTAGCGTATGATTTGAGCTTAATGTAAACTTCCGCACGAGTTGTTTTAATTATATTAGAAATACGTTAGAGTAGACTTAGTTTGTGCCATCCACCCCGTTGCCGTTACTTCGAACTGTTTGTTTGCGGACGACTAGGGTGGATGGTACCCATTACTACATACAGACTCGATGATAGTACAGTCAGGAGTACGTTGAGCTTTACACTTGCAATTTTGGCTCATATGACATAGAACATAAGAATGGTGCAATGTCCGATATGTAAAGGTCGACCTGTTCTTGACTGTACCATCCGATTTTATATTGCTATTTTTATTGCCTGCCTTTGACTTATCGCAGCTCAAAGGTTTGTCAATTTCAAAATAAAAAGAATGTTTTCTAATTTTATAGTTTTTGGAATTAACTAGGGTATAGAACCGGGAAATCCCGGTATCGAAAATCCCGGGAATTCCCGGTTCTTTTATAGCTGTAAAAGAACCGGGAATTGAAATACAAGAACCGGGATTTTCGGTACTTTCGGGATTTTTTTATTTATTCAATTATATGGCAATTGGCAACACTGACGCTAGTGACGCTACGTGCGATCGAATATATTTTGATGGTCAACAAACGATCGAGTATGTTTTCAAGAAAAAATAAAAAAAATATCTAAACCTTTTTTGCAATTTTGCCAAAGAAAATGTTGTCTTTAAAAAAACCTATGTTTACAATGGTTCTAAATCGGTTTTTATGCTTCGAATCAAGATCACTAAGTCTCAATTTTCCCAAGAATTGTCTCAAGTCCTGTTAAGATGCAAAAAAATTGCTCTTCAGTCTCAATGTTTGTGGAGGAAGCATGTTCTATGCGTTCTTTTTGGGATTTTGGTCTGGTGATTGCGTAGGCCAGTCTAAGACCGAAATGTCGTGCGTGCTCCTAAAGCTAGCTGGTCACCACTCGCGCTGTCTGCGTACGGACATTAACACCACAACCCTTCAGTCAGTTGCGAGCGAGCGACAGAAGCAGTGGTGTCCAATTGACAATTTTTATTTAACACAAACAACTGGTGCTCTGACGAGAGCATTTGAAGAAACAGCATTGCCGTAACATTTGGCTGTTTTTTCGCATCAGTTAGCAAAAATCGGTCTACGTGCGTATGGTCCTTGCGCTTCTGGCCATGGCATTCTTTCACTTACTTCCCCAGTAGCATGATAACGTTACTTTAACCTTGATTACCGCAAGCCTTGCGATAAGAGCAACTTTTTAGCATCATACCACGACTTGGGTAATGTCGCCAGATTTTATTTATGACATAAAAAATCGATGCAGAACCATTGTATGAATCATGGGATATTTTATTGATATTTGATTTTTTGCATAATTGCAAAAAACTGCATAAGTATTTTTTTTATTTTTCTTTGTAACGACCGTATTAAACAAATACGGTCGTTACTTGTATCATTATTTCACTTAAAAAAAAATATTTACGCAATAAATATAATATTATTTTACTTTTACATGTAACTAGTCCAATAAATGAGCTTTCTAAAAATAAGTATGTCTAACAAAAAATGTGTAAATTAAGCAAAATCAAAACATCCCTAGGCGGTGTTGATGTATTGAAAAAAAATCCCGACGGTACCGAAATTCCCGGGAAATCCCGGTTCCAGCATAGTCCGGTACCGAAAATCCCGGTTCCTTGAGATAGTACCGGTTCTCTATACCCTAGAATTAACGCATTAGAACAAACATTAATTTCTCTAAGGAACAACCAGTTTTTAACTTGAAAAATACATTTTCACAATTTTTAAATAAATTTTTATAAGATTTTTCAAGATAAACATGTTTTAGGGTCATGAATACACGTCAATTTAATTAATTGAAAAATATTTGCGAAGTTTACACTATTTGCCGATAATAATCACATAGAGCCATAGACATGTGCGATTTAACATAGAGATAAAGTTTTGTTTTAACGATTAATTTAGCTAAGGTCTCGTCGGCCATGGTCCGCTACTGAGGTCTGTATAAAATAAAATAAAAAAACAATATCTCAAAAATAAATAATATCATGTCTTTTTAACTACTTTTGCTATGAGAGGTACTCCCATTAGTGAACCAAGATTCCACCTAGCATAAAATTTTATTTGATACCTACTGTTTTTTTCTAGGGTTAACAAAGTCAATAATATATCGAAAACAAAAATTAATTTCCTGATCTGTTGACAAATCTATCTTATTATTCGCTCCCTGTGGGCCTGTGTTACCATTTAGGGGTTGTCCGCACTGCGATATTTTACCACTAATGCGATGCGAATTATTTTCGTGCGAATGTTTTGTGTAGTATATCCATTAGATGTGTTACATAATTCGCAAAAAGAAATCCCGCGGTAATTTTCGCAGTGAGAACAGGTTCTTACCCCATTATTTTTATGGGGGAAAACAAGTTTATTTCATTAATATAAATTCTTTGCTTTTGATTTTCAATCGCTATTTTATAACTACCCATGGAGAATCATATGTGTTTACCATTGAGATACTGATCATCATATTATTCATTATTTAAGTGATGAAAACAAAAGTCGCCGAGCGGGTGTGGTGTGGTAGTCATGGATAATTGACGCCGTTCGTCAAGGAGCACAAGATCTAACCGTGATTACGATGTTGGTCGTACACGAACTTCCAAGTACGACATTAATCATCCATACTAATATTATAAAGTGGAAAGATTTGATTGTTTGTTTGCATTGAACAGTTTTCGCCGTTAGGAAGATACATTAACCCCGGGTGACATACATGTATAGGGTGTTTGGTAGAGTATTGAACATGGGATAATGACAGAAAGGTGAGATAGTCTGCTACTTGCTGAGCCCAAAAATTTTGACCTAGGGCTCATAGTTTTTTTTTCATGATTTTAAAAAAAAAATCACTAAACTTCCTGAACTTGAAAGAGATTGCGGTTGTAAAGGCCAAGTCTCTGAATAATTCATTTCATTGATCTTATTTCATATCAAACCTTTTATCCCTGAGTAATTTACAATAGAAATATTTAATTCTTGTAAATAAAAAAATTTACTCCTAAAGCCATTTATCAATAAAAGCTCCATAATCGACGACCTCCGTGGCGTAATGGTTACCATGCCAGACCGCCACCCAGGAGGTCCCGGGTTTGAATCCCGGTCGGGTCATGATAGACGAACTTTTTCTGATTGGCCACGGGTCTTGGATGTATATATGTATTTGTTATAAAAATATAATGACGTTGAATTAGTATCCCATAACACAAGTTTCAAACTTACTTTGGGGCTAGCTCAATCTGTGTGAATTTTATTGTCCCTATACATTTATTATTTTATAATAATCGGCAGAGTCGAGTTGAAGGTAATATAACCAATGGACAGACAATATATTTAACATTTGTTTTTTGATAATAAGTGACGTAAACATTAATTTATTATTTAAGTATAAAAATATGTAATTTAGACAAATAGACATTTCAATGTTATTTGTACAGCATAATAAGTTCCTGGTTTGAGGTAATAGTTTTCCATAATAATTAACTCTTGATTTACTTTTTCAGCAATTTTTTTATTTATTTTTTATTGTTTAGTTTTTATGTAGTTTTTAATTTTTATTGTTAGTTTAGTTTTCATTATTTTTTTTTATTTCATGTTATTTAGTTATGTATTTTATCAATAAATGATTCGTAGATTACTTTTTCAGCTACATTATTTCATTTGACGACGTCCGTGGCGACGTCGGACCGCCACCCAGGAATTCCCGGGTTCATCGAATCCCGGTCGGGTCTTGATGAAAAACGAACTTTTCCTGATTGGCCTGGGTCTTGGATGTTTATATAACCGATGTTTTTTTTTAAAAATATTGTTGAGTTAGTATGCTACAACAAAAGTCTCAAACTTACTTGGGGCACAGATATTATAATACTTATGCTTGGGGCTAGCTCAATCTGTGTGATTTGTCGCTATAAATTTATTCCATTATGTTATTTGTTATTTTTTTAAACTCTACTCTTTAGGACTGGCTGAAGCATTAGTTACAATTTATGGTGAAAACTATTTGACCTTCGCCTTATATAGCTTTACACGATGCTTAGTAATTTGTACTACAAAAATAGATGAAATTATTATTCAATAATATGTTACCCGAGCCTGCCGGCTTCCTGCGACTTTCCTTAGGTTAGAGGTGACCACCATACGTCGCTATTCCTTGCAAGCAATCAAAGCGTAACAAATGTGTGTGGTCCGATGGACACTTGTTCGTTTTTTTTAAGAAAACAAGGATGTTAACCCATTAACAATTTACTGGGTCCAGTATGCTCAGTTCAATTAACGTATAGACATTCACAGTTATTTTACCTCTGAGGCATTGTCCTAATAGAACGCGAATGCGCGATCGTCGCGCGAGTAAGCGATGCGACCGTCGCGTGTACGCGCGATCAAACATATTGAGCTCGAATAGGTGTCCTAACTGACAATCGCACGACTCGGTCGCTTACTCGCGCGATCGCTTGCTCGCGTCGTCAATTCGCGCGATGATCAATTAGGACACCCAGTTTTAGTCATCGCGCGAACACGCGACGGTCGCATCGCTTACTCGCGCGACGATCGCGCATTCGCGTCCTATTAGGACAATGCCTGACAGATGTAAAAACAGGTTTAAAACACTCAAAATAAGAGCGATCCGTGGATGTTAATCAATGGCTAACTGCTCGAGCAGTCCGTCTATGTCGGCTCACACATTATTTCTGCTTCAGAATTATTCCTGTGACACTTATTTTGAGTATTTTTTACATCTGTCAGAGGTAAAATAACTGTGAATGGTCTGTAGAGATAAATCTGCGTACATACATTAGGCCCCGCGGCGTCTCGTGTGGGTATATGGACAGCTTTCGGATAACCATCAGTATTAGCCACGTACGTATAATGTCAAGGCAAATATATTGTTCCAAAGATTTTTAATTTAAGTACCGTAATATATCTATTTTTAATAGCCAGTTTAGTTTCTATTACAATAAAATATATACAGCCAGTTTCTAAAATGAATTTTTAAATTTAATGACTTATTAGGTTGGGTTATAGCTGTCACTGTCAAATTAAAGAAGAAAGCTTGCGTGAACGGAATTAAAATCGAAATGCGTTTCAGAAACTTATTTATAGTATAGTGAGTATAAACTTAGTCAGAAGCCTCCATCCGCTTTTTAGGGTTCCGTAGGATACTACGAGGAACCCTTATAGTTTCGTCATGTCCGTCTGTCCGTCTGTCCGTCTGTCCGTCCGCGGTCTACAGCTTTCTAGCTGTAATTTGGTTTGTATACTCATTAACAAAGTGGTAGAACAAAATTTTGAAAAAAAAATTTTTTGGGGTGCCTCCCATACATGTAAAGTGGAAATGAATTTTTTTCACGCCTATCCTATGTTGTGTGTTATCGTTAGAAAGGTCTCTTAAAAACATTGAGTGTATGGGAAGATCATTTTCCTATACAATGATCCGTTTGCGAATTATTTATATTTAACGTGCCAATTTTCGTTTTGGCACGGTGGTCCCCACCCATCTATCTCCGAAAGTCTTGTGTTTAGAAATTTGAAAAAATTCATGGTAGTTGTCCATATAGTGAACCTACAAGGAAAACTATAACGGTTAAGTAGGCACTACTAGATGCCGTAATAAACGACTTATAATGTAAAATTTCTTTGACGAAAAGGTACAAATGTCATAGAATTGGCATTGTACTCATCTGCAGGCAAGGATTGCGTAGCCAATACGGAACCCTTCATTGTGCGTGGCCCGACACGTCCTTGCCCTGTTTTTTTCCATATAAATTCCATATATTAAAGACTGTATATTTATTGGGAGTATAGAGCATTAAAGACATGGACTTCTGAATAGATCGAAGAAGAACTTCTACAGAACATCGGCGTAAAGCAATGCGTTGTTTTATAAAAATAAAACTTGGGGTATAGAAGTTTCTCCTTAAAATACTTACGGATGAAATTTTGTCAAGTAAAAACAAATTTCGTAAGAATCAGATGACATAGCATTTTCATTACAATTTTACGTAAAGTTCAACTCACGTAATTATCACTTATGCCCTACATCTCATTGTAAATATGTATTCTTTAAACAAGGTCGACTCTTGAGTTGATGCCACGAAACATAAAGGATTAATAAATAAGACAGATCAATGAATCTTCACAATTAATCGCCTGATATTATATGCTAATTGGTACATTTATTCTGATTGAATCCTCATTGTATTGACTTGTATGGAAATGTTTATATGCTACATAGTATTAGTGTCTGTTTTGTGTGAATGTATGATCCTTTTGTAGGTTAATAAGCATATTATTTTGAATTAAAGTGTATTGTATGTAATAAGAAGAATTTTTACATAAAACTTACTAATAATTTCCAATATGAAATGAGTTATGTCACGTGTTTTTGATGTTTTGGATAACGACGAAAAAAACGTATGAGAGTGAAATATTTCTATAAGTTTTTACATCGGAATGAGAAAGGAAAGAAAAGGAGATAGCGGAAAACAATCACATCGAGTCGAGTATCCCTTTTGGCGGAAAATTACATCTGTCAGTTATACGACCAGAGACAAGTTTTTTTTCCTTCAAGTTGTGGCTTCTGCATTCTTGTTCGTTGCAATTAGCCGATGTCATATGATAATAGCAGCGTATTAATTCTGTCTCGGCTAAGTATACAGCCTCTGAGCCAAGACGGCCATAAGAAAGATGATAACAAAATTTCTTCAGAAAAGGCGGATTTTGAAGTCAACACGATGATGCACTTTTAAGAGTTTCTGATCACAAATTCCAATAACCAGGCACTTTAACCAATGTTTGCTTCACATTACACTATCAATACTATAAATCAAAAGCTCTGAAACACACAGAAATTAATCTAACGACGAGCTCAAGTTGACGCTATCGAATTGGCGCCAAAATCCCAGAGACATTTTTTTTTTTTTTTTTTTTGTTTTCTTCGCTCTAGAGCAGGCAAAGGGCTTCGAGCCCATACAGCCAAGTCATAAGTAAATTTATAAGTAATTCAACGCAGCGAGTTCATGCTATCCTGACATTCTTGACTCAGTATACAGTCTCTGAGTCAAGACGCCCCGAAGAAAGATGATAGCAAAATTTCTTCAGAAAATACGGATTTTGAAGTCAACACGATAATGCACTTTTAATAGGTTCCCGATCACAAACCTCAATCAATATGTACTATAACCAATGTTTGCTTCACACTACACTATCAATACTATGAATCAAACGCAGAAACACACAAAAATTAAATTTCTAATCACGAGCCCAAGTGGACGCTATTGTAGTTGGCGCCAAAATCCTCCCAGAGACAAGTTTGGAATGGGTAGGCTCCTAGACAAACTTCTGTCTGTTAAAGTATTTTTTTTAAACTTTGTGTTAACAATTTTTCTTTGGGATTTGTTTTTTTTTTTGAGAAAAAATTATACCTTGTTCTTCGATGTAAAAGTAGCTTTTTATAAATTTAACCATAACATAATTTTTTAAAGAATAATATTTTAAAGTTTGTTATTTTTTTAGTAATTTTTTTATTTCTCTTTATGAAATGTTTATTATAAGTATTATATGTGATATAAAAGAGAGACATTGACATATTAGATGGCGCACGATATTAATAAATAGATCTCGTACGGTGGCCATCCTTGAGTCTACATGAACAGGCGGGCGTGGTGGTTTGCGCAAGTTTTAAACCAGAGCAGCTCTAAAATGATGCTTATGAATCTTTCTATTTATCTTCATCTTCATATGTTATAAGTACATTTGTTTTTGGTCGGTTTCTTTTATTATTCGTACTTTTCTTTATTTGAAGTTGACAATTTGGTTTTTCCATACGGAAAACAAGCAATATTTGCAGACATTTTAGCTGAAGTTAAGAAAATCACATTGATTTTATAAAGCCATTGTAAAAATAAAAGTGTATAAATACATAAGGTATATTTTAATTATATGTAGGACCTGTACATAATAATATTTGTATTCATATTACGTTTTACTGATATTATTACAATAAAAGAACACTTAATTTATATTTTATGGTAAGTAATGTAATACTTTCCTAAAAATATTATGATGCGGCGTGAATGGCGTGATGCGGCATTTTATGCACCCCAAATGTGTAGGACTGCATTTATTATTATGATTACCGAACTTGACTTAATTGAAATAGGTAGTCTCTTTTGGAAGATAAACATCGGAGAAACCACGAACTCTCATTATAATTTTGTAAGGCTTACAACCAATTTCTGAAACGCATTTTTAAAGTTAGTGAAATATTAAATAATAGCTGTCACTGTCAAATTAAAGATGAAAAAAGAGATAGACTTAATCTTGACTTTAAATTAAAATGAGTATTAGAAACTTAGAGCTTCGGGTAGACACTTATTATACACTTAGTTCTTGAGTACCTACTTAACTTTAATTTATGTCCATGATATTTTTTTTTAAAAAGTAGCTATACAATTTTGTTTTGCTGAAATATCCTTACAGCCCCATTTTGTTCACCTTTGTTGAGCTACATTACCACAACAAAAGTGAAAAAAATGGAGGTAGATCGCCTTAAGACTATTATGGCAATAATACATTGCCCTATACACATTTTCACTTAATTCAAATAACTTATTAATAAGCCAACTATACTGCATTATAACATAGGTACTACTAGGTCGTTGATTGAGCAACATAGTCATCAAAAATAATGTGTGTACAGAAGTACCGTGTCATGATTTAGGCCGCGCCTATCCAGCTAAGCTAGATATAACATGTTATTATTAATGTTTGCCGAATCATTGAGTCATAATAACTATAATACTACTCATTGATCATAATATAAATAAATAAATATTTTAGGACGAATCACACAACGCCATCTAGTCCCTAGTCCCAAACTAAGCAACTAAGCTTGTACTATGATGGGTACTAGATTGCTGATAAATATACTTAAATACTTTTTTTAATAAATAAATACTAATTATACATAGAAAACACCCAGAACATGACGACCTACGTAGCGTAATGGTTACCACGCCAGATCGCCACCCAGGAGGTCCCGGGTTCGAATCCCGGTCGGGTCATGATGAAAAACGAACTTTTTCTGATTGGCCTCGGGTCTTGGATGTTTATCTATATATGCATTTGTTATAAAATATAGTATGTAAGTACTTATTGTTTTCTTTATTTCTTTAACAGATTTAGGTACCTACATAGAAAAGTTACTCAGATAATTAACAATTAATGTTAACGTACATTTTTGTTAATTATATTATCTGCGTACGATGACACGCTAATATGGCTTAGCTGATGGATAGTTAAAAAAATAAAATGTAACAAAATAGAGAGCCCAGGAAGAGAATATCGAAATTCCCATGCGGATAGAGAGATAAATTTTGTCCTTAAAAGAAGCACTGCTCATCGTATGAATAGAGATAATTTTTCACGAGTTCTGTCGACTTTGCTAAATGCCACCATATTAACCTCTCAGAGCTTTGGAGCGTCGTGATTTCGTGACCTCTTGCACTAAGTGTACTAAATCAATCGCGACACGATTTATGCACATAAAAAACAAATACTAAAGTATCTGCTAAAGTAATTAATTATATAGTAATTATTTATTAATATTCTAGAGCAGGACAAAAGCTTTTCCCCTCCACTATTTGTCCTTGCCAATGTTTTTTGGAGTTCCATCGGGGAAGAACTCTCACCTCTCACATATATGATACACGTGAAGCAATCTGTGATGATTTTCATTAAGAAAATAATAATATGAATACAGCCCAAATTGTCATCTTAGTAGGTAGGTATCCAGCAAAACATGGATAATAAAAAAAAATACTTGTAGATATTTGATTGAAGAGCTCGATGGCGTCACTGTGTGTCGCACTCTAATATGAACACACAAGTCAAGCGACGTCGACCTTAGTCAGTGTTTGGATGGGTTTCGTTATCTCGAGCTTCTCCGTGCTTCGGAGGGCACGTTAAGCCGTCGGTCCCGGCTGTTGTCGGTAGATGACTGTCGTTAAGCCAAGTCGGTGACCTTCGGGCGGCTTGAAAACACTGACCTTTGCCAATCCGCATTAGAGCAGCGTGGCAGAGTACGCTCTAGTCCCCTTTGATTGAAGGGAGACCCGTATCCCTGCAGTGGGATGATTATGGGTTGATATGAAGTATGTAGATGTTTTAAGTGATCAATAGCCAGTTTCAGAAACACATTTTAATTTTGATTCCACATTAAGTCTCAAGCTATCTCTTTTTTATTTTAATTTCACAGCTATATTTAATGCGTCATTAACATTAAAGATCCGTTTCAGAAACATGGCAAGTCTACTGTTATTCAGATTACCACATACATAAATTGCGATAAAATCAGTCGTAGGCTCATACAAACTTGTTTGAGAATATGTCAGTACTTCATGAACTTCATGAGAGGTTATCCATACGTTATTAATAAGAAAGATTCACCTTGTAATGTTTCGTTAGATGTAATAATTCCGAATGTCACATAATATAGTTAATTAAGAGAGTAATAAAATAATAATATTATTATTATTTGATGTTATCACATAAACCATGAAGTGCTGCCAAATCAAAGTCGGAAAAACATGCCTTTTGAGAGTTCAGTTGTCAAGTATACTTATTTCTAATTACTATTTTTTTCAGTCATACGCAATCGTGATGTGCCTCAATGGGCTCGCAGTTTAGAAGAGAGGAGAATAGCCATTGAGGAGACGCATGCGAGAGCACTTGAGGCTTTGTCAGCTACACTGGAGAGAAGACTGGCAAACATTGAAGATAGGTTAAGGGAAATTTGTGATAAGTTAGGATAAGTAAATACATAATTTTAGTATTCAAAGTTATGTTTTATTAAAGTAAAAAACCTTTTTATATAACCAAATATGTAGTTTCTGTACAAATTTCAATCCATTATTATTTATGTACTTATTAAATTTACATTGCATTGATGTTAGTATGTAAGTTCACATTACATTACATGTATGCTTATAACTAGTTATTAGTTTGTTGTTAGTACGGTCCCTTTAAGGGTAAAAGCCTCCTCCAATCCATGCTTAATATTATAATTGTGAAAGTGTGTTTGTTTGTTTGTCCTTCCTTCACGTCCAAACAATAAACTGAAAATAGATGTGCTAGTACGGAGAAATCTACATCAAGAACTCTGCAGATGTTATTTAAAATGCTAGGAGCATGCAGCAAAAACTTATACATATTTACACTAATATAATAATTTACACTAATATAATCTTAAACACTATCTTCCTCCACAATCTATTCACTAAAATGTCTCTTGCACCATCAACATTGGCTGGAACTGCAACAGCAGGTTGCAGTGGCTGATCATTTTAAAAATGCTAGGAGCATGCAGCAAAAACTTATACATATTTACACTAATATAATATTAAACATACACTAATATAATCTTAAACACTATCTTCCTCTCCACAATCTATTCACTAAAATGTCTCTTGCACCATCAACATTGGCTGGAACTGCAACAGCAGGTTGCAGTTGCTGGTCATTGTCCCTCTCAGCAAGTGGCAGCTCGGGCAGTGGAGTCCTTGAAGCATTAGCTATGTTGTGCAGCACTACACATGCATTCACTATTTTTCCACTCCATGTTGGATTATAATGAAGCACTCTGTGTGCTAACAAACATCGCCAACGTGCTTTTAAGACTCCAATACACCTCTCAACCGTATTTCTTACACGACAGTGAAGATTCGTGTAATACTCTTCGGGTGTCCCAGGAGCAGCTCCAAGAATAGGTGTCATCATGTATGGGCGCTGAGCATACCCAAAATCACCTATTTTATTTATTTAATTATCTTTATTGACCACAATACAAAGTACTGATACAACAGGCGGACTTAATGCTAAATGCATTCTCTACCAGTCAACCCTTGGGAGTGCAAAAATTCACGAACGCGGCTTGTTAAAGTAAAAATAAAAATATTCTAAAATAAATATAGCATATACCTACATATATAATATAATAGATACAATATAATAAGATACATAGATAATAAATATATAATACATATAGATGATTGCTATGCAACATAAAACAATTAAAGGAATTACACAAACAAAATGATGACAATTACTTATTAAGCAAATCCAGGAAATGAGCACGTACTTTCTTTTTAAAAATAGAGGCATTTTTGGTGTCTCTGATAGGGTCCGGCAGCGCATTCCAGAGTCGTGAAGCATGAAGAGTGAAAGAATTGGACATAAATGCAGAATGACAGAGAGGAGTAAAAAGTTTGAAAGAATTATCAGAACGGAGTTGACGGTCATGAGAGTCAGAAAGAAAACGGAATTTATCTTTAAGATATTCGGGAGAGTTTGGATTAAATAAAATAGAAAAGAGAGTTGTTAATATTCTCTGATGTCTGCGCTGGCGAATAGGCAGCCACCCAAGCTTTGATCGAAAGGACGAAACGTGATCATATTTGCGCAGACAGAAAATTAAACGAATTGCGTTGTTTATTAGCCGATCTAGCTTGTTGAGGAGATCTTCATTGAGATCAGGATAACACACATCACCATAATCAATAAGTGGGAGAATCAGGGACTGAACAAGTGTGACTTTGGTAGCAATGGGTAGAAAATGTCTGAGGCGATTCAGAGTTCGCAGTGCCGATATAACAGAGCGGCTAACCTCAGCAACTTGCGTAGTCCAACTTAACGTTGCGTCAATGTGTACTCCAAGATTTTTGACACTGGAGCTAAGTGCAATAATTTTGTTTTCAAACGTGAGAGGTGGAATCGATGAATAATCAATTTGGGCAGTTTGTTTGGAGCTACCTACAATTAATGCTTGGCACTTTTTTGGATTTACTGGTATCCCAAATGACTTAGACCAGTCACTGATACAACAAAGATTTGCATTCAGTATGTTGATTGCATTGTCAATTTTATCAACAGGTGACTGTATATATATTTGCAAATCGTCTGCATAGAAATGGTAAGAGCAACTGAGCGAAGAAGACAAAATATTTATAAAAATGAAAAATAATAGAGGGGACAAGATACCACCCTGCGGAACGCCAGCAGACAAGCTATTCCAGTCCGACAATTCACGACCAACTCGCACAGCCTGCTGACGCCCATGAAGATAAGAAGAAAACCAATCCAAAGCAGAGGAGGAAAAATTTAGACGTTTAAGAATGGTAAGGAGTAAATCATGGTCTACCATGTTGAAAGCGTTAGAAAAATCTATGAGAGTGATAATGGTGACCAATTTACATTCCATACCATTGCGAATGTCTTCGGTTACTTTTAGAAGAGCAGTGGCAGTGCTATGCCCTGGGCGAAATCCAGACTGAAATGGGGAAAGTAATTTATTGGTAAAAGTAAAAGCTGCCATTTGCTTATGGACAACCGCTTCAAGGACTTTAGACAGGAATGGTAAAATGGAAATAGGTCTATAATTATTTAATAACAAAGGAGTGGGAATTTTAGGAAGAGGTAAGACAAGAGCCCTACTCCATAGGTGGGGATAAGTGCCACTCAGGAGAGAAGAATTAACAATATGATTAAGAATGGGAAGAGTAATTTCCATGACAGCGATGACCATGTCTCTACTTACGTCATCGCAACCAACCGCCTTGGATTTAATCGAAATAATGTTCTTACGAATGTCATCCTCAGAAGAAGGAGAAAAATTGAAAGATACATTTGGAGACTGGACCATGGAAGCAATCTTCAAAAAAGTGTTAGATTTTGTAGTATTATTAAGACAAGGAGCAGAAGAGAAATGGTTATTAAAATCATTTAGAGAGAAGGGTAAACTCTGTGATTCGGACCTATAATGAAAGCAAAGTTATGTAATTGACAACTGCTTTTTATATCCACTGAATATAGGCCTCAAAATTGAGCATTGCCAGATAATAGACAAAAGCACAATCAATTGTAGGTGTTATGTATACATAAAAAACAAATAAATTTTTGAAGAGGCATGAGATTTTTCTATGTAAAAATTGTTTTTTTTAATAGGATATTAGACCATACTTGAGGTAAAATTCAACAACATTCATAATTTATACCAGTTTCTAAAATGCATTTTTGAATTTAATGACACATTAAAGTAAACTAGCTACTAAAGTCACTAGCAAACTAAAGAAAATAAAGTTTGAAACTTAATGTGGAATTAAAATTAAAATGAGTTTCATAAACTGGCTGTTACCCGGCAACCTAAATGAGAATAAAAAACTGAATAAAACTTATTTGCTAAATAAAAATATATGATTTTTTTTCCTAATTTTTGGTTTACCATTTCCTCATTAAAACTCCCAGTTCTTTGATTTAAATGGCCTCTTTAAAGATACCTTTATCTTACATGTTACATAGAGAATATTATTAAAATTATCAAAATGTTCATATTCAAGGTAGTGTAACTTGTAAACAGGAAAGCGGTGCAAGTCTGGGCGCGGGCGGGTTAATAAACCTTGATTTTGGACTTGATTACCAAGGGCTCATAAATCATAGGACGTTAATAAGTTATAACGCCATTTAATTAAAAAATATATATATCAATTGGTTTGCTTGGTAGAGCAAGGTATAAAATAAAGTTATAGAATTCTCCCGCGTCCCCATTGCGTGCATTTTTAATAATGTTCCCGAATCATTTACTAGACGAACGGTGAGTTGTACAAAACCAATTTAAAGTTAATAAGTCGTTAAATTATGGCTGTCTTTGTCAAACATAAAGATAGCTTCGGAAAAATGCAAAATAGTTATTTGCTATGCAACGCTGCAAAGTTGTTTTTTGGCGCGAGTACTTATATTGAAACCTAAGCTAGCGAAGGATTCTAGGATTGAACCACGAGCGAAGCGAGTGGTTCAAACATAGAATCCTGAGCGTAGCGAGGGTTTCAAAGTTACGAGACGCAGAATAACTTTGCTGCCGAGCGAAACACAAAATTTTTCACCTCACTACAGCGAGGAAATTCCTAGGTGCAAGAAAAACGCAAATAATATATTAAATAAGTGTTTATTTTTTTCATGCGGTGTCGTGCCTGCCAGTTCGATTATTCTAAAAATAAGGTTGGCGCACTGGCATGAAATAAGTATTAATGCATTTTCAGAGGACTAGCGGTATAAAAAATTAAAGAATAGAAAGGTTCGAATTTTAAAAATACTTTCCACGCTAGGGCACAAAATGCACTTTTGCACTCAGATTTCGAATGACAAACAGATTCTTTCCGAGCTTGTGAGGTGAAAAATATTTTTTTTACTTCTCATGCTTGCATGATTTAAAAAAAAAAAGCGGTGGGAAATGGGAAACAGGGTTTTGTTTTTCTTGCGTTTATTTATTTATTTCCTCGCAATCGAAGTGAAAAGCAGAGTTTATAACTCGTCCACAAAACCATTTCTATCCTCGACATTACTATCAGCCCTCGCCTTCGGCTCGGGCTGCTAAAAGTCTCGGATAGAAATGATTCGTTTTGTGCACTTGTTGTAAAATCTACTATTTTCCTTTTTTCCTTAACCATAACAAATATAAAAATAAAAAAATACAATTACCAACTTACCATTAAAAAATCTACTACAAGGAAACTATTCCTACTTCCGGAATAGGAACATTATAAAATGGTACTATGCCATTTGAATTTGCGAACTAACTTTGCATTCTAGTTTTTGTTTATTTACAATAACGTTTTCTATTTATTAGAAAATTATTACACATGCTAGCATTTCATGTCTTTATTTTATTACAATAATATTACAAGATTAAAACAAAAACTTGCACAATGTAACCAAGTATCTAAGACTGAATCTTATTAGTATTGTGTGAGAACATGATTGACCCTTAATATATTAGGGCTGCTAGACGCGGGAGCTTCTGAGCGCCCGGGGGCTTAGGCTCACGGTCGCCTGACGTCACCAACACTGAGGCGAGTGAAAGGGTGCGCCCCCGCCGTAACTATAAAAGCTACAAACGCTCCTCATCAGACATCATTCAACATCCCAAATCAACACACATCACAATGGCATTCAAGGTATATAAACATGCGTCAAAAGTGATATAGTGAACAGTGATTAAATAAAGTGAATTAAAAGTGTTAAATTATTGTGTTATTTTGTTACAGTTTGTGGTACTCGCTTGCTTGGTAGCGGCCGCCAGCGCTGGTGTTGTGCCAGCTGCCCCTCTGACATACGCCGCCCCAGCATACCACGCCGCCCCAGCGTACCACGCCGCCGCAGCGTATCAAGCCGCCCCGGCCTTCCACACCCAGGCTTACCACGCCGCCCCCGTAGCGTACCAAGCCGCCCCCGTAGCGTACCAAGCCGCTCCCGTCGCCTACGCCGCACCCGTTGCCAAGTATGCCGCAGTAGCGCCCGTCGCCAAGGTCGCCGTTGAAGAATACGACCCTCATCCCCAATACAGCTTCGCCTATGATGTTCAGGATGGTCTCACCGGTGACTCCAAAAGCCAGCACGAAACCCGTGACGGCGATGTCGTCCAGGGCTCTTACTCCGTTGTCGACCCCGATGGCACCAAGCGCACTGTCGAGTATACCGCTGATCCCCACAACGGTTTCAACGCTGTGGTGCACAAGGAGCCCCTTGCCGTGAAGGTTGCCCCCGTGGCTAAGATCGCTGCCCCTGTCGCCTATGCTTCTCCTCTGCACTACGCCGCGAGCCCCGTGGTCCACGCCGCCCCCGTCGCCAAGATCTCCGCCCCCCTCGGGTACTCTGCCCCTCTTTACCACCACTAAATTGATGCCAAATTCTTAGTTATAAAAATGGGGCACGGTTGGTATTATTTTCAATACAAAATCGTGTGCTGTAGACAAGTTATACCATCTTATGGTACTTAGTCGATTAAATTAATTATGAAACTTTACTACCTACTTTTATTTACTTACCCATTTACAATCTACAGGTACAATAAAATAGGTCTCATTTTTTAGCATTTTACAATTTCAAACTTATAAATAATAACTTTTTTATGTAAAAGGAAATAAAGGTTCATCATTCATTACTCTTCATCACAATAGTGCAAAAAAAAAATACATTAACATAACCACCTACCTACTGTGATCACAATAACAAAATGGTAAAAATAATTAGGCATAAAAAGCCAAAAAACTGAAAGCTTATATTATTATTAACTATTAAAGTTTCATGAATAAAAATAAGTATCAGACCTAAAGTCCTAATTATAATATTAAAATCTGCGGATGTCATCTAACTGCATCTAACCCTACTATGATCGTGTCTAGATGTAAAGAAGGTACCTATGTGATTTAAGGTGTTCGCGGCGCGGACAACCTTGATATTTCCATAGTTCCCACGAGACGAGCCAGCTGCCTCGCATTACGCAACCCGTCTCATTCAGACCTACGCCCTTTGAGGTTGACTAGACACTTTTAACATTAGCTCTGACACGGTTTCATTTCTGCATAATTATACTAACGAATGCCAGTGACTTGTTAGCTTGGTATACCATGTATTACTATGAAAATAGCTTGAGGTGTTTTAAACAGTTTATGTACTGGTAGCGATTATTCCTCCGGCAGGGCGCGGGTTTGATTCTCAGATAGGATAAACTTTATTAGACAGGTGACGAAAAATCAAGAGATTATTAATATGTTTGTAAATAATTAGATTAAGTAAGTGCAAGACATATATTATGTGCCTTGGTGTTACTGATGATCATCATATTATGATCATAGGCTGCAGTAATAACTTTCCATCAGGCGCTTGCTTGTTTGCCTCTCGTATGACATAGAAAACCTCGAGTCCATAGAAATGTGGAGTTTCTTTGATAGGTACTTATTTTCCAAATCGGTTCTTACATGGCATACAACGTTATGTAAAATACAACGTCGACATGCCTTCGCGCGCACGACTCCGAACATACGCGTTCGAGTTGTTTGTTTGTTGTTGTTTTTGAATACAAACGAACCAATGTATAGATCGTTCACAGTTATTTTACCTCTGACGGGATGTAAAAACAGGTTTAAAACACTCAAAATAAGATCGGTCCGTGTATGTCATAGAGTATAAATAAATAAGACAACTAAAGTCGTCACCATTTAATAGGTCCGTTTTGACACTTGAGGAAGAACCTAGAATGTAACTTGGAACGAAACTGAAAGCCACTTACACTACACTTGGAGTGTTTAAAAAAATATATATATTTCAGTGCGCGTTAAATAATTATGATAGAAAATATTACGAGTATTTTAATTAATAGTAGCATACAATTTTTAATTATTAAGAAACGTCCCTTAAACAGTTGCGTTCTCAGTCTTTTTTTTTTCGATACCAGTGTTGTAACCATGTTTTATTGCTGAATTTCACCAAATTCATTCGATTTTAAAAATAGTATTTAGATATTGTGTAGTAATCTTTATTGAAAAGCTTTTTAGCTCGCTAATCTTCCTAGCTCACCATTAAGATCACTTTCCCTATAATACATCGTTTATTTAAAGAGAAAAAAAATGAAAACTAAAACACTGTCTTTACAGTTTTAAAGAACTTAGTGGCTGGATTTTTTAAATTAGTAGCATAACAACTTTTTTGATAATATATATTGTAATAAGTTAATTTTATTAATCAGTATTATAATCCGATGCACTTTACAATACATTGACTACATGATCAAATCGATTACATCCTCATACAAACTTGAATCGATTTATCGTAAGTATCGAGTACCGAGTCGTGTGGTTACATCATTAGATACGCCACGATGACAAATGTCAAAACGGACCTATTAAATGGTGATTACTTTAAGGTGTATGTCATAGAGTATAAATAAATAAGCTTATTTATTTATACTCTAAGGTGTATGTCGATCAATGGCTAACTGCTCAAGCAGAGCATCTATGTCGCACATTATTTCTACTACAGAATTATTTAAGTGACATTTAATTTGAGTGTTAGAAACCACCTGTCAGAGGTAAAATAACTGTGAATGGTCTATAATGCGGATTGCGAAGACCACAGAACATATTGTACTGAAAATACGTCATCGTTACATCCAAATTATACATTGGTAAAGTTTGGTGAGGCGGTGACATTGTCGGGAAGTTAAGTGAAGTGAAGTTAGGCACTCACTCCGAACAACTTCACGTGAGTGTAGAGCTAGCATTACCATACCATTGATGGTGTCAAAAATTTCAAAATAGAAGAATCGGATTTTGGCGCCAACTACGATACGATAGCGTCCACTTGGGCTCGTGATTGGAAATTTTAATTTCTGTGTGTTTCAACGTTTGATTGATAGTGTAATGTGAAGCAAACATTGGTTAAAACTTATAGTGCATGCATAGTGATTGCAGTTTATGATCAGGAACTTTTAAAAGTGCATATTTATCGTCCTGACCTCAAAATCCGCCTTTTCTAAAGAAATTATGCTATCATCTTTCTTCGGGGCGTCTTGACTCAGAGACTGAGTCGAGATAGCATAAATACGCTGCTTTGAATTTACGTACTTACAAGTATAACTTGAAGATGGCACGATGGAGTCTTCGTCTGAAGTCGGGTTGCCAAACGAAAGGAAAAAAAATAGAAAAGTCAAAAATTTAAAATAGTTGCCAGTGAAGAAAATTAGACTAAGAAGATGTCAACAAATAGCGGTCTCCGGTCTGCGCTGCGCTTCTAATTTGACGCTGGCTGTGACGCCCAAAATAAGAGTGATAAATTAAAATAAATCGTATAGGTAATGTGTGAAATCGTTGTTATCTAAATCATTGTGTTAAATATTGTTGATAAATTATAATTCTCTTTATAAAATAATTTACGCTTCGTATACATTATTGTTTAAGTTTCTAAGATTAAAATTTGTTACTGTATGTGCAATGTTTCTCGCGCCGGCC
Organism: Endotricha flammealis; assembly: GCA_905163395.2. Classification (NCBI taxonomy): domain Eukaryota; kingdom Metazoa; phylum Arthropoda; class Insecta; order Lepidoptera; family Pyralidae; genus Endotricha; species Endotricha flammealis. The sequence continues at coordinate 8,856,506 of LR990868.1, forward strand.
TTTATTGTATGAAATTAACAATTAGGAAGTAAAGTACAAACAGAAAATATCTTTAGACTTAATGATGGTGTCCACCCGAGGCGTTCGTTACAAGTTTAGTGAGGGCGAGCGTGTTTTGTGCTATGAACCAGATCCAACTAAAGCCAAAGTTTTGTATGACTCTAAGGTAAGCCGTAAATTATCCGTTTGTAAAGTAAAATATTACAACTATGTGATAAAAACATTACTCTATAGGCATATATAAGGGTAGAACGTTGAGGAAAATTACTATGGTAAATTCAAAATGAAAATAATAAAATATTAAAAAAACGCGGCAAATTAAAATGAATTTTAAATTAATATTTTACATCTTTACATAAAAAAGTCTAACAGCAGTTGTTTCATGCAGGGGTACTTTTAATTAAATAATAAATTAGTTTTGCCATAGAAATACTGGTAACTGTTACTGTAGTCTTGCGGACCTTCTCCCCAATTAGGCAGCCGATGTGCCCTTTGTGTGTATGAACAGTGTTAGCTGGTTTACTCCAGCAATCTTAATTACTCATAGAAATAAAATTTCTCGTTTATATTGGGTCGTCCTTGCATATAAAACTCAAAACTTCGTGCATATTTTTCGGGGAATTATTGACATTTTAAAATTATTCTTTATTTAGGTATTGGAAGTTATAGAGAGTAAAGATAAGAGAGGACGTCGAACCGTCGAATACCTGATCCACTTCCAGGGATGGAACTCATCGTGGGATCGCTGCGTCAGTGAGGACTTTGTTCTAAAGGACACAGAAGAAAACAGACAGCTACAACGAGACCTAGCTGAAAAGTCACAGTTACAGCTGTAAGTATTTATTATTAGTCATTCTTACAATAGGGATGTTTCCGAGGTCCTTGAAATGTGCAAATAGTTTTAACACAATGCTGTAGAACTGGTCACAACATAAATACAAATACAAATATTCTTTATCTGTGGAACATAGATACACATTAATGGTCGTTTAAAACAATATAAATAGTTTCACTATGTCCAGCCGCTAGGCGTACAAACAGTAAGCCACTTAATTAAATTCACATTACAATTTCCATTAATTACAATACGTATATCAAAATAATGTCAATCGATTCATATTAAATTTGCATAGAAAATAAGTAAAAATACAATTTCAAAATTTAAACAAACATACATAAAAAAATAATCTGTTAGGTATTCTTGCACACTATAATAGGCTTCACTTATGAGGCTGTTTAAGTTTTAATTTAAAGTTATCACTCTGTTTTATAGTGTTTGGTACTTTATTATAAATTTTGGGGGACATACTAATCATCAATAGAAAAAAAACAAAAAGTTGGATAAGGGGTGAGCGACTTATTTTGGTTTCTGTTTTTATACACATTTTACTGTATTTAATATTGAAATATTCAGTGGTGCCTACCTGTATCGGCGTGAAAGAAAAAAAGGCAGCAGTACCAGCGCCAGCGGACCGGGGCCTGCAAGGCGGGCGCGCCACGGCTTCAGCGACGACGGCTCCTCCAGCAGTACACAGCCAGATGGTAAAATGATTATTTATTTAAGTAAAAACTAACAGCGTTACAATAGAATTTTACAAACAGATTTTTAACAAAATTCATAGTATGAAAGAATATAAATGCATTTAAACTACAGACAATCACCATGTTATTCGTAGTACTTCCTTTAAAAAAAAAAATTTGATTTGTAGTTTATTATTTCACTTATGATTTCATTCTGTTAAACTGCAGTGTACCTACATACATATTGTTTGTTTAATATTTGTATAAGACCTAATGTAATCATGTCATGTTATGAAGAGCGGGGCTTTCTACCACAAGTTAAATTTTAAACTTAAATGGAAACCCCATCACCTTGTTATGTACAACTGATGGTTAAAAAAATAAAGATTTATTACAGTGAAAGCTACGCACAAGTGAAAGTTAAATGAAATGTGCAAAAAGTATATGTATTATGCTCAATAATTTGAACACAGTAAATATGAAACCTATTGATAAAATAACAGTTCTAGTAAATTCCTTCTTGCAATATTTAAATAACTAGAATTGTATTTACGGCCCAGAGCACCTCTTTCATTGAACGACTGTGTTGGTTTGAATTTTAACTAAATTACCTTATCCCTTGGGCCTAAAAATTTAACTATTTCTGTATTTGCAACAGTAGAAACTGGTGACACCGACTCGTCTTCGGGTTCCGCGTCGAGTTCACAGCCGCAGTCCCCACAATCCAATACGCATGTCGGCCGCGCTCTCATCACATTACCGTCAGCACTCAGGTATAACATAACAACAAACAGTTATTTGCTAATTCGCCTACCTGGAGTATTCATGTACTATTTGCTCTTTCTTTCTTCACGTGTTTTATGGGTATATTTAAGGTATATTTGGGAAATAAAAGAAATTATAATAATATAGCTCATTGTAGGTAACCAAATATACTAAATGATTAATAAGGGCGCGATTGGATGACGCGAATATCATAAAATTTTCATACCTAGCCAATTGACTAGTCCACAACGTACACATGCTGCGCAGCCGCAGATTTTCGCGTCATCTGAGCGCACCCTTCGTACTTCAATATTTCACATAGTGCATTGTGTGTTAGTAAGTGGGCAGAGAACAAATGTGTAATGGACGAAAATAATTAAGATGATGCTGTTTTAGAATAAGATTTTTTGTTTAGATGTAAGTAAATGTTAAATTTTATTGCACCGAATAAAAATATTTTCTTCTTTTCTTTCAATTAGACTTTATTGTCTTTTCGGATATTTATAGTATTATTGTTATACAGGGACCGGTTAACATTTGACTATCACCTAGTTGTGAAGCGAGGTCGTTTGTCAAGGCTGCCGGCGACTCCGTGCGCGGCACAAATCCTGGAGTCCTTTGTCAAATGGTTCGCGCGAGCCGGCGCTTGGCACCCTGCGAGGGCCAAACACGACCCCCCACATAGGCCTGACCTATTGGACGTGTCCTGCAGGTGAGATTGACTATAATTAACCTTAATTAATCACTTTTAATCGTTATTCCTATAAATAAAATAATGCTAACTGTATATTTCACGCCCTACACAAGTCATCAAGTCACAAACTAAAAATAAATTGTACAATGGGTACTACATCGTACATATAATAAAACAGTAGAGTCCAGTATATGTGTAAATTGAATATATTTGGATAGGGAACTATTAAAGAATAGTAATAAAAGTGAAAATATTTTTCTGTTTGTCTTTCTGTTTGTAGTAGGTGCACATCTTCGTAATGCTGTTCACACAGGAAGATAGAGATTGACTTGGAGCAAAATATAGGCTTTAATTCATTTAAATCGGATATTAGGAAAAAAAGTTATCTTCTTTTACGTGGACATAGTTGCCGAACGTAATGTAAATTAAGTTCCTCAAAAATTCACTAGATGTCACTTTCAATTTATCCGTCGATACTCTTTTAGTCACATATCCAATTCCACGCGTACAATAATATTCATCAAGTTTTGTAAACACTTCATTTAATAATGGAAATTTCTTGCAGGTTAAATTTGGTTCGAGAGGTAGCCGATGGCCTACGTGTATACTTCGATTTCATTTTAAGAGGACACCTATTATACAAACAAGAAGTTAGTCAATATCACGAAATATGTGGTCAGTACAATGAGGAGTAAGTATAAAATATCTAGTTTTACAGTTTGTTTAACTTTAGTTGTTTTTTTCATACATATGACTATATTCCCTGGGACAAAAATATTAATATTAACAATAAGCTCTTCGGAATCGTCTTTGAGTGTTAATCCCAATAAAATTGTATTTTTTACACAATTTACACAGCGCCACCTGGTCCCAAAGTTTTATGGCCACCACACGACGGATATATTATTGTAACTAAATATTTTAAGCATAATAAATAAATAAATATATAGGGACAATTTACACAGATTGAGCTTGCCCCAAAATAAGTTCGAAACTTGTGTTATGGGATACTAACTCAACGATATTATATTTTATAACAAATACTTAAATAGATAAACATCCAAGACCCGGGGCCAATCAGAAAAAGTTCGTTTTTCATCATGACCCAACCGGGATTCGAACCCGGGATCTCCTGCGTGGCGGTCTGGCGTGGTAACCATTACGCCACGGAGGTCGTCAGCATAGAAAACACCCAGACTCGAGAATTCACAAATCATATAATTACTTAAGTATTCGCAGTCCAACCTACTTGCGATCATGGCTAGAATGGTGACGCTGCTAATTATGTATATTCTTCCTAATACACTATACCAAGAGATTAATTTTTTAAATTGATATTTTTTTCCAAGCGATGATGACGAGCAAGAAGACGGACATTCAGAAGAAGATTCACAGAACCATTCGCAAGAGGACGAGGGTGGTGCGGGCAGCGGCAGCGGCAGCGGCGGGGAGGGCAACCACGTCGCAGCAGAAGAGGAGCTCATGAGTCCGAAGATGCCGGAGTACTCGCACCTGCCACCAGACCCCGTCGATGGGGACAAGAGCGAGTCATGTTGTAAGGATAAACAAAATATCTTTATTAGATAGGTAACTAGCGAAAATAGTAGATTTTACAACAAGTGCACAAAACGTACCATTTTTATTCGAGACTTTTAGCAGCCCGAGCCGAAGGCGAGGGCAGATAGTAATGTCGAGGATAAAAATGGTTTTGTGGACGAGTTATAAACTCTGCTTTTCATTTCGATTGCGAGGAAATAAATTAATAAACGCACGAAAAAACAAGACCTGTTTCCCGCCGCTTTTTTTCTTAATCTTACGACATTGAAATTAGGCTTGGGCTGCAGACCTATACAGCCTACTATTAAATTAATTTTGTAATAAAATAATTTTCTTAAATTAATTAAATAACGTACTTTAATTTAAATTTTAATATCTTTTATGACTTAAAAAACACATAAGGCGAATAAATTAAAGTAAATAATATAAAATAACAAATTCTATCTCTGAACTTTTTATTGTGTTTGGCTGTATGGCTCATTTCCTTTGCCTTATATAGATACATTTATGAGTAGATACGTTTTTGCCCTTGTGCACAAAAGTCGATTTTGTGCAGCCTATATCCTGCGCAAATAAGCATTTTCTGAGCATGAGAAGTGAAAAATATATTATCTAATCTGGAATCTTACTAGAATCGGAATACTGTTTACTTACTAAGATCTGTGAGTTGTACAAGAATATTTTAAAGTTAATAACACATTTAAAGTTTTGACAATGAGAGAGTAACTGTTGGTGACCAGCATCACTAATAGGGACTCTAGGCAATATTTTCTAAATTATCAGTCATTTTTATATTTTGTCATACATATTTTATTATTTTATAAAAAAGAAATCAATCTGTCATTCTATGAATTTATAACATCTTGACAAATACAATTATTTATCTCTTACTAGTAAAACCCTCGCAACTTCTTTTCGCTTTCCCGTGGGAATTTTGAAAAATCCTTTCTTTGTACACCCCTGGACGTCGTAAGGAACCTACATTCCAAATTTGGAATCTCTAGATCCAGCGGTTTGAGCTGTGCGTTGATATATAGTTAAGTCAGTCGGTCAGGACTTTGAAATTTAAATATATAGATTTTATACTATATTCAACAGTAACATGGTAATGTAACATAAGTAGCATTCATAGTGTGGACGCAGCGCTGTGTTTTCTTTGTTTTTCCTTCCTCCATCGATCGCGGCGAATGTTCGGTTCGCGCGCGCAAGGCGACCACACTATGGGAATTTTACATTACAAGTTACGTTACAACAGTCTGTACCCAGCATAAGATGTACAACCAGGAGCACGTTGAGATTTACACTTGCAGTGCAATTTTGGCTCTTATGACATAGAACTTAAGAATGGTACAAAGTCCGATATGTAAAGGTCAACCTGCTCTTGACTGTACAACCAGTTTCTGAAACGCATTTTTGAAGTTAATCATGTTTAAATTATAGCTATACTTAAATTTAAATTATAACTAGGAAGAAAAATCTTTTAGCTGGAGACTAAATGAGGAATTAAAATGTGTTTCAGAAACTGACTGTTACCTAATGTGTCACTTTAAAATGTATTTCTAATGTAGCAACACCATCAAACAACAGTCACGACGAAGCGCCAAAAGAGACAAATGACAGTGTGAAAAACGAATCCACCAGCGGAAATGAAGACCAGAATCACGCGGCGCAGACTCCGGAGGGGCGGGCGACGCGCAGCGGGAATGTGGCTAGACGGTATGATATCAAGTTTTTTTATTTTTATTAGCCATTTATGTCCCACTGCTGGGCAAAGGCCTCTCCTCTCCTTCTCCAACTATATCTCTCTGCTGTTTCCTCTTTCCAATTTCTATCAAATACCGTCAGTTCGTCTTCCTCTTGGCCTTTGTCCAGATGGAATCCATTCAGTAATGGCGTGTGCCCATCAGTCTGGGTGCATTCGGCAAACATGACCCGCCCAATCCCACTTTAATTTTGCTGCCTTTCAGCCTACATCTACTATTTGTGTCATGGAGCGTATCTATATATCAAGTTACTTTTAAAAAATGTGTAACATCCTTCCTACTAATATTATAAAGGCGAATGTTATGTGTATGTTTGTTACTTATTCACGTTCAAGCGGTCCAGTCATTACATTATAATTTATGATAAAATTCTATTGCATGAATATTTATTTTATTATTTAAATTAAAACTGTTTAAGTTGTTACCGTTGGCAGTTGGCACATTGTTGTTTTACCGCCCTTGTATGTCCAACCTGTATTACTCTGTGTTCAGGGCGAGCTGGAAGAGATCTCTTAAAGAGATAAGCTCACTTTTGTACACTAATTAAAACTGTTTATCTGTGTTTTTTTTATGTGCAATAAAGAATATTCTAAAAATAAACGTGTTCTTTTAGATTGCGGTCCCACAAATCGGCAGTGTCGCAGTCGGAGAACGATGAGCCGGCGCCGTCGACGTCCGCCGGCGAGCCGAGGACCTTCGAGACGATGTCTTCCAGGTACGGTCTTGAATACTTTGTATAATGCACACATATTCCATTTCACGAAGAGCGTTCGGCAATTAATATTATAACGTTCATATGCATATTGTTTTAGTGTGCGTGACCTCAAAAACGCTCGTAAAATCGGTCACGCACAATAAAACAATGTGCATGTACACACTTTACAACATTCATAGCCGACTGCTCTTCGTGTAATAGAATGGAATAAATAACTTTTCTTGGACGAATCACACAACGCCATCTAGTCCCAAATTAAATAACTAATCTTGTTACTTCTTGGTTGTAATAGGGGTACTAGATTGCTGATAAATATACTTATACTAGCTGTTACCCGCGGCTTCGCCCGCGTGGTCAAGAGAAAATGTCAATAATTTTTCCCATGGGACTCTCTTAATCCCGTGGGGAAAAGGAGCCTTATGTCTCTCCAGACCTTCAATATCCTCGTTAAACAATTATGAAAAATAATGTTATACTTTTTTCCCGTGGGAATGAGATGTTTTTCCGGGATAAAAAGTAGCCTATGTCACTCTCCAGACCCTAAACTATCCCCAATAAAAAAAACATATCAATCCGTTCATTACTTTCGACGTGAAGGGAGGACAAACAAACAAACACACTTTCACATTTATAATATTAGTATGGATACTTTTTGATGGGTCGTTTGATGGCGTTTATTGTGTTGTTGGCAGCGTGGGCAGCAGCGGTTCGTCCCTAAGCGAGAGCTGGGCTCGGCCGGCACATGCGGCGCCGCCGCCCGCCGCGCCCCAACGCACGCCGCTCTCGCTGCTGCTAGACAAGGTCGCAAAATGGCAGCTCATCCCCAGGGAGGGCACAGAACATCTACCCTGTCGGATATACGGCGCGATACACCTAGCTAGACTATTTGGTAACATTGAACATTTCTTTTTTTATGACAAAAGAGGACAAACGAGCAAGCGGGTCACCTGATGGTAAGCAATCACCAAGCACCTTGGAAGGAATGAAAGAGGGAGGACGGGCTAAGGAAATTGAAAAAAGGAGTAAGAAGCAGGAGGAAACACAGCGTCAATATTCTGCGAGAGGTACTGGTCGCGTCACGTGAAAAGAACGCTGGCGGTAAAGCTGCGCAGAAGCGATTTATCGGTCTCTGGTGGTACGAGGTGCGGCGCGGGGCGGGGGGCATGCGCCACACAATCAACAAAAACACGAAACATTCAACAAAATCGTCTTCACAAAACTTTGTTTTAAGAGGGCGCACCCAAATCAACGCAACTCAAAATCGAAGCGTGTTATTTTACGAAACTACTGAGCCACGAACATGAGCGTGCGCCGGCGAAGACAAATGATTTTGATACTTTTATGATAAGACTTCACTATTTAATATCGAAGTTCATGTGATTTTAGCTACAGACCTATTTCTATGTAGAACATAAGTATTGTTATTATGTAATTGAAATTTTTTTTCGACATTCTTCATGTCTCGTTTGGAAATAAATACAAATAATGTATCTTTACTCGTGTATTAATGCCTATGGATTATGGAGAAGTATAACAATAAAGTACTCATAATAGATATAGGTACATATAATTATTTGTATTAGTTTCTAATTGGCATACATAGACTCTACCATCTATCTACCAATTCTGGTAAAATACATTTCTTGTAAAATTTCACCAATTTCGATTCCATCTTTGATGACAAAAATTCGTCATCTCTTTTAATTCTGGCAGTCTTCAGACGAAATTGGGGCCCAAAAAAACCTTGCAATTCGATTTTTTTTGCCATATTTGGAGAGTTATGATATTGGTCTGTAATGCACAGTACAAAATCGTGTTATTTTTTATCCATACGGAAATAAAAGCAAAAATTTTAGAAAACAAATTTTGATTTTGTGAAATTTTCAACAAAAATTCAATTAAAATATTTTAAAAAGGCCTTGCTAATTTCGTAAATACTTCATTTGAGTAAGATCTACAATTGTTTTCTATCCAAAAAAGGAAAAATAATTGCTCTAAGTTACTCCATTGCAGAAAAAAAGCCATAATTAAAAGCATCAGCAGGTAGCAGTTTTTGAAAAAATTGCGAAATTTTAGAAATTTTTGCTCCAGGACTAAAACTATGCATTTTTCACAATGTTTTCTACACCTATATGTATTAAATTACATACATTACCTACAATGTGAGACCAATCGCAGCTCTATTGATACCATAGGAGCCAAGCTGTGGCTCTTCATATATAACCTAATTTTACCAAACATTGAAATTTTCAAGTTTTACGTACTTCGCGAAATATTGGAAAAAACCACGTAACCTACGAAGAACCGTCACTGAAAATACTTTGTAGTAGATTTAACTAGTTTTTATTAGACCTCATAGCGAAGTTTGTGAGACTAACGGTTCACCCACAATCTCAAAAAAACGAAAAAATTAACAAATGGGTTATAAAGAGAAATGATTCTTTGGTTGGGATTAGGATTCAATTCCATCACCAGGATGGTTTTCATTTTGAAGAAGATGAAAAGTACGGGCTCTTGTTTTTCTTCCTCTTCGTGTCCTCCTTCATCATACGGACTGAAACATATGAAACAGCAATTTTTTTTTCGATTTCGCAATAATCGACCTCCTTAGTAGAACTTGTCATATATTATAATTTATAACCATTATATTAATTATAGGCCTTTTAGCCCTTGCTTTATTTAAATTTTCAACATTTCGTCTTTTTCTTTTTTTAGATAAAAACTGCTTATTTTTGTTCCCCATACTCTGAAACATATTATGTTGTTGTCACTAAAAAAGTAAATAGTTCGTCGTCATATCATCAAAAAGTCATATTTTACTTACCAAAGTATCTAGATTGTCGGTCGCGCTACACGGTTTGCACTGCGTATGGGCACAAAAATTACGTGAGGTCAATCCTGCGCCGGAGCGACGTGACCTCTCTCCGCAGAGCCGGCGGCTGGACTGAGTCGTAATAAAAGACGCGCGCGGTTTTATAGTGGTTTTATGGCTATATTAAAAAATTGGTAGAAAAATAATGGTAAACATTTATCATAAATTTTGGAGCCTAGATTTTAGGGAATACCTTTATCTCTTAGATGATGATAATATTGACATAAAATAACTAAGATTTAATGGTGAAAACAAACATAACAACGACTTGACTTTCTTCGTAATTTCACTTAGTTTGGATGTTAATATCTTATTTATGTAACAAAAAATTACAAAAATGTTCTACTAACTATATGCTTAAGTATATTTGCCGTTAGATTTTATAATTTATTTCTTACAATTGGCAGCATTACGGGGATATTTTGACATCCGAAGTTGGCACTGAACGTGAAATCGAGAAAACACTGTTCGGTTATCACGATAGCATTCATAAATATTCCATTACATGACAAAATGTTTTCTACTAACTATTTAGGCAACAATATTGTCTAACATTTTGTGTAATTCATAAGTCTGTTAGAAAAGTTTTTTATAGATATTAAGAGCTTCGAAAAGTTCAGTTTTCGCTAAACTGAGCTAACGCCTGTGTGCGCCCTCTTAATACACATTTTTGTGTACATCAAAAATTTTTTTGTTTTCCATGCACGATGGAAAACACGTACACAAAACACCCCCACGCGGGTCGAGGGGCAGGGTACTGTCATATCATCCGCCATTTTTGTCGTGATTTTGACAACTCTCTCGCCTCGCTACACAATCGCTATGGATAGCCTGTCTAGAGAAACATGTTTCAAAAACAAAGTTTTGTGTATGTGTTTTTGTTGAATGTTTTCAAAAAACTTTCGCTGGAGACGCGAATTTATTTACACTTGGCTAAATTCAGAGTTTAACAAAAGAGATGGTGCCATACGAATAAGCGAGAAGCACAACTTCTCACTGCTAAGTATTGCTCCATCGCTTTTGTTAGACTCCGAATTTAGCCAAGTGTAAAGGCCGTTTCAGTCGACATTTGCTTCCCGCGCTGTGTCTACGTTACTTTCATTCGTGCGCGAGTGTACCCATGCGCAAACACACCGCCTCCATTTTCTTCTAGCGTTCTTTTTTCGGTTTTTTCGGTTAAGCCAGCCCATTTACGAGCCACAACCAATTCATAGTAATGGCTAGACTCTACCACTCAATCTTTTTTTTATCTTTTCAATATTGTTCACTCTATTTCACACAACATTTATTATGTATTTCTTTTTTTCAGTAAAATTACCAGACTTCCTCAATGCAACACAGATGCCAGATTTTAAATTAAAATTAATTTTAAAACATATAGATATGTTTGTCCAGTAAGTATTATTTTTTACAGTTTGTCCCATTGCTGAACAAAGACCTCTGTCTTTGCTCTTCACTCACTATCAAATTAACTTAGGCCAACTTAAATTTTCTTATAGTACACATACAGCAAATAGGATATTTATCAAATAAGAAACACCACAACGATATATGAACTGACAAAACTCCAGTTAATTTGATTACTAGCTGTAGCCCGCGGCTCCGCCCGCGTGATCAAGGGACAATGTTAATAATTTTTCCCATAGGAATCTCTTTATCCCGCGGGAAAAAAGTAACCTATGTCACTCTCCAGACTTTCGACTATCCCCAATAAAAAAATCATATCATTCCGTCTATTACTTTCGACGTGAAGACAAACAAACACTTTCACATATATAATATTAGTATGTCACGAGTAGTGAAACCGGCCCATATTTTAAAATAAAAATTATTAACCATCTACAATTTTTTTTGTCTGTGCAGGTACCTAGAAGAACACAGTGAATGGTTTGGAGAAATGTACTACATAGCAGACAGTACATCGAGATCTCATTAGTACAATATTTGCTTTACTTTAGGTTAGTGTTTTACAGTGATGTGGCAGTCAATAAAATCATTCCCAACACGATTTATATTTTAAAAATGATGATGAATTGTTGTACAATAGAAAAAATAATAAATCAAAATATTTTTGTACAAATGTACCGTTTTTCATTATTAAAAATTAATAACTACATACAAAGTGACAGGTTTTGCTATTTCGAAGGCAAGTCGGAAAATTTCGAAAAAACCTAAAAACACCAATATCTCAGAAACAGCTCACTTTCGACCCCCTATTGACGGGGCTAATTTATTGCAAGTGACCTCCTAGTTTAACCACTTTTAAGGAATTGAACCAAAAACCTGTCACCCTATAAGGGAATTAACTATTATATAGTTTCTTTTAAAAACATTAGTTTCACAGACTGCTCTGAAACTTGGGCTAACTTCAAAGTATCGAGAATTTATTAAACAGGGTCCTAAGTATACAGTTAAATAAAGGTAGAGTATTTAAAAAGTTTTTATTATCAAAATTACATTCAATCTGATTGCCATAACAAGAACATTTGAAATTTGAAGATAAATCTAATTTACTCCTCATTTATTCAATAATAACTTATGAAAATTCGTATTTATTCAATTATTAAAAATCATTTGCCGAATTTGAATCAACAATCCATGAAGTCATTAAGCGAACAATACACTGATTATTAAAATGACAATTCGAATGGAGCAGCGAGCGTATTTCGCTGGCGAACATGAACATTTTCACAAACTGCTTACTGCGTAGTTTGTAAAGCGTAGGCATTACCGGGACCGAAACGTAGTAACTAAGATCGTTTTGATTCGCTCGGCTTTTCATTCAACGCTCAACCTACTCACTGGAAGTATAGAACAAAAACACGCGGAGAAAAGCCAAATTTAGCTCTGCTGCACTTCGCTCCCAGGATAACCTGCGCTTGGGCATTAAAATATACCAACTGTTCGCCTAATAAGGACACAATCACAACAGATACACATACAAACACAATGAAAAATTGAATTTATTCACCCACCGAACAATTTCATAATTCCGATAACAGATTCAAATAGCGTCCACGAGCATTTAGGTTTAAAGCACAATATCCAGAAAGTGGCTGGGAGTCTTTAAGAATGATTATTGAGCTAACGACTTCATTTCGGTTAAAATAAAATTTTCTTAATGAAAATTTGATTAAAAAAAATTGTCATGTTTGCTGGCACTGACATAAAATAAATGTATGTATTTGTGTTTTTGCCGACCGAACTTGCAATTGAAAAAGGTTAGCTCAATAAAAAATTTACTTTAGGCCTGAATAGAACACAACAAGCCAGGATTAGTATCTGAAGTAAGATTAATCATGCTCCATTCTATGTATGACGCGGCGGTATTCTTGCTCCAATGCCAGATACTGGCTCGCCAGACGGCCGTGCGTTTCATTTGCACCGGTAGCGGTTAGTGCCGCCGCATACTCATCAGGTGTCAAAACTTTCTGTAGCTTTTTCATTTCCAATTTCTTTTTCTGAAAATAATAAATGTAATGTTAGTATGTCGATATGATACTTAAACTGCTTTGAGGATGATGAGGTCTTTACTAAAATAATTATGTATCTAATTATTTTTTCAAAGAATATTATTGTCGTCGGTATATTATTGTCATGACAAAAATAGTTTTAAAAATAGTTTTCTTGTTTCACCTGCCGGGCTAACATGACAAACGCGACAAAATTTTCTCGCTCCGCTCTGCCAATAGCGTATCTCGATTATGTCTAGAGTAAACAAAACAGGCATTGCTATTGCCGAAGAAGCTTTGTCGCGTGCGAGAAACTATCTCGGTGTAAGCATGTCAGGCCCGCTGGAGTGGTAGAGCATTTATGAAATGATTGAGGAAGTCCCATACGTATCACAGGATGTGAGTCGTCAAACACTCATCGTCACTTACCATCAGGTGACCCGCGTGCTTTACTTCGATTATAAAAAAATTTTCAAAGAAAACATTATTTTTCTTGCGGCAGGTAACCGAACCAATTAATCGTAATAATTGTAAAATTAGTTTTTTATTTATTTAGTAAGATCTATACACAGGAGAACGTCGATATAGGCTAATGATAGACATACCTGGAAAGGGGCATTAAGTCTATTTTTAACATCTAATCTGTAATTCAGGTAACCAGTCTTGTCTGAAGTGTTCGTGTTTTTAAGGCGTAGTATCTCGTAAACCCTGCGGGCTTGTTTTTTGTTAATTTTAAATTTGGTGCACGCTTGATTAGCCATTTCTGGAGAAAATCTAAAAAAAAAACAATACATAGTAACAATTTCATTAATAAAAATAAAAATTGATAGCAAACAAGAATATAATAAAAAGAGTGTTTGCATCCAAAACACAATTGTTTTTTTACACATTATTTAGACAGGAGAGAGAGAGAAAGCAATCACAGAAACTAGTCTAGTCTTTATTTGCCCAGAAGCGTTTGTCATACCACATAACCAATGCCTTGGCTTAACAACTTTCATCTATGAACACAGCCGGGACCGACAGCTTATAGTCTCATGGGATTTTTAGACATAACCAAACACTATTTAGCGTTGTCATTGTTTGCCACTTGTGTTTATTTAATTTTCCCATGCACAACTGTCAGTTTAAGATGATAATTAGTACTCACCCTTGCAATAATTTAGCAGGTTGAAACGCTGGTAAAGATTCACAATTTTTCGAGTCCACATAGTCCCTTATCCTCTGGAAGTCTTGTGAGGGATCCTCCACTGTAATGTCCACAACATCCGATAATATCGTGAAATGTGAATATATAGCCTGAAAATATAGAAATAAATATTTTTATTAACTAAAAACAGCTAAATGCTAGTTGTTAGTTCTATTTTTTATTTCTATTTGATAGTATTAGAAAGTAAAGTTAATGAATTGAACACAATGCCACCTGATCCCAAAATTATACCTGCTTGACAATGAATAAATTGTATATGATTCGCACAGAACCACTAGGTCCCAAAATAAGCTAGCTTGTGTTATGGGTATTAGAACTACCAGGCAACGTATATTGTAAACTCATTGTATATATACACTTCTAATACATAGAGAACACGCAGACTCGAGACAAACGCCCTAATTTATATAAATAAACATGTATTGCCCCCGTTTGCCTCGAACTATAGTTTATTTAAGATACGCACCACGTATCTTAAATAAACTATAGGAGCTAATATGTCTACAATTTATATGGTGTACCTGTAATAAATGAGCACAAATTCCGAGTTTCCTATAAGGTGGCAGGGTGAGAACTTGAGAGACTCGGGGGCGCGAGTGGCGCGGGTACGCGTAGTAACGATATACTGTCGCGTACGCTGCAGTGGCGTACCTAGCGCCACCCTCACTCGATTCATATTTTTCAAATCTGTAAGTAAAAAATATATTTTGTAATATACCGATTTGATCAGATAAATGGATAGAATATGCTTTATTTGAAACAGGCAACATACAGATCAGACTAGTGTTTTTGCAACAAGGCGGCTTATTTCTGACAGCATTCTTTTCAAGGCAACCTACCATAAAAAAAAATCATGAAATGGACAGGGCTAGCAAGACAAGAAATAGAAGAGATACTATTAAACATTGATCAATTTCGTTTCTAAAATAAAAAACTATACTTACACTGTGAAGAAATTCCATTGGTCATCATCCACATCTATGAAGGATGCAGCATCCACATACCATAGGAGAAACGTCTGTAGACGCTCATGGAAGGACAGGAAATTTGGTGTAGAGGTCTCACTGTAGTATACCTCAAATGTACGTTTCTCTCCGCCATCATCTAAACAACGGTAAAAATAATAACTACTGGTAAAAATAAAACAAAAACTCTTTCGGGTGATGCAAAGAAGTTATACATCTTTGCGTCACTTGCAGTGAAGAGCATGTAGTTTGTTAAACAAACTTCCCTATAAAGCTGACATAGTCAAAGATGGCTATACGCCTTTTAAAAAATAGAGAAAAAAAACAAGTGTCCCTGTCTGCGGTGCCAATGGATCTCACTACCTGGACTCCACTATTGCTAAACGTCAAGTGCAGTGCAGTCAACCTGTTTGGTTAAATAAATAAATAAAAATATGACGTATCAGAAATACTTACGAGGAGTTACGGTAAATGCATGCAACAGACGTCCATGCGGTGTAAACGATTTATCTTTGTCCAGCAATGATATGAAACGGTCTAAATTTGTTACGAAACCTGGCGCCAAAACCTTTTTAAGGGCTCCCTCTACGTCATCTGCCTTCATACCCTCAGATTTACTTGGTTCAATCTGAAATACATAATTTCTTTATTCCCCAAAAATTAACTCATGCTTGCACCACATATTATGCTCATAGCCAGAGACTGGTTGAATATAAAAAAAATCCCTAAAAATTGATCTATAAACAGCTGTCAGTTAGATGATATTATTTGCAATCAATGGTGTACTATAAACCTTGTGGTCTGAACGACTTGTTTCAACACTTGAAGATAGCTGTAAGTCTTAACTATATTATTTGTAGCTATTTAAAATTTTTGCCATAAATATAAAAATTAAAAAGAATAACAATGCATTCAAGTGTATAAGCTATGATTGACATCCATAAAATTTATAAATACTTCTTTGATATAAAAAAAAACTAACCTTGTCTGTGTATTCAATACCAAGATATGTTTGAAGGCTTCCAGCGCTGTAATAAAGCCTGATGTGTAAATCGGTGTATCCGAATATATTCTCATTCTCTCCAAACACCTGATGACACATCTCGGGGCCAAAACTTGCGTCATCATTCTCAATGTCTTCTACACATCTCACTGCAATGGAAATATATCACTACTATATCATATTTCTCCATCTTATATCTTTCTGATGAAATTGATTGTGAGTTACAAGACAGTTGAAGTTAATTGCTCCAGACAATCTTCAGTAAAAAATAAATATATAGGGACAAATCACATAGATTGAGCTAACACCAAAGTAAGTTTAAAACTTTATTAGGGGATACAAACACAACGATATTACATTTTATAACAAATACATATTATATAGATAAATATTCAAGACACACGCCAACCAGAAAAGTTCGGGTTCGTTTTTCATCATGACCTGACCGGGATTCTAACCCAGAACCTCTTGCGTGACATGGTAACCATTACGTCACAGAGGTTGCTAAAGCATTCAGTGTTAACTATCAATATTTGCTGTACAGGAGACACTGGTGGAAATTTATGGTGAGCTACTGGGCCCTAATTTCCAACATCTTAGCTGAGGAACTATGGTAAATGCAACTCCCTGTCAAACATCACTAGTATGTTTATTACCTTCATACAGATACAAATCATGGAGTGCTTAGTCAACAAATTCTGGGTAAAAATCAAATGTAGGCACCAATCAGTACTATGAAACATTTTCCCTATCAAAGAATGATTCAGCACAACATTACATACAGAATATCGCCATAAGGGCAGGGTAGGGCAACAATATCTAGCATGAGACATTCAATAAGAAAGGACTAAATCAACTTTAATGCATCAAAACAGAAAGGTAGGTAGGTAAAAAGTAAAAACGAAGGTACAACGATATATTATAGGTACAGTTAAATTTTAACAATTGCAAGTTAATTTGAGCGTGCTTACCTAATTTAAATTCCAAAACCTCGTTGCCGTCTACAACTAAATGGCACAATGCATCAGTCATCTTGAATATTCTGAAATCTCATTCCAACTCGTTCCCGCGCAAACTGTAGGCCCAACTGGTGCGTATGACAAGAAAACGTTTAGTGATCAAACGCAAATAATACAGTATCAAGCAAATATGTTGAATAGAGGACTCTATGACAAAACGGTTTAGTAAATCCAATTGTTTAGGAAAAGTTTAACATTGAAACAAATCGTTAGGCGCCGGAAAAATGCAAGTTCTTGAATTATTTAACTGGCGCTGGCTGGCTGGTTCCTTCCTAAAATTAAAATGTCAACTGTCAACTCAAACTTCAAAGTGAAGTATGTTATGAAGTGGCAACACAGCTTTGTCTGTGGTTTTCTAAAGCGCTCCACTCATGTTTTTTGTTTTGCCAAGTCGACTCTGCATTGTAATCGATCGATTGTTTTGTGAAAACATAAAATGAAATTATTCATTTTTACAGACGTCGGTAGTTTAAGTGCTCGTACGCACTGTGGTTAGCCGCATTGCGGCTGTCCGTCCGGCTGGCCGCAGGATGCGGTTGCAGTTGCGGCCAGCCAGCCGGACGGACCGTCCGTCCGGCTGGCCATGACTGCCCATGACCGTAGCGGTTGGGCGGCACGGCAGCCGCATCACAATGCGAATAGAAACTATATTTTCGTACATATTTTTATGATCGCGGCCAGCCGGACGGACAGCCGCAATGCGGCTAACCGGACAGTGCGTACGAGCGCTTAGGCATGGAACTAATTTAGCAGGAATTTCATCACATACTTGTCGTCTGTACTAGAAAATATCGCTTTATTTAATTTATCGAAAATTCATACGCTGTGCAGTTGTGCAACCGAAAACATTTGCGCTCAATATCAGCCACAGGAACTTTCGTGGCGTATATTCAGCATAGTACTAGTACGCACTTATTCGTCAAAAACTAGAACTACAGTAATAGCTGAGGCGGTAATTGTATAAAACATGATTTATTACAGTAATACATTTAATTGGAAATACATTGACGGCAATCCACCATCATTGTGACAGACATTTTAAGGTTTCCTTTATATATAAATATTTGCTGGTACATTTTCGCTCTAGTCTTCCAGGAAGAAGTATTGGCCTGCCCTTTTCTGTTCTATATCCTGGAAAAAAAAAGTTATCATTAATATTAATTAGTTAAAACTGTAAAAAGAAAATGAATCGTAAAAAATGGTCCCGGAGACCTAAAAAGGCCACTTTAGATAAATCATAATAGATTCCTAATAGGAATCACTTTTCAAACTGTAAAATAGTAACTTTGCCTACAATTCACAATATGATTCATTTATTAGTTTTTTTTGTATATGTAATAAAATCGGTAAATTAAGTTTTTTTTATATGTAGGACTGTAAGCACCAAATATGATTCTCCTAATGAATTTAACGGAACTACCATTTCACGAACGGGAAATTAATTCATTTCAGAGGAATAGCTCAATGTGGCCCTTTTCAGCCCCGCTGCTTTATAAATAAGTTACTTACTTTTACAGATGAGTGTTTATTGATCCTTGGCCTGAAATTATTAGGGTCCCGCCTAAAGGTGATGCCAAGCAATTCTAAAAATCTATTCATTCCATTGAGCAGTGACTGCGGCGCGTATGCTGTGGCGTGAGATGATGGTGTGCCTTCAAAGACTATCACTCTATCGGCCAAGTAGGTGGCCATTATGAAGTCATGCTCCACTACAAATCCAGTCCTCTTTGCATGTAATATGAACCTGTTGGCACAAATAATATAATTATTTATATTTCATACTAATTCTTGACATAACAGACTTACAAGAACCAGACATTTATAGATAGATAGAATATGCTTTATTTGTAAATTACACAGACAGTGAAAAGGTACAATAAACATAGAATATACAAACTTGTGTAATTATAACAAGGCGGCCGTAGTGCTATATGCAATCGTTTTCATATTTTTTATAGTCGTCTTCCTAATACTAGTTGATAATAACTCACCGTTTAATAACTTTAGCAGCAACCAAACGTTGCTCGGAATCTAAGTAAGCAGACGGCTCATCAACCAGGTACACATCGGCAGGTTTTCCCAGGCAGAGTACAAGGGCCACTCGCTGCAACTCACCACCGGACAAGTTTTGCACCTCCTGGTCCATTATTTCCTCTATCTTCATAGGTTTCATCACATCTGTTATGAACTGGAAGAAGAATTTACGTTTTATTACAGATACAGGTACTACCGGTCCCAAATAGGCTATTAGAAATTTAACAAATGTCAAAACCATACAAGTAAGAACTGCTGTTATACTGTGAATTTATTTGGCAAATTAGCAAGTGATAAACTTACTAATCAGTTCCAGTTGTCCTATAAAATATGTCTTAAACTCGCACTTAAGCAAATTTTTAAGAAATGTCAAATGTACACTAAAACCCAGTTTATTCAATGAGTATGTTATTTGGGTCTATTTAAATTCTTTTTGAATTTTATATAAATAAATATTACAAACCTGCGGATGCACATAAGCATCTCTAATTTTGTCATGGAGCAAGCTCCGCACCAGCCCCTGCGACTTGGGCGATATCTTCTGTGGCTTATAACTAATGTGCAGCTGTGGCAACTGGCCGGAACCTGTCAACAAAGAGACAATGTCACAGAGTAAATCAGGAAGTTCATAAAGTGAAGTAGCAATGCAAATCGTTCGGTGGGTGACAGGTCCAGAAGCCTGATTTCTTTTCATTATATTTTCTCCCTATTCTCTCTCATGTAGCAACCCTGATGATACTGACTTTGACGAGTGACAGAAAATTCTTAACATCAAGTGGTCTGCTTGCTTGTTTGCCTAACATATATAATATAAAACAAATAGGTAGGTACCTATTGAATCCCTCATCATGAAATATTAACATTGTAAAAAATATATAAAGAAATGGATAACAAATAATGTTTGTGTTTGTTATTAATCTTTATGCTAGGCATAAAGCATTGCTTGTTTGCTTTGGAAAATATAAATAAACAATGGCCAAGGGCAAATGTAAGTAAAACTTATTTCTTTACTTATAAGTTAATAAAATTGTACTTCTAACGGAAATCAATTCATGTAAATATTTTTTATTGTATTGCAAACAAAATCAACCATAAAATTTGTTAGATATTGTGTAAAAATGATGACTTTGTATAATACCTTCAGTGACCAGATTTGATTCAGCATGTTTCAAGCACTTTTGGAACACAGGATGAAAAAATAAATCAAACAACTCAGTTCTAGCCATTTCAAATTAAAATTATAGGAACACATCAAAATATACTTAATTATAATGTAAAAGGTTAACCTCAATAATTATAGAATCGATAACTACATTGCTGTATATGAAAAATAATAGTATATATATTTCAATTACGCTTCTTTACATTAAATACACACGAATTAAAAGGTTATTTCACTAAATCTTTTGTAAAAATGTTTTTTTTAGCACAGCAAAATCGAAACCATTTGACAACTTTCACAAATTTGACGTTTAGAAAATATGTTGCCATTACTAAAAAATGGGCTGGTTGAAGTGACTACACACTCTACTGCAGTTTCACATGCCACTAATGCATTGTTTAGACTGTGGTTTAGACAGATTGCACAAGAATATATTTTATATGAATATAAATACAGTAAATACCACTACACTAGGGGTGCATGGCGTAACGCGATGCAAAGTTGAGCTGAGCGAATGTTGAAAGTTTTGGCGCCAAAAATCAGCTTTATTGGTTTTGGCACATTTTGGCACATTTTATTTTCATTTTTATTTTTTTAAAACCTTGCCACAAACTGTCTCTTAAGATGTGCCAAGTTTGGTTCTAATTGGTGGAGTAGTTTGGGAGGAGAAGACGAACAACCAAATGAGGAGAGTCTGGTATGGAGATAAACGCAATTCTGATTTTTATTTAATTTGATTGCAGTTTATATATAATATTTCATTGGTAATAAAAGGATAAATGAACGAAGAGGGAAAAAGAGGAAGAACATGTACCCACAAGTGGAACCCCGAGGCTAAAAAGAAACTTCCACCACATTTCTTTTAGATATAGTCAGAAACAGATGAAAGTAAGATATAGAGAGTAATCTGCGGACATACAAAAAATTTATATATACCTACAATGAAACATAGAACCTCCTCCTTTTTTGAAGTCAGTTAAAAAAATACAAGACACTACTTTGATTAATCTATAACAAAAATACATACCTTCATCTGGCTCCAAGTTGCCGGCCAACATTCGGATGAATGTTGTCTTGCCAGTTCCATTTTCTCCGAGCAGTACCAAAATCTCAGAATCTGAGAACTCGCCGGCCTTCACGTCGAGGCTAAAATCACCCATCTTCTTGGACATCTCAGGATATTCATAGTGGTTCATCCTTTTTATCTAAATATATTAATAATAATTATTATAATATTGTTTTTTTTTTTCAAATAAATATAGGTTGCCAGGTTTAATATGGTTGGTAATTCACTTAACATAGATAAAAATATAGATGTTTTACATACCTCTTCCTCTGTTGCAGATTCAGCAACTTTGAAAACGAGAGACTCAGTCCTGAATCTCATGTTTTCAGTGGGAACAAACCCATCAAGGAATATATTTATACCTAAAAAAATAATTAGAATAATTAAAAGTTTCGGGAAAATAAATAATGTATAGACTTATTAGTGCGCGATGACCGCTTCCAGGGAATAGAGTGCTAGAGTGACAATTTCATTTTATCACCTAATTTTTCTAAACAATATTAACCCCACCTGGAATGCCTGTTATGAGAACTTTTCGAGAACTGTATGTTTGATTACAGCTGCGTACGGGTAAAACTCGCACGAACTTAAGATTATCGCCTTGTATGTATCGTGTAGGAACAAATGCTTCAGGCGTAAAATAAAGACATTTGAAGACAACTGTTATAAAACTTGATTTAGATATCTTACCTTCTCGCACTGAGAAAGGCATAGTCACAACACCGTAAGCACCAGGCACGCCATACAGGCAGCAAATGAAATCGGACAAATAGTCCAATACTGACAAGTCATGCTCCACCACTATGATGAACCTGAAAAAATATTTATAGTTCAGAATCTTTTAGATGCAACTCATTTGGTGTTTAAAGGAATAAGTATGTAAGTTATATGAGCCAAAAATCGTCTAGTAATAAAAATTATACTATGGTAGTGTAGCTTTGACACCAGAGGACGCGAGCAATTTATTGTGTGATGCGAGCTCGCTTTCTGTTCAGGGCAAACATTTATGTAATGGCATTTGTGTGTTTTTCGAGTATGGGTGTAAATAAAAATATGAATGAATAATCTATCCATTTTCTGAGACCCATAACACAAGCAGGTTAAAACCTTGGTTACTTTGGGTCCAAGTAGCACTGTGTAAATTGTGTATAATTTATTTATTTATTTATATTTACTTGTCAGGATGAATAAGGGATCGAATTGTGCGCGCAGCATTTAGACGCTGCTTGACATCCAAATAAGAGGATGGCTCATCAAACATGAAAATGTCGGCATTTTGGATGCACACCATAGCGCACGCGAAGCGCTGCAATTCTCCTCCGGAAAGTGCTGCAATCTCACGGTTGCGGATGTGCGAGAGATCTGAAAATAAGAAACATTGAACCTTATGGTGCTTTAGAGCCGTAGTCTATGAAAGCAGTTATATAAGAATTGTTTTCCTAAATAATGGAATCAGTGAGAATAACAATAAGATATTGTTATTGTGACATATAACTCCATACTTTCCGCTCAGCTTCAATGAACACAATTTGAGCCACGTCTTTTTCTGTCTCAAATCAAAGAAGAAAGGGTTACATACTCGATGTAAAGAACTGAGTGAGGGTAGAAGATTAATGCATTACTTTATTATTTTATCTCCAACAGCAAAAAATTTGTTTCAATATAAAAATTACAATATGTATTTTACCGGTATCTATAAATATTTATTAAATTTATTTATATTAAAAGCGTGAACAATGTTATTGAATACTAACCAAGCATTCTACATATATCAGTTTGGTTTTTCATTTCATCCCTTTTGTCTAGCAGTTGCCCCACAGTTCCCTTAACTGCTTTAGGGATCTGATCCACATATTGTGGCTTTATAAGGGCTTTAAGGTCATCTTCAAGGATCTTGGTGAAGTAGTTCTGGAGTTCCGACCCGCGGAAGTGAGAGAGAATCTCCTGCCAGTCTGGGGGATCCTGGGTTTGATGAAAATTTGTATTAAATAAATAAAAATACATTCAGTTATTATGATAGCTAGAGAGATAAAAGTCTTATAAGACAGTTTTTATTCTGGAAAGATTTTCAAAATCAAAACTTATTAATATCTCCTGTTTCAATGCTCCCTGTGAATTACTTAACAGCATAAAAAAAACTTCATAGTAAATAATATTAAATCATGCTAGAGTTTCAAAACATTGGGTAAGTTTTGTAAATTACTACATAATAACTGTGACTATTAAAAAATTAAATATAATTAATCATATCTTACAGCAAAGCGGCCTAAGTTTGGCTTCTGTTTTCCAGCAAGGATCTTCAGCGCAGTAGACTTTCCGATACCGTTCTGTCCGACCAGACCTAGTACTTCACCCGGACGCGGAATGGGGAGACGGTGGAGTTTGAACGAATTCTTGGAATATCTGTGCGTAGTGTGCTTCTCCAAGTTGGATGGGATATTTATAATTGTGATCGCATCGAAGGGACATTTCTGAAAAGAAAAAACATTATATTGAAATGATTTCCTAATCAGCATTTTCTTAAAAAAAAAATTTTTTTTTTGCCTATTATGAATAATATTTGTAGAATTTTTGTCAGAAGGCAAATAATAACAAATTGTTTAGAGATTTCTGTCCGTAATAAGGCAACTTGCTTTGTTGCAAATATGTACACAAGTCTGCAAGTTCTTAATGTACATTGGATATTTGTCTGTGTATAGCAAATATTTTATTCGTTTCTACATTTTTATCATGTTATTTGAAAAGGATCCATACAAGACTTGTTACATGATTTCTATTTATTTTTACAATGGTATTATTTTATTTAAAAAAAGTGTTTCTAAAGCAATAGTTTTGTGTAATTGTGTGTTATTCTGTGACATCTTTTCAGATAAGTTTTGGGTTGGATTGTTTCAGATTAACATACCAATTTGTTTTAGTTTGCATACTATCTTAGAAACTCGAGTAATTGATATTATACATATTTTTAAATATTAATCATAACTTAATTGATAACTTTGTGACTTCTTGCTATTAGCAAATGAAACCATATGTTAAAAATAATATCTTGAACATCTTAACTTGTAGATTATATCGAAACAAACACATAACTATAACAAAAATCAAACTTTAGTAAATAGACTATAATATTTTAAGCACCAGTGAACATGATCCAGTAATGATCACCAGTGAAATTCATAAATGATACAAAATAGCTTAAATTTACATTTATTTAAAATCTGGATCTCCTTGACCCAATAAAAAAGATGGTAAATAACCAGAATTAAGTTAAAACTGCATACCTTGACGCAGATACCACATCCAATGCATAGCTCCTCAGAAATAGTGGCGATTTTGTCATTAGGAGTCACTTCAATGCAGAGTTTGCCCATACGCACAACTGGACAACTCTTCTTACATTCTTGCCTACATCTCTTAGGCTTACACCGATCCGCGTTCACGATAGCAATACGAGTGAGCTTATCAGTTTCCTCGTGATGTTTATTCCGAGACATATCTGCAAATAATATAAAAATGTAATCAAAAATTTACACCAATTTCGTTCGATATGTGGCACAATCATAACCTCAATAAAATCATATGTAAAGAAATTTATATAACCTCATGAATATAAAAGAAACTGTTAAAACTTCTCCAACAATAATAAACAATAATTTTATGTAATAAAACTGTGTAAATACCTGTTAAAAGTAGGCGAACGTTGGCAAAACTATGCCTACGTTCGCGTGTCCATGTATCTCGAAATGTTGAAAGGAACAATTTTGTTTATAGCAACACTGACCAGCCAATTCAGGAATTCGTTCGGAAATAGAAATAGCAGAATGCAGTGTCATCCTATGTCATTTATGTCGCACCAACGATAAATAATAACTCTCCTATTTAGAAACCTTGCATTTTTCTATACTATAATGACACATCCAAGAAGCTTACGTAATTTAAGCTTCTTGGACACATCTAATGAATACAGAGATTTGATAAAACATCAAAGCTCTATGGTATCAATGAATGAGAATCTAACGAGTGCACAGTGAGTGGATCCCTTTATTTATTAGTGAAGCAAGCAAACGTGCGAGCAAACGAAGCCAGCACTGCCAGCAAACTTTTATATTATTATTGAATTTCAATTACTTAGGTTCGTATCGTATTTGAATGAATCAGGTAGGTAATAATGTAGATGTAGATAATCATTGTGAAATTATTGTGAAGATTTAGATTATTATAGATACCTAACTTTTACCCAAGTGCCGAAAGGAGGGTTATGTTGTTATTGTAGTGTAGTTGTTACGCACGGCACGGCCCGCAAAATTCAAATTTTCTAACGTTTTCTACAAATCGCAGCTCAATCTTTCATTGCATCAAGAATGCAATTTTGCGTCGCGTGTCGTGCAAAACAAACGACCTATGGGTTGGGGTATGTATGATCTTGCTTCTATGTCACTTCATTTTTAATTATATTTTAATCTTTGTTCTTTAATAATTTTTATTTCAATATATATTACTAACAGTAACTGTACTAACCAAAATAAAAATATTTTATTCTCTTCCAACAATGTTGCAGGATGTTGGAA
Source organism: Endotricha flammealis (assembly GCA_905163395.2). NCBI lineage: Eukaryota > Metazoa > Arthropoda > Insecta > Lepidoptera > Pyralidae > Endotricha > Endotricha flammealis. Next base: position 8,882,872 of record LR990868.1, read on the forward strand.
GTTTGCGTAGACAGTTTGAAATCCGCTATAAACGCGATTCACGGAGGAGCCGACGAACTGGAACTTTGTAGTTCTTTGACTGAGGGTGGGCTAACGCCATCTATTGGGTTGGTGAAACAAGTGATGACTTTAGTAAGTTCAGAATTCTACAGACCATTCACAGTTATTTTACCTCTGACAGGTGATTTAAAACACTCAAAATAAGTGTCACAGGAATAATTCTGTACCAGAAATAATGTGTGAGCCATCGAAATAATATTACTACGTATAGAAATGACAGCGCCTTCAAATTTTGGCGCCGCGTTCGGCCGTGCGGGGCGCGCCCCTCCCTGGCCCCGCCCCCAACCGAGTCATAGAATATGACATTACTACGCAGGGGCGACACTTTGTTTATATTCTGCCTATTGGACATCTAACTGATTATTTTATTTTATTACAATATTTTATTTTACATAATAGAATAAATTTAATAGAAAATAGGTATAATATTAGCTTTATAGGTAGGAAGCTACATTACATTTTTATTCTTAATTTAATATTAGTCAAAAATAAACTGATATTAAATCAAAACTAACTTTATAGTGAATCTATTTATATATTGAAGTATTTTGTAATATATGCAATAACCAGGAGACGGTCGCCTGCCAGACAAGAGGAGTTGTGTTGAATGGTAACGTATCTTTACTCCGAAACTTGTTTGCCCGAATTTAATTTGTTCGAAAATGGTTGGTCGAAATTTAAAATGCTGTTTCGTTTTCCATCTTTTTGTTTTCTAGAAACTTATTTTTTTTACTTAGTTAGTAACTTTATCCACATTTACGTATTTTACCTAGTATATGAAAATATTTTGGAAATATAGTTTAAAAAATCAATATTAAATTACATATTATTTTAAAAAAAGAATGATTAAAATCGGTCCAAAATTGAAGGAGTAATCGGCGGACCTCCAAAAAAAAAACATAGAACCTCCTCCTTTTTTACAGTCGGTTAAAACAAAGCTACAAAAAATTCAGAAATACCAAAATTATATTATAAAATTAACTGACGCAAAAATTAATCGTACAGATGGGATACGTAGGTACTAAACGTATCCCATCTGTACGATTAATTTTTGATAATCTATGATTTTCACATGGAAATGGCGGATGCAATCATGATGCATTAGAAAATAATGAAAAAAAATTTTTTTGGTTGGTTTTACTTAATTTTTTGTATACTTAGCGATGATAAGTCACGCCGCTATCTTTCTTCCTTACTGTTGAACGGTTTTTACACGTTTTTATCGAACATGACGGCATTTTTCAATGTTTTTTTTGTCATAAGTCCGAGAACCGATCGCGATGAGCGTAGACAAGTGACTAAACGAGTTGATGTCTATTGGCCTCAACGTATGGGGACTAAAATTTTGTTCGCGGTGTCCGTTCTATACGTAGTAATATTATTTCGATGGTGTGAGCCGACATAGACGGACTGCTCGAGCAGTTAGCCGTTGATCAACATACCTACACGGACCGCTCTTATTTTGAGTGATAAACACAGGTTTATCACTCAAAATAAGAGCGGTCACAATCACAGGTTTACATCCTGTCAGAGGTAAAATAGCAACGATCTATAGTGGAAATTGGTTTTGAGGTACAATTGCGGGACGTCTGACGGACGTCGGACGTCGAAATTACCGCTGCCCAAACAGGAAGTAGGAAGCAGGACAGGTATTAGACTGCCGGTCCGGCTCTCACTCATCGTATGGCACGGTGTGAGCGACATAATCATAACTATATCACGCTGCAACGCAACGCAACAACGAATTGGTCGCGTTTCGTGCGTCGACGGTAAACGACACTTTTCATACAATTCGTCGCTGTTCGTGCGTCGACTAGGTACGTACTGTCGACGCACAAAACGCGACCAATTCGCTGCAAGAATGCTGCAACTGCTGAATAATGTAGCCTGCCCACTTCTCTATGCATTTGTAGTCAGCTATTCCTGCTGTTTTAAAGAGCAAAGAAGTTCGATTAGCTTCGTTTATTACCAGCTTTTGCGTTCAAAATTCGTAAGATAAACGTATAAACAAAGCCAAAAATTTTACATCTTTGTAATACCAACAGACAGTGTAAACGAATGTAAAGTAAGTTGTTCCTTTTATTTTCGTATTACATAGTATTCATTTTGTTTCAGGTAAATAAAATTCCATTGAAGGGACCAATATATAAAACTTGTACGGATTCATGTAGTTGCTACGACTTAATTAAGGTAGGAGGGATTTTACCATCACCTGCTAATTCAAAGGAATACCACCTCGTTTGTTTCTTTTTGAAGAAAGATATTTTAAGTTATATTTACACATTTTTTTTATTATACATATAGCCCCTATATAAACATAGTATAACGAGTGTATAGTTAAACACTGTTGTGTCACTGTCTTTCTTGATGACAATTAAATGAAGTGTGAAAATGACAAAACATTGTTTAACTATACACGCATTACACAACGTTTTAATAAATGGAATAGTAGACAAACGAACCGTGTCGGGTTACCAGTAGCCGTATTCTCTAAGCATCATTTGTTAACTCGAAAGCGAAGAGATATCAAAATTGTATGCAATTTTGGCATCTCACCGCGGATTCCGCTTTCGAGTTAACAAATGATGCTTAGAGAATGCAGTAGCTGATGGTAAGCAATCAACGTAGCCCGTAAACACCAGCAACTCCGTGAGAGCCACTGGTGCGTTGCCAAATTTTGAGATATTTATATGCTCTGGATTTGAAGACACAAAGACCTTACTTGCTTGGGAATAATTTCCGATATTTTTTTCTATATTTCTTTTACAGAGGCCGAAAGTAAACGTGATGATTAGATGCCGCACAGGTTCTGATTTCGTTTACTCCGAAGACGAAATGGATACAATGCTATCTGACATTGAATATTTTAAACAACTCGATGTGGACAGATTTGTTTTCGGTGGATTAACTAATACACAAGATATTCATGAAGAAAACTGCGCTAAAGTAATCAAAAGTGTGTCTCCAAAACCTGTAACATTCCATAGAGCTTTTGATGTAACTATTGATACAGAAACAGCTATAAAGAAAGTGATTGATCTAGGTTTTGATCGTGTTTTAACTAGTGGACAAAGTCTTTCAGCTGCTGATGAAAAAGGAATTAGAATTATCAAATCTTTAGTAGCAAAATATGGTGGCAAAATTGATATAATGCCTGGAGCAGGTGTTACAGCAGACAATGCTAAATCTTTAATTGAAATAGGATGTAAAATTGTTCATAGTTCGTGTAAAACGAAAATTAATTTTCCTAAAATGAAAAATAATCTTACAATGGGAACTAATGATAGTGAACATATTTATGTTACTGATGAAGATATTGTTAGAATGACTAGGAAAGTCATTGGTAATATTTAATTGTTTATTTATATTGAAGAATAAATACATGGACTATAATATTGTGTTACGATTACGCTTCTCAGAGTTACTTAAATTTTATGAGTATAATATCCATCTAGATAAATTTCAACTTTCCTCTATGTTGTGTACATTAATAGCATTTTTGTTGGGTTAAGGAGAGAGTTAAGAAAAATCTTTAAATTTCCCATGATTGATGGTTAAAAGTCGCGGGAAAAAAGGAGCAAGTCGTGACCCTGCCATTTCTGTTGCTCCCAAAAAGACCTTGGCATCATTAATCATCGTCTCAGTAACAGTTAATAACAAATTATGCTCAATTTATTTTTTTAAATAGGCGAGGGATTGAAAACACAAGATTAAACGAATGAATTTATTTGTGGATTTCACGTGAACTTAACGAACTACGTAAATATAAGTACAGATAATAGTTTTACATCTAGGGTACAAAATAAGGCTATATCGTGAAATGTGAATACGCTTAATTTAAGGCAGTTCTTGCTTACCGTGTTGTGCAAAATTACCCCTACTATTTACAAACTTACATACTAAACTAGAATAAAGACAAGTATTGGTCGAATTGCAATATACAATTACGTTAGATAAAGCGTTTCATTTTCAAATTCAAGCGAAATTTTATTTGAAAATATAAACAATTTGAACCGAAAGCAAAACAATGTCTACAGTCAACTTTCGTAGGTACTCTTCATAGTTATTTGTCTACATTAACATTTGGTACCTCTTTACGTATAGCTCTTCTAAAGCTAGAATTGACTCCTTGTCAAATTGCACATAATTTTACAAGCCCGGATTTCCTACATCCTATAATCGTTCACACTATAACTGAATGCCTGTTGGTCTTCTTGTCTGGTGCGTATGGCTCTAGTTTTGCTGGTTCGGTGTTCAGAGCGCTGTAGTCGACGGGGAAGGGCGGTTGAGGTAAGGAGTCCTTCGGTGGCACTAAAACCCACTGTCCGGGGCCATTGGGATTCTTTCCCATCAACCAATTGGCGAAACAGTGGACGTATGTACCGTAGTCTAGGATGAGGTAGCCATTCTGTAATAAAAATGAAATTTGTTATAAGTAAAACAGTTAAAAACAAAAATTGTAGAGTTTCTTTCGATAACTGGTGGAAAGATTAGGTACACTGTGGATATGGTAATGGTAGAAAGTTTATGTTTTAACACCCATTTATTAGTTTATTAGAATTGATTGTCCGCTACCTAACCTACCGTAGCATTAGAAGAAAACGATTTCTAAAATGGAAACACAGTCGTCAAACCAGAAACCACTTCACCTTCAACGCTTCCAGTATGACATGTGATAAATAGAACTTTATCACATGTCATACTGGAAGCGTTGAAGAATTTGCGAGACCGCTTTTTGTTTGAAAACACTATATAGGTATTATTGCCTTGATTATTTCATTGCCTGCCTCTATCACGGATGGATCTAGCCAAGGGATTGATTATGACTATTTTTGACTGTTTAGAATACTCACACTAGTCATTCGATCGTACGCTGTATCGATGATCTCTTCAACACGATTCCCACTGAGACCGATTACGGATCTATAGAAGGCTGCTAGTGCTGGTTTCGTAATTTCTCCTGTACCTGTAACAATAGACCAGATAGGGATTAAGACCAGATCATGACCAAACCAAGGTACCTACCTGCAGGGACAGTACGTGTTAAAATAATAAATAGCATTCGAAATAAATTATTCATGAGAAACAAGTGAGAAGCGCAGAAATTACGGTTTTGATTACAACTTTTTATATTCTTTAACCCAAAGATATTGCGTCTCTGCATTGTCATCTTTTTCATGTTTACACGAGGAAATCCCGACATTTCGCATACAAAGAATTGGCGCATAAAATTAAAAATAAGAATGGGCCAGGAAGGAAACTGTCGGTGTCGCTCTATGCTCGCATAATGCAGAGGGTTTTGGCTTGAAATATACCGTTAAGTGCCAGCGAAACCTTTGGATGACTGCCAAAGTCCTGATTTTGAATATACCATTTTGAATATACAATTCACATGCAAACAAAATGTCTAAAGCATGTAAAGCGATTTTCAGTTTTCAAAAAAAATATAAAATTGTTTCACTCATGCATAATAACTTAATACTTAGAATGGACCATAAACTAAATCCCACAGAGGACGGCATAGCTAGTCAGGTAGGTATAGAATAATTTTACAGTAGGTGACAAAAAATAGGTTGTAATTTGGGTAAAAAAAAAAAGACGTAGAGAACTTAAAATTTTTCGATTCTCGGAGAGCAAAGGTTGTAAAATATTATAGTAATAAAATAAGTGATTAGAAAAAGATTTGGTGAAAAAAAAGAAAAGATAAAAAGTTTTCATCCCAGTGGGATGGGATAACCGGCCGTCGATACTGGCAGGTTGATAGACAGAATTAATTTGACGGCAACAGCTGTTTATTGGAGATGGAAGCAAGTTCGTTATTTATTTCTTTTTTCATGAAGTTCGCAACAACAGCTGTTAGATTAAGTACCAAAGTAAGTGGCCACTTAGAAACTTTACTTTTAATTTTGCTATTAATTAAATTCTGTTAAGTTCATCATTCACATTTCGCTGCTAGGTACTGTGTTTTTGTAGCATGCAAACTAACATTTTATAAAATTGAATGGAATTAGTGTTATCTACTCATGTTATAGCAAGAAAAGCCAATCGTACTAAAATGTTCACACCTATCTGTATTTACGAGCAATTTTAACTATAGAACACGGAGATGTATTTGTCTTTTTTTTATGGAAGACAGACATAAAAAAAATCTGAGCCGATTGTGAGGTTTTTCTCGTTATCTTTCGACATCCCATAATTTTGGTGTACGTAACTTTTTGAAGTAATAGTGAAAAATAAGGCGTGTTAAGACAAGATAATAATTTATAATACAACTTACAAGCGCCCGACATGAGTGCCATACATTACGACTTATAACTCCCAAAATGCAAAACTGCTAAATCAAGTCTAACATTGCCTATTCAAGCTATTTCAAGCAAGAGATATTGGTGAGCCTTTTGGGAACACGTTTGTATAAAATAAGCCTGCAGCTCTGTGGTGCGGTCGTGACCTCATGTAAATCATTCACCAGACTCGGAGTTCAATTCCCAGTGGAGTGTCACTGTGAAACGCCTTTGTAAGCGCAGTTTAATTGGAGTAGGCAACGTTATATTAAAAATTGTAGATAGGTAGAGGTCCTAGCGAGAACGCACTCTAAAATTCTACAAATACCTAAAGTATCTACTTTTACTATTTTCTTTGACTCTTGATATTATTATTTTTTACTTTTTTATGTCATACACCAGTATAACAAGTAAGCGGCCTACCTGATGGAAAGTAGTTATCGCAGCAAAAAGACATCAGTAGGCCTTACTGATGTCTTTTCGCTTGCTACCAATGCGTTGCCCTATTTTGTGTGTATCGCATTTTTTTTTTGTATTGTGCCATTTGTATAATTCGAAAATTATGCAAGTTACTTCTAAACCATATCTCAATAAAATATTCAGTTGCCAGTCAAGCCTAATCCCAATATAAGACTGGCATCTTACAAAAAAAAAAGTGACTAACATTGTTTCTAAAATAGTTATGTTAATCATTTTTTACCCGCCTTAAATGTCGTTACACCAGCTTTTTAAAGAAATTCTGTACAAATTAAATTAAAATAAAGTGCATTTTTTTTTGTATCTTCTAAAATAACCATAGCTTGCTACCGTTTCGCCTGTCCGTGAACTTAATACTCAGAGCTGTGATGTTCAGATTCACGAAACCATTAAGCCTGTGTAATCTGTGTCCATGGCCATGTGCGATTATAATCAGTAAATTATCCTTTTGTTTTTTGTGAGGTTTTTGATCTTTGTTGTAAAGTCAAAACAATTAGATGAGATTGTATGTCTATAATTTTGGTAATCACCGTAACATAATGATAAAGTCTTTTACCGTTTAGTGGAAAAAGCCTCCCCGGCTAATTATAAATGAATTTATATTTCATTACCTGCTCTGTCGACAACATGGAATAGAATCTTGCAGAGGTATTGTAAGTATAGTGGCAGATCTGTGAACCTCTTCATCTCGCTCATGTGCAGCGCCCATCTCGCCAACCAGCCCTCGAGTGTCGTTCTTCCTGGAATGTTGATACCGCTTGCTTCAGGACCGCACACCCTTTTGTAATATGGGAGCTCACCCCACCTGAAAAAAGTATTTGAAGATTAAAAGACTTCAATTCACGTTCATTTTCGATGATCTCCGAAGCGTAATGGTTACCACGCCAGACCGCCATTCCGGAGGTCCCGGGTTCGAATTCCGGTCGGGTCATGATGAAAAAAGATCATTTTCTGATTGGCCTCGGGTCTTAACTGTTTATCTAGAAGTATATGGATGTATTTGTTATAAAATAAAGTATCGTTGAGCTAGTTTCCCATTATACAAGTTTTGAACTTACTTTGGGTACTGTTAAGTATTATAATATCTGTGCTTTGGGGCTGGCTCAATGTGTGTGATTTGTCCCTATATATTTATTATTTATGAAAATGTATTCATAATAATAAAATATTTTTTGGAGAAAGTGATTGTTATTAATCGGTGAATGTTAATGAAAAATGATAGGATTATTGAATATTTCCGTATTAATAATAATTATGTGATAAGACAAAGTTATGGTGATAATTTATTATCATGATAAATAACATGAATTATGCTAAAGGCAGATTATGTCGAAATTATTTATAATACCCCTTAATCCGATTTGTTTACCAATTATGTCGCGAACACCAATTTTTTTTGCAATTATCAGTAAGTAAGTTATTTAATTAAATCACAAACGTTTATCCTTAGCTCTACACTCGAATTTATTTATTTTATTTATCTACGAAAATAAATTATGATTCTATGAACTCGGTACAAAAAATCGAAAGTCACGTTCAAAATTGTACAATAGATTTTGTTTACGAAGTATTGAAGCCAATGAATTAATTATTCTTTTTTAGACCAACGATTTCACAAAAGCCATTAGGTACGAAGAGATAAACAAGCAGACCGCGATTATGTTCAAACTTCGATGCTCAATCTATAGATTGATCGAAGTATTACAGAACTTTTTACTTCATTTTAAGACAAGCTCATTTGCAAACAAAACATTTATGAAGGCGGAGTTGCTAATAGTCTCATTTTACATCTCTTAATTCTAGAAAATGGACCCTAAATCTTGATAAATAATGATTATTAATTGTTTCGTTTCATTCACTATTGTAAATTAGTTGTGTGACCAATCTACTTACTTTGCGGGCAGCGGGTTGATGAAATGGTCGATGAATTCCTGTTTCACCTCCAAAAGTATGTGAAATTCCGACGAGTTCGTCGACCAGTCCGCGAAGTGTGCCAGTCTCTGCGAATAACGATGTGAAATGAATTTAATTATACTCCTTTATTAGGTTGATGTTGGCAATGTGGCAAAAAAGGCGCCAAAACATTAACCGAACAATGGCCTTCTCTATATACGATTGTGTCAAAGGATATCAATTATATTATCATCACGTTTGAATTGAAGAGGCTTTTGATAACAAGATACCCTAAGGCGTATCGTACAATCTTATTTGATCTTTAATCGAGTTACCTTCGTCGATTAAGGCTTGAAAATTGAAATTTTGAGGTTGTTAATCAACTTCGATTACAATTAACAGATAAATTCTGAATTTGAATGTTAAACTTTTAGATACGTTTCTATTCCTATTGACATAAAAAAGCACATAACGTCAAAAGGTTTCGAATTCCGATAGTCATAGCTTTTTATACGTTTTTTTTTTCGAATAGAACGGACTGTTTGAATTTCACTGGACAATTTATTTTTTTACAGACTATTCGCTTTTAAAAGTCTATTTCCATGGGTACATTTAAAAAATGCATCGAATTTCTGTTGTTGTTCCATTTACTCACGCTCTATGTTCCGTTCCATTCTATTTTAAAAATAGCCTATACCTGCCTATACCTCAAATAGGTATTTATACTAAACTACGAATCATTTCCCGAATGGCATATTATAGGAGTGTTTCCATTCCACTCACGGCACCGTTCCAGCAGAGCCGTATAAGAAGAAATGTATGAAAGCTTATGACAGTACCGGTCGTGAAAATCATTTCAAATATTTCATACATAATATTTGTTGTCCGGCTCTGGACCGGCAATGTGCGGCGACATACACGTAAATCAATAGAATATGTATTTTTCATGGAAGTAATAAGTACTACGTACAAAGTAGTACTTATTACTTCCATGGTATTTTTAGATTTCCCTTATGCACCCACCACAGAGTCCACAGATTAAACAGCCAATATAATCTGTGGTGCACGTTCTAAGGTGTTTACCACACATTAGCAAACACAAAATCCAGTACCTGATATTGACATTCGTGATCATAAAATAAACAAGTTTTCTTGCTCTACGGTACAAATACGTGGTAAAGTTATGCGGATTTTCCAGTTATGCGTTTTTCAAATAACATCGACGATGCAGCTTCGTAGTCAACATTATGAAAAAACCGGCCAAGTGCGAATTGGACTCGCGCACCGAGGGTTCCGTACAACCTGTAGTTATATTGCGTTGACATAGAAGTTTGATTTTGTTACAGCTTAAAGGTATTATAGACCTGAGTATTTGATATGAATCATGTTCATGAGGAAAGGGTAAATATATTTTTATTACATGATGTAATCAGAAATGTATGCTTTTCGCAATTTTTCCTTTAAAGATGTTGCTTTGTTGTGAGTTTACGGGAAGTACCCTGTAGGTTTTGATTCCCTTGCGAGTGTCGAAAATACGTTGAAAATGCAGCATAAATGGCTGATTACGTTAGCTTAGAAGTTTGGTTTTTTCACAGCTTCTAGGGACAGTAGACCTGAGTATTTCATATGACTTTCAGCTTGATACCTCCATGCGTTCCAGAGAAAAAGGAGTCTTGACAGACAGACAGACGGACAACAAAGTGATCTTATAAGGATTCCGTTTTTTCCTATTGAGGTAAGGAACCCTAAAACACGAGTGTTCTCACTTATGTTTTTACAGAATAATAATGATTAACATAAAAAAAATAAAAGACTATTAAAAATAAGCCTTTTAAAATATTTCTATCATTATAACGGGAAATCTGTGCGTGCGTACTGGCCACAAACATCAGTTAATATTGTTAAAAAAATAAACTATTTTTAATAAAAACAGGTTTTACTAATGTTTGTGGCACAGCACCATAGAATAAGTTAAATCTTTTATAGGTTCAATTCGTTTTCAAACATACCTCAAAGAATTGATCGAAGTCCTGGTCGCAAATGACGTCATCTCTGTCGTGGTCAAGCAACTCGGTGAAGAATAAGGTGAATTTGTCTGTCTGTACTGCGCTTAGTTGTGCCAGGGGTTGCTCGTCTTCAATGTCTAGACATTCTAGGTCTTCGCTGCACCGGTTTACCCATGTCGCTGTTTAAAAAATAAAATCGTTACTAATATTATATATATGAGAAAGTGAGTTTGTTTGTTTGTTTGTTATTCCTTCACGGCTTGACTAAGCAGCCGATCATTATGAAAATTTGCATACATATTGTTAGGGGTACAGAGCCCAACATAGGCTACTTTTTATCCTACTATAGAGGGCGCTGTATCGGTCAACAGATGGCACCACAAGTCGCGCTATGGGTTGTTTTGTTGTCAAACGAGATCTATGTCATAAAATGAACGCAAGCGAAGCCGCGGGGAAAAGCTAGTAAAAAATAAATATAAATACGAGTATATAGGGACAAATCACACAGATTGAGCTAGCCCCAAAGTAAGTTCGAAACTTGTGTTAGAGGATACTAACTCAACGATATTATATTTTATAACAAATACATATATAGATAAACATCCAAGACCCAAGGCCAATCAGAAAAAGTTCGTTTTTCATCATGACCCGACCGGAATTCGAACCCGGGACCTCCTGGATGGCGGTCTGGCGTAACCATTATACCACAGAGGTCGAAATAATTTAAATAAGCTTAAGTTGTTTTTACTGTTCCGACATTTACAATAGCACTGTTCTCTATTTCCACATTCTAATTATTCCTTTAAGCAATCCATACATCTTTAGCATCAACATCTTTCGTACTGTTAATGCCCATAAAATAATATCTGTATTTAGTTCTTTAAAGAACAAAAGTAAGAAGGCAATGTGGGAAAAATTATCAATTGATTTTCTTTCGTTTTTCTTTTTCCGGTGGCCATTTTGTTAGATTTTTTTTTAATTAATTTTATTTATTACCTATATAAATGAAATTGTTTTGCTATGTTTTTGAGAGAAGATCCTCTTCTTGCGTACTGGTAAAAATATTTAAAATAGTTAAAGAGTACAAATCCTCGGTACACCTAACGGAGAATTTCTCTCGGATTTTTTTCTAGAACCATCTTTAGAACGATATTTTAGTAAAAAGATACAATTTTACGGATTGCAGGAAGACTTTTATATTAAGAATAGTGTAAAATGATTAATGGTATATCTACATAATAGAACCCTTTTACCGTAGTCGGCTATTCATCATAATGTAGCATCTACTAAAATAACTTTATAAGAATGTCTGAATGTAAAGATCGCCCAGCCCACGCCATTAAAGAAATGAGAAGGCAATTTTGTACAACTTAAAGTAGGTTTTACATGTTAGATAAGTTGTAGTTATTTAGTCAGATAAATAGCCAAATCTTTTTTGAAGTGAAAACTTCTTTAGCGGTGCTTGGCACTTTTTTTAGATGGGTAAAAAAATGTTAAACTCGCGTCAGAGTAGCCTGATCGAAAAAGCGAAAAGATTCCCTAACCATTTCAAAATATTCAATAATGCACAACGTTGATATTTAGGTTTTCACTTCTGCCGGTACTCCCGGAATGCAACCCGTCCTTTTTTAATGAAGAGCTTGGAGTGTACTGGTCCTCTAATGCACATAGAGCCACCAGGGTGAGCCTTTGAGGCTTTGCCGATGAATAAAAGGAAAAAGATGAATATAAGGGGTGGATTTCGGCTTTCGCATCTAACAATCATCGAACCTTAATGTGTTATTAACTTTTAAAATGTTTTTGTGTACCACGCTATAAATATAAAATATTTATACAAAAATAATAGTAGTTTAATATGCTAGTTTCGTCATTCGATAAAGAAATAGTGATAATAAATAAATAATAAACTAAAAATAAACACTATTTCAAGTAGGCTCCATTTTCTGTGTGTTTACGTTGTACTCCGCGTCCGCGATAACAAAATGTTATTTCCGACTTAATTTCTTGTTGCTTTTCATTGGGAATAAAGTCAATAAAGGTTATGTAATTTCATTAAAAAAATATAAGTAGCCTACTTTATTTTCTGAACAAATATTTTTTTATTCCTTCATTTCGTACACTGTATTATTTTTTGTAAATATTATGTTGTTTGATATATTATTTAGGTACTTATTAATCGTTTTTTTTAAATATTTATATTTAATACTAGTGAAACCCGCGCAAGTTCGTTTGCGTGTATCCCGCTTCCCCGTGGGAATTGTTAAATTTTTAACTACACCTCCATTGGCAACATTACGCAAGTGTCAAGTGCATGTCATCGAGCGTTTAGCGATTCACTTTTGTTTGACAGAGCGCTTGTAGCCTTGTATGACCCCACTCCATCTAGAAAGTTATTAATCTAAGAGAAAACTGCCACAAAATGCCAGTGTTTCGATTTTATAAACAATAGGTACGGTACGGTAGGTACTCGCTAAATGAAATTTACAAATTAATTTAAAAGAGAATGTATACATCTGAGAATTGTTCCATTGTTTTATATTTTTAGCCAAAACAAAATAACAATATCTAGCAAAGTTTACACAGAGTGTGCAAAGTACCGTAAATAAGTGTAACAAAGCCTCTGGTAGTTTGAGTATCGAGTTTTGGGATCATTTGCATGCGCTAAGCGTATTGTGTAAATGTGCGGCTATGTCGCGGTAGCTTATTGAAATGCTACGACTACGACGCGGTTTGCGACGCGCTATGTAAAATACCAAATATACGTTATAAGGTTACACAGTCATTCTAGAAAACTTAAGGTAGAATAAATATTTTTGATTTTATTTTTTCATTATAGGCACGATCACGAGTAATAAAATATTTAGTATTTTTTTGCACAAGACAACACTATATTTTATTTTTAATTACCACAGAATATAAATTGCATTAATGTCAACATAAGAGCGTTTATACATGTGCACTTAAAAATTATTGTTACGTCGATTTAAGAACGAACGATTTCAAATAACCTCTACGTAGAGTCGAGATTAATGTTTTACTATATTTCTACTAAACTATGATTTACTATAAACAATACTTTATCGATACAGACTCGTTCGAAGTAGAGTTTCTCAATAATATACCTTATAACCGTCTACGTAAAAACATAAAGTGTACACTTCTAAACGTTACTTACAGGAAACCTATTAAAAAAGAAAATTGTCCCAAATAAATGGGCAATAAAAATTCGTTTTTAGACGTCGACAAACGGGATCAATGGGATCGCTTCACATAAATATAAAAGAGCAAGGCACCTACTCTAATCATACACAAAGTTTTAAGAAAAAACTTGTTTAGATTACAAGCTGTGATATATTTTACTTGGTTCAGAATCAGATTGGCAGTTTTAAAAGTTAACAAGTTCAAACGACTTAACTTTTCAGTTTTATTACACGCCCTCTTACTAATAAACGTTGCATAATGACTGTATAGTTATACAATGTTTTGTCACTTTCGTACCTCATTTATCTGACAAGGACAATATATGTATATGTATAGTAAACAACTTATAACATTAACTAAACAGATTACATTAGTAAGATAGGTACATGTTTAAATAGTAACATTAAAAAAGATTAAAATATGAATTTAGATTTAAAGTACTTAGATATTCTTTATTTCAATTAGAAAAAATTTAATTCTGTCGACGAAAGTGAATTATTATATTAACTATCTACTTAATTCTTTAAACTAATATTAAAAATTTAAAAAAGGCATGGTCCCTGTGGCAAATATACACAAAAGGCTAGCAGCGTTACGTTACCTAATTCTTGTGAAATAAAGTTCTTAAACCGAATTTCCTTTGAATCAGAATAGACCCCAACAGTCGAGCGACAAACCTCATCACAGCAAACGGTTACATTTAAATTCTGTGGTGCACTTCCTGCGATAAATTGCCGTTAAGATCTACCCAGAAAGGGCGTGGAAATTACTTATTAAACAAGATCCAACCTTTGGGCGACCGAGTTATGAGGACGCACTGCGGAACTATTGTATAAAGGGAACGTAAATGTTATTGGCTCGCTTGATTGACATACCTATATGGAATATACAACATTAGCGCTCAAGACAACCGTAAAAATCCGTTCCTAGAAATTTAAAAAAAGAAAAAGTCATACAAATATCCATTTGTGTATTTCGCATTCAGGAAGACAGACCCAGTTGTTAAAATTGCAATAAAAAAAATATATAAGACGTTTTTAAAAAGGGATTACTTATTCGTAATTTTAAAAATATTGTCCAAAATTTTCTTTCTAAAGCCAATAAACTACATAAACTAGACTAAATCGCGCTCTCAAAAAAGTTTTACATCATAAAAATTATCTTGAGTTTATGTTTTGAGTTCTGTATAATATTGTTATTTATAAAAATGTTATCTGAAATGTATGCAAACAACGCATACTTATTTTTAAGAGTAATATCAGTTATAATTCAAACGATTAATTACAACTTTATTATTTATACACTTACAGGTATTGCAAAATAAAGTTTACATAGATATTATAAAATAATAGAGCTTTTCGTCATTGAATTACCATCAGTCTTTATTATTATTACCATCAGATAAGCTAGGTTACTCTGCAAAGCAATCGCGATTTTAATTTCAATTCTGTATAATTTCAAATGCAAAATTAACAGCAAATCCTAATTCGTACCATTGAAATTTTATACTTTACTACGTAGTACTATTATCTATTCTGTGACTTTACTATTTGGTTAGCATACAATCCGATTTCATTTAGTTTAGTATTTAGTTAGCGCTAGTTTAGCTGTAAAGAGTACCTAAAATTAACAATCCAATGGCGATCGTGCGGAATTATCTTCAAAAGTAAGGGGGCAGATTGTCTCGTTTGTGTTCCATATTAATATTTATTTATTTCTACTCGCACACAAAGTATAACAAAGTAATTATTACGCTAAAGTAAAAAATATATGTGAATAACTGTTTGTGAGAAGCTGAAGCCTGAAATAGATTTTAAAAGAAACCTGTGATACAGGTCATCAGGTTTTATAATTATAAAATCAAAATTTTATTAGGTACACTAATTAAGCTTGATTACCCTCATAGTCCTCATGCATAGGTTAAATGACAGGGACAGATTGGGCCTCCTTTTATGACACGCTCAATTTTTATCGGTACTTCAGTATTATGATTGATATGTAACCCTCTTGGGATAGACGAGAGCATAAACTGGACCGGACAAATAAACATTCTGATACTAGAATTATACCTAATCGAGCAGGATTTTAAGATGTAGACGGATAGATGATGCAAACACCGTGAGAAATTGCGATAGAAAAGAAGAATTTTAAGTTGTTTTTTGTTATGTCTGAGCAATAATTTTAATAATTTTAGCATAAACTTCGTTATCCGTTTTTTGTAGTGTTCATTATAAGTATTTTTATGTTGATTTTTATTTATGTAAAATATTTATTTGAATGTCCTTTTCATTTGATTGTAAATATTTCATAATAAATTTTATTTTAATAATTTTTCCGACTTATGCATGCAAAAATTATAATTTGTGCTCTATGAATTCGTGTAACGCTATTTTTATAGTGACTGTACATTACCTAGAAACTCATAAAAATATTTAGGTATCAACCGGTACCTAAATATAACCACAAAAACACTATTATTTGCACTACATACAGATAAACACATACCTAAACATCAGAATTGTAATTGATAGCAGTATAATTAAAATGACTTACAAACGACACTATAGCTTGATAAAACGTCGCACATTTTTGTACAAGTTGTTTGTACAACGAATATTAATTTAATACGGAATTTTGGGTACCACAGGCGTATATATACGCGAGCGTGAGTCAACAACGCTTCTTAGGGCTGGTCCACACCTGCGTACGCGCCCGAACCTTATCAACCGTGCTTACGTATCGAATGCCTGTCGACGAGTCATATTGTTCGCCCGCGCGCATGAAAGGCAAAAGGGCATGGACTGTCATTTCATGAAAACCTATACAGGTTTGCATGAAAAATCATTGGACATGTTCACAAAAGCATACGCTTTTGTGAACATGTCCAATGATTGTTTCAAATTTTCGCTCGAACGACACTGTTCTCATTCTTGAGAGGACATAATATGCTCACGATGTAATTACTAAACGCTGGCGATTTTTTATAAAGGTGTTCATAAAAATAAAATCATTTATTTTGCAAGTAGATTTACAGGAAATACTTTCGTACGTCAAACTTTTATTCATCTTAATGTTCCTAAGTTAAGACTGAATATAAAAATAAAGGTGTCCATATTAAAATGCTCGCGCACCGGATGGTTCGTGTGCACAGATCTGGACCAACCTTTATTATTTAAGTTGTAGAGGCTCTAATCAAATTAGTCAGAGCAACGTGACGACGTGGATTGGCTATATTCAGACACACCTCTGAACGTCACTATCATTATAAAATACTTATCGAGTTTGACATTTTGTACTCAGATTGCTGTAGTACAAAACAAAGCAATCAATTATGATAAAAAGTGGTTTGTGTTAAGTACATAATTTTAGAAATTTTGATAAGTTGCTCGTTGGAGGTAGTGAGTTTTAAATTAAATCATGCTGTATATTGTTTGCTAAAAATAAATATTATATTTCACATTAGAAATGTGACGTGTTAAAATGTTTTACATGTAAATATCACAAGACAGCAAGATAATTATGAACATTTTTTTATATTTTTGCGACATACTATAAAAAAATTGTGGAACTGTTGAATTAGTGATAATACAGAGACGGATTTAAATATTGTTTACTTAGCCGTAAATTGTGTAAAAGAACGTTAAAGTGTATTAATGTAAAATTGTTAGCTTGTTCATCTGACATAAAAAAGTAGGATAATAACAATGTAGTTTTGCTCTATGGGGCTGATATAATAAGATTTTACGTAAGTAACATAAAATCTTTGTGACTCTATGTCAATAGTAACTAAAGATAAGTAAAAATACCAAATTAAAGATACCAAAAGGATTTAGGCGCCAATGACGATAGTGTGAACGTGCTCGTGATTAAAAATTTTATTTCTGTGTAATTCGTTAAGCCGAATTGGTCGCTGTTCGAGCGTCGACAGTTGTTTACCAAAGAAAAAGAATTTTGAAAATCGGTCAAGAATTGACGGAGTAATCGGCGGACATACAAAAAAAATAAAAAAATACAATGAAACATAGAACCTCCTCGTTTTTTGAAGTCGGTTAAAAACTGTCAACGCACGAACAGCGACCAATTCGTTTCGAAGTTTTATTTTTCATAGTACCTATCGACAGCGTAGTAATGTTAAATTAACTTTATTTAAAGTGCATATTGATTGGAGTTCATCATTAGAAACTATTAAAAGTGCATTATCGTATTGACTTCAATATCCACATTCTCCTAAAAAAAAAAATCTGTATTTCTTCTGAGTCAAAAAAACAACTGAATTGCAAAATTTAAAAAATGCAGAAGTTACTGGTTGAAAAAAACTATATTTAAAAAAAGAAAAATGTAAACCCTATTATAATAATTTATTTTGTTTATCATCATAATCACGGGATTGTTGAAGGGTCCCAAATAATTAAGTTATTTCTCAAAATATTACAATGATTATTAATTTTTTATCATATCGTCATACAAAAAAGTTGATGCATCCACAAGTCAACAGAGTTTGTTTACATGATTATGTTTTTTTTTGTCAGACCTTTGCATCCACAAGTCAATAAAGTGTGTTTGTTAAATTTATAAACTGGTTTTGAAGTTAACGAACTCATGATGTCATTGAAAAGAGTTTTAGAGTATTTTGTAGTTAAAACATACAAACATTTTCATGTAAAATGTTGCCAAGACGAGACCATATTATTATGACTCGCAATGTCAAAAAGTTATCAGAACTTTACTACTAGCTCAGGCACGTGCAGTTAAATTGTGAAAAAACATTTCAAAATATCTCATGTTGTCACTGTCTAATTAAGAATTAAATAAGAGATAGTTGTAGACTTAATTGTTAAAATAATTCACTGAAATTAATTAGTTAGCACTGCGGTTTAGCCACTTCTGCACAGTCCGACCCGTCGGCACGGCACTAAATATTTTAAAGTTTGTATTAAATACATATATGTATTTTAATTTTATTACTTGTTAATGTGAACGGAAACGAAACGATGTAAAATAACAGTAAAAAAATATGGTGTAATGTAAATTTTATACAAATTACTGTCCTACAATCGAGAGCAAAACAAATGTTCGAAATAAATCCTGTAAAACAAGACCCAATAGAATTAGGGAACCCTTTTATGTTTTTAAAACACACGAAAAAATGTTTTTAAACTTATACCCAAAGCTAGGGTACTTTAATCTGAAAAACAATTAAATCCTTCACCAAATTTACAATCTCTTATTTTACTCGTAAGATTAACCTATTTATTTTTTCATTACATTTCATCTTTTAAGATAAATTTAATACAGGTTGTTGCAAAAATAATAATTAAAAACCCATTCATTTGTACTCAATTATAACAAGTTAAGATTGAATTAAAATACAATTTTATACTAATATTTTAGAGATCAATTTTATAGATTCCAATGTTTTATTAATTGACATGTTGATAAAACTAAAACAACTGTAAATTGTCTTTTGGAAAAGAAAATTTTCGATATCGAAGAGTTACGTTATCGAAATTTTAGAGTAATATTTCAATTAAGTCGTTTAGTTTTTATATAGGACTAGCGAAATCCGCGCAACTTCGTTTGCATGTACCCCGCTTTCCCGTGGGAATTTTTGTGATATGTAGTAGGCTCATGATGAAAGTGCCCCGCGAGCACCTACAGAATAAAGGATTTTTGATTTGAATCAGGTTTTTGATCAAGAACCAGAAGAAGGAAAAATCATTGCTATGTTTTAGCATAAACCTGAAAATATTCAGTTTTTTCATCAAAAACCTA
Organism: Endotricha flammealis; assembly: GCA_905163395.2. NCBI lineage: Eukaryota > Metazoa > Arthropoda > Insecta > Lepidoptera > Pyralidae > Endotricha > Endotricha flammealis. The sequence continues at coordinate 8,902,562 of LR990868.1, forward strand.
GACTGGTTTAGTTTTATGATAAAACTAATGGCAAAATCCTCGACTGGTATTAAGATAAAATAAGTCATTTGCTATTGCCTTAAAAAATAAAACAATTAGAGATAATAAACAATCATTTAATTTTATTTGTAGGTATTAATTATGTACCTACATCAAGCATTTATTAAGAAAAAAAATGAAATTCACTTCACGCTCAAATGGCTGGGCCAATTTTTATGATATTTGGTATGTAGGTAGGTGATATCTTGGATTAACACAGCGTACTTTTTATCCCGAAAAGTACGCAGTTCCAGTATTATTTGCTCAAAATAGATGGCGCTGCTGTGCATAAAATTTAACGCGGGTAGCAGCTAGTACATTTACATTTAAATTTTCCTCTTTTATCACTCCATCTATTTAAAAAAAAACGCATGAAAGTCCGTTGCGTAGTTTTGAACATCTAAGCGTACATAGGGACAGACAGACAGACAGCGGGAAGCGACTTCATTTTATACTATGTAAATATGTAGGAAATCGCTTGGAAAAACGAGAAACGCGAGTGAGTTCTACATAATGGGCATATGCCGATGTAAACTAGAATTTTATGTTTTACAAACATAAATTATCATCATAATTAACATCAGTAATACAAAAACAAAATAGTTTTAATGTTTTGACCCAGGAAGCAAAACAGGACACAGAAGCACATAGGTCTTATGTCAAATGATAAAATATTCAGAAAACTTTAGAATTAAAAAGTTATACCTATAACATACGGACATACGAGAGTGGACTGGAATCGAAAGTGCTGAGAAGCTGTTCCGAATCTGAAAGACTGGATTTGTTTGCGAAGCTGAGGGCCAACCTTCAGTAGTGGAGTGGCACAGAAAGAAGAAGTTATAACAAAATGTTACAACTAAATAGTGAAGGAATATAATATAGTGTATAAGTATCATAAAACATGGTAAGATTAAGAAATATAATAATTACGTAGTAGTGGAGTAAAACTATACGGAACGATAATTCAATATGTTTGCTTTTGTTTCCGAAATGGTGGATATTTGTAAAATTAGTGCAGTTATATAAAAAAATAAAATGATAATTTATGAACTCTCGAGCATATCCCTGAAGGGATCAGTTATGTCACCCGGAAAGTAATGTGGGCGTGCCATAGCCTGTCCAAGATACGATAAAAAATATAATTAATTCATTATTTTAAAATCCACAGAGATTAATTTTATTTTTAATTAATTTATAATCTAAACGATAACAAGGACGAGTAGTACGGTATGTACGATAAAGTTAATCCAGTAAACAGCTGTAATTAAGTTCCGAATTCGTATGATAACAGTTAATAGGTTTTTGCCAGTTTTGAACCGTCAAACTCATACTAGAGTCACAAAATAGTTTATTTGACGAATAGGCGCGAAACTGGTCCTTATCCTAACTAATATTATAAATGAGGAAGTGAGTTTGTTTGTTTTTCCTTCACGGCTTGTTTTTATTTGTCCTTTTTCTGTGTGTAATGCAAATAAAGAGTATTCTATCTATCTTGACTAATCATCCGATCATTATGAAAATTTGTACACATATTGTCAGGGGTACAGAGCCCAACATAGGCTACTTTTTATCCCGTGAAATTAGGTGTCATCATCATCATCATCAGCCTGTATCTACCCACTGCTGGGTATAGGCCTTTCCCAATGCCTTCCACCAAATGCGATCCTCCGCTTTCCGCATCCATCCGCCTCCAGCCGCTTTCTTAAGGTCGTCTGTCCATCTGGAGGGAGGGCGCCCTACACTTCGCTTCCCCACGCGCGGCCTCCACTCCAAGACCTTCCTCCCCCATCTGCCATCGCTAGCACGGCAGATGTGGCCGGCCCATTGCCACTTCAGCTTGCTGACTTTGAGAGCTATATCGAAGACTTTCCTTCTCCGTCGAATTTCTTCGTTTCGGATCTTGTCCCTTAGAGAAACTCCGAGCATAGCTCTCTCCATCGCCCGCTGTGCGACTTTCAATCTATGGACCAGCCCGACGGTCAGATTCCACGTCTTTGAGCCGTAGGTCATAGCGGGGAGGACGCACTAGTTGAAGATTTTAGTCTTCAAGCATTGCGGTATTTGCGAGACAAGGATGTGACGAAGTTTCCCGAACGCTGCCCAGCCCAGTCGAATGCGCCTTTCGATCTCTTTATTGAAGTTACCCCGGCCAAGTTGTATCACTTGTCCGAGGTAGACATAGTCTTGGACTACTTCAATTGCCGCATTCTCGACGATTACCGGACTAGGAATGATGAAGTCGTTTATCATGACTTTCGTCTTATCGATATTCATCCCCAGCCCGACCGATCGAGAGGCGGCATTGAGATCGTTTAGCATTCGACTGAGATCCTCCAACGATTCCGCCATTACGACCACATCATCGGCAAATCTTAGGTGTGAGATGTACTCGCCGTTTATGTTAATGCCGTGTGTTTTCCAGTCCAGCGTCTTGAATACGTCCTCCAGTGCAGCCGTGAACAGTTTTGGGGAGATGACGTCCCCCTGTCTGACTCCTCGCTGTAGCTGGATGGGCTTAGATTGCTGGCCCTGGACACGGACCGTCATCGTTGCGGCGTTATAAAGACATCTCAACACTTCGATGTAGCGGTGGTCTACTTGGCAACGCTGCAAGGATTCCAGAACAGACCATGTTTCGATGGAGTCGAAGGCTTTTTCGTAGTCCACAAATGCTATACACAACGGCAGATTATACTCTGTGGTTTTCTGTATAATCTGCCGCAGTGTATGAATGTGGTCCACGGTGCTGTAGCCTTTACGAAACCCAGCCTGTTCCGGCGGCTGGTACTCATCTAGCCTTCGAGCGAGTCGGTTTGTGATAACCCTTGAGAAAAGTTTGTATACATGGGTCAAGAGTGAGATAGGCCTGTAGTTCTTCAATAGGGTTTTGTCACCTTTTTTGAAGAACAAGACCACCACACTCTCAGCCCACGCTGCTGGTGTGGTCCCGTGATGAATGACGGAATTAAACAGATGCTGCAGTTCTTCCAGAACCGGGGTTCCTCCTGCTCTGAGCAACTCTGTTGTAATTCCGTCTTCACCCGGAGCTTTGCCGCTTTTCAGTTGCTCAAGGGCTATACCAATCTCGCCCGTGCAGATGTCCGGGATATCGTCAGTGTAGTGTCGCTCTAACGGGGCCCGACGATCACATGCGCGAGCAGCTTGTGTGGGGGCAGGTGCGTGCGCAGCATAGAGCTTACCATAAAACTCCTCTACCTCAGCGAAGATCTCTGACTTCGAAGTGACGATTTGGCCGTCTGCCCTCTTGAGCTTCGACAGATGTGATCTTCCTGGAGGCTGGGAGAAGACTTTTAGTCCTTTGTTTCGCGCTATCGCATCCTCTATGCGTTTTGCATTGTAGGTGCGACATTCGCGACGTATCAGCCTCCGTATATGCTTGTTTGTTTGTGCATAATCTGTCGAAGCCCTCTCGGCTGTAGTGGCCTCTCGCCGCTTTGCCATAAGAGCCAGAGTCTCGCTAGAAAGTTTGTCTTCTCGAACTCTATGCTGTGCCCTAAAGTACTTGCTGCCTACTTCGCGCAGTATTCCCGTCAGGCGCTCTGATTCCTCGCTCACATCCGCGGTGGTTTCCAGTAGGCCGAATCGGTTTTGGAGTTCCAGTTGGAACTCTTCCGCAGCTTGGGTGATCTGGGGTCGAGTTGGTCGTAAGCTCGACCTCATCATACGAGCTCTTTCGAGTCTTAAGCTCATATTTAGGGTGCCCCGCACAAGTCTGTGGTCGCTGCCGTTACTAAACCGGTTGACCACTGAGACATCCCTAAATATACGCTTCTTATCGGTTATGATGAAGTCGATTTCATTCCTGGTTACTTTATCCGGGCTTTGCCAGGTCCATTTCCTCTGGGGCTTCTTTTTGAAGAACGAATTCATCAGATAGAGCCCCTCCTTATGGAGGAAATTGACCAGCATGTGTCCCCTGTGATTTTTCGACCCCACACCAAACTGTCCGACTACCAACTCATCGCCGTCTTGTACTCCCACCTTAGCGTTAAAGTCCCCGACAACAACCTTGGAGTGGGTCTTGGTGGTCTGATGTATGGCCTTTGAGATGTCCTCGTACATGTCTTCGACCTCTTCGTCCGGATGTGTCGTCGTTGGAGCATACACTTGCACAACTTTCAGAGAGTACCTCTCTGAGAGTTTTAGCACAAGATACGCTACCTTCGACGAAACACCGGAAATCTCCAGCACGTTGTTGACGATGGATCTGTGAACGAGGAACCCTACACCACCTTGGGAGAGCCGATCTCCTTCGCGGAAGTAGAAGAGGTTGCCAGACTCCAGGATCACGGTATCCTCCCCCTGTCTTCGGATTTCCGATAGTCCTAGAATCTGCCATTTGATATTCCTCAATTCTACTTCCAGCTCACCCATATCCTCGTCTCGCCTAAATAATATAAATTAGGTGTGTCATTGGGAAAATATGTTTTTACTATAGAGGGCGTTGTATGGGATGCTATCGGCCAACAGATGGCGCCACAAGTCGCGCTATGGGATGTTTTGTTTTCAAACGAGATCTATGTCATAAAATTAACGCGAGCGAAGCCGCGGGGAAAAGCTAGTTTAATATATTTTGATTTAATAATATAATTTTAATCCAATCATTAATTATCAAATTTCACATACTTATTTGAGAAAGTAAGCCAAAAGAAAGCATTTATACCTATTTTAGGATATTTTATAGTTTTGCTTTAACGTTATTTTATTTCAACATGTTATACTTACGTTAGATCATCATACAAACATTGTGAAATAGTTTGAAAATTCGTGCAACGTTACTATAAACTAAAGAGTATCTTCGTTACATATTTAAAATTTAAATTAGCTTGTTATCAACATTTTTTATCAGTAGGTAATAAACTTTGTACAACGATTATATTGTTCATCGAGATGCAAAAATATGTTGTTAATTAATATGGAGTATCTATTTATGAACTTCTTTTTAGGGATCCTTCAGGGCCTCAATACTCAATACCAAAATTAATTAAATCGATTCAGCGGACTCTATAATGAATGTAACCAACAAACACCAAACCTACTGATATATTGTAACTATGTTTTTTTTTCTGTCAGACACAAAAAAAAGGCTATTGATGAAAAATAATCACCATTGTCTAATGAACATCATTAATACTAGTCGCTAAAAATACGTTGCTAGTAGAAAGAGAAGGAATAATGAAAAGGAGAATGGAAAGAAGTTGGGCTTTAGGATCTCTCACTCACCAAACAAAATGCATTAATGCGGGTAGGGTAGTACTTCACAGATCGAGCTAGCTCATTGTATGCTCTATCACTCTAGTGATTCATTTCTGGCTTGTAAATATAAATAATCTATACATAATAATAAAACAGTAGACCCCGATTTGTCTGTACTTTAAACATATTTGGTAAAAATGGTGAGAGACCAGTTAGAGAAAGGTAATAAAAGCTAATTTTTTGTTGTTGATATTTTTGTCTGTCTGTCTGTTTGAACGCGCACATCTTCTAAGTTACTGAACGGATTTTAATGCTGTTTTCACAGGAAGATAGAGCTTGGCTCGGAGCAGAATATAGGCTTTGTTTCATTTAAATCGCGCGTCAGGAAAAGGAGTTATCCTTATTTGAACATTTCACGCGGACGAAGTCGGTAACAGCTCGTATGTAAATAAGTTTGAAGTTTTTGTTAAGGTTATTGACCTAAATAATGATATCGGATTATAGTTAATTTTTTTGTTATTACAATAACATTTAAAGTTAACGACACGTGAAATTCATTCATGGTTGTCAAACCCAATAATAAAACTGTGCTGCCTGTTAAAAACAAATTAACAGAAGTCAAGTTGCATAAAAAAAAATTCAAAAATTATGCTTTGAATAAAAATATTATTATAATTCATTCATTGTCCTGGTTGTTTCGTGTTATTTTAATTTATTTCAATTTTTGATATTTTTTATGGGTATATTTTGTACCCAAAAAGAGACTAAGACCTCGCGATTTTAGTAATAAGTATGCATTCTAAGTATGTGTACTTACAACAAAATAATTTTAATGATAATTCTACGGAACCGTTCATGCTTCGCCAATTATCACAAGACGGGTTTTTTAAAAAAGTAAACAACTCGACATGTCAAGTTCATTCCATGATAATAAACTTGAGAGATTTTGAACGTATTGTTTTTGAATAACAGATCAAAATCAAAGGTTTCAGTGTGCTACTGAGTAGGGTTTTGTGGACTTATACCCGTTCGACATGTTTCTTTTGCCCTTAGGGCTGAAACTGCGTTAAGCGGACGCCCGTGCGGTTTCATACAAAAGTGCTACGCGCGTGGCCCGGAATTCCCAATAGCCGCATGTGGATGCGGCTATTGGGCCTGATCTGACGATCCAACGTGATCCATATACGCTAGTCAGGATCTAGAGCCAATAGAATTGGCGCGGTAGGATCTTTAACCAGTTTAACCTTAACCTTAACAAATTGACAACCTCCATGGCGTAATGGTTACCACGCCAGACCGCCACCCAGGAGGTCCTGGGTTCGAATCTCGGTCGGGTTATGATGAAAAACGAACTTTTTCTGATTGGCCTCGGGTCTTGGATGTTTTTCTATATTGATTTCAAAAATTATTTCACCGTTGGGAAGGTACATTACCCCCAGGTATTATTATTATTATAGGGTGGGACGTCTGCGGGGCACAGGCGGGTGTTCAAGTCGCTTGTTGGACTCATTACAACCTATTCCCGTGTGGATACGGTTACTGTGGCCCCGATGACCTCCCCCCAGAAAACCTTAAACTCCTTCTGCAGAACTCCGCTATGCGACCAGTGTCCAGGTCGCATAGTTTTCCTTCTTCGATCCTATAGGCTTCAAAAGTCTCCCACCTGAGCCTGCTGTAGTGCATAGACAACAGCATAGACCCCGCTTGTCCCGAATACGGTGAACCAGAGACCAGCCAGCATTTCCTGGCTGGGTGCATGCACTCAGCCAGCATTTTCTGGCTGAGTGCATGCACCCAGCATGTAATGTCTATGCTGTTGTCTATGAGGTACCCCCGGGTAACTTTACTTAATATATATTTTTTTAAATTAGGGTTCCTTATAATAACCGTGCGAAGCTGGGGCGGTATATATGTAGGAAAAGGCAGCACGGCTCTAAGGGGCGAATGGGTACGAGACTCCCATTGTATCGGCTTTATTATTCGGGGTCGTAAAATTCGTATCCTCGTATATTACGAACGTCAGACAGCGGGTTTCAATAAAGTTTCCTGCACAGGTGCGTATGTGTGCTTCATTTGTTATTTCCCAGTAAATATTGTGCGCTTGTAAGCAAAAAGCGTACCTATTTTGTTTTATTAGATTGATTTATGTTTTACTAGCAAAGGCGCGTATTACCTATCTGAGTAGTTCCATTGTTTGTACATCAAAATAATTTTTGAAAAATCGTATTAAAAAATCACGGCAATCGGCATAGAAGGTTTCGACGGTAAAAATAGGCATCAACTACATAGTTTAATATTATAATTTAAGGTAAATATTATCTTATACCATCTAAACCATCTAGTGTCTAAAAACGTGACTGTCAACCACGCCCCTTATGACGAGGATAATATGTCATAACATTATTTTGCTGGCTATCGCGAAAACATGCAAATAAAATTATATTTGACATGTTACGTGAATGTAAATAAATTATAGGTGTTATGATAACACTATGTAAGTATCGTGGTCACTTGAACAAATATTGGAATGTGATCTTCGCACCTTGTTGTTATGTTTCTTGTCTACTTCGTGATATGCGGAAACGTACAAATCATCCTGCAGGCCCAATTTCACACAGTGTTTTCAAAGCTAAAGTCGAATTATCAAAGATATTTCTTCTTCTCTTCTTCTTCTTAGTCTTTCTCGACCATCATGCTGGTGTAGGCCTCCTTCATTTGTCGCATCTGTCTCGGTCTTGTGCCACCTGCATCCAGTTCGAACCAGCAACCGTCACGTCATCTTTCCACCTCATTTGCGGTCTTCCCCTAGGACGCTTTTCCTCCCAAGGTCGCCACTCCAGTATCGCTTCGCTTTGCACCATGAGCTAGGTTTTCGGCATATTATCTGGCAGATATGTTAATTGTTAATTACAATGAAAAAAAAAGACGATACTAAAAGCGGAGTTCGCAATGATTATATATTTATTTTTTATGCACTTTCAAATATTTTAATGTTTAAATACACAGAACCTTCATTAATAGTACCTTAGTAAGTGTATATTCACGTGTGTTAACATATCCGTCAGTACATGAATCGTGTAAATATTAACCTGTGAAAAATAAATGAAAACCGAAAAATGGATGTTGCAGTGTTGCCATGCTCTGAAACTCTAAAAGCACGAATATAGATAGCAACACTGTACGTTAGTAGTAGACGTGCCAACTCCTTGTCTCATAATCCGATTGCGACGCGAATATATCCGGGTATGTTTGCTGAAACTCCAGAAAATACATTTTAAACGGCTTTATGCATAAAATATGAGAAAATCCGACAACAATTTTAAATAATTTAAAATGAATTTGTTTAATAAGACGAAGTAAGAAGAACTCAGGCTTAGCTAGAGTATAACATTATATCGATCTATAACGTTTCCTAACTATTTGATAAAATACACTTTAATCGCTCGCGGCTTCGCAAATTTGGAATCTCTAGACCCAGCTGTTTCGGCTGTGCGTTGATGTACCCTCGCAAGTACGTTTGCGTATATCTCGCTTTCCAGTGGGAATTTTGAAAAATCCCTTCTTAGTGCTCATCTTGAGAACTCAAGAAGTATTTTGTCCAAATTTCAAGTCTATTTATCCAGTAGTTTAGGCTGGGCGTTGTCCGTAAGTCACGGTTTCGATTTACAGATTTAAGAATTTTCTACCCCCAATTCTCCCTCTTAGCAATTAATTATCAGAAAATCTTGAAACAAGTGTTTATTTGTTTGCTTTGTACAGTATTTATATCAAGTTTTGTTTGAATCCGGCCACGCGTTTTTGTTTCTTCATACAAACTTTGGCACCCCATTTCGCCCCTTTAGTGGTAGAATTTCAAATAATCCCTTCTTAGTGCACCCCTAGAATACTCAAGGAACATTCTCTCCAAATTTCAAGTCTATAGGTCCAAGGGTTTAGGCTGTGCGTTACCTGTCAGTCACGGTTTCACAGTATTGTTTTATACTAGCTTTTTTTCCCGCGACTTCGTCCGCGTGAAGTTCCGGACCCGTTCCCGTGGGAACCACATTGAATTTCGGGAAAAGCTATAGCCTATGTAGCCCCCTGATAATGTAGCTTTCTACTGGGGAAAGAATTTTTGAAATCGGTCCAGTAGTTTCGGAGCCTATTCAATGCAAACAAACAAACAATCAAATCTTTCCTCTTTATAATATATAGATGTATAGATAGATAATGATCAACTGATTAGTCAAGCCGTGAAGGAATAAAAAACAGACTCACTTTCTCATTTATTATATTATTATTAGTATGATGGCATGAAATATTAATAAAACACTGTTCTAGGACTATTCCTCGTTTTCAAATTTATTGTATTCAATGAAGTTAAACAAAGTGTTGGTAGTTAGGTATAAGGATTTTGTAGAGAATGAATTAACTTTTAAAGTTACTTTTTGTTAATTTAATTCATTCGCGCTATGAACGCGATGAATATTCAACAATTATTACAGACTAGCTTCTGCCCGCGGCTTCGCCCGCGTGGCCTAGTAACAATTAGCATATTTTTCTTCAGAAACAAATTCCGGTCCTTCACGGCCCGGTACGGTACGGTTCCATCCGGTCCGGTCGGTCCGGTCAGTCCGGGCCGGTCCGGTCGGTCCGGTCCTGATATGGAACCTACATGCCAATTAACATATTTTTCTACAGAAAAAAAAACCGGTCCGGTCCGGCACGGCCCGGTACGGTGCGGTTCCTTCCGGACCGATCAGGTCTGATCCGTTCCGGTCCGGTCCGGTCCGGTCCGGTCGTTATATGGACCCTACATGACAAATTTGGCATCTCTAGACCCAGCGGTTTGGGCTGTGCGTCCTCTCGCAACTACGTTTGCGCATATCTCGCTTTCCCGTGGGATTTTGAAAAATCCTTTCTTAGTACATCCCTAGACGTCGTAAGGAACCTACATACCAAATTTGGTAGAGCCTGGCAACCTCGTTTGCGTATATCTCGGTTTCCCGTGGGAATTTCGAAAAATCCTTTCTTTGTACACCCCTAGACGTCGCCGTCGTAAGGAACCTACAGTCCAAGTTTGGAATCTCTAGACCCACCGGTTTGGGCTGTGCGTTGATATATGTATAGTTAAGTCAGTCAGGACTTTGAATTTAAATATATATATATATATATATATATATATATATATAGTCCGGTCCGATCAGGTCCAGTCGGTCCGCTCCGGTCCGATCGGTCCGGTCCTGATAAGATACCTACATACCAATTAACATATATTTCTTTAGAAAAAAAAACCGGTCCGATCCGGTTCGGTCCGGTCCGGCACGGACTCGGTACGGTGCGGTTCCTTCCGGACCGATCAGGTCTGATCCGTTCGGGTCCGGTCCGGTCCGTTCGGGTCCGGTCCGGTCCGTTCCGGTCCGTTCCGGTCCGGTCCGGTCCGGTCCGGTCCGGTCGGTCCGGACCATATAAGGACCCTACATGCCAAATTTGGCATCTCTAGACCCAACGGTTTGGTCTGTGCGTCCTCTTGCAACTTCGTTTGCGTATATCTCGCTTTCCCGTGGGAATTTTGAAAAATCCTTTCTTTGTATATCCCTAGACGTCGTAAGTAACCTACATGCCTGGAATCTCCAGACCCAGCGGTTTGGGCTGTGCGTTGATATACCTTCGCAACTTCGTTTGCGTATATCTCTGATTCCCGTGGGAATTTTGAAAAGAAACATACACTAAATGTTAAGTTGAGCAATTAGCCACATATTAGTGAAAACCGCATCCAAATCGGTTCAGCCGTTTCTGAGATTAGCGTGTACAAACATACATACAAACATCCAAACATACAAACATACAAACAGACGAACAAAATTTTACGAAATTCTTGTTCTATTGCTTATTCTTCATCGCCCTAAACAATTTTTTTGGAAATATATTCAATGTACAGACAAACTTTTTTTACACTTTTATTATATTATAGATTATTATATTATAGATTTTATCTAATTACACTGTGTTTCAAAAAAGTTAAATGTGGTGGTGGTGGTGCACAAAAAATATGTAACCCTTGTCGTATGAGACAATTATGGCCGTTTTCACCAATAAAAGCTTTCAAGCGTTACAAATAAATTACTGGACAAACTTGTATGACATTCGATGACATAATTTTTCTTATCGCTGGTGAAACCGAGCATGACGTTCAAATTAGGGTCACTCATACTTTGATGATCTCTTCTTCCCCCCACTAAAAATGGTGATAGGGTAAATAAAATGTACCTAGTAAATTAAAATTTATTTACCATTATCGGAATTCCCGAATCCTCCTGGCGCCAAATGTCTAATCTAATCTTGGCTAAATATTATAAGCCTCTATGACGTGAAATATTACTACAATTAACGGCGTCTCATATCAGAGAATTCCTTAATAGGCGGAGGGCAAACGAAAAATTGTCTTCAATATTTATTAACATTTCAAATATTCGGTTTAAAGATATATTTACTACCATAAGAACACATTACAGTTCACTTGTTAATGAGAAACAAATAAGCAAAATAACTACTGGAATCTGTGTCCGGGAATACATAATAATAATTTGAGTTTTAAGGTGTAGTGCCAAATAATAATAATCCATATTTTTAGCTGTTGGTTTTCCTATAAGAAAAAGGTGGCAAACAAGCTTGCGGTCCGCCTGGTAAGCGGTCACCGCAGCCTACGGACGCTTGCAAGTCTTGCAACACCAGGGGTAGTCTAAAGAAAATACCTAAAGAAAATATCTCATTCCACAACCTTAGCGTTCGCGGGAGGAAACTCCTCCGAAACCGCGCAGTACGTGACCATTTTGCTTCAAGAGTGTGAGGTTAGATTCCCCGCCTAATATAAGTCTTTTTCAAAATTCTGGTTGCACAGTTGATAGACCACTCGAGACATTGTGATCGTGTATTTTGTCGTTTATATTTACACTCGCAACGACACGACAAAGCTTTTCACATTAAATGCACTTTAATATGAATATTACAGTGAAATTAAACTTCTGTAATAGAAAGTTGGTGCTTTTCAGCGTTTATTTGAATAGTAAAGAGCAGGTGGTACTTAAAAGCGACCCGGAGCCATCATAAACTGTAAACACTAGTCATAAAACTATACTATCGTGTATACTTCTATTTTATTTGCTCTCTTTCAAAGGATTAGTGTTGTATTTTACGTTTTCTACATATTGTTATGTTACAAGTTTAAAGGCTAGTATAGCGAGTCCGAGCCAGCCACCAGCCACAATCAGAGTAGCTCAGAGCTACACTGTGATGTGCGCATTACAAGAATTTGCGAATTGATTCGCAAGTTTTTTATTTTGTTAACACTAAAAGAGGTAGAGCACAGCGGATAAACCGCTCAAATCGGAGCAGCCTGTCTGGGGAAGGACCTCCACCTCACAGAAGATCGTAGCCAAATAGCATTGGTCTCGGCCATGTTGTGTTCCTAAGGTGTGTAAGAGTAAGGACTCCAGAGCTCCACTTGAGGGGGTTGGGTGTGTTGGCAACGCGTGAGTGATACCCCCGGTATTGCAAATGTCTATAGGCTACGGTGACGGCTTACCATCAGGCCGACCGTATGCTTGTTTGCCAGCTTTGTGGTATAAAAAAAAATAATTACCGTAGAAGAGTGTGACAGCCCTGTCCCGATATGGCACTGCACAGGTATGTAGAATTTTTGCTATGAAACTTTGTAACGTAACCTATTATGTAGATTACCATTAACGATATATTATAGCTCGATAATATTGCCTGGGAAGTAGCTATCATGATAAATTAGGTGACACGAGCAGTGGCAATTTGACAACGTATCGATTCTGAATTAGTTATTCCTTGGGTCATAACATTGACGAATTTGAAATGAAACGTCTTATTTGAAAACTGAAACTTTGACTTCACGTCTGTACCTAAGTATATTTAAAAATAAACTGTCAATCAAAGTATTTGGTTCTTTGAGGGGGTGTTTCTTTGACATTTAACTTACTACTTATAGATACACTAGCTTTTCCCCGCGGTTTCGCTCGCGTTAATTTTATGACATAGATCTCGTTTGACAACAAAACAACCCAAAGCGCGACTTGTGGCGCCAGAAAAAATATTTTCCCATTGGAATGACATACTTTCACGGGATAAAAAGTAGCCTATGTTGGGCTCTGTACCCGTGCCAATATTATATACAAAATTTTCATAATGATCGGTTGATTAATTAAGCCGTAAAGAAATAACAAACAAACAAACTCACTTTCTCATTTATAATATTGGTTAGGATAGGATTAGAATTTCTACTGGGGAGTAAAACTCAAAGTTGCATTGTTCTGTGATACTAATGATTTTACCATAATGACATATTAAATAAATCGGTTAAATTAATTTATTGGTTAAATTGGTACTTAATAACATTAGCAAAATCATTTTAGATTTTAACAAATGATCGTTTCACTAACAGAATTCTATTTGGTCGAGGGGTGATTACCATAATTATGACGCCAAATTAGGTTAAACAGCGTGAATATGCGAAATAATATGTATTTTTTAAAACTGCGACGACTGTTCAAATCATATATTTAAGAGAGGTATTTAAGAGACGGCACAGCGGATAATCCGCCCAAATCGTAGCAGCCCGTCTGGGAAAGGAACTCCTTACACCTTACAGAATATCTTAGCCTAATAGCATTGTCTCGGCCATGTTGTGTTCCTACGGTGAGTAAGGTCTCTAGAGCTCCACTTTTTACCTCCGGTATTGCAAGCGTCTTTAGGCTGCGGTGACTGCTTACCATCAGGCGGGTCGTATGCTTTTTTGCCACCTTAGTGGTATAAAAAAAATATGTGAACAGTGTGTTTGTTGGTTTGTCCTTCTTTCACGTCGACAGTAATGAACGGATTGTCAATTTTTTTGGGGGTATAGTTTAAGGTCTTTATCTCGAGAAAACATCTCATTCCCACGGGAAATAAAAAGCATATATTTTTATTGTAGATCGCGTTGCAATCCGATAAGAAAGGATTTGTGTTTTGTTAATATGTCTTTGAAAAATATACTTACGTAATTTATTTTATTATTTAGAATCAAACTTTACCACTGAAATATTGAGTGTTGGTATTCATATAGTCATAAAAAGATGATTCATTTTTATGGTACATCCACAACATGTTCATTTTTATTCAACATTTGTGGAAAGAACAAAGAATTTCTTTATTATGTTTTAAAAAACGATGGCAGAGCACTTTCGACGAGGACATTGATGGGTTAAAATATCGTTGTGGCGCGACATGAATGTTGATAAAAGAATGAGGGAGGTACTTTCGACCCCCAAATTCCGGGTTAGCCGAAACGCAGGTTGGAATGTAATGAGGTTACTGCTCTAAGTTACTTTGTATAACATGGGACCATATAAAAATGTTGCTTTTTAATTATCCTTTTTTATATTGAGAGAATACGGTTCACTGTGTATAACAAGCGAACGATTTTTATTCTTATTCTCTACCACCTAATAAGTAGAAATATTCATAACAGTATAAAATCAACTATTCGGTAAGTAACATTTTATTCAGAGGAAACTTAAAGATATGTTCAATTTTTACGAATTCTAAAAGACGTGTGATCTAACTTGGTGTCGTGGAGTATTTATGAAATACTAGCTGTTACCCGCGGATTCGCCTATCCCTAAATTAGCCTATGTTGGGCTCTGTCTGTATCCCTTACAATATGTATACAAATTATCATAATGATCGGTTGCTTAGTCAAGCCGTGAAGGAATAACAAACAAACAACACCAAACAACTCACTTTCTCATTTATAATAATTAGTATAATACCATTAAAGTTACCATTTTTAAAGAGCAAGTGTACTGGTTGTAGGATAACAAAAGGCGTTTCGAAAGAATAAAATAGAATAAGAATAGACTTAAGGTACGTTACGGTCTAATTCAATTTTTTTTGGGTTACAAATTGCATCTCAATCATTTGATAGAATTTTCGTGAAAATTGATTTGGCGACAACAAATACAATATATTTACTGAATAATTATCAAATAAATTATAAATATTAGCTCTTCTTATTATGAATGTCCACGATTCATCTTTTTCCCTATAAACGTGCATTATGCACTACATTAGCCTAATACACATTTACTATTACAATAACACAAAAAAAGAAGTTTATAATATGCCTATTTCAATAAAATAAACTAGAGTATTTACACGGACAATATTTGATGGTTATTCGTCTATATGGCAATTAGTCTGCGAGTCCGCAACTCGTCCATCTATTATTCAAACAATAATGGTGGGACGTTGCTGTAATCTTTCCATCGCAATCGATACGGCCTATTTCTGGCGCGCCAGCCAACTGTCAGGCTGCAACATCTATTTTATTTATGTAGTTGTAATAGTTTTATTTGAAGGTATTTCTTTTTCAATTATTGTTGTGCCAATAACCCGTTAACTAAGTTTTAATATTTTGTGAGTTATCTGCATTTTATTGTTAAAAAGAAAATTATCACATATGAAGATTTCGGAGTGCTAGAACATTTATGGTTAGTTCGACTGGGGAAGTACTACCGACTCACAGAACATTGTGGAGAAACAATGTGTTTCGATAGGTGAGCAAATGAACAAATATAGAAAACTGTGACAGACTCATGAGCTCCGAATAAACCAACGGTTGTTGTATAAAATATGAGAACTTCCTCTACACTTATCGTTAAACTTTCGAAGACAAATTGCCATGTGATTTTTTTTCAGCCAAAATCAATAGCAACTTTTTTGGGCGCGACAGCCTAACTAATAGCGCCCTACCTCTTACTTTTATTTTGAATGGATCAATGCCCCATCAAAATGTTATTTAGACATGCAAACTGTATACCCTAAATAACAATAATAATATATTTTATACTAGCTACGCCCACGGCTCCGCCTGCGTGGAATTGGACTTTTGGTTTAGAGGAGGTTAAAAAGGTATCGACGGACAAATCGAAGTCAGTGACACTTAGTAAAGTTTGGTTATATCCGATTTAAATGAATTAAAGCCTATATGTATTTTGCTCCAAGTTAAGCTTACCTTCTCGTGTAAACATAATTAAAATCCCTTTATTAACTATGAAGATGTGCGCATATAAAAAGACAAAGAAAATAAAAATAAAATGCTTGTATTACTTTTCTTTTATTGTTTCCTATCCAAATATGTTCAATGTACAGACATACTGGGTCTACTGTTTTATTATACTTACTAGCTTTTTTGCCCGCGACTTCGTCCGCGTGAAGTTTCGGACCCGTTCCCGTGGGAACCACATTGAATTTCGGGAAAAGCTATAGCCTATGTCACTCCCTCCCTGATAATGTAGCTTTCTACTGGTGAAAGAATTTTTGAAATCGGTCCAGTAGTTTCGCAGCCTATTCAATGCAAACAAACAAACAATCAAATCTTTCCTCTTTATAAATATTAGTATAAATGTATAGATTTATAGCACTAGCAATTAGTGCCATGTTGCTATCATTGTTTGGTCACTTTTTGTCCGCCTTCGTTATGTAGGTATGACAGGAATCGATGAAAATATAATTTTGAGGTCACAACAATAAAATTTGTCGTATGATTGATTATTTATTCAAAGTTTTCTTTATTTATTTAAAGTTGGTTTCTCAGGTTCCTGGTGGCACTGGTGGGTTAGTTTATTTGTTAGATTTAATCCAAAGACCAGCATGTACGCGCTCTCCGCGAATATGTTTATGATTATCATCTTCCAGTGATACCTACTGTTTTTTTTTAATTTATCCTACACCAAGCACGGGTGCTACCAACAGATTCGAGAGTATAAACGACGATCCCACACGGTTTGACCTTTGAAAAGAACAGTAATCGGATGAACATGTTTTTTTTCGGGGATAGTTTTGGAATTGTCACACATATGTAAGTCACCATAATATCACAAAATGTTTAACATAAATTATTTCGGACATTACCTACATTCACGTTCATTGTATGCGTGAAACCTAACGTAGCTGAAAAGCTAATTGCTTTGTAACGGATAATAAATATTATATCAGACCCAACAGCCGATACCAAACGCGATTATAAGTTTTGCTATTACATAATTTGTATAATACGTTATATATAACGCACGATAACCCGACTGCTATACTAACTCATTAGTACAGACGATATCATAATACACAAATCACCTCTAACCGATTTTATTTCAATAGATTTTTGATGTATTTATTGTTTAAAGTTCAGAGTAATTTTGTGTGTTGGACGTACAGACCTTGCTTGGTTTGGAATTAGCGTAGTAAGAAAGTTACATTCTACTACACAAGTTATTGAACTTAATGTGTAGTCAGCCCTAGCCCTAATATGTATACGCAAATTTAATGTGACACACATCATAGGGTTAGTCCTAACACACATTCCTAGCTCACATCTCTAGCCCAAATCTCCTGCACATAATTTCTCTTGTCCTCTATCCACTATTTACATTTTCAAATGAAATGCGCTGAGCGAGGCTTCGTAAATTAAGCTATTTTGTTAGTTTCAAACAAACAAATCTATCGCTATGCTTCCTCACTCATCTCTGATGGAAACGCTTAATAATTTATGGAAGTAAGTTATTTTAAGTTGGAATAAGTTCAGATTTTGCCGGAGTGCTTCCTATAGTGTGGGTAAAGTCTGCTCGCTTAGCCTCTTCAGCCTGTTGATTTAGTGTTGTGCTATTATCTTGGACCTGAATATATCGATAAATATTTGAATGTACTTTTATTGTTAGATGTGTCAAATTGGCAAGAAGATTGCGAATTTGTTTTACATGGAAAATTCTGTTGTTTCGTTTACGTTACCGGGGTGATCTCCAAGATAAATATATGCCTGTACGCCAGTGGCGAAGGGTGAAATTTAACTCAGGGGAAGCCAGAGCAAAAAAAAAAATACAGTGTTATGTTACCACAGGGATGGAGAATTCCGAATACCATATTACCATTACCATACATAAAAGCACTGATAGGTATAATATGGAAAACCAAAACAGTGTTTTAAGTTTACAACTACCTACCTGTGAGCCACGAATACTTTTCGTACAAATTACAATGAAAATGTTTAGTAAAGCCATCTTTCCGTTTATAATCTATTTTCATAGAAGGAAAAGCACGGGCGCGCTGTATAATATGTTTTTTATTTTCAAAACTGTATGTTTGAAAATTATTATCTAATAAAAAGTCTGTGAGACAACAACCCACGTCTAAAATTGCAGCCATTACGAATGTAAACAAAACAGACTAAACCAAAATAAACAATTAACTACTTACAACTGAAACCGATAAATTCTATAACTATAACACAATTCACACCGAGCCCTGTCCAACATTTAACCACGAAGTCACTCTAATCTATTCAAATTTACTAAATTAACAACAAACAAATAAAAAAAAACTAACAACAGTACCAGCGAAAGCACAGGCGAAAGTGAATTGAAAAAATGTCATAATTTTGACAATTACAACGCGACAAAATTATAGTTGTTTTATTATTCAAGCACTAAACACATAATTAACTGTATTTTTTACTTCTCAGGTTAATACCTCTGTTTATCTTTGTCGCACTAACGTAATCTGATACATGCCATCCTTGTCGTAACTCGGCGACTACCGGCTTAATATGTTCATATGATCGGCGTGAGAAAGAGACCGCGCTAGGAACAAAATGTACGCGTAAGAAAGAGACAGCCGCTCCTAAAACTGTATGCAGCTACAACTCGGGAATTACCGGCTTTCGACGCACAGGCTAAGCGACGAATAAATAGCAATATCACAATATTGCTATTTATTATTGTATAGGCGTTTGACGACGTGTGATATTGCTATTTATTATTGTATAGGCGTTTGGGTTATTGGTTATTTGGGTTATTATGTATGAAGCGAAATCATGTTATTAGCAGAGTCGATGCTGTTAGATAATTCACTATTTTTAAAAGGGAAGCCGACAGGAATCGTGTTATTAGGACCCCTCGCCACTGCTGTACGCATCCTTCGTAAATTAGTAAAAATTATTAAAATTAGTTTAGCAATTTCAACGTGAAAAACAGATAGAGATAAACAGAACGCCAAATTCTCCTGGCGTGTGCAGACATAAAACGAAGTTCGAAACTCATATTTATTACTCAGTGCACAGCGACAATCGATTTTCAATTGTTTTATAAACTGTGAGCCAGAAGCTTTGGCGTTGAGAACAATATTGCTAATTATGTACAATAAAATTTATGTTCACCGATAAACCTGTTCTATTTTTAGACAACTATCTTATTTTTTTATGGAAAATTTTTGAGATAAAATTTACATGGTGATAAGCCATAACAGGAGTCTCCTTGCCCTTTCAACCATTTACGTAATGTCTGCAAATCAGATGTGTACAAATCAGTGAGCAAGGTTACTGAACTTTTCGTCAAGAAACAATGTAAAGGTTACATCGTAAAAAAAAAAAGATAAACTACACTATCTTACTGAGATAAATGTATGAATATTATTATTGTAGGTACCTATTTATTTTATCTTGGTGTGAAAGGTCTAAGTTGAATTTGATAAACTTTTAGGTAAGTACTAAATTTGGCATTCAATAGGTATTAGGCTACGTTCACATGACCACGAAGTGCAAGATTAAAATAAAAAAAGCGTGACTCGTATATGATTAAACAGGCCCGGCGGTCGAGTGGCTAGCAATGACTACTCTGTCCCAAGGGCCGAATGAGGGTTCGAATTCTGCGCAAGGCAAACAGTTGTTGTGTGCATGAACATGTCTGTTTGTCTTGGTCTGGTTATTTCCTATGTATATTTAATAAGTATTTATTTATAAAAAAAGTATTTATCAGCAATCTAGTATCCATAGTACAAGTTTTGCTTAGTTTGGAACTAGATGGCGTTGTGTGATTTGTCTAAGAATATTTATTTATTTATTTACCAATGCAAGGTCTATTAAAAAATGGTGTCATGTGAACTTCCCTTTTAGGAAAATGTAGTAAGTACATTATCACCTAATAATATTGATTACATAAGTCGTATAAATATTGTTATCTCATTAAAATGGGCCATATTATCTAAAAATATACTATTGAAAAGAAATTCAATCATGATTAAAAATAAATAAATAGTTTGCATATTTTAAAATAATAATGTGGTCCACCTAAATAGGTATCCTGTTCTGCAGTTCCTACCTAGTTTTATCCATGTGGAAATTAATCATAATAAAATTTTATCGACAAAAATTTCAATTAATTTTAACCAACACACAACCCTATGAAGCATCACAGTATTAACGCATGATTCGAAAGTTACAACGAGTTGAAATTGAATTGGAGTGAATTCGATAATTTAGTAGCTTGCTGAAAACGTTGATTCGGAAGCCACGAGACGAACTCAGTTTCAAAGCAAACATTTGTGTTACGTGACTGTCTTTAATGATATTAAAAGATGTTTGTGAGTCCACACAGGATGTTTATGAATAAGTAATGTATTTTCGCATACGATTTAGAATTACTGTTTATTTGCGCTTTCGTCTTCCTCCCAGTGTTACGTTATTTTACCAAGATTTGAAGTTAAATTGATTTATGTCAAAATTAAATAAAATCTCCTTAATTTAATTTGTTTTATTAAAGTTCGTTCTTAATTTAATTCTCCTGAAGAATTATAGTAACAAGACGGGTTTAATGTAATCCTCGGTTTATATATTTTTTAATAAAGGAAAAGTGTAGATTTTGAGAATAGTCGTTCAGCTACTGGTTTCTGCTAAAATTAAGTAGGTACATTTGAACATAACATAAGTTTAATTTGACGATTATAAAATAAAATAAATGTTGTTACTTATTTTATCCATATTTACAAATCAAATTCATTGGAAGTAGATAATAAACTATTTATTAATAAATACAATGATTAAACGAAAAAGTGAGAAGTAGACGTAAACAAGTAGGTAGCAAGAATTTGAAATGTACACCTACGTAGTCTTGGTTACGTAGTCGTAACTAAATATTTTTAAGCAAAATCATTTAGAAATAATACTCACTCCAAACATGGACGCTCCACCCGTGATGTTTGTCATCCTCGCTGTTCCCGGCCGCCTGCATTTGTACTTCTGAAGCCTCGGCTTCTGGCAGTGTTCTCCACCTCTTTAGCAGCTCCTTGGTCTTATCTTTCGTCTTATCACATGCCTGCCGCCAGTTCGTGAAGTATTTTCTGGAGACCTTCGGACTTGTCAGCGATATCGGCTTCGAATCCTGTCTGTAAACAAATGTAGTCCTAAGGCTGTTTTTCCACCAGAGATAGCCGGGAAAATTGATAAAAAAAAATTGAAAAAAAATTGAATCAGTTTTTTTAATAACCCCCCTGGGGGGTTACCATCATCTTTTACCTAACTACTCACGTTTTGAATTGGTTCCGTTTAGGTACCTAAACGTAATCGCATTATTTCGTACCACCATCTCTCTTATACAGGATCTCATTTCGTCGGATGAACAAATGAAAATTGTCGCTGATTAGTTGCAGCGGTGCGTTCAAAACAAACCATAATTCGTTTTGGTCATTACCGGTTTTTTAAAACAACTTAATTTTATTATTTATCTATTTTAAAATTGTTTAAGATGTATATTAATCTATATTCAAACGAAAAACACAGATTTTTTATAGATTATAGATAGACAGATTAAACGGGGTTACTTTCTTATACTTGCGTAAAAAAAGTATTTAACGAAAATTAAATATCACATGTTCAAAACGCACCCTGTCGGATCGGACTGACACAAATGTCAAGTCAATCTTGTGAAGTGAAATCGCGTATTACGAATTTAAATAAATTTACGCCTCGTCATTTTCCATCTGCGACCGTAGCAGCTACGCCTCAGCATCTAACTCCTAGACGCAGAACAACGCGTGACAGGCGGAGACGTGGTGTGGTGATTTGAATTCTGTGGTGATGGTGAACCGGCGTTGAAATAAGATGCAGCACGCAGGGCGTTGTGTGCTGTCTCAATAGAAAAAGCCAATTTATCGAGGGAGAAATTTGGTATTTTTTAGGAATTTAGTAGAGGAGATTAAGAGATATAAAAAATATATTAATTTCTATAATTTAATATTTACTACTATTGTTAACTAGCATAACATTATTGATGAATATCATATCACATCATAACATTTTTTTATAATGTTAATGTTCATAACAATAAATGTAATTTATATAAATGTTACAACAATACATTTTGTGTGGTCTTTTTCTTTACTTTCTTATTTATTTATTCGTTTCTTATAATTATTAAATTATATAAAACAATTCGCACCAAGTAGCCATATTTAGATAGAAATTTGATAGATATTACCGTCAATTTTCATTGGCAACAGCGACATTTGGCGGCTGGCGGGTGAACTAAAATTTAAAAAAGCGATGGATGAAAAACTTCACATGGCGTCTGATAGACCGCGGACCATTTGATACCATTGACGTTATTTATTTTATTAGTTATTTATTTACTTAAATGTAAATAAAATATAAATTGGATACTTAAATACTCAAAATTTTGTATATTCCGTCGGTTGGGGGATGTCTTTGGGGCGCTAACAAAGAAATATATATAAGGGTAGCGTATACATACTATGTATAAAGGTATATAGTTGAAATTTTAGTTCATATCTCAGCCAGTGCATGGCAGCACCTTCCATACATGACGATTTCATCCCGGAGTTGCCACTCTATCCTCCTTGACAGTCCTTGATTTAGTTTAGGTTGACAGCTCTTTTGACAGATAAATCCTTTCAATTTAGGTCGTGGAAAGACATGGTGGTACGAAAGTTCATACAATATGAATGAATAATATCTGCTGAATCGCTGTCACCTAAACCGAGTCGTTTAGAATACATGGTGGTACGAAATAACGATTCTATTCTGTTTAGGTCCTGAATTGAATGGGAATAAGAGATGGTGGTAACCCTGCAGAGGAGTCATTGAGCTACTTACGGCGTTTTCCCTAAGTTAAAGTTGTTAGGAACTGAAGGAAGTTGGGTCCATATTTGTACTGTTTGCATACTGTATGTAACAACTAGTTTGAATATCAAATATTAAAACGTTGCTGACATTTCAAAATAAAAATACGAACAATAAACTCACGTGAATGTATCGTGTAGATTTGGCGAGCGCCCGTATTGATATTCGATTAAAAACAACAAAAAATATTCTTGCGTCGCTGCCAAAATCGGCCAACCAATCAGTTGCAGCCCCCAATGTTCCGTTTTGTTCTGTCGCGGTTTTGTATTCCATTTCATATTATAAAATGGAATCCACTTTTACGGCATAATCTAATTCTTTGTCTGCAAAATGTTGGATTTCTCCAGCGACATTATGTATTTGCATTTCTAAATGGATTCAGGGCACCTGATCCTTACTTTTAATATCGATTTTAGTTTATCTTGTTTTTTAGACCACAATGTAAAAAGTATTATAAGTTTGATACGTTTACCTGTTACTTCGTGTGTTTTTATCGCTTTGAATCAGTTTTTTTTTAAAAGGTAACTTGATTATACCACAGATTACTAAATACCTTACTCCTTATAATACAAACTATAGTCATAGAAAACTTCCAGATTAAAGTCAATAATAAAATGCTAGTAAGTATTAAGAATCTTTATGAACTTTAAGAAAATATAATCTAAAACACAATTCTTGATCCCTAGGTCTCTCTCACTATCTAAATGGTCTAATCAAGTATCTAACTCAATGTTTCTGTCAGAATTTACTAAGGTCGTACATAAATCAAGAACTTTAACAGGGTTATCCCAAAATATAGATCAGATATAATCCGATCATTGTTTTTAGCATCAGATAAGATAAAAAAAAATGGTTTAAACTTGAATATTTATTTATTTATTTTTTCGTTTAATTATTACAAAATATGTATAAAAGAAACAATTTGTTTCTTATATCAAGTTTGTTAACTAGCAAGCTATTAGTGTCGATTCATCGATCATTTAGCTCGAGTGTGATGGATTTGTGTCGATTTCATGGTGCTGTAATTACTCGTAGCTCGACCATTAGTATATTGATTAACTTGCTTCCAGTATAATTTAGTTTTTGTTTGTAACTTATAATTAATAAATGGATGTGTCTTATTGATTAAAAAAATGTTTTACACGTAATGGACACGTCACGGTCTGTGGGAAAAGGAGAAGTCTGAGATAGCAAGAAAATTTCAGAAAAAAATAACGCGTGATGATAGTTTTTTTCAATCCCTCTCTAAAGTGCTTTTGAATTTGACCGAAGTTAGGCAAGAGAATGAACTTCGTCTTACTTCACCTAACTTTTCTTCTGTCTTTGCCTAGGTCTGCTTTGTTAGGGTATACCCAGAAAGAAAAAGAAGAAGAACCCAGGGTTAGGTTTTTAAATTGATTTTTAGTTTGGGATCTCGAGGGCATTTACAAACTTATTTTACAATAAAGTAAAAATTAGCAGAATCTCAATATGGTCATTGATAAAAAATTGCCTCTGCTTCTAGTTAACTAATCTATTAACGTAGCCTTACTACTAACCAGAAATTAAGCTAAGTGATTGGCAGAGTTTAATTGGATTTAACATAATCCCCATTGGATAAACCTCAACAATTATTGACGTCCAACAAATTTTCAACAAAAGTTAGGTAATTAAATAAGTTTGTTCAGTAACAGAATTTATTTATTTAAATTTTATTGACCACAATATATGGGTACAAAAGGCGGACTTAACGCTAAAAGCATTACCTACCAGACAACCTTAATTTTACAACATAAATTTGTTTATCAGGCATCGTCACCATCTGGTTGAATGGAGCTCTACCACTGTGCAATTTCTACAACATTTCCTTACTTGCAAAGAACTCTGAAGCCTGAACCAACTTGCTCCAGTGATTTCTCCGACCAACTATGACCTAGGAACCTTTAAGAAGCGAAGGTATTTCTACTTCAATGGCTCAGTGATTTCCCGACGCTCTTACCATCAATTGACCAACTACTCGTTAGTCCACCTCTGTCACAAAAAGGTTGCTCTGCTCCGTGACAAAAAGGCATCTGTCACCCTAACTATAAATTATTGAGAGCTAGTGTAACAAAACAACCGACTATCGTTCTACTTTGTAACAAAATATAATAAAAATTCATATAGTGTAAACGTGTTTTACAGTAAAATATATTTAAGAATATGTACCCGTGAAAACATATTTTACAAAAGCCAATAATACATGCAAAGTACTTGAAAGCTTCTGATATAGGGCCCAGGTAGCGAGAGCCGGAGCGTCGCATCGCGCTGAATGCTTTCAATTTATTTCTGAGTTTCGAATAAAATTTAAAATTCCAGACTACGCTACGAGTACTAAGCAAATCTAATATTGCTTGTAATATTTACCTTCAATTTATAAACTTGTAGCTTATGTCAAATGTTTGTAAATTTACGTAACATGATGATGCAATAAAAAGTAAATTTAGTAGTTTATTTAGTGAGGTCATATTGAAACAATATTAAAAATAAGTCGAAATGTATGGATTTCGAGTTCTACTGAAGGAGAGACATTGTGATTCTTTTCTACCGAATTTCGACTAGATCGGCACAATGTATCTATTATTTATATAGGCTATTAGAGTCAATCAGAGGGTTAAAAGAGGTCCCTTTGAACTCATACAAAGACCAACGAGCTTCAATGATATCTTACGGTATGTAATCTGAAGCTGATTGGATTCAGATTGGAGACAGATTGTAATTTAAATTGTATGTTTTTTTAAAACTATTTCTCTCATGGGCCCTTGAACTATTTGTTGGCTAAGTTGAGATCATAGAAGTATTTTGGTGTTTGAATGAGTTCATAGACCTCCATTAAGGCCGTGTTTATATCTGCAAATTCTCGTGGAAGAACTCGTAGAAGACTTGCGTTCATGCATCAAAAATAGCCCCAAAATAAATATATGGGACTGAACGAAATACATTTAGGTATGTTATCAATCGCATGCCTGACAACTCGCAGGAACTGTCGAGCATGTTGTCGCAATTTCTTACAGGTGTAAACACAGCCTAATTTCAAATAAAGTGTGTTGAGTCTAATAGACCGTGAAATGGACGATAGAATTGATATTCAAATATCTAAGTGTACAAACTCACCGCTCAAAAGTATCTTTAGACCCTTCACTAGCTTTTGACAGACGCCGTTCCTTCCTCAAGCCCGAACCATCGTCGCTCGGTGATTTCTCGGGCGGCAACTTTAGTTCCTTCTCCGATTTACTACTCGATCTTGAGTTCTTCCCGTCTTCCGTCTTGTGGGGCCTCACTGGCGACAAGTTGCCGGGCTTGTCATGTTTCTTCATCTCCATACTGTGCGTCGCATCATTATCGTTTTACTGAAACAAATAATTATGATTATCTTATGGAAAGAAGCTTGATGGCATCGATGCGCGTGTCATAGTAAATTCCGATGGGATAAAAAAAATCAACATTGTTATTGTAAGAATCTGACATTGTTAAGGTCAGTGATCATCGTAGTGGGCTGAAAACACCGATATCAGGATAAATTCGCAATGGAAACAAAAAACTTAGTATGTGGATAGTAAGGAAATTCAGCTGTAATTAGTAATATGAATCGAGCCATTAATCTTTTGTGTACTAACAAAAGATTGTAGGCTCGATTCCTATTCATATCTTAAATCATTTAACCGTTACATCGCCATTACAATTTTGAAATAATATTGTAACAAAATTATTTTTTAATCCACTTTATGTTCGAAGATACTACAGTCTCAATTTAACATTGCAATGCTTTCTAATCCCACGAGACTGGAGCACTCACACTATTATCAATAATTCAGTCACAATCTAGAGCTACTGGACTGAAACTGTATTATTTTAATAACACAAGAGAATTGAAAATACGAGAGACGTTACTAAAATTAAATTATAACACATAGAGCTCCACTTTTTACAGGGTCGGCAAACGCGCGAGTGATATCCCCGGTATTGCAAGCGTCCATACGCTACGGTGACTGCTTACCATCACATGTTTGCCACCTTAGTGGTACAAAAAACAAAATTACTGATCCCTAAGTGTGGATATTTACAGTCAAGAGAGGTAGGGCACAGCGGATAATCCGCTCAAATCGGAGCAGCCCGTCTGGTGAAGGACCTCCACCTTACAGAAGATCGTAGCCAAATAGCATTGCTCTCGCCTATGTTGTGTTCCTACGGTGAGTAAGGTCTCCAGAGCTCCACTTGGGGGGGTTGGGAGGGTTGGCAACGCGTGAGTGATACCCCCGGTATTGCTTACGTCTATAGGCTACGGTGACGGCTTACCATCAGGCCGATCGTATGCTTGTTTGCCACCTGTGTGGTATAAAAAAAAGTATAGGTATTATTATGATAAACTAATGATGAGATGTGTTAATTAGGAATAATGCTTATTTATAAAAAAAGATAAAGTTATTAAACATTGCTAGGTACAGATATATTCTCTTGAAAGCATTAAAATAGCAAACAATATTTTTTTCATTACTGATGCTGATATTTGGGCCTTTCATTCGCCCTAGTGGTGAAAAACCCTTTGTCAAGTAGTAATACAAAATAGAAAAAATGAGACTAGGTTTTTTTCCAAATCATAATCTTTAAGTTCAAGATGTTTTATCTAAAGAGGAAATAAATAAATAGTTTCTTTGTGCACGCCGTCATGAGGTGATGCAGCGTTTTTTTGTCTCCGCTGCCAGCAATGGAAGTAATAGGAGAATTTGTCCCAGTGTTTTCATCAATAGAAAGAAATACATAATAGAAATAGTGAAATACAGGGTGTCTTTAGAAGATTTGTAGTTCGAATTGATGCTAATGTTCTCTAACTGTTGTGTAGGTACGAAATCACTACGTAATATTCTGATAAAATATTCAGAGAACTGTAGTAATATTCTGATAAAGTACGCGGTGTCTTTAGAAGATTTGTAGTTCGAA
This sequence comes from Endotricha flammealis, assembly GCA_905163395.2. Classification (NCBI taxonomy): domain Eukaryota; kingdom Metazoa; phylum Arthropoda; class Insecta; order Lepidoptera; family Pyralidae; genus Endotricha; species Endotricha flammealis. Next base: position 8,930,778 of record LR990868.1, read on the forward strand.
TTGACGCTAATGTTCTCTAACTGTTGTGTAGGTACGAAATCCGTAATATTCTGATAAAATATTCAGAGAACTCTCAAAATCCATTATTCATGCTTCAACTCGAGTTAACTCATTCACATTAAACTTCGTTAACGTTTGTTTGGATCTCGTTAGATTAGTTTAAAATGGTTGCATTTCACTTGGTTACGATCTCAAGAGACGCAGTTACATTGTTGTAGATAATTCTGTTTAAAAAAAATCTCATGCACTCTATTAGATCGATATTATATGTATAATTTGTTACTAACTCTGAGTGAAACAAATTATCCTAAGTAAATGAATATATTTATTTATTTATTTATTAATCCACCAACGTCTTACACATTAATATAACATAATAAACACATGTAAACACAACATTTTGAATGCATAAGCCAATTATAGGTAGATAGATACAACATGTTTGAAATAGCATAGGTACAGCGCTTTATGTTGTTATCCTAGCACAGTTATACTTATATATAAGAACAAAAAAAAAACAGATTAAAAGTAAGATTTGAAAAATAAACTAAATTAAACTAAAGTGTGGTCAGAGAGTAATTTCATTATTTTAGATTTCAAGGTTGGTATAGGTATTTATTATTATTTATTAAACGAGAAATAAGCTTCACAATACAAACATTACATGATAAAGAGTTTTGTCTGTCTGGTATATGAGCGTTTTCTATTATGTAAGTAGGTTTATTAAAAACTAGCTTTTTTGCCCGCGACCTCGTCCGCGTGAAGTTCCTGACCCGTTTCCGTGGGAACCACATTGAATTTCGGGAAAAGCTATAGCCTATGTCACTACCTGATAATGTAGCTTTCTACTGGTGAAAGAATTTCTGAAATTGGTCCAGTAGCTTCGGAGCCTATTCAATGCAAACAAACAAACAAACAATCAAATCTTTCCTCTTTATAATGTTAGTATAGATAGTATAGAAAACGATTATGGGATGCAGTCTAAAATAATATACAAAATAGCATCGACATATTATTATAACCTCTTTCCAAATTAGATTAAACTTTTACCATTATCCTCCCTAGTACAACGATCATTTTTGGTTTTTTCCACTTTTTTATAAAAAAAAAACAAATGTATTTTAAAACAAAAACAAGAATGTTTTTAAAATATTTCTGTAAAGTGGTTTTCAAAGTCCGGAGTGTTCTCGAGTTAAAAAGTTACAGGTTAGTTTGCCAAGCTTTGCTCTACCCGAGAAACTGCGGCCACATTGCAAAGAACCGAGCACACTGAGAATTGTTAAAAAAGTTTGCAGTCAAAATTAAAAGTTCTTTATTTACCCAATTAAAGACAGATACATTCACACAATTAAAGACAAGGAAGATAGATTCGTCAAGTTAACAGTCTCGTAATGTTCTGTGATTAGTGTTAATAATATTGTAAAATACTGCTTGATGAGGATCTCACAGGGTCAGCACTTTAGGGCTCACGCTAGAAATATGAACAAATTTGTCGTTCATGGGTCACCGTTATCAAAATCGATGAGGACTACGCAGGGTCGGCAGCTAGTTAGTAATGCTCCTGGTATTGCAAACGTCCATAGCCTGCGGTCACTGTTTACCATCAGGTGGCCATATACTTGTCTGCTACTTCAGTCTAAAAAAAATAGCATGTTTAAATCACAGTTGACGTGAAGAAATGCAGAAAACCTGACTATGTACGTCCTTTTAGTCGACATTTACGATACAATGGTGCTAATTCTGTTGTACATTTAACTAAACTAAACTAATTTTGACTGGACTAAACGTGTTGTTGTCCTTCCTTGGTTTGCAGTTAGTGACAAGGATAGCAACATTTCTAGCCCTGTCAAAATTAGTTTCGTCTAGTTAAATGTACAACAGAATTAGCACTAATAAAAAAATAGTATTTTTAGTATAGATTTTACACAAAGCTTTTATTTAGCTTACAATGTCTGTTTGATCGGGTTCAATTGTAACTATACTTTGGAACAGTTGAAACATATTGAGAATATCGACATCCTTGTAACCAACGAGTTAAAGTAACTCAGTGTCTCCAGTTACGAGTTTTCAGTTATGAGCGTCGACGAAATTTTCTACTAGAAAATAAAATTTTTTTTGTACACTTTGTATCTACAAAGTGTCCCTTTGTTTTGAATTAGCTTAATGCCGTGTACAGACTGCTGTTACGTAACATGTAATGTAAAATTATTCTCATAGTGTCGACGTCTTGCGCGCACGAACCGTGCATACTACGCGCACGAACGGAGCATTCAACTCGTGCTCGCCGCGGTTGATGGAGAACAGGGTTGCCAGATTGGGGGTTTTTTTCGCGATTTTGGGGAAAAATTTGACTCTCGGCGAAAAACTGGGGAAATAGAATCTTTGGGGAAAATTTTGGGGAAATAAAATACGTGATGGGGAATTTTAGCGAATTTTTTTGCACTTTTATACTAACCTAACCATCTTTTTTGGACTAACATCCTGGCTAAAGTGTAACAATCACTCCAGAGCCATTTAAAAAGCTGCTGTCTCTCTCTCTACTTTTCTATAAAGTCTAGCTATCTAGTATTATGCCTCTTTTGTTTTGAACGTTTTGAACCAAAGAGGAACTCACTTGATTTGCCATCTCTCTAGGGTATAATGCCTTTTGCTTCAAATTGCTGTTTCTCACGTAGTTGTTAAGGAGGGAAGTCCTTTCAATACGTCCTACTCCGACTATCTTCTTTCTGATTAAATTCGTTGTGAGTTCCAAGACAGCTGTAGTTTTCTCCCCCGGGACGTCAATAAGCTTCATTGCTTATTGTCTATCTGAGGTCGCCGTTGTTGATCCTGGCTACACAGGAGACACAGTGGTGGGAATGTGTGGTGGGCTTGTCACGAACCAAAGAGGAAAAAACCTTATCGGAGTTTAAGACGAACTTCAGGATGATATTCCTGAAATTCCTACCATGGATAAGTTCAGAGATACTAATTCCCATACTAATCTTCCACCACTATCTAAACTACACATTTAAGAGTTTGCCAAAAAGGTAACAAACCACACATTCATGATTTCCTCATTTTCCCTTGTTATCTAATAATGTTTTAGATATAATATGACATTTAATGACATACTACATGTTGGCTCAGGTTTCAAGAACTAAGTCCTAAGTCTAAGGAGACTCTGTGGCTGGCCATCGGCGACTCAAAGTCGCGTGCCAGGGAGGAGCTGCTGGGGTCCCTAGATCGGGATCCGTGGGGGCGCCCTTATCGTTGGGTACGGGGCAAGTTGCGTCCCTGGGCGCCTCCACTAACACAAAGCATGCAACCCCAGTTGCTAGAGGCGGTGGTATCGGCCCTCTTTCCAGAGCGAGCACGACTCGTTCCTCCGGCGATGGCTTCGCCCTCAGCCACAGACTCTCCAGAAGAGGAGAGCACCGATTTCCCCGAGGTGACGCAAGCAGAGACGAGAGCGGCCGTGTGGCGGCTTCGGGCCAAGAACACAGCGCCCGGACCCGACAGAGTTCCTGGTCGAGCTCTCGTCCTGGCTCTGAAGGAGTTAGAGCCCCAGCTGAGGGGGCTCTTCACGGCATGTCTCGAGCAGGGTCAGTTTCCCAGTGTGTGGAAGGAGGGGAGGCTGGTCCTGCTCAGAAAGGAGGGGCGCCCCGCGGACTCGCCGTCCGCGTATCGGCCCATAGTGCTGCTCGACGAGGCGGGCAAACTTTTTGAGCGTATTATCGCAGATCGCCTCGTCAGCCACTTGTGCAGGGAGGGGCCGAACTTGGACGACAACCAATTTGGTTTTCGTCGGGGGCGCTCCACCATAGACGCCATCATGCGCGTGAGGGCCCTGGCGGAGGAGACGGTGTCCCGGGGTGGGGTGGTGCTGGCGGTATCCTTGGACATCTCCAACGCATTCAACACCCTACCCTGGAGTTGTATTCGGGAGGCTCTGAAATACCATCGCGTGCCTCCCTACCTCAGTCGCACAGTAGGGGCTTACCTGGAGGGCAGATGCGTCACCTATCGGGGACGCGACGGTGCCAGTCGGCACCTCATGTCGTGCGGTGTTCCGCAGGGATCGGTCTTGGGACCGCTCCTGTGGAACATCGGCTACGACTGGGTGCTGAGAGGCGAACTCCCGTCGGGCGCCAGCTTGACGTGTTATGCGGACGACACGCTCGTAACTGCCCGGGGGAGCTCGCACAGGGAAGCGACGTTGATAGCCACGACTGCGTTGTCACAGGTGGTGAACCGCATCCAGCGCCTGGGCCTGGAGGTGGCCCTAAACAAGTCGGAGGCTATGGTGTTTCATGGTCCCCGACGTGCGCCGGCGCCGGGATCACACATCGTGGTCAGCGGGGCCCGGATAGCTGTCGAGTCCACCATGAAGTATCTGGGTTTGGTGCTCGACAGCCGATGGGAATTCGGGCCCCACTTCCGGCGGCTGGCGCCCAAGCTGATGGGCGCAGCGGGCGCGCTTTCTACGTTGCTTCCCAACTTGGGGGGCCCGAGTGCCGCCTGTAGGCGGTTGTACGTGGGAATCGTGCGGTCCATGGCCCTGTATGGGGCCCCTGTGTGGGCGATGGACATGACGACCAGCACTCTCGCCATTCTGCGCAAACCGCAGAGGGTGATGGCCGTCAGAGTCGTCCGCGGGTATCGCACGATTTCCTACGAGGCGGCTTGCGTCCTGGCCGGATCCCCGCCCTGGGACCTAGAGGCGAAAGTACTCGCGTCATTATATCGATGGCGCGAGGAAGAGCGGGCACGGGGCTTGAGGCCGGTGCAGCGGCAGATCGCGCTGCGCCGAGAGGAGCTCCGTCAGGTCTTGGTGACGGAATGGCGGCAAAGGCTTCTGCGCCCTACCGCCGGCCTCGCTACCGTCGAGGCGATCCGGCCAGTACTCGACGACTGGCTCGGGAGAAGGCACGGCTCCCTGTCGTTTAGGGTGACGCAGGTGCTGTCGGGGCACGGCTGCTTCGGCAAGTACCTGTGCCGCATAGACAGGGAGCCGGACGCTCGGTGCCACCACTGCGTTCATTGCGGGGAGGACACGGCGCAACACACGCTCGCCGAGTGTGTAGCTTGGGAGGAGCAGCGCCGTGTCCTCACAAATGAAGTAGGAAGCGATCTGTCGCTGCCGGCCGTAGTGCGAAGGATGGTCGGTAGCGCAGAGTCGTGGGACGCGGTGGTGTCCTTCTGTGAGGACGTGATGTCGCAGAAGGAAACTGCGGAACGGGAGAGAGAAATCTTGACTCCCTTTCCCGGCCGCAGAAGGCGCACCGGGCGCAGGAGAAGGGCGGACAACGCCCTTTTCCGGCCCCCATGAATGGGTCCAGGGGCGATGGACTTGGGGAAGTCCCCGCCCCCTATTTAATGGACCCGAGTCGCAGGCGCGCGCGGGTGTCGGCGCGCGCCTCTGAGGCGATGCACGGGGCAGTTCAACACCTCACTACCCCGTGCAGGAGTCGAGGCCCGGGCAGAACCGGCCAGCACTAGTGTGGGGCTGCGGAAGAATCTGGATTCCCGCGGCCCCGCGCGCACGTGCGAGGAGACACCGGGGTGGTTTTAGTCGGTAAGAGTCCGGCACGCAGTCCATGAGGATTTCCCCCCGTTAAAAAAAAAAAAAAAAAAAAGGTTTCAAGAACCGCTCAAAGGGAGACTAAGATTACTGTATGAAAGTAGAATCTTAAGAACCGTCCGAGTTACCTTTGAGGAAAATTATATCCCACCAAAAACATTTTCATGTAAAATGTTGCCAAGACGAGACCATATGACTCGCACTGTCAAAAAGTTATCAGATCTCATGTAGAGCCAAGCTTCTAACTCTACAAAGCCTAACTTCACAAACTTTACACCTTAATCAAAATATGTGTGTTTGCCGTTTCGTTACATACTACAAGAACTAATGTATAACAGAAAAGTATGATGATGAATAGTTTATAATTTTTTCACCTTACTATGTGAATGTAGCGAAATGGCCAAACCACATATATTGATTAAGGTGTAGAGTTTGTGAAGTTAGGCCTTGTAGAGGTAGGGCGTGTAAAGTTAGAAGCTTGGCTCTACATGAGATCGATAACTTTTTGACAGTGCGACTCATATGGTCGCATCTTGGCAACATTTTACATGAAAATGTTTTTGGTGGGATTTCATTTCTTTTTGTAAGTTGCTTATATTTTTTTTTTCTTTTGGGGTGAAGTTCCAAGTTTTATGATATTTTTGTTGTTTGTGTACTAATACTAGCCTACATACCAAATTTCAGCTTTCTAGGATATTAGGAAGCGGAAATCTCATACAAACTTCCATCCCTTAGGTTAAAGGGTTGGGGGATGAAAGTTCCAAGTTTTATGATTTTTTTTGTTGTGTTTGTAGTAATATTAGCTTACTACCAAATTTTGGCGTTCTAGGACTTCAGGAAGTACCTTAAGAATTTTGATGATCAGTGAGTCAGTGAGTGAATCAGTGACGAAATCGGTGGTTTTTAGAGATTAATAAAATCTAAAGTATAATAGCTACGACATTCAAATTTTGAATGTTCAATGATTGTACTGGTGTCATTTTATCTTGAAATTTTTAACTATTTATAGCATCATCCAAACCAAAGTTATGAGAGTTCAAAAAAACGACGAAACCTTTCGAGAAAAGGTAGGTAGTGCCCTTGCGCTCCGCTTGGCTCGTCTTGGCAAAAAAAATAGTATGGAAAATGACTGATAGCTGTCAAATGTGTAGAAAATTAGACAAAAGCGACATCTGAAGTGAGGAAAAGGCAGTTTTTAACCCCTTTTATTTGTAACAAAACTTTTGGGGGTTTTCTGTTGAAAACGTATCATTTTGGGGAAAAATAAAAGTCAGTTTGGGGAAAATCATAAAATTGAATCTGGCAACCCTGATGGAGAAAGAAAACTTAAAATAAACACAGCGCTGCGTCCACATTATGAAATGCTCCTTGCATGTTACATTAAATGTAACGTTACAGCAGTCTGTACCCGGCATAGATACATAAAGTTGATAATAAACTGAACGTCCAACGAGACTTTACAACTAAACGAAAACATTAATTCACATTAACATTTCAGTGTGGACAGTTCCTTGTGACCGTCATAACTTACGGACGATAAGTCTTGTCTACTTGAAGTTTTAACGAAACTCAACCTTAATTTAAACAAATTAAAGTCTGAACTAGTTGGCTGTCTGTATAGTAAAATAATATCGACCGGTCAGCATTCACAATTTAGGCTGATTGCATCCCCCGGGATGACTTTGGCCAAATTAGTTAGATTACTTGGTGCAGCTGTTTCACACTGGTTAAGTTGAGATATTAAGTTAAAAACTGTATGACGTCTACATTTTATCTATGATCTTCTATTAGAAAATCTCATCCTAGTGTTGTGATTCGTTTTAATTATGGCTAAAAATACACTACTTTGTTTTAAAATAATGAATATTTAGAATTATAAGCATTTTGTACCCTATCAAAAGTCTATTCATAAAAATAAAGAGTTTATTCCGGAAGTCATTCCGTGTAATTGTTTATGACTATTAACAAGAAAATAGACAAATATTTGGAAAATAAATGTTATAATTCTGGATTAATTAAGTTACTAATTATCATTTATGTTTAACTTTTATTTGGGTATTCAATTAATCTTGAATTGTCAACCGGATGTAGCTCTGAAAATTATTCATGTTTCTAAGTGAGTAGGGATAACAGTTTGTTGCGCGGGAATTGTAACGTGATATAAAGTGGACTGACCAAGAATACAGGGCAGTCTTCATCGTACCACATTGTGAACTACAAATAAGAAATAGTACTAGTTAATTGTGATGTGATATTAATTTGTGAAGTATAAATAAAGTATTGGAGTGTGTAGTAGTGTTTTTCTTTACATCTCAGAAGTGGGATACACCGCGGGCCATGCCGAGAACAAACCGTAAGTACATATATATTAGAATTTCACTATTAATGTGTAAATTCTCCTTGAAAGTTGTGAATTATCTGAATTATTCTGAGCATTCGAATTGTCCTAAATGTAAATTAATTAATTACCTGACCTAGCCGTATATGTGAGCTAGTATAAAACATCAAGTCTTGTAGGGGACTTGCTTGGAATTGTATGTGATATTTGGCTATGTAGGTAGCCAAACCACGTGTCAGCTATGTAAGTAGTCGAGGCCGTATGTATGGGGCTATGTAGGTAGCTAAGCCATGCATATAAGGCTATGTAGGTAGCCAGGCCATGCACATAAGGCTATGTAGGTAGCCTGGCCATGCACATAAGGCTATGTAGGTAGCCTGGCTATGCACATAAGGCTATGTAGGTAGCCTGGCCATGCACATAAGGCTATGTAGGTAGCCTGGTGCGCGGCTATGTGAGAAGTCTGGCCATGTGTACGCGGCTATGTAGGTAGCCTGTCCATGAATCTAGGGCTATGTAGGTAGCCCGACCATTGAATTATGTATGGCTATGTAGGTAGCCATGAATTTTTAAATGATCTATGATATATGTGCACTGAATTAATATTTTGAAATATAAGTCATATCATAACATATATGCAAGAAAAATAATTTGAATTTGAATGTATCACAAAGAATTTGAAGTGTCCAACATAATGTATTTCAGGGGAAGGATCCCGTGCTGAACGGCGACGCCGCAGGCGATCTTCGTCTACTGAGAGCGAGAGAGATGAAACTGAAGTGCCGACGAAACGGAGGCGATCGTCGGCAGGCCTGACTCCAGACGACTTGCTGAAGCTCATAGCAGTACTACAGGATCGTTCAAGTAAGGGTATGAACAACATTACTAATGTGGTTCCCGAATTCGATCCTAACAATAGGTCACAGGACGTTGAGCGATGGTTGAGAAAGGTTAATGAGTGCGCCGCTATTTATAAATGGGATGAGAAACAAACCATACACTACTCGCTTCAAAAATTGTGCGGATTAGCAAAGAAATGGTATGAGTCACTTCCATCGCTCAACTACACCTGGCTAGAATGGCAGTCCAAATTAAAAAGAGCCTTCCCAAGTGATGAAAACTTTGGAAAGTTGTTAGAGGAGATGTTGAACCGCAGGTCTCGATACGATGAGGCCCTTAGAGACTATTTTTATGATAAGCTTGCCTTACTAGGTCGATGTGAAATTGAAGGTCGTAAGGCAGTCGATTGTATAATTTATGGAATAACTGATAATTCTATTCGCAATGGGGCACAAGCTCTCAATTGCGGCGAACCGGAAGATTTGTTGAATTATCTAGCTTCACAACAGTGTAATCAAGTAAAAGATAACTTTCGTAATAGCTCGGGTTCCAGTAGCGGTTATTTAAGAAAGCGGGAAAATCGTTATGGTCCTAGCAATCAAAACAAAACTCCGCCAAGTTACCCAAATCGAGGGTTAACATGTTTTAACTGCCAGGAGCGGGGTCACTCGTATACTAGTTGTTCAAAGCCTATAGTGAAATGTGTTAAGTGTGGTAGGATAGGTCATAATTTTGATAATTGCAATAGGAAGCCCTTACTTGCATACGAAAACTCAAGCAATACGGAACCAGTTATAGATAAAACGGTCCTTAAGATTAACTCTAACGCTTCTAATTTAAATAGTTTGTCAAATCAAACTCTTGTTGTAGATAAAAAATGTAATTCACAAAATGTATTACCCGACACTAACAGTAAATATTATAAGAATGTGTGTATCAATGGTAGTTCGTTGCAGGCATATATTGGCTTTGGCAGCGACTGTAGCCTCATAAAACTGTCGGTTGCTAAGTCATTACACCTCTCCAACAGTCATAAGGAGTTACCAGCCATAAAAGGATTCGGTAACTCCGTGATTCAACCCATGTTCTGTGCTTCCATTCGAATCAGGTTAGATGAAGTAGAAACAGATTTGGCTGTATTTGTTGTTGATGATGCGCTTTTACCAGCGCCTTTACTTATTGGACAGAATTTCACAGAACTATCTTCCGTAACAGTTTTGAAGGACGAGCATACTCTATTCTTTTATCACACACCATCCACAGAACCTCCTATTCATAATTCCATCTGTCTGTACGTTGAGAACGACGTAACAATAACGAAAGGTGGTTTAGTTGAAGTTTATTGTAAAGAATCTTTTTCGGGAGATATCTACTTTGATGGAAGTACTAGGATGAATCCCAAAAACGAGTATCATTTACACCAGGGTTGCTATAAATTGACTGAAAGTAAAGGTCTCATATTCGTAACATCTCTTGCTACTAAACCTATAGTGTTTAGTGCTAGTACATTAATAGCAAGGGTTAAACCAGTAGCTGAGACTAAGACTCTCATGATTGAATCCAGTAATGCTGAAGTAGATCTTTTGCCTCTTGATAAATCTGACATCAATATTGGGCAGGAATTGGATGACGATACATTCGAACGGCTTTACAGCCTATTACAAAGGTATAGAGTATGCTTTGCCCAGAATCTCGGTGAATTAGGTTGTGTTAGGGATACCGAAATGAATATTGAGTTACAAGATAAAAACCCTGTAGTTTATAGGCCATATAGGTTATCCTACAGTGAACGACAGAAGGTTAGAGATATAGTTGAGGATTTAGTAAATAACGATATTGTCCAAGAATCAGAATCGAATTACGCCAGTCCCATATTAATCGTTAAAAAGAAAAATGGAGAACCTAGGTTATGCGTAGATTATCGCGCTCTAAATAATAAAACCGTAAAAGATAAATATCCCCTCCCCATTATAGATGATCAAATTTCAAATCTAAGTGGAAACAATTACTTCATAACTTTAGATCTAGCCTCTGGCTATTACCAGGTTCCAATGAGCGAGGGTAGCCGACACCTCACAGCATTTGTTACCCCGGACGGCCACTATGAATTTAAGCGTATGCCGTTCGGGTTAGCAAATGCTCCAGCGGTGTTTCAAAAGATAATTAATAAATTATTAGGTCCACGTAGATTTGATTCTGTATTGGCCTATATGGACGACCTTCTTGTTCCGTCTGTCACGATCGAAGAAGGTTTTCTAAAGTTAGAGGAAGTTTTAAAATTACTCAAGACTGCTGGTCTCACCCTGAAGTTGTCGAAGTGTCGATTTTTTGATAAAACCATCGAGTATCTAGGTTACGAGGTTTCTAAAGAGGGTATTAAGCCTAGTGAAAGAAAGATTTCGGCTGTCAGGGACTTTCCGGTGCCTACTAATATTCACGAACTTCGACAGTTTCTAGGGCTGGCTAGCTACTTTAGGAAGTTCGTTAAAAGTTTTGGCGAAATCGCCAGACCCCTCACTAAGTTACTTAAGAAAGAGACTCCCTGGGAATGGTTGTCCGATCAGGTAAATTCCTTTTTGGCGCTTAAGTCACGTTTAATAGAGCGTCCCATTTTAGCGCTTTATGACCCAAAGTTAGACACAGAATTGCATACGGATGCCAGCTCATTGGGGCTCGGTGGGATTCTTATGCAATGGCAGGTATGTCCTAGGGTCCTTAAACCAGTGGCCTACTTCAGTAGACAGACTACTCCCGAAGAGAAACATATGCATTCATATGAATTAGAAACTCTAGCAGTGGTCTGTTCACTGAAGAAGTTTCGGCCTTATCTGTTGGGATTGAAATTCCTAGTCTATACTGATTGTAATGCTCTTAGAACTACCCTTACCAAGAGGGATATTATTCCACGCGTAGCACGTTGGTGGTTGCAAATTAGCGAATTTGATTTTAATATCGAGTACCGCCCAGGTTGTCGCATGAGCCATGTTGACGCTCTTAGTAGAAATCCTCCCTCTATTACTGATTTGACAACTAGTTTTAATACACTAAATATAACTACTACTAATTGGATTGTTACTCTGCAAACTGCTGACCCTGAATTGCAAAGGATCATAACGATTTTGAGACCAAACGATGATAAAACGGAGGTTAAAAAACATTATGTAATCAGAAATCATACGCTGTATAGGAAGGTCGATAACGAGCTTCGATTAGTCGTGCCCAAAGATGCAAGGTGGCAAATTTGCAAAGCTAATCACGACGATATCGGTCACTTTGGTTTTGCAAAGACCTTAGATCGAATTCAAAGCCAATATTGGTTTCCTAGATTGCGTCGTTTTGTAAAAAAATACGTAGCTGCATGTATTGAATGCGCCTACAACAAGGATAATGCTCCTAAGACACGTAGAGGGCTTTTATACCCAATCCAAAAGATTGAAAAACCGTTCCACACATTACACGTAGACCATTTAGGGCCATTTGTCAAAAGTAGATCTGGTAACGTGTATATATTGTCAGTAGTTGATGGGTTCACGAAGTACTTATTTGCCAGACCGGTTAAAGACACGAAAACCAAAAGTGTCGTTAAAGCCTTGCAGAGTATATTTAGTGATTTTGGGGTACCATCTAGAATAATTTCCGACAGAGGAACTGCGTTTACCTCAGGCCAGTTTAAAGAATTTTGTCGTAGTAATGGCATACGTCACGTACTTAACGCGGTTGCTTGTCCCAGGGCGAATGGACAAGTAGAAAGATTCAATCAAACAATTCTCACTTCCTTGTCCACTCAAAATTCAAATAAAGATGAACGAGACTGGGACCTGCAACTAAGCAAAGTTCAATGGGGTATAAATAATACAATTAACTCCACCACAAAAAAGTCAGCAGCTGAATTACTATTCGGTTTTAAATTGAATAGCTCTACTGATAATATGCTCACAGTTACCAATGACCAAACTAATGCCGAATCTCATGAGCAGACTAGTCCCGAATCTCATGAGCAGACTAGTCCCGAATCTCATGAGCAGACTGATTCCGAGTCTTTGCCTACAACTATGACGGATATAGGCGAAATTAGTCACGTTGTCAATGAGCCAGCTATCCCAAAATCACCACATACAAACATGACAGACTTAGATGAAATTAGGCATCAGGCTTTAGTAAATATAAACCAAAGTCAAAAACGGCAGAAAGACTATTACGATTCAAATCGATCCCCTGCTGCATTATACTCTATTGGCGATTTAGTTAAAATAACTAAAACAAATTATCACAACGATGGAAAGAGTAAAAAGCTGATGCCTAAATTCATCGGTCCATACAAGGTTGCAAAGTGTCTAGGGAACGATCGTTACGAAATTGTGAATGTCCCCGGTTTTGGAGCTAAGCGATACGAAAGCGTTGTTGCCGCAGACAGAATGCGACCCTGGATTCACATCCAGGCGTTGGAGTTGAACAAATCTTCTGGTTCTGAATCTTCATCCGATTCTGAAAGTAATGCGGAGTTGTAACATTTAAATAATGTTTGTAATATGTAATAGGTATTTGGTTTTAAAAATTATTTTATTTAGGATAAAATCATATTAGATAGTTTTTGGTCTTTTTCCCAATATGTTACGCATGATTATAAGTGTTAAAACTAAAATACATAATTAATTTTTGTTGTTTATATAAATATTTGATTGCTTAAATTGCTATCCGTGTGTTGTGATTATTTGCGAGCTCCGGAGATAGCCCGCAGTAGGACGGCCGAGTGTTGTGATTCGTTTTAATTATGGCTAAAAATACACTACTTTGTTTTAAAATAATGAATATTTAGAATTATAAGCATTTTGTACCCTATCAAAAGTCTATTCATAAAAATAAAGAGTTTATTCCGGAAGTCATTCCGTGTAATTGTTTATGACTATTAACAAGAAAATAGACAAATATTTGGAAAATAAATGTTATAATTCTGGATTAATTAAGTTACTAATTATCATTTATGTTTAACTTTTATTTGGGTATTCAATTAATCTTGAATTGTCAACCGGATGTAGCTCTGAAAATTATTCATGTTTCTAAGTGAGTAGGGATAACAGTTTGTTGCGCGGGAATTGTAACGTGATATAAAGTGGACTGACCAAGAATACAGGGCAGTCTTCATCGTACCACATTGTGAACTACAAATAAGAAATAGTACTAGTTAATTGTGATGTGATATTAATTTGTGAAGTATAAATAAAGTATTGGAGTGTGTAGTAGTGTTTTTCTTTACACTAGTCAGACCCGAATCTTTACAATTTTTATTATATCATAACTTCAACTACATAACGCTGACGTTCCATTTCTGCGATTAACCAATTGTTCTCTATTCTTCAAAACTGGTTTTAGATTTTTGTTCACCTATCGAATTTTTGATCGATCAAAAATCTGAAGCGTACGCTAGATACTTCAGATTTTTTGATCGAACAATAATTCGATTAAATGTACATTAAATGATTTGAATTTTTCCATTTATTCAACACGTATGCAAGTATTAATTAGATTTATGTTTATAAATTTTGGAAACGAACATTCTTGTTGAATTTTTACGAACACAAAATTTCTTCGATAATTTCATAAATAACCTACCACTTCAGAAAGAAAGGTGGGGCGGACGATCGACGTTTCATCGATCGAATAAATCACGTGTGTGTAATAATATTTATATTTTATTAAAAATATTTATATTTTATTTCCAAATCAAGCTTGTAATAAATAACGTATAACTTACGAATTTTCGTCTCCTCCCTTAGAATTAAAATATAAATTAGACCCTCAGAGCCGCAGCGCATCTATTACAACAGCACGTACGTATTTTTTATTCGGTTATCCATTTATCCTCAAAAAGGTTTCTTAAATCGAGTCCATATTTCAAAAGTCCCAGTAAAACAGCTCAGGGATATTCATTTCTTTATTCAATGGTCACTTGGTAAAAGGGAAGGTCGAAAGGGTCAGTATAATAGAATTCCTTGAGATTATGCTAAATAATATTTTGTGGGAATTCATAGTAACATTGCGAATATTCAATCAAAGTCTGATATGTGGCTGTTAGTGAATACTTTTACGATGACACCCCACATGGCGTCACCTCACTTTTGAGGTATTTGGCATACATTATCATTTTTCTTTGATGCTCCATTGCAGGACATAGGCCTCCCCCAAATGCCTTTAGTACGACAGTGGTCAGCAGCAGCAGTCAGTTGGCAGCCGCCTGCATCCAGCTGTTTCTTGCGACTACAGGTCGGAAATCGATGTCTGCCAGTGGACTTCTTGTGCCTGAGATGATTGATGCTCCATTCCTATTGAGATTATTATTACCTGTAGTTTTCATAGACAAATGGGCTATCAAACAGTAAAATTATTTTTCAATACAAACCAGTAGTTCAACAAACTCTTCAGCTTTAACGTGCACTAAAATTATGTTTACGTTATGTTTTTTCTAACTACTTGTATTGTGTTGTATTCTGTGTGAATGAAGTTACAAATATATTTTTCATCAATCTATTTTTATAAATTTACCACAGACGTTACGTCGTCTATTCTCGTTGTTACCGGTCATCCACGTTAGTGAAAAAAAACGGCCACTTCCAGTCATAGCGAATCGGTGCAAAAGTCTCGCGACATTTTACACGGGCTGTATTGTTGCGAGGTTCTGATGACTATGATTTAGTTATGAATAAGCCGTGACAAACAAATTGTGGAGGGAACTGGGACAAAGTGGGACTAAATTATGAGGATAATGAGGTTAATGTCGCTCGCGTGTGCATAGTATCGATTTGTGAAGGTTGGTGGCGATGCTTGCGTACTGTTCAATGTTAAGTTATCATTTAAAAATTCATATAAGTAATTAAATTGCCAGTGTTCTTATTTTCAAGGGATTCTATGAAAAAGCTATTATTTCTACATCTCAGCCAGAATAAAGGTATTTACTGGTCATCATCATTTTCGCTTCTGTAGACATAAGACTAGGAATTTAGGATACTTCGTAGAGAAAAACAAAGCTTAATTTAAAATACTGCGGAAACACTATAAATTAATGGCGAAACATTTACATACTTAAGCCTGCTATTTTTCACTTGTTACTTGTTTTGCGAGCAAACTTTCATTATATTAATGCAATACGTGGAGAAGAGCAAATTTTAATTAAGCCGGGAATTCTGTGCGCGTTGCATGGGGAATTATGCTTCACAGTGTTACGTTAATTCACAAGGGGGTAAATAGAGCCTAAAACGTCTAAGCAGAGACCATAAATAAATTGTACGTTCACAGAGTGCCAGTTGGTAAAAAAATTTATACCTGAATATTTGACATCAATTTCAGCTTGAACTAACTTTGACATGCCGACAATAAAGCCATAATATGAGAATTTTAATTTCAGGAATCCTAAAATATAGTCGATAATGTGCCCCACACGGCCACCGCCGCGGTATAGTCGATAATGTGCCAGGATTAACAACGGCCACCGCCGCGGTAGGCGGTGAAGCGGATGTCGTGATGTCGCACGGGTATGCAGGTAAACCGCCTAACCATGCGGCGGCGGCAAAATCGCCTAATGTTTCAAACGTTCAATAAGGTTTTGTTCACCTTAATAGCATAAAATGTAAAGTCGCTGTAGCGGATAGTTCAGTAGGTCAGAAGTTCAGCTCATGAAATGTTAATGTTAACTGTCCAATCGATTACCCTGATGCTAAGTTCAGCTCAATTTATCTTATGCAGCGACTATCCAGCTTTAAAACTTATTTCCATTTTTACAGCTTTTTGGCTTAATAGAGATATTTTATTGGTTAAACTGCTATGAAGAGTTAAAGTTTGGAAGTTTAAGATAATCTTCGAAAGTTTTTAATTAATTTTCTTCTCTGCTTTTAAACTAGGGATCTGTTGGGCTCTCCTCTCCTAAGGGTTTTTAATAATCCACTAAGAATCTAACTCCCTATAATTTTCTCTGCTTTAACTTAATTTTTCGCTGCGGAAACTATAATACTTCCCCATATATTATTCTGTGGTACGACGGCCTGTGTCTCTTGTAAAGCCAAGATTAACAACGGCGACCACAGATTCACAATAATCCGTGCAGCCTATTGACTCTATTGGAATAACTGTCTTGGAACTCACAACGTATTTAACAGAAACATATTAGATAGACTAGGAAGAATTGATACGATTTTGACATCCTTAGCAATGTGAAAGATGGACAGACGTGTGTTATAATGTGCTCATAACTCGATAGTTTAAAATATACAATGTGAAAGACAATTCTAAACATATTAGAGACATGACAAAAAAATCTTCCCTTATACCTGGTTACGAGTTACCTATGTGGATGAAGGGAGTGAATCTCGACCAAGAACTTAACTAAGAATTTAAAAAAATACAAGTAACTTATTACTCCTTATACCTAACACAAGATATCTATCAGTGTCTCCCGTCAAAAACAGGCCAGAAGTTTTATAGATTCATCATCATCGCCTGATGTATCATCGCCACCCACTGCTTGTTTTAGGCCTTCCACCAGACGCGATTCATGGCATGGCGTCCATCCGCTTTTTTAAGGTCGTCAGTCCATGAAGGGAGGGTTTCGCTTCACTTTCATATGCGTGTAGATTAATCATAACAGACAAAGGCAAAAATTACCTAGCGCTTAATTAGTCACTTAGCTATTACGCCTAATTTGTTACCCTATAATATCGACATGCCTAGAATAGTTTAATTAAGTTGAAACGCGTCATGTTAGCAATTAGAGCGGCAGCTGGCTCCTTGTTCTAGGTTGCTTTGATATTAGGTTCAAACTAATGGCATCATTTAGGCATTTGAGGGGGTGTAATTAATATTACAAGTTCCTACGTTGTTACTAAGTTGCTTCCTAACATTACTAAAAGACGCAGGTGTACGTAGTCCTGTTTCCAGAAGAGTTGCGTCACTTTCCGACTTCAAAAAAGGAGTAGGATCTATGTTCCACTGTTTGTTCCTTTTGCAGATTGCGGATTTCTAACAGAGATCAATAAGTTTATTGATCCGTGGAGTTCCACGGATCAGTGTATTCAGGATCCATGTATATATGTAATAATTAGATTTAAGCTTGATTAAATTTAATGTGCAATGAATATAAATAAATGAATAATATTTTTGAAAAAAAAAAATTGCACAGAAGACATATTTTTACTAACAATCAACGGCCTCCTTCTGATAAGTTACTATTCGTTTTACTTATCTATATGTTACCTATATGTTTTTCACCTTTAAAACTTTTTATGAATCCTGAACTTCTTTGGAGGCATGGGTGTACACTGCATAAATATGGGCAGTATAAAATAATTAAATAAAATACTATTCTGAGCAAACATTTTAGTAAAATGTAAAATAAAATTATTGCAATTTTGTGCCAAGCATTGCATTAGCAACGGACATAGTTGCCAAAGTTTTCCAGACGATTGCGGGGCTGGTGAATCGGTTCACTGAATAGGATTGTAATGTTGGTCGACTTTAACTTAAGAATAGGATAATTTTACAATTGTGAATACATAAAAAAAAACATCAACGTTCCTATATGTTTCACTACTTACCAATAACGTTCCGAAGAAGAAATGAAGAAGAAATGGAGAAATGTTAAAAAACTGTCAATTCAATTGAAGAATTTGTGTTTCGAGACTAGTGGACAAGAAACATTATTACGATTATTGTACAGTGATGAGTATCAGAAGATACTTCACACATAACAACATAATGTTTGTAATTTGACAGCTCAATGTCTAGGTATGCAACGAGTCTTCGATATCTATTCCCGCATAGGATTAACATTTTGAACATGGACATTCGTATTTGTTTTTAGGTCTGTGTGTTTTCAAAATAGAAGAATCGGGACAAGCTCACCCACCACACGTTCCCACCGATGTGGTCAACAACGGCGACCTCAGATTGACAATAAGCGATGAAGCTTATTGACGTCTCGGGGGAGAAAACTATAACTGTCTTGGAACTCACAACGAATTTAATCAGAAAGAAGATAGTCGGAGTAGGAAGTATTGAGAGGACTTTACTGAAAGTTACTGAATTGAAAACTTTATTTAAAGGAAAATAGAAGAATAGAAGTATAAAATATTTTATAAGCAACAAAAAATTGAATGAGATTAACTTCGCTCTTATACGTCGAAGTCACGGGCACAGTAGTCAAGAATAATTATAGTTCATAGCTATTATAAATCTCATAATTAAGTAACAAAAGCAAGATAAATGATTTCACACCGTAGCAATAAATAAAATGATCACTAATACTTATGAAAAGAGAAAAATGTCTTTCATCTCAGCTAATATATCTAACGTTCCAATGAACGTCTGCAGGCAATCCGAAAGCTTTTCGATAACATTTGGCCGAGCTTAATCCGAGTAAGGAATTCCTACAAAATGAAAGCTCTTCAGCGGTATTCCTATCTTTATTGCTTTATTTTCGTAGTAGTGCCTTTATAGAAATCTCTTTTTGTCTTTGGTAGGAATTTATTGTGTTCTTTGATTTTTCCATTATTTATTAAAAGCAATAGAAATTTATATTTGTCCATCTGTGAGCTTTCCAGGCATCATCATCATCAATTATTAATCCTATTTTGTTGAAATTCAGTATGGAACTAGTTTCTGACCCAGAGAAGAATGTAGAATATAATTTTATCCCGGAAATTGTCTCGGAAACGACAATGGAAAGGTAAAAAGGCTGGTTCACTAGTTCGGACATTTGAGATATTGTTGATTAATTGAATGTAGATCCTCACAAAACTTAAATATATGTACGTGTACGTGTTGTGGAAGTGGTAAAGAAATAAATAATGTAAGTCTGTTTGTTTCAAACTTCTGCATCGCTGATGAAAAGAAGATGTTCCTTTTATGATAATGAGACAAGGAGAAAGATGCAATTTTTAGAGTCGGCAATGCGGGAGTGATATCCCCGATGTTGCAAGGGTCCATAGGCTACGGTGACTTACTATCAGGCATAAAAAAAAATTGCAAAATTCAATCAAAGCCACGGTCTACGGGATTTGCCAATTGGTTTATAAAAGTAAACCGGTAAACTATCCTAAATTCCCATTTAATCTTGTCTAGGTCATTCTCAAGTTATTCATAGAGCACGATAACCGTTTGCAGAATACGGAATTCACGGTAGGACTGGCTCAATTCAATTTAGGCTTTGTTAATTGGCCTGCAAGGGATTCAATTTAAAAATCTGATTTCAGCAATTCCATCCGCTCACGGTATATTTGAATACTTCTGCAGAGATATCATCAATGTATTAGCAATTATTCGTTTTAAACTGTTTTTGCTTCGAAATAATTGATTGGAAAATACCTGTAAATTGATGTCGGAAGATCACAAGCCCAGTCAATAATTCGAAGCCAGTTTAATTAATCATATTTTATGAAATTGCAATGCAATTTATTGATAAGAGGACTAGAAAAATGGAATTAACGAGTCACGCTGTGGCATCCTAGAGCCTCCAAGCGTAAAAGGGGAAGGCAGCTCAAACGATGGGAAGATGACATAGTCAAAGTAGCAGAACAAACGTGGACAAGGGTAGCAAGAAACCGAGTGAAGAGGAGGGAGTTAGAGGAGGCCTTTGCCAAAGGGCATACAGACAATGAACCTGATATTGTCAACTAGTTGAACAAGTGAAAGCAAATATCAAAACATATTTTATAGTTTTTAAAATTATATTTATTTAACTTATATATAAAAAAATTATAGTACATTTCTTTTAATTTTAAGTTTTTTTTTGTGAATTGCTTTGATAAATACTTATATTTGTGTCTGAATAAAGAGGCTATTCTATTCTATGAAATTGCATTTAAATTCTCGTATCTGGTAACACTTGAAAAGTAATACTGCAGTTATTTAAGTTTAAGAGAGGCACAGCGGATAATCCGCTCAAATCGGAGCAGCCTGTCTGGGGAAGGATCTCCACTTTACAGAAGATCGTAGCCAAATGGCATTGGTCTTGGCCATGTTGTGTTCCTACGGTGAGCAAGGTCCACTTACTACAGGGTCGGTAATGCGTGAGTGATACCCCCCGGTATTGCAAGCGTCCAAAGGTGACTGCTTACCATCAGGTATGCTTGTTTGCCACCTTTGTGGTATAAAAAAAGCTAGTTTATTTATTTAACAATTGAAAACACTGCAAAATCTTTTATTAGTTCTCGAAATTTGCTTTTAGTTAGAGTATTGTGTATTGACTCCTAGAGAAACATAACCAAGTGAACTTGTCCAGAACATAATGTGAAGATTGATTGTCCCTGCCTACCCTACTAAAGATTAACTTAGTATATGTATATTCAATATGAAAAGCTTAATACGCGGCGGTTGCCGGAGTTGCGACTAAATGGATTAATCCATCAAACGCGTTCATCTTTTATGCACCAGCAGGAATATTATACCGAGAGTCAGTTTTCAAATACTGCTTCACGATCTAATAATTTCTTATCGTCCTACTTCAAATATGGACGACCTGATTTATTCTGAATACTAGAAATGTGTCTTGAATTCGAAAGAGTAGTCTGCTGCATAAATGTATAAAATAAAAGAGTATGAAGCATTGATATAAATGTCAGAAATCACCAAGTAGGTGATTTCACTGACTGACATTTCAATGACTGACTTTATGTGACAGATTTGGCTGTATTTATAATATCTTTAATCATTATATTTTCATTTTTCTGGCATCATCCTATTGCAATCCAGTATGAGTAGGTATTAATTGGTATTCATTATTTAACTGTGGTAATGATCCAAATGAACATTGTTCTAAAAAAAACATGTATGTTATGAGAAAAATCCAATATGTATGTATGTAATGACCCATTATTGTTGGGATAACGGGGGAGAGTCTAAAACCACTGCACATACCGAATAAAATGACTGCCACTTTCCGTGGCGGGGCTGCGGAAACTGGTGGTACTTTCGCAACCCCACCGACATGTTCCAAAACAGCCTAAGTCAAGCACAAGATTTTGCTGAAAATTCTGATTTAGTGATCTGATTATGTTAGTCTGATTCTAAAACACTCACTCACTTTTTGTATTTAACCAGCCGTGAAAATGTTCTCTCTTTTGGTGGAAACCCAGCCCTAAAGTATAGTATTACATCGTGAAACTCTACAAAATGACTTATTTCGTATTAAATATTGAAGATCCAAATTACTACCCGTTAGTAATTATTCAAGTAACTTTAGGAGAATACCGGTATTTGGTCGTCCATCTTAACAATTAGCCGACAGTTTTTGTTTTAACAGAACCCTCGTTAGCAATAATCCGTTGATTAATTTAAGTCGGGATCTCAAGAATTCTGAAACAACCATCCCTGTTAATAGGTATACCTTTGAACTTAACAAAATTATTTTACCTCTCACAATTATACTAAATGAAAATCTTTATTCATGGAGTAAAATTGATGATGTTTGTCTTTCAAGTATTGTACGTGTTTTAATTTTCTGAAAGGGTATTAAAGCTTGGCCTTCATGGAGAGTTTGAGTCCATCTCGACCCCTTTCCATCACGACCTCCTAAAATGTATTTATGATCGACATGAGAATTCTTAGTGGGAAAGTTTCATACGGTCTAACATGGGAAGGTTTAGAAAAATCTACAGGAGATACTTCAATTCAAAAAGTCGTGAATATTTTCTGGATAGCTTGTCCTAGTCATCATCAATATTTGTTATTTTCTATATTGTTATTATAATATAAGAATCATCAACATTATAGTACAGTGCAAAAATGAGATAAGTAACCGTTTTTGCACTGTAGGTAAGTGTAAAAATGGTACTTATCTCAATTTTGCACTGTACCATATTTGTTTGTTTTTATTTATATTATTCTTCATTTATATATTCTGCATCTTATATTCATTCATTCATCGCCGCAATCATTAATTTCTACACTCTATGGTTGACTTGTATAGAATGCAGCATTAAGTTATTTGTGTATTGTGGTCAACAAAGTTAAATAATAAAAATATTTCTTAACATAATCCTTGTAAGTTCAATAGTTAATAGTTTTAACTGACGCATCTAACGTATTGCATTAATCTTCATCATACGTAACTTCCATGTATGGTTAAAAATTTGTAAATACTTTTAAGTCAGGCTTCATAATACTTTAGATAAAAATATCATTGTAAGTAAAAGTAGGGAGCACACTTTACTCCACTTTTGTTGAAGTACGTAATACATTCTCGCAATATATCAAAAGTTGCACCTGCTTATCCATAGCGGATAACACAGGGAAAAGGTAGGAGTTTATAAAATATTTACAACGATTCTATGGATTTATTATTTTCTTTTTTATGAAAAATGTTAGCAGGACTGACCTGCTCACCTGCTGGCGATAACTTATTTCATCCGCAACTGCTACAGATGTACAAGTGAGTGACAGTTGTGCGAGGGCGTTACTGTGGCATATTTTCATACATTTTGTCATAGGCGAACTGTCATAGAGTGACATACAATATGAACGGGAGTTGTAGTTCCAATTTCGGCCACGTACATAAATACCACTAAAACATAGTATTTGCTAAAACTGATTTGGTGTCAGTGTGTTGTCATTGTCAGTGTTTTCCATGGGTGTTTTCAGACTACATGACGGATACTGACTTTTAAGATCGTCATCTTTCGACAACAATCATTTGATCGATTGATCTTTATTTGTTAATACAGGTATAAGAATAATATTAGTCGCACTCTGTATCTTACCAACACCATGGCGTACAAATTATAATATAAAGTGTTGAATTAAAATCTGTGAATTGAAATATTATTTCATTATATTATTTAACATAATAACAAATTTATTATTTAATATTAACTCAGGGCAGTTCGTATTTTTTCAATTTAATTCATTTATTTGCTTTTAAATTCAGTTGCATAATTTGACCAGAACAAACAATGCCAAGCTTCTAAAATAGCCATGTATAATATTACTAGGAAGTGGGTTTAGTAAAGTTTTGTTACGCTATATGAAATATATTCATAGGGAAAGCGAGCCGACGCGGCCGGAAAGTTCAAACTGTTTTGAAACTAGCGTCAAGTGTCTGTTCGCATAGGTACTGGTAAAAGGAAAAATATAAAAGTTGTTTCTCACTATCATGTTTTGCGAATGTAAGATTTTATTATTGAAGGGGCAAACGAGCAATTTTTGGCTTTTGTTAATTTTACTAGAGATTTTTTTATTTTACTGTTTTTGGAAAACTTACGTCTAACAATTAACAAAAATTTTAATGAGTAGTAAAAAATGGACAATTACAAGTTCTCTTTTATTTTAGTTTTTATAAATATCAAATACTAACTTGATTTTACCTTTTATAATTTTTAGTTTAAACTAGCTGTTATCCGCGGCTCCGCCCGCGTGGTCAAGGGAAAACGTCAATAATTTTTCTCATGGCAATCTCTTTATCCTGTGGGGAAAAAAATCACTCTCCAGGCCTTAAATTATCCCTGTAAAAAAATGATGAAAAAAAAAATGTTATACTTTTTTTTGCAGATCCAAGTTCTTGCCTGCCTTAAACGATTGCACTTCGAAATATATCATATTGACTCGTTTAAGTAACAATAAAACGATGAAACGTAAGTCGCCAGACAAAATGACCTTCAACGGCTTCAACTGACTAAGTTCAGAATATAGATTAGGTACCTGTGTTAGGATTTTAGTATTACAAAAAACACTGATATGTACCTATTACGAGCTAAAAATAAAAATTACATCGAAACTTTTGTTCAATGTTTTATTTTTTGTCATGTTTAAACTAGTAACAAAAAAGTAAGTAAGTAGTAATTTCGGTGAATAGTACTATTATGTGTAGATGTTAAAAAAATTACAACTTATGTACATTACTGTCAACCAATGAAAGATATGACCAGTGTAGAGAACTAAGAACAAAGATTTTTATGTTAATAATATAAGCATCGTTATAAAACTTTTTAGTTACATGGTATGTACAATAGAAACACTATTGATAAAAAATTCGAGTAAATCCCTTCACGAAAACTTGAATAATATTTACGGCCCAGTACCATGATCGCTTAAAACAAAACAAGAACGGCTCAGTAAGGGAGACAGCGCAATACATGATGTAAGGCGACGTCTCGTTTACACAATCGTTTAAGGATAGTTATAAAAAGTCGTGGTACGGCTCACTGTAATCTGTATTATTTATCTATGTTCCGAAATGCACGCTAATCCACATAGGTTACATAACAGTTGCTCAGTTTATCCAGGGGTTATTGAAAGCATTCTGGAAACTAGAAACTGTTTGCATTGGACTTTCGGTCGACGATGTTACGACAATTAGTGAGTACTAGACACGAAAATTATGTGAAATTAATCGCTATTGGATATTCAGGGTAGGGTTTTGTATATATTAACAAAAAAGGCCGTAACAGAATAGAGTAGCTTATATTTAATACAGAATGTTAATGTATAATACAGAATGGTAATGACGTGTCTAAGTTTCCGTGAATAAAAAATAAAATATTCAAAATATTTTTGACTTTGACTTTATAATTTGAGGATCTCGCTTAGACTGTGGTAACTAGCAATTTAAATAGTGGTACCTAGCAAATCAAATAATTTCCGTGTAGCACTGTGTGATTCATGTAAAACAATAACCCTAAAACGCCGTAAGATTTCTTTCGCCATTTCTTTTACCGGTGGCCATTTTGCTATTTTTCCGAAATGGTAGTAGTTTAGTAGTTTTTTTTTCAACTGAGTGTTCAAGTTGTAAATTACCAGAGAAAATGCCTGTGAAGACCTAGTTTAAAAAAAAAGTGTTAAAATAAATAGGTAATATTTTAAAAAAGAAAAAATATGATATAAATGAACGTGTAGGTAATTGTGCAGAGAATGATAAAAGTAATTGTGTTCCGTATGAGCAAATCCTTGGCAATCGAGGATAAAATATGCTAATCTAATAACACAGCCTTGTGAAGTCGCACACGAGAATGTCGAAAATCACGAACATAATTAGACTTGTACTCCTATATGTCGTGGAAATGAATTATGACAGTAGAATTTGTGTTACGAGTAGAAACTGTCCACTTGTGCCCCAGATTAGAAAAGATAATAATAAATTTATTTTTTCTAAACTAAATAATTCACACTACTAATTAGAGGAGCCCTTTGCCAAAGGGCATACAGACAATGAACCTGATATTGTCAAAAAGTGAAAGCAAATATCAAAACATATTTTATAGTTTTTAAAATTATATTACATTTCTTTTAATTTTAAGTTTTTTTTGTGAATTGCTTTGATTTGTGTCTGAATAAAGAGGCTATTCTATTCTATTCTATTCTCTAAATAATTCACACAGCGCCGAATGGTCCCAAAGAGCTAGGCTTATGTTATGGGTACTAGATAACGGAAATATTTATTACTAGCTTTTTTGCCCACGACTTCGTCCGCGTGAAGTTCCTTACCCGTTCCCGTCGGAACCACATTGAATTTCGGGAAAAGCTATAGCCTATGTCACTCCCTGGTGAAGGAATTTTTGAAATCGGACCAGTTGTTCCGGAGCCTATTCAATGCAAACAAACAAACGTACAAACAATCAAATCTTTCCTCTTTATATTATTAGTATAGATAGAAGCTATTTTTCATCATATATATTTAATTAAAGTTGAGATATGAATGAAAATGATAGGAAATAATACATTATTTTTTACATTATAGACAGTAGTCGGATATAGCAACCTAAATGAAGTATGAAGTAGATAATCTACACTATATTAGTCTATACGTAGAGATGTAAAACATTAATCTGTAAGAGATTTCATCGTCAGGAAATTTTTGGCCAGCTATATTTCGAGTTTCAACGAGGTATCGAGTCGATATTGAAATAAGATTACTCCACCCTTTCTTAACATTGGCAAAAAAAGTATATGTTTGCAGAAGTAAAAAACATTTTGCGAAAACGCAAAACGATCATTACTCACTTAGAGATCTCACTGTCAAACCGATTTAACCCTAAAGAACCGGCGGTAACCAGCCATTTTTCCGAACACAACCACACACCGCGATCTCGAGAGGGTTTTCAGAACGACGTAATTTCCGTCGGGTTCTAAACGACCTGCCTAAAGATAGCGTTTTGATAAAGCCTTCATATGACGTTTAACAGGGCTGTAGATAGTCGTTATTTTATAGTTTATAACTTAATCATATCGGCACCTAGGCCGCCCGCGGTATTACCAGCTCAATCCAGTCTTATATGTATATAGCCCCCTGTGCTTTTTAGCCGGCTGCGAAAGACCACAGACTTAATAATTTGTTTAGTATTCCCAGTCTTATATAGAAGACTAACGCTAGTTGCAGAATCAAATTTTCATCTTAATTCTTTTAAAGGATTTTGATAGTCCGGCGGAGCGTTGGTAGTGACTCTACTTTCGGCACCAGCGCAGGTACGATTCTCGATGGCTTCAAACATTTAGATATGTGATAGGTGTTTGCCTCGAGTCTGAATGTTTTTTATGTATTTTCATATTTTTTTATGTCTAACAGTAGACAAACATGCAAGCGGGTCACCTGGGGCCCGATTCTACTAACACAAATGCACAAAATGGAATCTCAATGGTATCTCAATCATGTCTCAAAAGAATGCCGATATATATTAGATTATTATTATTATTTAGATAATAGTTTTTGACATTTGTTATGGACTTAAACAATAAGTTAAACATTATGTTATTGTTTTAGTCCATAACAAATGTCAAAAACTGTTCCACTGATACACTATTGGTATTCTTTTGAGACACGATGGAAAGCGGTGACTGCCGCCTACGGACATCAGTAACACCAGGGGCGCTACCAATGCGTTGTCCACCAAGGAGGTTGGAGGTAAGGAAGGAGGAAGAGAATGGAAAGAAGGAGGGGGAAAGAGGGGATAGGAAAGGAGTTGGACTTCCGGATCTCTCACTCACCGAACGAATGTATGTAATTACAATAATATATCCGTTGCGTGCTTTTCATAACACAAGTAGGTTAAGGCTAGCTTACTTTGGGACCATTGGCAAGTATCTATTTACTAGCTGACCCGTGCCTACTTCGTTGGGCATAATGTAAAAGCCTTTTTATTTTTTGGTTTTTTATATAACCTATGACACTCAGCAAATGTGGCTTTCTATTGGTGAAAGAATTTTTAAAATCGGTTCAGTAGATCCCGAGATTACGCCTTACAATTTAACAAATACACAAACTTTACCTCTTTATAATATTAGTATAGATTAGTATAGATTAATAGCTAGTGAAACCAGCGCAACTTCATGCGAGTATTTTTTTTTTTTTTTTATTTTTTTTATTTTTTTTTATTTTTTTTTATTTATTTATTTTTTTTTTTTTTTGCACAGTAGCGCCATCTATATCAGACTTTTGATGAAATCCTTCGGAAATCGCGTACTTTTCGGGATAAAAAGTATTATGTGTTAATCTAAGGTATAAGCTACCTACATACCAAATATCATAAATATTGGTTTAGCCATTTGAGCGTGAAGAAGTAACAAACATTCACATAACTTTCGCCTTTATAATATATTTTTTTTATACCACAAAGGTGGCTAACAAGCTTACGGGTCGCCTGATGGTGAGCGGTCACCGTAGCCTATGGACACTTGCTTTATAATATTAGTAGAAAAGTAGGATAGGATATCATAAATATTATTTATTTATTTATCCGACCATTTATTTATTGAACATGCCAGTTGCTCGTGTGATGTTATTTTATTACATAATAGTATTTATAAATTATTTAACTGTCCAATCTTAGAGGTGAGTTCGATCACAATGACGCAATGGCGTTTGAATAATTTAGGGTTGTTTTTGCTTACGTCACTGGGGCAGCCATTAGTGATAATATGTTGGCTTCAGTAATTAAATTAATTAAATATGAATTAGTAATTACTTAGGGTAATTATATTTTACTAGACGCCCTACATCATATTAGTTGCAATCCTGTTGTTCCTATTCCCATAGGAATTTCGATTCTGCATCAATCGTGTGCTTTCCTTAATATTGTTGTCACTTGGCAAAATTACTGTCAAGTATCGACAACAGGGAATTGGACGACGCTCGAACAGCGATGAATTCTATGAAAAATGTCGTTTACCAAAAACTGTCGACGCACGAAACGCGACCAATTCACAACAGGGCCCAATACCATGACCGGTTAAAACAAAACAAGAACGGCTGAGTAAGGGAGACTGCGCTATACAATATGATGTAAGGCACTGTCTCTGTCTGAAGGTTGTTTTAAGCGGTCATGTTATGGGCCCAGGGATGTTATAGGAACTGAGTTTTTTTTTTTATTCCATCCAAATATTGGTTCAGGACGCCGTCGTCGCGTCGGTCGTTGTTTGACTTGTCATCAGTATTGACTTGCGAAACGTCACTATATACTACATAGGTAGGTTTCAATCCTTAACAAGAGTTGACAAAAATGTGGGAAGCATTTTGACACGACAACAAGAACAAGAAGTATAAGTATGTTTTGTATATTTAACCCTAAATTATACACTGAATTATTAATCTCATACAGAAATACGTTACATTACTTAACTATGCAACTTAAAGGAACAGTTTAAATTTTCAAACATCTTAGTGCTCTGACAAGTTTACACTTAGCTAACAAAGACATATCTAGGCCAAGGGTATTTTACGTCTAGAAGTAACATAGAGAAAACCTGGCTTACTCTTGATAGCAATCCCGATATATCCGCATTGGAGTTTTGACGTTTCATATCTTTCTTCATCCTTGACTACTTAAAACTTTAAACGCACTTTTAAAGTTAATGACACATTAAATTATACTTGTCACTGTCAAACTAAGAAAGAAAACTCAATGTGCAGTTATGCATTTCCGAAACTGGGTGATAGAATTGTGAAATCAGTTCGCCCATTAGTAAAAACCGCATTCTAACTATCTTCAAAAGTTAGAAACGACTCAGTGAAGTTACTCTACTGCCTCTGTTTTTGTGATGCATCAATACTTGCTCCTTTACAAACCTCTTACATAAAAAAACACTATAATTATTAGGTAAATAAAAAATGGCTACATAAATAAACAAAATCATAATTTATCCTAACACCGTAATAATGCTTCGTAATACAACGAGAATTGGTGCTGAACACGCACAATAGGGGAAAGTTCAGAGAAAATCTTTATAAGTACATACAATTGTAATTCTTGAATAGAAATATAAGTTGGGATCATAAAGTATGCATGGTGGAGCTTGTAAGGTGGAAATGGGTCAGAAAATCCTACCACAGTATAACTATAATATACATTACAGTATCTTAATTTCACAAAGCTGGTATTTTTGCATTACATTATAAGTTTACATACGCAAACTCTTATAATTCCTTCTTCTTCCTGTTTTTTATTTTTTTAAAAAGATGCTGGTCTATTAGAATAGTTCCTGGTGTACTGTTGCATGTATCTGCACTGCAGTAGTGGTTTTATACAGTTTGCACAATTTCTGCCTGCTCAAAATACCCAGCGGACCTAAGCTTTATTATCAGGGTTTTTTTTCTTTTTTTTCTTTACGATGTTGTGCAAGCTAGTGAAGCGCTAACCTGTCAGACCATGTCAGACTCACTCTGTTACACAAGGAATGCCGAATTAAAACATGATGGTGTTCTTTTCACATCGAGTAGGCTTAACCCTTTTGCTTTCTCACCACAATGCCCGAGAAACGAGTGCTGCGGTAAAATTTCGACTCGGTCCTATTATTCCGTTGTCAAAATGTCATGTATGCATGGTATGCAGACATAGGGCCCTTGAAAGTCTCAGGTACTTCAATAGAAAGAAAAATGAGTGTGCAAAATGAAGCGAATGTACAGTCAGCCAATGAAAAAAGTGAGCAGGGCTGTAAATATGGTAATTTTTTTCTAAATATTGCGTGAATGAATTTATTCTATTTTTTTATATAAACAGTATGCATATTATGTAAATACAAAATTCCATAACAATGCTCACATTATTAACATATATTTTTTTGTTCTTAACTCTCTATCTTGGTCACCTCTTGCATTGGTTGTCTGTAAAAAAATGTACGATATATTTTTAAAAGACAAAAAAGGCCGTAACTGGTTTTCTTTCGCCATTTCTTTTACCAGTGGTCATTTTGCTTTTGTTTCCGAAATGGTAGTAGTTTATAGAGTAGATTAATTTATACAAATAATTTATTACTGTATACTCTGACAAGAGAACGTGTTTGTGAAATGAAAACCTATTCTCTGAATAAAAGTTTTGAATTTGAATTTGTACAAAGATATGATACTGTATCTATACTGTGACCCGACCATGGTAATTGTGCGCGTGGGAAAAGAGGGTACCTGGCGCAACCACGGTCTGAGTAATGGCTTGTTATAATAATGAATGGAAGGTAGCTCTTGAATGTTTGCGGGTCGGCCCGGCGATAGAACTTATTGATTTTGTACGAAGAAAAGCTAATGTTTGTCTTTATGAATACAAATGATTGTATCCTTGAAGAAATGTTCTTTACACATAAAATTCTACTGACTAATGATAAATTATTAATTAATATAAAGTAAAAATTAAAAAATCTGTGATAAAATTAAAAACTCATGTTCATAAAATTAAAAAAGAACCTTACACTGTGTACATAAAACACGTTTTACGGCAAACTGCCTCTTCGCGGACCTTTTAGTAATAGCTTTACTTTAATTTGTTTCAGTAGCAACTAAGAAGGTAATATTTTCTTCTTTACCTCATTTCGGCTAAACGCAAAAATTCAGGTCACGATTACTCCCTTAGGCGTAAAACATACAGAGATGGAGGTGTAGGCGCGGGACAGGCGATCATGCGGCATACGGCAAGTCTGTGTAGTGCCTGCGCCGCGGCGCTTCAGTCGTCGTTTTCATATATTTTGTAATGATTCAGGCCTAAGTCCTGAATATACAGAAACGGTGTACGGTGAAGGCATGGCGCAGGCACGATGCCGCTTCAAAACGTTTTTATACAAAATGTATGAAAGCGACGCGCGATGTAAATTATACCGAAGCGACGTGGCGCAGGCACGAAACAGGCCGTATGCCGCTTGGTCACCTTCGCCGCGCCTTCACCGTAAACCGTTTCTGTATAATTCAAGCCTTAGAATAGGGAGTAGAATTAATAATCACCAGATTTGAACAATTTAATGAAAGTAATGTAAGGGTCGCGTGTGACTTTGCCATTTTATTAAAACAAGTTCAAATTGCCAAAGTTAACTCGAATAATTTTTATCATAATCTATGTATTGCATGGCATAAATGTATTTGGAAATAGAAGAAAAAACTAATTACTCGACCAAAATCAATAATTGTCATATTTAGGAATCGTTCACAAACTCAAATAAAGGTCTGTCTATTAAGGCCCTGATCGACGAGCGAGTAAAACCACGGTTTTATGGCTCGGCGGCGGTAAAGCTCGCCGGTGTATCACTGCAAAACCGCGGTTTTAAACACCGACGAGCCTGGCTCGCGGCTCGTCATGTTTGCTATATTGTTTACTCGGCTCGTCATGTAAAGCGAGATGGCGAGATAACACAAAGCTTCAGACTCGGAACAAGACATGTTACCTCTCTCATACAGGTCAGCACTAAATTGAGCTTTAAAAAATTTTGCTACTCAAAACTTAGTTCCAAGTATTGGAATCGTTAAACCAAATCATTGCCAATAAATAATTAAATTAAAAAAGTTTAACAATTTTTTTTAAGTACCCAAGCCAATTAGGGTTCCGTATTTTAAATCTAGAAGGGAAATAGAAAAACTAGAGCGGAAATTGAATTGCTTGGTCTATTTAGTAGCTACTAGTACTTAGGAAAGTTAAACATAGTAAAAGCACAGTGTAGTATCTGTATACATTTTTAATGACAGACGTTTAACAGACGTTTTCCTTACTTTTGAGCTCGTATTTAACACACACAGTATAACAATAGATCTATCTCTACCGCAGCTTAAAGAACTCTATCTCTAGTCTCTACTCTGTGGTAATAGTGTAACTGACAATTTAATTACTTTTATGTTCGTTTTTAAGTACACGCGGATAAACACATAGGAGATGAAAGAGCTGTGTAAGTACATTTTAATTCACGATTTATTCATAAAAAAGAAAGTGCAATCAAAAAACAGACACATGGACTTCTGATAGAAATTCATTATGTTTCAATTATTACTAATTTATACCTATCAGACAGAATAAGCGTAGTATAACGAGTAAGTATATAAGTTTTGTCACTTTCACACTTATTTAATTCTCATCAAGAAAGACAGTGACAGAACAGTGAATTTTTTGAATTTTTTAATTTATATTTATTTATACCACACAGGTGGCAAACAAGCATACGGTCGGCCTGATGGTAAGCCGTCACCGTAGCCTATAGACGTAAGCAACACCGGGGGTATCACTCACGCGTTGCCAACCCTCCCAACCCCCCCAAGTGGAGCTCTGGAGACCTTACTCACCGTAGGAACACAACATGGCCGAGACCAATGCTTTTGGCTACGATCTTCTGTAAGGTGGAGGTCCTTCCCCAGACGGGCTGCTCCGATTAGAGCGGATAACTTATATACTCGTTAAACTATGTTTATTTGTAACACAGACAGAATTTAGTCTCGTTATGATGACGATGACATCGTCAGATTCAATGTGCAATTAACTAAAATATATGTCTGCTCACCTTTAGTAACATTATTTGCTTTTGGAAAGTCACAAGCTGAACTTGTAAATAAATATTACCCTGTTTATTCCATATCTACTTCGATATGTTGTTCATTTTCGTCATGAAAATGAGATTTATATAATAAATATTCGAAATACACGTTTCCCACTTAAAACAATACCCGCACAGTTGATTGTAGATACCGACTATCGGCTGCCATATCGGTCAATTGCAATTTCGTTACAGACATTCCATTTCACGAAGGACATTCGCTTATGAATGGTGTAACGTTTACATGCACAATGTTAATGTGTGAGTAACCTCGGAAATGCTCGTAAAATCGGTCACGCACACTGATATAATGTGTACGTACACGCCTTACAACATTCATAGACGAATGCTCTTCGTGAAATGTATATGTATCCCTCTGCAATAATTGAAGCCGAAACACCAATTCAATTTGTGCGAAATGCCGCTCTGGAATTTCCACAATGAATGGCCACTTTCATTATACAATTGAATTTTATATTGATGTCAGGATTTTAATTTCATGTCTGATTTAAATATTGATAGCCATTGAATTTGGCTTCGTTTTGATTTCCTCTGTTCAACGAATTTGTCGTTATAAGTATAATAATCATTCTGAAATAATGATTTTATATGTTAAAATATGGTTTTTTATGATAAAATTTATATTTTATATCACAAAATTAAACTAAAGGTAATTTCTTCTAGAAATAATTATTGCTAATATCAAGGTATCGATGTAATTTATACTTCTTTTCTTTCTTTTGTTGTATGTGTATTGCAAATATGATGTTGATGTTAACTATCTAAACTTGCTTGGTAATAATATGTTGGTCATTATTTTGTAGTAATGCAAAAAATAACGGCTTCAATATTTTCTTTCTGTAAATCTAACGGCGTTTTCTTCGTGTAAAAATCAGTATATTTGCTAATCCTCCGGGCTACTTAGCAGATCTCGTAAAATCCTAATTGATGGAGAAGATTACTTCTTTAGTTCGTCCATTTACATGGGATGTTAAAATCTTGGATCGTGAATAATTCATGTTTATGGCTAACTCAAACTTACCCGACGGAGTAAACAAAATATTATGAACCTTGCCTACGCAATATTAATTATGCAATTAGCGGTACTGTGTGATAGTCTATGCAACGTTAAGTCTTAAGCTGTCTCTTTCTTTTTCTTTAGTTTGACAGTGACAGCGATAATTTAATGTGTAATTTTTAAAAAGGTTTTTTGCTTCTCATCGTAAGTTTTCAGAATGCAAATCTATATTGTGAAGGGTGCACTTTTCTGTTTGATGACAAGATAATAGCGAAGTTACGTCGTACTGTTGATCTTGCTGTTTAATCTTGCTGGGTATTATTTATTACGATCATTTTTAGGGTTCCGTGATAAACTACAAGGAACCCTTATAGTTTCGGCATGTCCGTCGCGTCGTCTGTCCGTCCGCGGTCTAGTGCCTAGACGCTTGATGCTAGAAAGCTGTAATTTGGTACTCAAATTAATAATGCAAACAAAGTGGTAGAACAAAATTTTGAAGAATATTTTTTTTGTGCCTCCATGGGCCTCCCTCGCCTCCCTACAGGTAAAGTGGAAATGACCCCATGTTGTGGGGTATCATTAGATATGTCTCTCAAAAACATCGAGAATGTGGAAAAATCATTTTCCGATACAATGATCCGTTTGCGAATTATTTACATTTAACGTGTCAATTTTCGTTTTGCACGGTGGTCCCCTCTATCTCCAAAAGTCTGGTGTTTAGAAATTTGAAAAAAATCATGGGAGTAATCCATATAGTGAACCTACAAGGAAAACTATAACGGTTAAATAGTTGCTAGTTACCAAGTAATAGCCGACGAATTTATGAAGTATTATATATATATGTGAATAGATATATTCATACGTAGGTATATGCGGCTGCGCCCGCTACTAACGGATGTTAGAATAAAGCAGTGTGTCATTGACCAGCAAGCGTTTCACTTGTCCCGCATCGGATATCTAACAGTGGCGACGAGGACTTACCCTCAACAACAAAAATGTCTCATTTTGGAATTTTATCGGCGTTTGATCACAACGTGCAGAATTGGAAGACTTACAAAAGTCGTATTTCACAGTGGTTTATAGCTAACGATATAAGCTCCACCACCGACAAAACGGGAACAAAGCGACGAGCGATATTGCTGAGCGCACTCACTGATGGTACCTACAAGCTTACAGCAGATTTGGCACTGCCACAGGATTTGCAGGAGGTACCATATGAGGATATAATCCAACTGCTAGACGATCACTTCACACCGAAGCGCTGCGGCTTCAGCGAGCGACATAATTTCTACGCGGCGGTACAACAGCCGGGTGAAACCCATACGCAGTGGGCTTCAAGGTTGCGGGGTCTCACAGCTTATTGCGGGTTTAAAGATGTCGAGGAAGCATTGCGAGACCGGTTTGTGATGGGGATGATGGCAGGACCTGAGCGAGATAAGCTTTTCTCGCAGGAATTGAAGGATTTAACGCTGGCCAAGGCGGTGGAAATGGCTGAAAATATTCGATGTGCCCGTGCAGGGGCCGCATCAGTTCAGCAGCATCAGAATGACCAGTTATTTAAGATCGCGCGGAGCCCGTCCGGTAAAAACAGTGCTCGTTCAGTGAAAGAAAAGTGTACAGTGTGCGGCCGTAGCAATCATAAGTCTTCGCAGTGTCGATACGCTAACTACAAATGCCAAAAGTGTAACACTAAAGGGCATTTGCGTAGGATGTGCACGAGCGTCAAATACGTGGACACGGATAATGTTAGTGAAGACGACGACGGTAAGTTATTTAATTTACGTACTAAGCATGGTGAGCCTATGACAGAATTAATATGTATCAATGGAATTCAATTACAATTTGAAATTGATAGTGGATCCGCGGTCACGGTAATTTCTGAAAAAACTTATGAACAACATTTTACTAATGTGCCATTATCGTTAACTACAAAACGACTTCTATCGTACACAGGCAATAATATAAAATGTGCGGGTATGATACGGGTACCGATAGAATATGACGGTTGCACGAAAATGTTAGATGTTTACATAGTCCGTGACGGCGGCCCGCCCCTTCTGGGCAGAGATTTTATGTCAATGTACCGATTACAACTCACGTCTTGCAATTTTGTAAGTCAATACGATAATAATTATATATTTGATCAGTTACAATGTAGATTTCCAAACGTATTTTCAGAAGACTTAGGCATGTTCAATAAATACCAAGTTAAGTTACAGCTCAAACAAAACGCCACGCCGATATTTTTTAAAGCACGTCCCGTAGCATTTTCTTTGCGCGACAAAGTAAACAAAGAGATTGACCGGTTGGTGACACTAGGCATATTAAAACCTATCGAGCACTCCGAGTATGCGTCACCAATCGTACCCGTACTAAAGCGCGACGGAACTATAAGGCTATGCGCAGATTATTCTGTGACCATCAACAAGCAATTGATGATTGAACAATATCCTTTGCCTACTATACATGAACTTTTCTCCAAATTACATGGTGGTCAACAATTTTCAAAATTAGACCTGTCCATGGCTTACAACCAATTTTTACTCGATGAGGAGTCACAAAAGTTTACGTGTATAAATACACCAAAGGGCCTTTTTAAATTTACGCGGTTGGTATTTGGTTTGGCAAGTGCACCTTCAATATTTCAGCGCGCGATGGAAACGGTTTTATCTGGTATTGACGGCGTATTATGTTTATTGGACGACGTTTTGATAACCGCGGAAAACCCGAAACTACACATGGAAAGACTCCATGCAGTACTACAAAGACTACAAGACGCGGGATTAACGTTGAAAAGGGACAAATGCGATTTTTTTAAAAACGAAATAAGTTACTTGGGTTATGTAATAGATAAGTACGGGTTAAAAAAATTCACAGATTTCGTGCCTCACACGACTATCGTGCACATTGGAAATGAATCTACGGAATTCGAAAAAATATTGTCGCTGAGCGACGAGGAGCTCGATGGCGTCGGAGGAGCTCGATGGCGTCGCTGTGTGGTGTGTCGCACTCTAATATGAACACAGCGATAATTAAGCGACATCGACCCTAGCCAGCGTTTGGATGGGTTTTGTTATCTTGAGCTTCTCCGTGCTTCGGAGGGCACGACCCGTGGGCACGACCCTTTCTTTATAAGGCAGCGGGAATATATTTCCCGCCATATTTTTTTGAAAACGAAACTAGTGATCGAAAATATTCCTATGGCAACAAATTGTGGATTTCATATTAACATTTTTTATCTAGGAGTTAAGAACGGACGTCATAATATTTTTTTTATCTTTGACAGTTACAAGTTTAAAAACAACTGAATTTCGACACCTGCTGTTAAATCCTTATGCATCTTCAAATTTTGCGACTTTCGAAAGATATTAAACTTAATGTCTAATGTATATTGCATTTGGAATAAGTTTAATTTTTCATTATACAGGGTGTTTGGTAGAGGATTGAACATGGGATAATGGCAGAAAGGTGAGATGGTCTGCTACATGCTGAGCGAAAAAAATTTGACCTAGGGCCCATAGTTTTTTTTATAATGATTTTTTTTAAACTTTCACCAAACTTTCTTCCTTCGTGAATTTGAAGTACTATAATTTTTTTTTTATTGGATCAATCGGCCAGTTTATTTTTTTATTCCTTTATTAACAGTATGTAGCTTACTTTTAAATTGATATTTGTTGGTTAGAGTTACCACAAAAAATGATATGATTCCTCAAACATCAAAAATACGAAAAGGACACGCCAAGCGTTCAACTTTGGACTGCTGTAAAAAAAAAAAAAAAAGTGGTACTGCAGTTCTAATTCTAGGAAAACAGCTCTAGTTCATGCCCTTTGAAATGGTATTCAATTTACATAGTATTTTTTTTTTCTAAGTAATCTTTTTCGTACATTCTACATGAAATTGACCATTTCTGACAAATATCCTTTAAAGAAAATAAATCAAAATAATGTTACGAAACATAGAGCGGGATGGTTACACAAGGCAGGTAGAAACGTTAACGTTTCTCTTAATCAGCATCCGTTCTTCCTTTTTCACTCTTCATAGGTGGGCAAAGCATCCAAGACCTTGTAGTGGTGAAGAGTGGTAAGTGGTACGCAATCACCGCTGCCTATTGACATCTACGATTTTTTTATGACACGAAGAGGACAAACTAGCTAGCAAGTCACCTGATGGTAAGCAATCACCGCTGCCCATAGACATGCACAACTTTTTTTTTGACACGAGGAGGACAAACAAGCACCTTATGGTAAGCAATCACCGACTACAATGAAAAAGGAAGGACCGGGGAAGGAAAGTTAATAAGGGAGTAGGAAACAGGAGGTGTATCAGGCTTCCGGCTCTGTCACTCATCCTACGAAACACGGGGGACATACGAGGTACTGCCCCGGTCGAGCCTGCCCATTTATGAGCTACTACTAGTTCATAGTAGTGGCTACGCTCTACCACTCTTCACCACTACAAGGTCTTGGATGCATTGCCCACCTATGAAGAGTAAAAAAGGAAGAACGGACTAATAATCATGAACCGTAACCATCCCGCTCTATGTTTCGTAACATTTTTTTGATTTATTTTCATTAAAGTATTTTTATCAGAAATGGTCAATTTCATGTAGAAAGTACGAGAAAGACTACTTAAAAAAAAATTAACTATACAAATGACATACCATTCGAAAGGGCATGAACTAGAGCTGTTTTCCTATAATTAGAACTGCTGTACCACTTTTAGTTTTTTTTTAAACTGCAGTCCAAAGTTGAACGCTCGGCATGGACTTCTCTCTTTTTTGATGTTTGAGGGCTCATAATTTTTTTCCTGGTAACTCTAACCAACAAATATCAATTTAAAAGTAAGCTACATTCAGTTAAGATAAGAATAAAAAAATAAGCTGGACGATTGATCCAATAAAAAAAAAGTTATAGTACTTCAAATTCACGAAGGAAGAAAGTTCGGTGAAAATTAAAAAAAAATCATTAAAAAAAAACTATGGGCCCTAGGTCAAATATTTTTCGCTCAGCATGTAGCAGACCATCTCACCTTTCTGCCATTATCCCATGTTCAATCCTCTACCAAACACCCTGTATATTTACGAGGCTTTTCTTACACGCTTTTTTTGTGGTGGTAAAAATATTCCCTTTGCCCGTGGGGTGACCAAATTCAAATTCAAAACTTATATTTAGAGAATAAGCTTTCACAAACACGTATATTTTACACGTATATTTTCAGAGTATACAGTTGTAATAAATGATTTGTATAAATCTCGCACGAGACGAGCCAAGCGGAGCGCAAGGGCACTACCTACCTTTTCTCGAAACGTTTCGTCGTTTTTTTGAACTCTCATAACTTTGTTTTGGATGATGCTAAATAGTTAAAAGTTTCAAGATATAATGACACCCGTACAATCATTAAACATAAAGTTTGAATGTCGTAGCTATTATACTTTAGATTTTATTAATGTCTTAAAACCCCCGATTTCGTCACTTGAAGGTGTAGAGTTTGTGAAGTTAGGCCTTGTAGAGGTAGGGCGTAGAGTTAGAAGCTTGGCTCTACATGAGATCTGATAACTTTTTGACAATGCGAGTCATTGTGGTCTCGTCTTGGCAACATTTTACATTAAAATGTTTTTGGTGGGATTAATCTACTCTATATACTACTACATTTCGGAAACAAAAGCAAAATGACCACTGGTAAAAAAATGGCGAAAGAAAACCTGTTACGGTTTTTTTTGGCATTTATAAATATATCGTGGTTTTTTTACCATAAATTTTAAAACTAGGTACATACAACATTACGTCAATAAATAGTGCCATTAATTTGTCCTAATATAAAATTAAATCTAAAATATAAAATGCAAAATAGGTGTTAAAGATAGGAGCAGACCAGGCCCGCAAGGCAGCAACCGTTCTCGTGTATTTTCGAGTTGACGTGAGAGTCAGCCTGCCAGCCCCCATTACTGGGCTCACCATCAACAATATTATGAACAATATTGAAGGGAACAACAGTAACCCGACCCACAACGCCACCGCCAGTTTGGACAATTTGCGAGTATGACGTGCCCGTACACATTAACATCCTTGTCACCAATTATTTAATCTAAATTATATTAAAATGTCAATAATATAAAAAACAGCCCCATTTGGATGACACTACGACGCGTGTACATATTACAATATTGAACACAATTTTTTATTTATGTAATTTATTGAACATTGACTGGCTTTTCACGACAAGTTTTAGCATTTCACCTTCGCAAGGGGGCCAGGGAGACCTTTCATTTAGATACTCGTTGATAGTATAGTACGCTTTACTGGTTAAGAATTTTTTGACATTTAATTTAAATCGATTGGGCAATTTTTTATATATATTCTGGAATTTTATTATACATAATGCAAACTTTGAATCATAAATAACTTGCCCGCTTTCCTAAGCCTGAATTTAGGAACAGCTAATTTATTTCTGTTACGCGTATTGAAATTATGAATATCCACACCTGGTTATAGTCATGAATGTTTTTACGAACAGACATGATGCTGTCAAGAATGCACTACGATGCCACCGTGAGAATATTAGTGCTTTTGAAAAACTCGCGAAGAGACTCTCGGACCACGTTAAGCCTATTTCCTTTTTTGCTTATTACAGACTATATGGCAAATGAGTAGGAGTAGAAAAATACTCAACGACTAGCTGTGCCCGTGGCTTCGCCCGAGTGGAATTGGGCTTATGACTATAATAGTAAAGACGGATTTAACAGTCTCCTATTACTACTGCTATAGTTTTTCCCCGAGACGTCAGTGTTCTTTATTGCTTATTGTCTATTTACTCGCCGCTGTATTTTATTTAATTTTATCGTACCTAATCAAAATACCTAATGTAAAATCAGTATGAAAAATTAAAATTATATTAAAATTGAAATGGTCAGCTCAGTTATACTAAAAAACTTTCATAGTGCGATTCAGAATCTAACAGTGCCATCTAGTGAATTTTAGAGGAACAAAATTTTAAATGGTTAACTCAAGTAAAAAAAAACTTTCATACATAGTGCTTTTATAAATGGTCGTGAGTGACAATTTAAAAATTCTTAGGCTGTTGAAAATTTAAATGAAGTAACTTCTATTCCTGACATCCGGTCCGGTTCGATTCGGTTCGGTCCGGTTCGGTTCGGTTCGGTCCGGTTCGGTCCGATCCGGTCCGGTTCGGTCCGGTTCGGTCTAGTCTGTTGTCGGTAGTTATGGTGTACCAAGTCTCAAGTTTGTAAGTGCGAGAAATATTTTTCTTCTTACATAGACAGGGTAGAGACCTTTAAATGACCATAACTTATTTTCCTGATATCTTATTTAAATGCGCCCTATATTCTGCTCCAAGCCGAGCTCTATCTTCCTGTGAAAACAGCATTAAAATCCATTCAATATTAGTAATTTAGAAGATGTGCGCGTTCAAACAGACAGACAGACAAAAAAATAAAAATAAAATTTTTTGCTTTTATTACCTTCCTCTAACTGTTCCCTCTCCATTTTTGCCAAATATGTTCAGACATAGGGGTCTACTGTTTTATTATATGTATATAGATTTACAAATAGTTAACGAATTGGAAGACATATTTTGTCTTCCCGATGTATCTGATGATGGTCTTGAATCTGTTGAAGACGAGGTCCTAAAAAACTATGACGAGCCTAATGACGGGCCTATGGCACCGACACCTGATCCACCTAGCAGCATAATACCTCTCGAAAGTCGAACCTAGCAGTTCATCTGTTGATTTTTCATCTAGCCCTCCGTCCTCCGTCGTCCGATCCCAACGCGATCGTTCTAGGCGGGCAGCAAGATTTGAAATTTTACCCAATATATCTGGTACTCAGCAAACCTCAGAACCTCCCCCGCGCTGGCCCTCACAGCGTAGGGGAGCGTCCCCAAGGTGGCGGATAGGGGAATGGTCGGTAGTACAGCCTAGCTACACTAACCGGCTAAGTCCGATGGACTCGCTGACCAACGACGGGTGTGGTCCTCCAGCATTTCGGGGGTTGTGCGGCGGGTTGACATCTCGCCCACGTAAAACCTATGTTGCTGGTGAAGCGTATCCCGTTAGCGCTTCACTAGCTTGCACAACATCGTCAAGAAAAAAAAAAACCTCAGAACCTCAAGCCACACGGGCAGAGGGAATATTTTTACCACCGTGTTTTTATTTTTTGAAAAACATAAAAAAAACAATCTAAAAACAGTTTTTTTATCTACCCTAAATGCTTATGCCCTATAAAGGGTTAAGCCATCGGTCCCGGCTGTTATCGATGGATGACAGTCGTTAGGCCAAGTCGGTGGCCTTAGGGCGGTTTGAAAACACCGGCCTCTGCCAATCCTCATTGGAGCAGCGTGGCAGAGTACGCTCTAATCACCTTCGACTGACGGGAGACCCGTATCCCAGCAATGGGATGATTATGAGTTGATATGATGATGATGATGAGCGACGATAAAGTCGGGATAAGGAAAAGGTTATAAAATAAAACTACAACGTTTTTGACTTTGTTCAAAAAGGTTAAGCTACAGGGCAAACCCTTAACCCGATCATCTTTGTTTTAGGCTCAAATTATAGCTGACTAAATTGTCCAGACGAGTTTTTCTTTAATTTTTGATATCATTCTTCGTTTCCTAAATATCGAGCGCCAAAATCAAAAATTCAGAAAGAAATGATTTTTATTTTCACAATTTCGACTATAACTTTTTTTGTTTTTGACTTTCTCAAATAATTCTTTTTGCACCTTACAGCTCTCGTGAACACGCGTCTTTTGAGCCTTTTATGAATATAATATCTTCACAACTCTACGAGATATAAGGGGATCGCACTTTTTCGTGAAATCGGTGCCTATACTGAAGCGAACGAAAAGACATTTCCAATGTCAAAATGTTCTAAGAAAGTTAAAGCTATAATTGACGCGAAAAAACCAAATGATGTTAGTAAATTGCAGTCTTTTCTAGGTCTAATTAACTATTATCGGAACTTTGTCCCAGGAGCCTCCAGCATACTTAGCCCGTTATATGATTTGTTAAAAAAGGGGGTGAAATGGACCTGGACGGCGGAGCACGAACAAGCATTTAATAAAATTAAAGAGCTCCTCGCGTCAGACCAGGTGTTAACACATTTCAACCCTAGTTCAAAATTAATTTTAACCGTTGACGCGTCCCCAACTGGGTTGGGCGCAATTTTGTCACAAGTGGGTGATGATAATTTAGAAAGACCAATTTCTTTTGCGTCTCGTACACTGAACT
The DNA here is from genome assembly GCA_905163395.2 of Endotricha flammealis. Lineage (NCBI taxonomy): Eukaryota > Metazoa > Arthropoda > Insecta > Lepidoptera > Pyralidae > Endotricha > Endotricha flammealis. The sequence continues at coordinate 8,974,531 of LR990868.1, forward strand.
CCGCTGAAAAAAGGTATTCACAGATACAAAAAGAGGCCACGGCTATAATTTTTGGCGTACGGCGCTTTCACCAGTACATATACGGGAGGTCGAGCTCTTTTATACTAAGGACCGACCACAAGCCTCTTATTTCGATATTTGGACCGCACAAAGGAATCCCTGAAGTGTCAGCTAATCGGCTTCAAAGGTATGCGTTATTTCTAAGTGCATATAACTATAGTATAGAATATATACGTAGCGCTGATAACAGCGCCGACTATCTGTCTAGGGCAAGCCTACCTGAGCCGGAGGCGGGACGGAGCGCGGAGGAGCGGGGCGGCGGCGCGCACGCCGCCGCGGCCGCGGCAATCATCGATCGCGCGTCCTATGTTAATTTTGTTATAGACGGTCAGTTGCCAATAACGGTAAATGAATTACGTAACGAAACGGAAAAGGATTTTATTCTTAGCAAAGTTATTGAATATGTTTTAAATGGATGGCCTAAAAAGATGTTAGATTTACGATTAAAATCTTACCATGCGTGTAGAACGCAACTATCATTTGAAAACGGATGCCTTATGCGTGGTTACAAAGTAGTACTTCCAGAAAAATTACGATCTAGAATTATGAACGAGTTACACACTTCTCATCTAGGTATAGTCAAAACTAAGGCTGAGGCTAGATCTAGGATTTGGTTTCCCGGGATAGATCAGGCCTTGGAACAAATGATAAGTTCGTGCGATGTGTGTACACAATTGCGACCTACTCCGCCCCGCGCGCCTCTTGCGCCCTGGAAATTTCCGTTTTATAGGTTGCACATCGATTTTCTTGGACCTATTGATAGCCGTACATACCTAATAATCGTGGACGCATATACTAAATGGGTTGAAGTCTACGACATGGGTAGTTCTACTAATTCAAATAACGTAGTAGAAAAAATATGTGACTTCATGTCAAGATATGGGTTACCCCATACAATAGTAAGCGATAATGGCACTGCGTTCACTTCAAACGTATTTGCAAGTTTTTGTGATTTGAACGGGATTATACACCTGACCTCACCAGCTTACCACCCAGCGAGTAACGGTCAAGCTGAGAGTTATGTAAAGATAGTAAAAAAAGGGCTAAAATCTTGCATTGTATCTTCAATCAACGGCAAAGATTTTAAATTAAAATTGCTAAAATATCTCTTTGACTATAGGAATTCTGTTCATTCGGTCACAGGGTTTTCACCAGCTCAATTGGTATACGGACAAAATCTTAGGTCACGACTAGACATAATTAAACCACCAGAACAACCGTCCACGTCTGAACTAACATTATCTAATAAAATCAATCGTAAACAGTGTTTGCAGAGTGACGCATATAAAGGAAATAATACTCAAGAATTGCATGTCGGCAATGAAGTGTTATATAAAAAGTTTATAAATAAAAATAAATATCAGTGGAACAGAGGAACGATTGTTAAAAGAATTGGAACAGTTATATATCTCATTAACGACCATGTATCTTCATCGTTAGTAAAAAAACATAAAAATCAAATAGTTTTGTATAAAGGTTATGACAGGAATGTCCAACAGAATTGGGATGACAATACCGAAGTCATAACACAAGGTGGCCCCAAGCTTGGGGGAGAAGGAGAGACAGCGAGACTCAGTTCGCCAAACCCACCTTCAAGATGTGCCAATAGACTTCTGCGGGACATTCCGAAGGTTGATTATAAGGGTTGTTTTTAATGTTTAAATAGGGGAGGAAGTATTATATATGTGAATAGATATATTCATACGTAGGTATATGCGACTGCGCCCGCTACTAACGGATGTTAGAATAAAGCAGTGTGTCATTGACCAGCAAGCGTTTCACTTGTCCCGCATCGGATATCTAACATGAAGTAAAATTTCTTTGACGAAAACGTACAAATGCCATAGAATATGGCATTATACTCATCTGCAAGCAAGAAATGCGTAGGTAACCAATACGGAACCCTACATTGTGTGTGGCCCGACACGTACTTGCCCGATTTTCGCACTATCATTATGCTTATCTAAAATGTATTCTTTACTTATCAATCTCAACTACTGAACGCAGTCCAGAAATTCACGAATACGGTTTATTTGATTGTTTTAAGCTAAATATTATATGTTAAATATAATAATGAAATTGTACATAATGCATGGAAAATGTAAACTTCATGTTCTTCTCTGGAGTCAAGCATCGATGACCATCATCATTCATCATTAGGTGTAATTAGGTCACTTATCGTTAAGTCAGTCATCCGCACTTTTTCTAATTCTAGGTTATTAAGTAGATTAAAAGAACTCCCAATGGATATATTCTTCAAGATTGATAACGGCCATTCTTCGATTAGCTAGATTTTGTGCGTCCGGGCTTGTATATTCGTATTATTATCAAATTCAAAAAGGGAAATATTTTTATATGTTAGTTAGCATCCATGTCTAGCTGGTAATAAAAACATTAGGCCCCGATTACATAGTTATCTGGCTAAATTAATTTCACAAACCTCTGTTCTCTAAGCACCGTGCCCTGTCCGCACCCCAAAATGTGGTTAAAACTTGCTTGTAACTTTTATGATGTACGGATTTTATTTTTTCCATTCAACATTTTAATGAGTATTAGGCAACGGGTATCACATGAAAAAATATCCACTCAATAAAATCAGTCTGTAAATAATTATCATTGAGTAACCGCATGTCCGAACTAAAGTTATAATTGCCGTGACGTTTTCTTTTCGAGGGTGCACATTCCTAATTACGATATTTGACACATAACTACTTGTACACGTCTCAAGCCCTCAGTTTCTGCCGCGGTCTTGCAGCAGGTGCAGGTCTTTTACGTTAGTGTATAAGTCAATGAAGCATGTTAGTATATAATTACCGTATCCTTCGTTCAAAACTTTTCTAATTACCGTGTACTTAATTTTATACTAGATTGGTTAAGGTAGACTCTAATTGCTTATATAAATAGAGACAGTGCTTTGGTCTCAGTACAGTGTTGTAATGCAGTATTTCAATACTCTGTAGGTTTTCGAAAATTTTATGAAAAATCGGCGTTTTCTAATTACCGTATACCAATTACCATGTATTTCTAACTACCGTTGTATGAAATTATTAAACTTTTGCTGTGCCGATTTAGTTCCAAACTCCTTCCATTTCCTCAGTTACTCCAGCTACTTTCATGTCATTTATCACGCCATCACTCCATCTCTTTTTTGGCCTACCCCTGCCCTTCCATCCATCCACATTCATTCTTGGCACCCTCTGGGTCACATGACTGTCCAGACTGTCCACCCTGCGCATCATATGGCCAAACCATCTCAGTCTCTGACCTCTCTTATCGGTTACAGGCGCCACCTTTAAACTCCCCCTTATGTGTACATTCCTGACTTTGTCCCTTCTCGTCACTCCACACATCCATCCACCTCAGCATCCTCCAGCAACATAACCCGAAGGAATAAGTATGGACTGAGCGTTGAACCCTGATGCACACCTACATCAACAGAAAAGCATTCTATTGTACTGACGCGGGACCCGGTCGTAGGCCTTTTCGAGGTCCACGAATACCATATGTAGGTTTTTGTGTGCTCTTTTGTACTTTGTTGTGCCTCCATTATTTTCTCCCACAGCTTTAATGTGTGTGACATCAAGTTAATCCCCCTGTAGCTATTGCACTCCTGGACATCCCCCTTTCTTTTAAAAATAGGTACCAAGGAACTGTCTTGCCATTCCTCTGGGATGACATCCTGAACCAACAATTCATTAAGAAACAAAGTGAGCCACTTGCATCCATAATCCCCTAGAACCTTCCAGACTTCTATTGGTATTGTGTCCGGGCCAACTGCTTTTCCTTTCTTTATTTTCCTCAAGGCGTTCTTTACCTCTAATTCATCTACCTTAGCTATCATGCCTATATCTATGTCATTAAGTTTTCTTTTCCATCATAATCATTCTCAACATTAAGTAATTTTTCAAAATATCCCTTCCATCGGTCTCTAATGTCACTATCTTTTACCAATGTTTTACCGCATTCGTCTTTCACACATTTTACGTGACAAATGTCTTTCGATCTTTGATTGCGCTGTTTAGCCATTCTGTATAGTTTTTTCTAACCTAGTTCATTATCTAATTCATTATATACTTTTTCTTCTACCCCGGATTTGGAACTCGCAACCACCACCTTTGCCCGTCTCCTCGCCTCGTTATACCTCTCCCTCAATTCAGGTTTTCTATGATCATGTCACGTAACTCTGCCATTCCTTGAATGCACTCTTTTTGACTTTTAATGCTTTTTGGACACTTTCGTTCCACCACCACGTTTCCTTTTCAATTTTCGCCCACCTCGTGTTTCCCCAAGGACTTCTTTTGCAGCAGTTCTTATTGCTTTAGCCATTTCCTTCCAATTAGCATCAACATTCATACCTCTTATCGTGTAGTTGTGTCTATACATGTTATACATGTCATTTTTATTATTATTTTAAATAGACATAATGATCTTTTCTAATTACCATTACATTAAGTAATAGATTTATCTAATTACCGTACCCATGAAATGTTTGAGTCTCATTAACTCGGAAACCGCTCTTAATAAACGAATGCAATTTTAATTGTTACATTCGCATGTTTCATGAGTTACATATTTCAATCCTTTTAAAACAAACTAGAGAAAAATAAAAAAGGGTACGGTAATTAGGCGAAGAACGCCTAATGTCGAGAATGACCGATTACTCGTTCACAAAATGACTTAGGAATAAAACTCTAGACTCTTACTAAATATAAACGTGGAAGTTTGTATGTAAGGATGTTTATCACGTACAATGGTCCAGTACAGGACTAAGTGCGGAAACCACACCCACTAGAGGGTTATGATGATGATGATGATGATGATGATGATGATGATGATGATGATGATGTAAGGATGTTTGTTACACTTTGTCACAAAAATGGCTTTAAGGATTTGCTTGTTTAGTACACGGGAAATCACTAGACTACTAAATAGTACCTAAGCATAGATTACTTATTAGTTACTTCGTAAAGTTAAGTAAAATCTTGTTGTCAAGTTGATTTATCTGACAATTGTAACACAGCCTTAGGAAAATCGGATTTAAGTTTTTTATTTATAAATCCAAGACACAGTTACAACAAACTGAGCATACCACCTGAGCTTATGTAACAACCGCAGCTGAAACAAAAGATACGAACTAAACTTTTTAGATTAAAATCAGCTGGAAGTTTTCTTTGAAGTAACTTTCACAATTGATTAGGCCGAACTGCTGAAATTATTGCTTGTGTCGTAAATTAAATGAGTTTAATGCAATTTATTAGTCTTCTGATATTTATCACTCTTTAAATAGACACTACTCCAATAGTGGTATTTTTTTTAACTTTTACATTAACGAAGATTTTTTTTGTTTTTAAGTACGGAACCCTAAAAACGGGAAAACACTTGATTTTGACTTTCATAACGATATCGATGCTTACATTAAGCATAAAATTGTTTCTTCTTATTTCTTTACCTTGCATACCTATTTTCAAGCCTGTCTGTCTAGCAGACAGTATCTGAAACGCATTTTTAAAGTTAATGACACATTAACACTGTCGAACTGAAAAAAAAAGGGGATAGAGTGCAACTTCAAGTCTCACTCTATCGTGAGACGAGAGAAGTGAGACTTCAAGTCTCACTTTAAATCTACGCGCAACTGCGTAAAAAACAAATAAGTAAATTGAATTTTCATACGTTCGTTCTTAAGGGAATAAAATTTAGACCCTAATAAATATATCCTGAAACTGTGGGGAACAGAATTGGTTAATGAGGCTTTATTAATTATTTTGCCATAAAATTTCACGGAGTTTGTGTTAATAAATGTATGGTACAGTCAATGTCAGGAAAAGCTTTACACATTTAACTTATGTCTTTCGTTGGAAATTAAAGTTACTTGCTTTTGACTGTATTATTTTAATGGAAGATGTTTGAAAACCAGCCAGTGGGTCACCTGATGGTAAGTGATCACTACCTACCGGGTACCTATACCACCCACCGGAGAACAGAGATTAGAAAAGACCTACTATTCCTTTTTCTTCTAAAACCATTTCTTATAAAAAAAAAGTCCTGCATTTTTGCACTCTCCACCCCCAAATCAATTATCACCTTGAAGCTAAACAACAAAATATCAAATCAACGCTGAAGACTGCCACGAAGCGAAATAAACAGCTATCTCGGAGCCATCGTAATAAAAATTCGTACAGATTTATTCCACAGGGGTGCGTTGCCATAAAAGAAAATATTTTCATCCCTCTACCTTACTTCGAGCTCCTGTACAGAGCGTGCTTGGAAAAATTTGAGGCATGAAAGGATTGTAATTGAGCTACATTGTAGGTATGTGAAGTCGGTCGGTTGTCATAAAATATATTTATTAGGTCCAGTCCAAAAAGAGCGAAATATTTACATCGTTTGAATTTGGAAAACAGAGTTCAATGCGCCGACATTCAATTATTTTCTTTGCCGTGTTCTAAAATTCGAATATTTTAAACAAATGAAGAGATAATGCATTAACAAACTATTACAAAATAAACATTATAACTTTTTGGATTTTGACGCCAACTATAGCGTCCAGTTGAGCTCGTGATAAGAAATATTGTGTGTGTTTCAGCGTTTGATTCATAGTTTCAGCGTTTGATTCATAGTATTGATAGTGTAATGTGAAGCAAATATTGGTTAAAATGCATAGTGATTGAAGTTTGTGATCAGGAAATATTAAAAGTGCATTATCGTGTTCACTTCAAAGTCCGCCTTTTCTGAAGAAATTCTTCGTCTTGACTCAGAGACTGTATACTGACTGAGTCAATATAGCATGAACACGTTGCATTGAATTACGTACACAAGCATACTTGAAGATGGCACAATTGAATCTTCGTCTGAAGTCTGATTGCTAAACCGAAAAAAAAAAGTTTTTAAATTCTGAATCGAGGCGCGTTGCCAAAATGAAAAGAATATTTAACGAATATTTTAAACATTGGTGCTAATGCTGTTGTACATTTGTCGGTACTACAGATCGATGGTACATTTAACTAGACTAAACTAATTTTGACAGGACTAGAAGTGTTCCTATCCTTGTCACTAATTGTAAACCAAGGAAGGACAACAACACCTTTGGCCCTGTCAAAATTAGTTTTGTCGTAATTAGTTAAATGTACAACAGAATTAGCACCACTAAAGAGATAATGCAATAAAAACTATTTACAAAATAAACTTTTTAAATTCTGAATCGAGGCGTGTTGATAAAATGAAAAATTATATTTTAAATAGAGAAATATATTCAACTTTAGAATTTGAAAAACAACGGGTCAACCATGAAACAAAATTCAGAAAATATGGTCTGACTGACGTTTCGTTGAATTCTAACCAGTTTTGAACCCTATTCTAACTAGTAATGTCTACATTGTTTCGGATGGACACCTTCATGTTTTGCCCCGCAGAGTTGAATGCGCTGACACATTGTATTGAATTGTAAATGGTGAAGGCTGTACTGACGGTGATATAGGTACCGAGCCCTAAGGGACTACAGAATTGGTCGGAGGCTTTTTTCTCAGATGACTTGAACTAATGGTAGTTTCAGGTTTCAATTTATGATGACTTTCTTTTTGTTATATTCTGAAATCTACAGTAAACGATTTTTTTGTTGTTATTATATTTAATTCATTTATCCCGATCCCGATAATAACATTTTATTTTATAACCCTTCCAAATGAAATGAAATGTTGGACGCGTTTGGGGGAGGCCTATGTCCAGATTTCTTGTGGGTGAAATGATGATGATGATTCACCGACCACATATTATTTAATTATAATTGCAGCGTCGTTTCCAAAAATAGTTTTCGAACTTAAGGCACATAAGGTTATTAATAAAGTGCTAAAAATTTCCTTGTGACCTGTTCTTTTGATACGAGTATCTAACTTCATTCAGTTAAGAACGGGGTCACAGCCTAAATTGAAAGTGTTACTTTGCCAAGCTGATACCGTTGCAAATTTTGTTTAATGCTGCTGCTTTTTAGTCTAAGTTTTTCGCTGAGATTTTGTACCGCTTATAATGGACTTTGTATGTATATATAGAATATACTGTATTTGCAATACACAACATTAGGACATACATAAATAAACAGCTTATAGACTAGGGTAAACTAGGTGGGTGTTATAAAAGAATCCGGTAAGTAAGACCTCGGATTTAGAATCAGCGGCTGGTTGTGTACGTGACCAGTGCTATGAATATCTTTACATCACAGCGGCGAAGTAGCCAGGCCGCAACGCCCGAGCTGCCGCGTTGCTGACTGCAATTCCAGTTAAGAACTCGCCGCTATTAGCAGAGGAGGGCGACAAAGCGGTAAGAGTATACTAAAATTTTGATATATTTTAACAATCAAAGTAATCCGCGTTGCTCTTTAAATTCTGCTGAGTCAAGATCACTTCAAACTTTCTACATTGTGTTGGTGGGTATGTATTTAATTGTTCATATTATTAGCAAGAGTAGATTTGCGAAAAAAGCATTGTAAATTAATGTTATGTTGTTTTTTTTGCATAGTTTATATCGGAAGGCAAATCATTCCAATAACTTCATCATATCAATCCATAATCATCCCACTGCAGGAATACGGGTCTTCAATTGAAGGGGATTAGAGCGTACTCTGCCACGCTGCTCCAATGCGGAGACCAGTGTTTTCAGGAGGCCACCAACTTGGTTTGACTGTCATACATTGACAACACGACCGGGACCGACATTCCAAATAACTTACTTCTTTTAAACTATTTAAGTTAATCTCTCTCCTGTTCATACAGGTACAGATACAGCTCATGCTGTTAGTCATGAATGAATTAAAGAGAAGTCTCTAGCGTGTTTGCTCACATTTAGTGTAATGAGTCCACAGTTAGCCTGTGCTGTGACTCCCCACTTTCGCGAGTACTCGACCTCTTTTTACCAAATGCAAGGTTAAAAATGTAGAAGACGTTTCTAAGAAAATATACTCTTTTTGAGATCATAATATAAGTAACATAATACAGGGTCTTATCTCGTAAGTAAAAATTGTTACGTAAAAAATGGTAAAATATATTCTAATTTTGTATTGCGTTAAATTTTCAGAGCACATTTTTATTTTTTGATTATCATTTTATGAATCCATCCATTAAAAAAATAATAATCAAAAATAAAAATGTACTTTGAATATTTTCGTAGCTACATCGCTACGATCTAATGCTACTTACACCGAGCAGGTTGCAGCAAGTTGCAGGAGCAGAAAGATTATAAACACATTTCAACATCGATGTATACAATGCTTTTTTTTTAAAACAGTTTAGTTTTTTTATAACCGGCAAATGATTTGTTCCGGGAGGAGCTCGATGGCGTCGCTGTGTGTCGCACTCTAATATGAACACGCAAGTTAAGCGACGTCGACCCTAGCCAGCGTTTGGATGGGTTTCGTTATCTCGAGCTTCTCTGTGCTTCGGAGGGCACGTTAAGCCGTGGGTCCGGCTGTTATCGACGGATGACAGTCGTTAAGTCAAGTCGGTGGCCTTAGGGCGGTTTGAAAACACCGGCCTCTGCCAATCCGCATTGGAGCAGCGTGGCAGAGTACGCTCTAATCACCTTCGATGAAGGGAGACCCGTATCCCAGCAGTGGGATGATTATGGGTTGATATGGTGAAATGATTTGTTTCACGAATTTGTTAGAGTAACAAAAGTTTATAAGTAAATTATCTGCAGTGGGCGGAGTAAGGAACCCTCGTTATGTCTGCCCTTAGCATTCCCTATTGTTTGACAGGGCTTTATGATGTTCATGGTTTTTGTTGTGAATGGATCTCGAAAACAAGTGTAAGGTTAAATGTCAAGGTCAAGGTTAATGCCGTCTTTACTTATAATGGACCATTAAGGGTTATTTATATTTTTAGGTGCATCTTAAAGATAAATACAGGTAGAGATAAGTATGATTTTCAAAGAGTAATGGGCAAAATACTGCCCGCGGTGGTAGTAGTCGCGAATGTCGCGCTCGCGATGACAACCGTCGCGTTGTCGCCAAGTCGCCACCGACCCGCGTTTAGTGTGATGTCGTTCACACAAATATATGAAATACAGATGCTCCCGATCCGCAGTCTCTGGCAGATTGTTTGGTCTTTAACTTATTATCAATTAAGAAAAAAAACCTTACAAAGATCAAACAGGACATACATGTAGGTATAGGCATAAGAATGATTTCCCTTATTTTATATCCCATTGATGTCATTTCTATGAGAATATAAAGAATAAGAGTAGAGGTAAGTATATAAATGAAGTTATACAATAAGTATAGAGTGAGTTTTTTTCGTACAAATAAAGTCACGCAGTCAGTTTTTTATATCGCGTTAACATACTTATTTTATAAAAATAAGGGACAGAAATAAACATTGACCACTGATAAATCCGTCAGTGCAAAAATAAGGGCAAGTATACACCCTTTAAATTATTAAATAGCGGACATAAAACAAGATACGAGAGGAAAATGTGCTAATGTCTTACGCCCGGTTTACATCTTAAGCGGTTTACAAAGCAAATATACCCAATTCAGCGTTTCGCTGGTAATCCCAAAAGCACGTTGTTTGTAAAGGATCCTATCAACATGACACAGTATTGTGTGAGAATCCGTACCGTGTAAATCATCCTTTTACGACTTTTCGGAATGCTATCTGACGAACGTTAAAACGAAACGGCCTTAAAATTGCTTATTGAATTTTAATGACTTTCATTTGAAAGTTAACAGCGACTTCACGGCACTGTAATGTTGTTTATATAAAAGGGAACAAGGTTTTATTAGGGAAAATGTTTCTACTAATATACCTAATAAAGTGAGTTTGCATTTTGCGTATTTGTCAGCTCTATCTGACCGAAACATTAGCAGAGAGGTAGGGCACAGCGAATAATCCGCCCAAATCGGAGCAGCCCGTCTGGGGAAGGACCTTACAGAATCGCAGCCAAATAGCAGATTGGTCTCGGCCTTGTTGTGTGCCTACGGTGAGTAAGGTCTCCAGAGCTCCACTTGGGGGGTTATGAGGGTTAGCAACGCATGAGTGATACCCCCGGTATTGCAAGCGTATATAGGCTACGGTGATGCTTACCATCAGGCGGGCCGCGCCGTATGCTTGTTTGAGCGGATTATCCGCTGTGCCCTACCTCTCTTTCACAAAGATCTGTCTGTCTGAAGTCTGATTCATAAAGTTATAGGCAATATAATCTCATAGTATTCAAGTTTTCTCAAAATTTCAACACATTAACGATACTAGGTGGCCGGACGTGTTAGCGCTTTTTTGCATAATGACATACAAATGTGTCCGCAAGGATACAGTAACATATCTCTATGTTTAATTCAGTAACAATACATAAAATACCTACTATATATATATATATACATCAACCACACATAATTAAGTTCGAATATCAGTCGAGGTTTGATATGTTAGTAAAGTGTCAATCAATTTCTGTTGCTGATAAATACTGATAATACAAACACATCATAGGATCACGGTCGGAACCCTCAACTGTCAAATTCAATATCCATACTAATACCAACATGTATTCCATCCTAATATTATAAATGAAAGCGTGTTTGTTAGTCCTTCTTTCACGTCAAAAGTAACAAACGGATTGACATGATTATTTCGGGGATAGGTTAAGATCTGAAGAGTGACATATTTATCTCGGAAAAATGTTTTAATACCACGGAAAACAAAAGTTTATTATTATTTTGTCAGATTCTCTGGACCACGCGGACGAAGTCGCGGGTAACAGATAGTTATGTACCTATATAAGCTTATGAATTCATAATTGTATATCTCCTGTATTATGCATCGTCTGTGTCGGCGTGAAATGGTTACAAAACAACTCAGAAACTAGCCATTTGAATTACAAGTGTGTTATGAATAAACATTTGGTTTAAATGCTGCAAAAGATATAAAGACATTTTATGCATCTACAAAGAGAACTATTTCTTGTTTGAAACATGGTTAACAAAATAAAGTGGTAAAATAAAATTTGGAAAAATATTATTTTAGGAGGTGAAAAAATGTTTTTTCTTCTCTCGTATATGTAAAGTGGTAGGTAATATTTTTTTTGCGTCCATTTTCACTTTCTATGTTGACATTGTATTTAGCTCTCTTAAAAATCATTGGTTTTGGAAAATCCAGAGAATTTTCATTTTGATAAGAGAATAAATAAACAATTTTCTTTCTTTTGTCTTTTCTTGTTTTCTTTCTTTCTTTCTTTATTTGCTTTAACCGCGGCTTATTTATAATGAAGGGATTATTACGAAACTGTCATAATATTTGACGTTCCATAAATTGATGCATACAAGATGGATGCGCACGTCAACTGTCGTAATGGGCGATGCCGTTGCAAAGTGCTAAGTGTGGCAAATTGACATACACTCACTCACTGTCGGGTGGTTTTGTTTTACTTACTTGTCACAACAGATTTGGTTGGTGTACTATGCTAGATTAAAGATAGATAGAATATGCTTTTATATATAATATTTTTATGGCCAGCGAAAAAGTAATTTACACTTATTGCTGAAAGCAATCTTTTCAAGGCTATATCCATGGTTTCCGGAGTTATTTTTTTTATAACATACAGCAAGCAAACAAGCAAGCGATTCACTAGATAGATAGTTATTACCGCCGCCCATGAACATCAGTAACACCAGGGTCGTCAATACGCTGCCTTCTACAAGGGAATAGGAAGATGGGGGTCAGAAAAAAGGTTGGGCTTTCGCTCACAAAACGAAACGCATTGCCGGAATACTGGTCCTCTTAGTACAGATTCCGCTCTCACGATGGCATACATAAAGTGCAAAGTATATGTACATTATGACTGTATATAATTTGTTTTGTTATCTTGAGGATAACAAATGATTTATAGATTGATTGATTGCAGGTTTACTTCGATATTCTTTGGGATGGTATTTCCCCGATCAAAGTATATAGCCCCTTTCATAAATGCTCTGCCACTCTGAAATTTTCTTTATTCTGAATACAGATGAGTAGAGTACCACATGATGGAGAAAAAACAAAAGGAGTGGCTGACAGGCATTTTAATAAATACTTACTGTTGGTTTTTTTTTGCATAAATGAACAACAAAAACTATAAATTGTTCTCTTTTGTCATTTCACCAATAACATAATTTCACTTTGAGAAATTATATTTTGTAAATTGTGACTAACTATGAAAGCCTACTCTCTGAATAAACGGTTTTCACTGCGGTTCCTCTTGTAAATAATATATCTTTGGAATGGTTACAGTTTATTTATGTCTTGAACGAAATCCTCAATGTTCCGTATAATAAAGCGCGATAGCTTTTTTATTGTCACGCCAGGTGTCTGCGGCTATTACGATAGAGTACTACTTCAATTTTGTTATTTAGCAAACTAGCTTTTCTCCGCGGCTTCGCTCGCGTTAATTTTATGAAATAGATCTCGTTTGACAACAAAACAACCCATAGCGCGACTTGTGGCGCCATCTGTTGGCCGATACAGCGCCCTCTACAGTAGAAAAATTATGTTCCCATTGGAACGACATACTTTCACGGGATAAAAAGTAGCCTATGTTGGGCTCTGTACCTCTAAAAATATGTATGCAAATTTCATAATGATCGGCTGCTTAGTCAAGCCGTGAAGGAATAAATAAAATAAACAAACAAACTAACTTTCTCATTTATAATATTAGTAAGGAGTAAGTAAGGATTAAAGTTTTCTGTCGTGACATCTTAGAGATATTAACTTCTGTAGGAAGTATTTTCTTATATAGCTTTGTTTATATTATTCTAAAGGACTCTTCTTCAAAAGTTCTTTCGTGACGAATATGATATTATTCATATTTTCACATAATCTTAATTTGAATATTAAATACTACACTGGGCGTCAAAAATAAGTAGTACAGTTTTAAAATTGCAATTACTCTTAAATTATAGAAGTTAGAGTTTTGAAATAAAAGACATTTTATAGCAAATTTAACAAAGTTTTCTAAAAATAATATTTTATTTAGCATTAGTAAAGTTTTACACTAAAAATCAAGAAAAAACTAAAAAGCTAACCATTTTAAAGGAACTATCAAGAACTTAATTTTTACGTTTTGGGCCTTGTTCCCACTTTAGTAACTTGGTGTTGCCGCCTCGGGCTCTGATGACAGCTTGGAGCCGATTTGGCATGCTGAACACTAAGTTTTGGAGGCGGTGTTGGGGAATATTCACTCATTCTTCTATCAAGGCCTGTTTAAGGGCTCTGAGGTTGGCGGGGGGTGGTCTGCGTCTTCTGACTAGCCCCCAAGCTCGTCCCAGGCGTGTTCAATCGGGTTAAGATCTGGGCTTCTTGATGACCAAGTCATGAAGCTGATGCCAACCTCCTGAATGTACTCTTGTACGAGGTGAGCGGTGTATGGCCGGGCGTTATCATGCATTAGTATCGCTCTATCACTCATATTTACTAAATATGGCCCTGCATACTCGTTAAGGATCTCTAATGCATATCTTTCACCAGTCAGAGTGCCATTTTCTATGACCACTAGCTCTGTGCGACCCTCTGAAGAGATGCCAGCCCATACGTGTACAGAGCCCCCGCCGTATTGAACTCTTTCCGAGATGCAACCTTGAATGTATCGCTCACCAGGTCGCCTGTATACTCTCCGCCTTCCATTGGAAGTGAATAAAGAAAACCGAGACTCATCTGTGAACAAAACTCTTGTCCATTCTTCTTCGCCCCATTGTACGTGTTGACGGGCGTAGCGTAGTCTTGCTACTGCCCTGTCTCAAGCTTGGGGCCATTTGCTGGCCTGTACGACTTCAGGTTGGCTTCAGCAAGTCTTCTCCTCACTGTACTCTCACTAACGTAGTCTCTTCGGGTCTGAAGAAGCTGTTGCTGGACCTCAACTGCATTAAGGTGACGATTTCTTAACACAGTAGAGACAATTAAGCGGTCTTCTCGGGTACTAATGCACCTGGGTGCCATTACTCTGCCATTAATTGGTCTCCTTAGATGGTTTCCAGTCTCTTCGTACCTTCGCTTTACTTGCTGGATCGTTCTTAGAGTTACACCCACCGTTCTTGCAGTACGACGCATACTGATGCCTACTTCGAGTAAAGTTATGATTCTTGCACATTCTTCTAGTGAAAGAGGCATGATTAGTAACGTTTACTAGCTGAAGACACATTTGCTTTTGAATTGCAATTGTTTTATCAGCAATAAAGAAAACAATAAAAAACAAAAGTACAAGCCAACAGTTTAAAAAAATAGTGTTTTTGTTTATTAACGTTTTTTTCAGTCAATCTTTAAAAATGATATTATGCATGAAATTTTTATTAAATGAAATTAAATTGTCTTTTAACTTTTTTTTATTTCAAAGGTCTAGCTTCTGTAGTTTAGGAGATATTGCAATTTTAAAACTGTACTACTTATTTTTGACGCCCAGTGTATATTATTTCATATTTCTTGACATTTATTATTTTTTATCTCTCCTCGCAAATAATAATATTAGAATGACGGTAGAAACAATACAACATTAAAGTGCAGGTGAGAAGATGTGGAGAAAAAAAAGATTGTCTTTATTAAGTTATTCGTTCACATAATAAAAAAAATAATAAATTAAAACTCTTTAATTTATTTTTACTAAATACTAAACTAAGATTAAATATTAAACAAAAAAAAAACATTCATAAAAATTTAGATCTAAACCGATGGAACCTGGATGGAACTGTTTAGTTGTAAATGTTTATAAACTAATAAAAACGTAAGTGTTGTTCTAACGATACAGTAAAGTCGAAAAGGTATTCATGCGACGAAATATTCAAGATTTTATCACGTAGATTTGAATCTAACGGATATTAAGGAGAAACATCCTTGAAATATAAAAGCAAGTTTTCTCCCAAGAGATAGGACCCAAATCGTTTCAAAATAGAGTTCTGCCTTATTCACGTAGGGGCTATAATGTTTTAGAATTATGTTACTTTGTACATTTTCCTTCAGAATTCTTAAAAGGATTGTTACATTGTTAAAGTAATTAATACAATACCATTGGGACTGCTTTATATTTAACTTCTTTACATGCCTGTCTCTGCGTCTGTGTGTCCTTATGTATGCTTAAATCTTTCAAACTACGCAACGGATTTTGATGCTTGTTTTAAAAGATAGTGTGATTCAAGAGGAAGGTTTTTAGATATAATACATTCCAAAATTCCCACGGGAAAGCGAGATACACGCAAACGAAGTTGCGCGGGTATCGCAAGTTTAGGATAAATAACAGAATAGTATGCCAACCATTTGTTTGAAGACGCATTAAATCTGACGCTATCATTAACAAAATTATAATAGAGACATGAGTTAATGTATTATTAACTTTAAAACTTTCAACTTGCTGATAAATTGTGAAATATGACGATTATTACTACACAACTAGTCACTCGCAATGGCTTCGCATAAATGCAATTCTTGAGTGTTATAGACCTTACAAAATATTTAACGGATAGTGAGATTAATAGCTTACTTCAGTAAATACGTAACCACATATTATTAGTTATAAGATAACAGAGAGCGTTGTTTATCACTAATAAATATAAAGACGCACTCTCCAACAACTGGAACCATTCAATCAAGCAATCTGTACTTACTATCTTGTACAGAGACCGAAATTCTTACTTATCTTAACGTGCTATCAAAAAAAAACCTTTTACACGACCCTTATTTTTTAAACAAAAAGAAATAAGCAAACGTAGCACTGTCAAATTATGCCGTCACATTCTTGCAATCTTATTTATGAAAAACCTGGCAAGTACGTGTCGCGCCACGCACAATGTAGGGTTCCGTATTTGCTGTGCTTAGTTTGCTTGCAAATGAGTCCAATATCATAATTATTCTATCACATTTGCACCTATCTGACGACACGCGACAACATGGGGTAAGCGCACCCCAAAACAAAAAATTTTCAAAATTTTATTCTACCACTTTGATAGCATTGATAATAAATATAAATATATAAAATAAATAAACCGCAGACGGACAGATAGACTGATGGACATGGCGAAACTATAACGGTTCCTTGTAGTTTACTACGGACCCTTAAAAAATATCATAAAAGTAATGTTACGAGGCGCATATTTACGTCGGGAAGTTTGTGAGAAGGGGTTGGTGCTACGTGAAAAGTTTTAATAGACAAACAGAAAGGAAAATGCGACGTAAAGTTAGCGAAGGATCCTCTTAGTTGGCAATTTGGTATTATTCTTTTAACCGTGGTTACAGACGTAAATCTAAATAGATATTGTTGTCTTTATTTGTATGAAGTATGAACATGCTTTAGACGAATGGTTAGCAATTGATAATTTGGCCCAAGGGACGTACGTTCGAATCACACATTCATAATAATATGAAACAAATATTAGTGTGAATGTGCCTGGCTGTTGTCTTGGTCTGGATGTTTTTGAACCATGTATTAAAAATTTCCAAAATAAAAAATGTGTATTTATCAGTTATCTAATAGCTACCCATAGCACAAGCTTACCTTAGTCTGGGACTAGATGGTATTGTAAATCGTTAAAACAACATTTTTTACTCGTAAATAAATTGTTTAAACAAGAACCATGTGCGAAACGAAGAGAAAAGTGTCCTAAATGAACACCATAGATAATTAGGAAAATAAATTAAAGGCACGCGGAGTTAAACGATGTTATCCGTCGGTCCTTTGCTACTGCTGGTTCTCCGGCAGTTCTGGAACCCAATGGTCTGTCGAGAGATGACGGAAAAAGACCTGACGGAATGACGCTCGTACCCTGGAAGATGGGTCGGTGTTTGTTATGGGACGGTACTTGCGTTGATACTTTTGCTCCGTCGCATCTTCCAGGAACAGCAACCAAAGCTGGCTCCGCTGCCGCGACCGCTGAGAGCGCCAAGCGGCGCAAGTATGCCGGTTTGAGCAGTGACCTCATTTTTGGTGTTTGGTGTTTAAACTCTCGGGCCTTGGGGAACAGGTGCTCACTATCTCTTTAAGGGATTTCTGAGCGCTTGGTCAATGCGTCCTATGATCGGAAGGCTGGCCTGTATTTCGCGCAAAGGATTAGCGTCGCAATACAGCGGGGTAACTCTGCCAGCCTTCTGGGAACGCTCCCGTTTTCGAGGGATCTGGGTCCAGTTTTTTATTTGTAAATAGTAGTTGAGTTTTATTTCTTTTAATTATGTACGTTCCTATGTTTTGTTCTTTGCTTATAATAATTT
Source organism: Endotricha flammealis (assembly GCA_905163395.2). NCBI lineage: Eukaryota > Metazoa > Arthropoda > Insecta > Lepidoptera > Pyralidae > Endotricha > Endotricha flammealis. Next base: position 8,992,788 of record LR990868.1, read on the forward strand.
TTTTAAAGTAACGATTTCACACGAAAAAAAATAAAGTTAATACACTTCTGTAATCTATTTAAATTTATATCTGTGATCGTGGTCTTTTCCAATTACTACGGGATAAACTTAAGACTCGGCTTGCGTGTCTTATATAATGGAAATTTGGATAGAAAACTCAAACCTATTAATATTCTATTTGGCGACCTCCGTGGCGTAATGGTTACCATGCTATACCACCAGCGCCACCCAGGAGGTTTCGGGCTCGAATCCCGATCGGGTCATGATGAAAAATGAACTTTTTCTAACTGGCCTCGGGTCTTGGATATTTATCTTATGTATTTGTTATAAAATATAATATCGTTGAGTTAGTATCTCATATCACTAGTTTCGAACTTACTTTGGGGTTATTTCAATCTGTGTGCGTTGTCCCTATGTATATTTATTTTCTAGAGAAAACCCGCATTTGATATCAATTGCGGGAAGCCCATGAAAAGAAGAACTCCCACAGATAAGCATGTTGTGTAAATAATAGAGGTACAAAATTACTACGAAATATCCATGAAAAGCTAATTCCAATATCGCTCGCAATCCTGCCACCTTTTCTCGTAATAAAAAAAAAACATTTATAATGTCATGTCAATGTCCATCGCTGTCTCTCTCATACAAAATAGGTATTGAGCGAGCTAGTGCATGAGTTTGAGTTAAGATTGAAACTGTTTTACGGGCAGATAACATTTATTTATTTACGAGCTGTTACCCGCGACTTGTTAAAATAAGGATAACTCCTTTTCCTGACATGCGATTTAAATGAAACAAGCCTATATTCTGCTCCATCTTTAGCTCTATCTTCCTGTGAAAACAGCATTAAAATCCGTTCAGTAACTTAGAAGATGTGCGCGTTCAAACAGACAGATAGACAAAAAAAATTTTTTTTTTGTTTTTTTTACCTTACTCTAACTGTTTCCTCTCCATTTTTGCCAAATATGTACAATGTACAGACATATCGGGGTCTACTGTTTTATTATGTATAGATTAAGGAACTCAAACAAAAAATACATATTACAATCATAGGAACTTATTCTAAGGCAACAATTCGATTTTTTTTATTTATAGGTGACCACAACATGCAAATTTAAAGTCTGACAATAAATGTTTATGTTACACAATAATTTAGTTGCAATTTGTATGAAAAAGTCAATATGGAATAAGTTTATTTTATTATATTAGATACCACGGAGTATAATATCCCATAGTTGCTTTTTATACTTTAACAACGGAAGGCAAATATCCAACCCATGCGTCTTAGAAAGAGCATTGTATTGCCTGCAGAGCGTGCATGATGGAGAAATGGCCAAGGTTGCTCTTAGATAGAGGGATGGCGAAGAAGGTGTAGATGCTTGGTCTTGGCAAGCGAGATGGTATATTAATTTGAAGGGTGTTTAACAGGTCTATCCAGTCAATACCTTAAATATTTTATGTAAGAATATGAGATCAGAGTATATTGATATTTTATTATAAAAAGGCAAATTTTATTTATTTATGAAATCTATCGGAAAATGTCTCAAGGAAACTATAACACTATTATAATTCTTATGTGAGCAAGGGACTATCTTGAAACAATTTGGGTCTTTTCTCTTGAGACCGAACTATAAATTCATGGATACTTCGTAAATATTTGTTAGATTCATACCTGACTGATATTATCATGGAAATTTTACATAATAATATCTATCAATGGTGCAATGTCTATAGTCAGCAGAATAATTTTATCATTATAATGGGCTATAATAGCACTATTTATTATACTGCGTTTTTTTAATTTATTCTTTATTGCACATAAATTAAAAAAACAATAATACAGTAATAGATACAGTGTACAAAGGTGAGCTTATCTCTTTAAGAGATTTCTTCCAGCCTACCCAACCGTGTGTCATACAAGTTGTACAAGGGCGGTAAACAATTTTATATGTGCCAATTTATACTACTACATTCTAAATTCTAATACTTTTCATTAAAAAAAAAACACATACCTAATACTCAAAAACTGTGGCTATAAGTAACAACGCTATATTTATTATTTTGTGGCTATAGTAACAAATGTTACTATTTTACGGTGCGCCGTGGCTCAGTTATATCAAATACTATAGACGAGTAATACGCACAGCTCTTGACGTTTCTCATACAATGACTTGGCAACCTCCGTTCACCTCATGCCGCTAGGGGCGCTATAACATTTTACATACAAAACGCACAGTTCACCTCATGCCGCTAGGGGCGCTGTAACATTTTGCATACAAAAGTTTTGAAATCGTTCACCTCATGCCGCCCTCATGCCGTAGGGGCGCTAGTGTCGCGTCTTGCCCGAATTCTTCCGAAGCTGTGCGTATTACTCGTCTATAGTATTTGGTTATATGGTACTAGCCGACCGCTCCGGCTTCGCACGGGTTTTTACTAAGGATTCTCATTTTTTTTGGAAAACAGAATATAGCTTATGTTACCCGGAGGTAATGTACCTTCCTAACGGTGAAAGAATTATTGAAATCGATCAAGTAGTTTTTGAGTTTATTCGTTACAAACAAACATACAAATCTTTCCTCATTATAATATTAGTATAGATATACTTGTTTAGCCGTATGCATGTTTTCCACCTTTGTGGTATTAAAAAAAAAACTATTTTGCTTATGTCACATCATAGATTTACAGACATTTGAAACAGAACTGCCCGGTTATAATTCCCCTATTTCCAATTTAAATTGCCCAGTTCAAAAGTTAGTTATGAAACATTAATTAATTTCGTAATTAAAAATAGTGGTCTGTTGCTTTGTTGTTAGGGAAACAATTTCAGAATCAATTTAAAGAGTTTAGACGTCACAAACGTTAACTAGTTCTAGTTAAAACTTCTTTGTTCTAAAATGTTCTCTAAATAAAATATGTAATTTAATCTCGCATGAAAAAGTTGGTAGCAATATTCATTCTAGTTGTCCAACTTACAACCGAAGATCGACGGTCTCAGTATTCTACTTTTAACTTCAGTACCTAGTTCTTACGGTTGAGTTCTCTCTCCCATTATAAAATGCTTTTTCTTCCTAGTAATAATCTCGGTTCCGTATATTATGTGAATAAGATGAAAGGTGAAGGTAGTTTTTATATTATTATTTATTATGTCTGTAACTAAGACCTTTATTTTGATACTTGCGATGAATGAAGGCTTCATTCATGTTGTAAACCTATTATGGTTTTTATGAATGAAATTAATAAATTGTATTGTCTGTTTAATAAAATAAAATAAATATATAGGGACAATTCATACAGATTGAGCTAGCCCCAAAGTAAGTTCGAAACTTGTGTTATGGGATACTAACTCAACGATATTATATTTTATAACAAATCCATACATAGATAAACATCCAAGACCCGAGGCCAATCAGAAAAAGTTAGTTTTTCATCATGACCGAACCCGGGACCTCCAGGGTGGCAGTCCAGCGTGGTAACCATTACGCCACGGAGCGGAGGTCGTCATTTTTGTCATTACTAAATTAATATGAAAAAAAAAATCATTAAAAACAAAGCAGTCATTTAATAACGTTCATTTTGTAAATAGAAAATGTAGTATTAACACAAAAAACACTATAAACTAGTAAGAATTTCCTTGCATTTCCGAGCCATTAGAAAAGTCTCGCGAGTAAGGTTTTGTATTTGTGTAGTGTGGCATAATCAAAGAGAGTGTGGTGACTTTAGAAATAACGAGTTCCAGTTACGAAGTCTACTACAACTAAGTGCAAATGCTAGTTGCGTGTTCTAGTACCATTTTATTGTGGTAATTTTATATGTTTTTTTATAGATTTCACTATTCTCAAGTTTAGCTATTTTGTAAATAATTCTGACACGTACGGTGTATGGCTTCCACTGTCATACTAAAGGAGAAGAAAAGAAATAGTTTGCAAATTAAAGTACAATTAAGAATAAAGCCCACCATTCACTACACGAACCCGGACCCGACCGCGGACCAATCCGGCGTTGCCCATACACTGCACGAACCCTCCACTCGAAGTATGGCATGTGGGGTTCGACAGGCGCTCGCGGCTCGCAGCGAGCCCGACGCCAACCCATTTGACAGTCTGGCGTACCGGTTCGTTGCTTCCATACACAGGCAGATTAGTCCGATGGCCGACCAATCCGCCGGACCAATCTGCGTGTGAATGGTGGGCTTTAAAGAAGATAATTCTACAACCTTATTTAATAAATAAAGATTTTCCGAAACTTGTGTGTCTTTCGCACTTTATAAATCTCAAGTGACTGTGACGTGAGAAAACAGGATGTAGTTAATTAATAGTTAATAACTAAGGTTTTATTTTCTCCATAATATGTATTACTAGTAAAATTCGCGAAACTTCGTTTGTGTGTATTTATTTATGCACAGCAGCGCCATCTTTATCATACTTTTGCTCAAATCCTACGGGAATCGCGTACTTTTCGTGATAAAAAGTACCATATGTGTTAATCCAAGGTATCAGCTACCTACATACCAAATATCATAAATATTAGCCCAACTATTTGAGCGTGAAGAAGTTACAAACTTGCACATAACCTTCGCCTATAAAATATTTGTAGCATATCGCTATATAATTCACAAAGACTCCAGTTTTTTATTTTAATTAAATATTGAGTAGGTGCTTTGTTCAGAGTGTCATTTGTTCGAGATCAAACGTTACCAGTGGACAGTAATAAGACCCTTGAAATTCCGATGGAGTCCATCCAATAGGCTGTATAAAGTATCGAGGGCTATCATAAAGGGACTCATTTCTCCACGGGGTGTGTCGTAACTTTTTATTATTCCTTACATGTCTTTCTTATAAGCTCACGTGATAGCGTGGAAACGTATAGAGTTTTTCACATAAAACTTTATCGATTTAATGTTTCAGCTAAAGAATAGATTTTGCCGATATAACTTTGTATATGTATGCCATTACATTATACTTGGCAAGCTCCAAAGAAACGTTTGGTTTTAAAAATAAATCGACATGAAATATACATCAGTCGATCACAAATTGAATTATTGCCATAAACCACAAAATATTTTGTTATCTGAGAAACTAGTTTAAATACTGGAAAACTTGTGCCAAGTATAATGGAACCATAAATAGGTAGGAAGTATTGACGAGCGGACCCGCGTCTCGATCAACTTTGCGAGTAATGATGAGCCGGGGTAAAGAAAGTGCCAACTGAATTTTTTCAATACATGTAAGTTAAAATTCAAAGAACAAAACATAGGAATGTACAGTGCAAAAATGAGATAAGTAACCATTTTTGCACTGTAGTTAAGTGCAAAAATGGTTACTTATCTCATTTTGCACTGTCCATAATTAAAAGAAATAAAACGTAGTGAGCACCTGGTCCCCAAGGCCCGAGAGTTTCAACACCAAACGGCGCAAAAATGAGGTCACTGCTCAAGCGGTCGCAGCAGCGGAGCCAGCTTTGGTTGCTGTTCCTGGAAGATGCGACGGAGCAAAAGTATCAAGGCATGTAGCGTCCCATACCAAACACCGACCCATCTTCCAGGGTACGAGCGTCATTCCGTCAGGTCTTTTTCCGTCATCTCTCAAAAGACCATTGGGTTCCAGAACTGCCGGAGCAAAGCAAAAGCAAAGGACCGACGGATAACATCGTTTAACTCCGCGTGCCTTGAAAAGCGCCCAGCGCTCCTGCAACACGATAAACCGTGACGACCAAGATAACTGATGACATGGCCACATCCACATTGGTGTGGTGCAATGCAGGGTGCGCCCAGGCGAAGGGCCGTGGCGAGCCTGAAAGTGGAACTATTTAGCAGCGTGCCGATGTTCGCTGAAAGCGGCTCGTCCCACAGCTTTTGCGATAAACGATTTTCGGGGTAATCAGTGTTTGGGCAAGCTTGTCTCCAAGCATTTTCGGCTTCGCCAGCGAAAGAAATTTCAGAACCGTTAGGACAAGAAGCCAAAATTTTACTAACAAAATTTTGTGTACTATGAGCCGAAGATAGGAAAGCCGGTATTGATACACTTGAAATTTTGCGGATACCCAAGCCCCCACCTATTGGTAAGGATGCCTGAGTCCAAGCCGTATCGTCCATGCTTATATTTAAAACCGAAATTAAAGTTTGCTTGATGATGCTGTCGAGATGTTCCAAAATTTCTTGGTGTTTCCAGAACTGACTGCATCTCAAACCATAAGTGAATTTAGGGACAAACAAGCAATTAATTAATATTTTTGTTTTAAGTTATGTTTGCATTGCCATTTTCTTGTTCATTACAGTTGGTTTCAGATAATATCGTGCACAGAACCGCCCATGGCAGATTTTACTTGATCGGTCCATCGCATGGGTGACCTTACGCGCGGTCTAGTGCCTTCCACGACTTGCCCTGGACGACGAGGCGTTCTATGGACGTGCTATTTCTTTTTGAAATGTGTCCAAGAGAGTAGATACCGAGTTCTTGAAGTATGGACACGTTTGTAGAAATTCCGTCCACTATACTTGTATCTAAAGATATCGTTCTCTTGTAAGTCAAACGTTATTGTACGCTGGCTTTACAAGGTGGAGTCGTGGGAATTTATACGATTAATAAGACCCTGTCACCGTGTAGATTTTTCTTGTAATCTGGATAAATAAATCAGCGGCTCTTTTGTGTGCGAGAGCGAGTCTTAAATGATGAATCGCGTGTGCCGCCAAGCCATTTGTTTCGTTTGTTGCAAGTTAAAGTACGAATGTAGGAGCGAAGATTCCGCTTTTCGGGAATATCTTAAATCTCCTTTTTACGAGGGTAATTGTGTAGTGAAATTTTGGTACGAAACGAAATTTTATGGAAGAGGTTGTGAAATAAGTATCCGCATCACGTGATGGCAAGTGTTAAAACCCTGTGAACCGTTGTTGAACCAAAGACAAAGATTTCAAAACGGTTCATGCCTTTACGGTCATTGAATGTCAAATAAGAATAAATATACCACACAGAAAACATACAATAACTTTGAATAATGGAGAAGACTTTCAGCAAAGTATCCCACTGGTGAAATATTTCCATCTGCTAAAACAAGAGACTCAATATGAAAATATAGTGTTTATTTCACAAAGTAGAAGTATAAACCTAGAAACATACTTCTGTGGTGCATCGTAGCGTTGGGTTTTCCGTCGATAAGATGGGAGTGTACACACGGGGTGCGTGTTGATATCCGCATCACGTCAGGTTCGTGTGTTACAAACATACTGCAGTGTGTAGTTGGTACATGGATAGATAGATAAATGTAAACATAATGAAATCTCTTTTTAATACACTTCAATTTTTACTCAATTCCCAGTACCCAACTACTACATTAAATGGCGACCCTGCCGGGATGCAAATCTCGTAACACTAATTTTATATCTCTAACTACATTAATCTCCATAGTTTTAAACGTAGATCAACGAGGGAATAAATTAAAACATGTTTTGTCACTGTCATTATTTAAGAATTAAATGAAGTGAAAAGTAACAAAAGTCTTGGCTAATCTAAGCATAATATTAAAGGGAATAATTAATAAATTCGATGTGTTTCTAACGCGATTCACGTGCCACAACAATCCACAGAAGTATGTAACTAGTTTTACTCTTTACAGAGACTAACTTTGAACTCTAGAGACCTTTCTTTAGAGTAACTCCATAATAATCTCGTTTTTATTTAAGAATCTAACTTTTTATTGTTTTAGAGTTGAGTTGACATAAAAATTACTGAAGTATCTCTGTGTTTTATTGTACCTACACTTCTGAATAAGCAATAAGGTTCGAATCATATTTTTGACCAATACTTTACTTTTATTTTGAAAGAAAGAAAATATGTTTAATTGGGCATTTAATTTTTTTTTTTTTTTTAAAACTTATACTTAAATTAGAAACTATAGCGCCAAAAGAGGCTTTCACAGCATAAGTCGCCTTATTGCACAAAGTATTTGTATAGGTCAAAAAATAATTTTATTTTACTACTACCTGCATTCCCGTACAAATTAGTTTAAAATTACATTTGTGTTGGACCACAAATTGTTAAATATTTGTGTTAATTACATTAGCATTATCGAACCAACAACACAATGCGACAATGGTATTTGCGGTCAAATCGATATGTAGCTGTTTATTGCCGCGGAAGGCGAGTGACCGAGCGATCGATACTAAAAGCCTAATACAGGGGTTGGGAGTAGACATAAACTTAAATAGATACAGCAAGTCAAAATAAATTACATAATCGACACAGCGTAACCGGGTGATCCAGTTGAAAGGTGAGACCAGGTGATCTCAAGCTTAGTTTGGCTTGTGCTGTATTTACATCTGCAATTTATCGGTTATTGCAATATCGTTTACATATCATGAAAATTCACGCAATATATTCTTGCAATTATTGTCACGCCAGACACTTGCATATAATACTGTTGCATCTAAACTAATGGATGTCATGAAAATCATGACAATGTACTTATCCATCTATCTACATTTGTAACGTACAATCTTCGTGCATATGCTGAGGACAGAGGTGTGGCTGTGATAACTGTCGCTAGTTGTTGCAAATACAATAAAATTTGCGCGAGAACTTGCATGTCGTGTAGTTCGCGAGCATCGAAATAATATTACTACGTATAGAAATGACAGCGCCTTCAAATTTTGGGGCCGCGTTCGGCCGTGCGGGGCGCGCCCCTTCCTGGCCCCGCCCCCAACCGAGTCATAGAATATGACATTACTACGCAGGGGCGACACTTTGTTTATATTCTGCCTATTGGACATCTGACTGATTATTTTATTTTATTACAATATTTTATTTTACTTAATAGAATAAATTTAATGGTTGGTCGAAATTTAAAATGCTGTTTCGTTTTCCATCTTTTTGTTTTCTAGAAACTTATTTTTTTTACTTAGTAACTTTATCCACATTTACGTATTTTACCTAGTATATGAAAATATTTTGTAAATATAGTTTAAAAAATCAATATTTAAATTACATATTATTTTAAAAAAAGAATGATTAAAATCGGTCCAAAATTGAAGGAGTAATCGGAGGACCTCCAAAAAAACATAGAACCTCCTCCTTTTTTGAAGTCGGTTAAAAAAAAAAGCTACAAAAAATTCAGAAATACCTAAATTATATTATAAAATTAACTGACGCTTAGTACCTACGTATCCCATCTGTACGAAAATTTTTTGATAATCTATGATTTTCACATAGAAATGGCGGATGCAATCATGATGCATTAGAAAATAATGAAAAAAAAATTTTTTGGTTGGTTTTACTTAATTTTTTGTATACTTAGCGATGATAAGTCACGCCGCTATCTTTCTTCCTTACTGTTGAACGGTTTTTACACGTTTTTGTCGAACATGACGGCATTTTTCAATGTTTTTTTTGTCATAAGTCCGAGGACCGATCGCGATGAGCGTAGACAAGTGACTAAACGAGTTGATGTCTATTGGCCTCAACGTAAGGGGACAAAAATTTTGTTCGCGGTGTCCGTTCTATACGTAGTAATATTATTTCGATGTTCGCGAGTAAAGAACAAAGCTGCAATTTCATAATCCTGTCTGTGTTTTGGATATCAGACAACAAATACGTTTGTTTTTAAATAAATATTCTGAGAAGCCAAGACAAACACGGAGATTAAAATGTGTACTCTATATTTTTGCAGATATGGTTACTACCAACTAAGCCACCGAGCTGGAGCTACTTTCAATTTGGATGTATTAGTCGGTGTTTTCAAGTCTATAAACAGTCAAAAGTGATATTATTTAATTTGGAGTTTGCGGTATCTATTTAGATTCTTGTCTACGTGTTCAGGTGTTACGTCATGCCATGTTGTGTAACTACCCTTAATGTAATTTACTTTCAGGGCGCCACATACCAACAACCATATTTTTAGGTAGGAACATTGACATTGAAATTTTTGTTCTGACAAAGCGACCGGACGTTATTTGACGACGTAAGGCTTGTTTGCAGTGTTGAAAGGTTTAGTCCTTAACAATACTTATTTAGGTTAAGTCATTTTGTTTGGCCCACATAGAAAATTACTTTCATTGTGATAGTTGAGTTGGAGTTATAGTTTGACTTCGAGAGTTTTGCATATTTTGGCGTCGACCACTTCGATGAATGGAAGCTAGGTTAGTCAATCTGGTCTAATTTGGCAGATGAAATAAGAAACATTTAGTCCCGAAAGGATTTCTTACTTGAAATTCATAGTTGTTCAGTGAAAAAAGTGAGTGAAGTAAGTTAGTTGTCCAAAATAAAAAAAAAGCCTTGTCATTATCAGATTTAATTAGTAGTTTTAATCCAACTTCATAATGGTAGCATCGTAGCGCGTAGCACTAGTAACAAATTGAACATCGAGTATCAATTGAAAACAATAAAAATGTATGCTTATTTACACAATCATTTTTTAATTTAAGTATTCATATTGTGTATAAATTATTCGTTTCAATCAAGTACATGCGATTAACCACTTGGATTGAGTGAATACTCGGTCATGCGTGAGATAACTTCGTCAATGGATCACAAACAGACAAGTCAGTTTATTGGAATAATTATGTATTGATAAGTATAGTTAAAATTTAATATTTTACTTGAAAATGGGACATTATTTATTGTCTTTTATATACATAACTCATTAAATAAACAGAATTCGTGAATTTCTGTACCTTCCAATGGTTGACTGGTAGGAGAATTCAACTTAGCATTAAGTTCTATTTTTACGAAATAACTATTAAGTAATCTGTGCTATTGTATCAGTACTTTTGTATTGTGGTCAATAAAGTTAAATAAATAAGTAAAATTATTATATTCAATATTAATAACCACTAATATAAAGTATATTGATTTTTAAAAAACCATGAAAAATCCTTTTAGTACTGGAAGGGTTGTGCAATATCACCGTTTCCGCAACCACGCCACTCTTAAGGCGGAAAAGTAATGTTAAGGCGGAGAAGACAGACAGTCAGGTTTTTTTAGTCAGTATTCTCTCATTAGCTAAGAGAGGAAAATAGAGGCGAAAAAAGTCTGGAAAAGCCGATTGTGGTTGGGAGCACCGAAGGCAAAAGATCGCGCGGTCGTTCACCAACAAGATGGACCGATCAAGTGAAAGACTTGTCGTCGACAAAATTCTACACGGTCGTAGGAGATGCGCTGGACAGAAGCCGGTGGAGGTAGGTCATCCGCTTCAGAATGTAACCCTGAAGCTGACCACATCCTCAGATATGAGGGACCGACTGCAGAGAGAGAGAAGGGAGGAGAATCCGACAGACCCTCGTTGCATCCCCAAACAGCGGCGGAACATACAGAAATGCATTTTCCTGACTATTAACAAAAAATATGCCCCTTCCTAGGTGATACCAAATTACGTCCTATGTCATATCTTAGATCTGGCTCCAAATAGGTCAGAGATAGAATAATATATTATAATGTGGGTACAAAAACATACCGGACGCAATACCATCTCATGGAAGGGTCGGATTATTGCCGAGGCCAGGGGAAATAATGAAACTACTGCTACGTGTCGAGTTTTCCTAAATATATGGATACTTTTTACGTAAATAGTTATAAATACAGTTGTATGAAAGTTCTGGCATACTAAATCATCATTCACTTCCCTCGCTCTATCAATTGAGGTCGGCTCAGTAAGTTTTCTTTTTCTATTCCTTATTAAACCCTCATTAGTAAGTTATTCTTCTTACGCATATCTTAATAAACAATAATAATTCCTGGACGAATAATACGCCATCTAATCCTAAACTAAGCAAAGCTATCCTAAACTAGGAAATAGGGAGAAAAATAATAGGAAAGTTGGGCCTCCGGACCTCTTACTCGTCAAAAGAACGCATTGCTGCTTCACACCGATATTCTGTGAAAGGATGGTATTCCCCCGGTAGCTATACCATTTTATAAAAACTTTACGATACTAGTTAAATAAATTTCTAAAAATATATCGAATTGTCGAGCCAAACTCAACCACATTGTAAAGCCGGTACATAAAAGGCTTGTTCAAATATTTAAATGTCTGATTGGGTTACCCCAAAGGGTTGCCACCACGATCGTAAAATAGTGGGGCGACATATCGAATCGAGGTCGGGCTTGCATATGTATTTTTAGAGTGAAACCTGACCCAAATAAAGACAGTCTGACCTGCCGAGATAATGTAATTAAGATATTCGCGGCAGTTCTGCGGTTTATTTTCAAATTTCAGACAGGCCTGGTGGTCGAGTGGCTGGCAATGATCATTTTATCCCGAGGGTTCGAATCCCGCGCAAGCGCGCATTTTTGTGCACGAACATGTCTGTTTGCCTAGGTCTGGATGTTTTTTCTATGTATAATAAGTATTTACAAAAAAAAAAGTATTTAAGTATATTTATCAGTATGATACTCATGGTACAAGCTTAGTTGCTTAGTTTGGGACTAGATGGCGTTGTGAGATTCGTCCAAGAATATTTATTATATTTTTATTTATTTCTATCTAGTGAGGCAACGCTGCAAGCATTTTGGGCACCCTGCCGTAGTCACAATGACCTACTCTGTTTTTTTTTTTTTACTAGTTCAATTTTGATGTACTTATCTAATTAATTATTATGTTAGATACTTCTTTCCCAACTAGCCACTCGACCACCGGACCTGTCAAGATAACTTGAGCGATATTCAGTTATAAAACTACTCGAGTGTCCTACATACAACTAAATTATTAGTTATTACTGGTAACTATGTAAAAAATAAGTAGCGTTATTATTTAAACTACTTTAGTTTTCAAATTATAAAAAGTATAGTTGTTTTATTACACTCTAATGAGCCATAATTGATGTCCATTATATAGAAACAATGAAAAATATTTCTTTTTCGACAACTTTTTACAATACATAGCTTTCCACGTAAGTTTAAAAAAAAGCTTAAGTATTTTTTTATTATTGACAGGCCTGGTGGTCGAGTGGCTGGCAATGGTCACTTTATCTCGAGGGCCGCGGGTTCGAATCCTGCGCAAAGCAAACATTTGTGTGCATGAACATGTCTGTTGGTCTGGGTGTTTTCTATGTATAATAAGTATTTATTTACAAAAAAAAAAGTATTGAAGTATATTTATCAGCAATCTAGTACCCATAGGACAAGCTTAGTTGCTTAGTTTGGGACTAGATGGCGTTGTGTTATTCGTCCAAGAATTTTTAGTTTTATTTTCTTACTTGAGTGATTAAGTAAGTGACTAAATTGAATCTTATAGACTTTTATGAAACTCTATGATAGAGTTTTTTTTTTATTTGTAAATATTAATATGGGATTTGTGCATACTTAAATGATTAGGAATTAGCTATTTAGTAGGAACATAAAGTCACGTACAATATGTATACAAGTATATAGACTTAGATTATGTTACACGAGCGAGAGAATAGAGAGTGGTTTTCATTAAATTAGCCTTCTAGATACCACACCTGAGCAAAAACCTCCCTTATTTCCTTCATATATATTACGAGAGGTTACCGCTACAGAAAATATGTAGAAAAAAAATATTCCAAGCAGTTGCAATAAGTTAAATACATATTCATGAAGTATCTTACCTGGTAACTTCGAACTGGGGTAACTTGGGGTATATGAATAACTCCCTCACGCAACATTCACCTCAATACCTCCATCACAACTAATTCAATTGTTATTTATCATTATTATTTATAAATATCACTTGTAAACAATTGATTGAACACAAAAAAGTTTTAATACATTTTTTGAATTTATAGCTTTGGCTAGAAAGTTGAAGTTGCGATGTTTTTCAAGCTTAAAAGCTCGACACGTGCGACCATGACGCGGAGCTTACAGGGACTGCTGTACAACTTTGCACTGAAGTGACGGGTTTCAGTGAGTTTTCATGAATTTAAGCGGCTTTGTGGTTTATTAGCGTAAGGGTATTTTTTACCGTTTTACGCTTACCTTTATTATTGCTCTAAAAGTTTTTGTGTTTGTTGATAACTTTTGAAGTGTGTTTGTTAATTAGGTATAGCTATGGCCGAGACCAATGCTATTTGGCTACGATCCACCTTACAGAAGATCGTAGCCAAATAGCATTGGTCTCGGCCATGTTGTGTTCCTACGCTTAGCAAGGTCTCCAGAGCTCCAATTAGGAGGGGTTGGGAGGGTTGGCAACGCGTGAGTGATACCCCGGTATTGCAAACGTCTATAGGCTACGGTGACGGCTTACCATCAGGCCGACCGTATGCTTGGTTGCCACCTGTGTGGTATAAAAAAAACCTACTTATTATAAGATTTACAGCAGAATATGGTAAACAAAGAGAAAACACTACATTCCTACGAAAAACTAATTTGGAGTTTATGAAAAATAAATAAATTATAACACTTTATTTTTACGCCCGACGTTTCGTCAGAGTTGTATCTGCCTTGGTCACGTGGAGACTGGATTAGGAAGATGTTTAAATACTTACTTAATTGTTAATTAAAAATAATGGAAAATAATGAATTTACACTCTTTAAATTAATTTGTACTACTAACAAAATAAGGACAGAACGTCTGTACTGTTGATTTATCTGACAGATGTATCTGAACCTTACGAAACGTTGTGAAACAGGTCCTAAGTTTAGCTATTTGCTATCTTCGCTCGTAGATTTTTCTAAATGGCTTTTTGTTCGAACGAATCTGATAGGCGGGGGTCGAAAAGTACTTATCGCGATTAAATTAATGATCCATGAGCATCATTTCTTCAAAAAAGGGTTTTAAAGGTTTTTATAAGATCAATGTTGTAAAAAAAGATTAGCTTTGTTGTTGTCTTTTATCATACTAATGATCCATCCCGGTCCCGCTCGCAATAAAGGTAGAGTTATACTAGATTAGGTGTGGTGTGTCGTGTCGAGACACAAGGATATCAGTTTCATTTATTTAGTATGGTTACAATTACATAATATGCAATGCGACGTGTTTTGATGACACACGTTACATTGTGATATCCATCTGTCGACACAACACTCCACATCTTAACTGGTATGACTCTAGCATAACATAGATAAAGTGTAGTGAGAGACTTCGTCTTCATGTGGTGCCTTTCAAATAAGTTGGCGATCATCTCGATACAGTGCTCTTCGTTCTTCGTAGGACGGAACAGCTCAACCGCGCTAGCTATCCCGGTCCACTCTCTGATATTCCTTAGCTTGGTGAGAGACAAACTCTACACTATTTTTACTGTAGCTTTCTAATATTACAGAAGATCCATTTTACAGAAAATCGTAGCCAAGATCGGTAACCAAAATTGATTATTTGTACTTTTATGTAAATAGCGCCCTCTAATGCACGCATGTTGTAGTGCCCAACACGGTCAAATGTTACTTACTACCTTAGCTGTAAGACCTTAGCATTAAGACTATGTAACTTTGGTGCAATAAATTTATTGAGTATTGAGTATCGTAGCCAAGATCTAGACGAGATCGTAGCCAAATAGCATTGGTCTCGACCATCTTGTGTTTTTACGGTGACTAAGGTCTCCAGAGCTCCACTTTCTACAAGGTCGGCAACGCGCGAGTGATTCGGTGACTGCTTACCACCAGGCGGGCCGTATGCTGGTTTGCCAATCTAATAAGGTATACAAATAATATCATTAAAGAAAATATAAGCAAAAATATTGTTAAAGGTATACACAATATTGTTATTTTTTAAAGAGCTTTGAGCTTCATAAAGCGTTTGTTTTTTTAACATTACCGATTCAAGTACCGTGTTTCTTCTATACGGTTTGGTAAAAAAATAATAAACAGTGTTATTCTACACAGAAACCACACAAATAAAATAACACTCGCAACTTTTTTCAAATTTATCTTTATTTTATAATAAAATAAATAAATTATAAACAATTCACATACCTAGTTCCAAGTTTGAAGAAGTTTGAAGTCCAACTTCTTTCTTCTCATTTTTCTTATATTCAGGGTTTGTAGGGACAGACCCTTCCTTCACTGAGATATTGAGCAAAATCTGAAAAAAAATATGAAAATTTCATGGTTTTTTGGGCATACCGCCGCTCGCACAGCACTTTCGAAATTACAAATCTGGATTTTCAATGTTGGTTTAGGTCTTAACAACATATAAAAAATTCAGAATGACACGACCTATTGCGAGCACGAATGTACCTACATCTTGACTGGACTATTATTGGGAAGTGAACCAAGCCATAGTTTCACCATAAGAGTCGACTCGGACACTAAAGAACTGATCCGTTTTCGAGTTTATTAGGTACTTTAAAATTCTGATGTAGGCAACTCGGACCATTTAGTAATTTATAGTGGTATGTTTGTAAGATGTATTAGAATTGTCTTTAGTGTGTTAATTGAACGAAACAAACTGACTTTAAAATCTTGTTTTATATGTATCGGAAAATTTCCCAATCCACAATTCTTACATATCAGTGAGCATACGACAACACGTTTGAATTAATCATGAGCGTGTGAGCGCCTTGATTCCTGCAAATGAGGCGTCGGGTCTTTTCAAACAAATCGACGTGTTCAAATATACAGTTTGACGTCACACGGATTTACCGTGTTTCATATAAGCCTTATTTACTGGTAGGCACGATGGTTTACAGCCGGCGGCTTTGAGTTATTGTATTCTGTACGTTCTATATTTCTTTTCAACTGAATTTAAGGTGACATATTTTGCTTGGAGGCAGATGGATTCATTATAAACTCGTGTATGAGTTTTCCAATAATCGTAGAAAGTAATATTTGCTACGATATTGGCAACTACTCGTTTATTCTCATAATTTCCCTAGAATTCTTTGTTGCGATTTGTATACAAATTTATGATAATAAGACAAATGCTAGTCAAAGTTTCTCTTTGTTTCTTTTATATAGGGTTATGTAAGGGCGTTTTTCCACTACTCCGGCATTCGATTTTTATCGGTCCGGTAATTGCCGGTCTGATGTAGAAATTCATACTTTAAACATAAAATCGGATGCCGGAGTAGTGGAAAAACGCCGTAAGAAGTGGACCAACAATATGTCGGTGATAGAGATAAACATACGGATCATTAAATTTCATTTTTCAGCAATTAATCGTTTGAGATTTGATTGTTATAATTTAATTTGTATTACATTTTTTTATCATTTAATATTTATTTATACACCTAGGATAATAAAAGTTATGTACGGATATAAAAGTTATAGTTACTCGTACGTATGTGTCTATAATTATCATTTCGTTGGTCGTACTTATTCAGCAGCACAGGACGGCCTGTATAGAGATAAAGTGAGACAAATAGATATCTTGTCCTCAAAAAAATGCTATTAACGTATAATGCAAGATCCAATTACAATTTTCACTGAAAAAGTAAATTGAATATCGTATGCCGCACTCATATATTCCGCGCGTTAAAAGCCGCAGCTATCATCTGCCGTGGTACTTAATTTCCATTTTAATTGGATTCACTGGACAAATTAATTTTTCAAAGGCGTTTTCGTGCTTCTACAGTTTCAATTTAAATTCAATTATCATTTTACATTTATGAGTTATATTTTATGTATTAGAAGGTACAATAAGCTACATGCTACTTGATGGCAAGCAATCTATTGTTGAGTTGTGAATGTCCATAGGCAATGATGATTACTTACCATCAAGTGTCAATATCAACACAACATTTAGTTTTACTTTATAATACAACTAGCTTTTTTGCCCGCGACGACATCGTCCGCGTGAAGTTCCCGACCCGTTCCCGTGGTAACCACATTGAATTTCGGGTAAAGCTATAGCTTATGTCACTCCCTGATAATGTAGCTTTCTACTGGTGAAAGAATTTTTGAAATCGGTCCAATAGTTTCGGAGCCCATTCAATTCAAACAAACAATCAAATCTTTCCTCTTCATAATTTTAGTATAGATAACAATAAATGAAGTTAAAAAAGAGATTAAACTGACAATGCATAATTTAAAGTTGTGTTAAGCCGCAATTTTATTTAGTGTTGCAATAATTCGTCGATTTAACATTTTGCTATATGTCTGTGCAAAGGTGTTATGAAGATAAATAGTTTAATGGCACGATGCCAGGTGTGTATAGCACTTCGGAACATTTATATACAATAATGCTAGAATTATTATCATGAATTATATGAAAGTTGGAGGACTTGGAGGAGTTCGAAAAGAGAGAAAATATGGATTGAGTGTGTGAAGGATGTTAAATGGAGAAGGTGTGTTACGATAGAGATGACGAATAATAGGGCGAAGTGGAAAAAAATAACATGGTGTACCGAACTCACGTAAAGTGTGATAAATGTAGGAAGAAGAAGAAGAATCCTAGAATTATAACAGTTAAGGTGTGGCGTGTCGCGACACACTTATTGCTTCCTTAAGTACAATCATCACTCATCCAGTAATCTTATAAAGTTCTAGCTTTTTTGCCCGCGACTTCGTCCGCGTGAAGTTCCGGACCCGTTCCCGTGGGAACCACATTGAATTTCGGGAACAGCTATAGCCTATGTCACCTCTGATAATGTAGCTTTCTACTGGTGAAAGAATTTTTGAAATCGGTCCAGTAGTTTCGGAGCCTATTCAATTCAAATAATCAAATCTTTTCTCTTTATAATATTAGTATAGACTTACCTACAAATATTTGAACACTATCGGGACAAGTCCACCCTAACTATTTAACTTGTCTGCTTTTTGTTTTCTCTTTTCTTTCGCGTTTGTGAATTCACTTATTTATATTAAATCAAGCCTTTATAGTTCACAGGCGAAATATAGTGCGTCATCTAGTACAATAACAAAGTGAAATATCATTCACACTGTACATCAAATATCATACTTATTGCGCATGCGCATCGCTAGGAACAACATAAACTTTTACAACTTTGACTACTGACATTAAAACACCTCCTTTCAAGCTACCGACATCATACATTACCATAGTACATAGAGTACAAAGCCTGTTATAATATTAGTAGAATATTCTAATTCCTTTAGCACGGACAGAGAAATTAATATTTTTTAAATCTTTCGTTGAATAATCACAAGTTTAAACATTACAACACAGCATCTAACAATAGCGACTCACCGAAACCCAGATCAGCCCTGCGATGTTTTCGTGGTTTGGTACCTGTACTCTATACTGTAATATTAAGTAACTTGTATATAAATAAATGATGTAAAAAAAACTGCCACATGGGCATTATTTGAACGTGTATGAAAAACCATCAAAACTAAAATGATGGTTCAGTGTGTAGCGTCACAATAGGGTCTTGAAGGCCGAGTATCAGAAGAATTCCAAAAAAGAAATCAATAGGCGCAACAAATGTACATCTTCAGGAAATACCTTTGAATAGACCATATAAATTAAATGATGAACAAGTCAGATCATACACATATTATTTTAGAGTCGAATCTTGGAGGTCCAGTGAGACTAGAACGTTGTAAACGCTTCCGATATTTACAACTGTTGCAATATGGAAATAAGAATAAATCTAGACGAGCACTTAATGTTTGACAAACTTCGCCGGCATAATAAGAGTAATTTGCCTCTAGCAATTATCTATGAATCACTTACAGAATAAATCAGCAAGCGAAACGGGAATAACATGAAACTAAATAGAGTTTGTTCTATCAAAGTTCTATTTCAAATTATAGAACACGACAATTTTAAAGTCAGTCAAATAGCCGCACACTATTGGCCTAATGAAGACAACCTTTGCTTTGTAATAATCAAATGTAACTTCTTCCTAGATTCTATGAGAGTCAATAGATAGTAGTCTAAGTAAGTTTTTTCTACTTCAAGTAGCATAGCATAATATTTTAGTTACATTACGGATCGTCGTTTCGATTTTTTTGTTTGATGCCAAAACATTACTCCACCATTCACGTTACCGTTATGGACAGTCATTCGGCGTCGTTTTTTTTGCTGTAATCACTGAATGGAACGGCACGAAAAATAACTGACCAACCACAGTTTAGTATCTGAATCGCGCTATTGAAGTTTTTACCATTTGTAAGTATATATACAAAGTGCTCTTGTTCGTTTGTGGGGAGTCCGATGCTGTCGGTAAGACCGGCCGTGGCGAGGGGCCGGACTATATCCTCGCTATTATCCATTTCCATAGTAGAGAGGCCTCTGCTTCGTGTATCGTTTGTTAATATTAATCTCCTGAAGTTAAGTTAACTGTATGTATGCGTTAAGATTAGGGACCCTCTTCTTAACCGAAACCGGTCGGCAGCATGTTTGACTTCCTTTTGCTGAAATTTATGATTCATTTCAAAGTAATGTCTTCATTAAATATCAAGTTAGCTTACGGGATACCCAGTGGAATCTGCCGTCTGTCCAATCTGTCCGATCTATTCTGTCTGTCTGTTTCTTTTTTATTTATTATATTATCATCATCATTATAATATCAGCCTTTATTTGTCCACATATGATCTGATCATCAACTTTGCCACTCATTGCGTTAAGTATTCATTTTAATCCTTGAATTTTTAAATATTTCAAATAGAAATTACATATTTATTTGTAAAAAAAAACTATTCCAAAATATTTATACTTGAAGTTAGAATCTTCCACCTTATAGAAACAAAGAAGGAAATGAAATGATTAACAATTTATTAAAGTTATTTCACATTTACTTATCAACACAGTTATCTATGCAGCGATCATTAGGTGTTTAATGTCATAATTATCAAAATAGCAGCGGCATTATTAACATTCTATAACATTTAGCACTATTTATAAATGACAAATATTATGTTATTTTGTATTATATAGTTGCAGCCATGTTTGGACATCTATTTTCGCTAGTTTTACTTTTTAGTGTTTTTAACATAGTTTTTGGTATAGAATCTCGAGTTTTCGATGGAACAGATTTAAGGTTTGACGTGCACAAATATTTAATTAAACTGAAAGTACATGATGAAATATTGGCGAGATGTAGTGGTTCTATTATTAATAATTTCTGGATTGTTACCGCAGCCCATTGCTTTGAATATGAAGTGACAAATGTTATCTATATCCAACGCCAGGATTATTATTCCGACCTGGTCTTAGCTACAGTGGATAAGAGAAATATAATTCTATATCCATATTATACATTTGGAGACACGTCATTTTTCAACAGAAGAGGAGACGTCGCATTACTGAAAACCACTTCTCCTATAAAATTCAATGAATTTGTACAACCGATAAAATTGACTAACCATTTGCCCAGAATTGGCCAATCAGCTATAATAGCAGGATATGGTGATTCTGAGTTTAGTTCACCGACTCCAAGGGAAGGAGCTGTTGTTTTATCACCTTGTTTGTTTGATACAAATATAGATGGCCTTATATGCTCTAACAATTTAGCGAGGGCGGGTTCAGGTGACTCTGGCGGTCCACTAGTATCGGGAAATCGTTTGATTGGTGTAACTTCGGCGAGCTGCAGAAATGTCCAAATTACAAAGCCTTGTATAACTGTTTACGTTGATGTTTTTTATCACTTGAAATGGATCGAGGAAGTTATTAATTCACATAAAGGATAATTTTTGATATGTTTTTTTATTTTCCTGTTACTAATAAATCAAAGATTACAAAAGATTCAATTATGTATTTAACAGTTATTTCAAAGTCAAAATCAATCTTTTTTACTCAAATACACTAGGTCTATTACAAGTTTTTTCATATCATCGCCTAGTGTATATGGCAGATTTGTACAAAGAACTGACAAAAACTTAGTTATTGCTCTTTTAACACAATGTATAAAATCAGAACAGAAAAAACATTCTGGAATAAAAATACCAATTTAATTCAATGAAAATACAAAGAAGCATATAGATCAGTACACACAAATCTTAAAATAAAATTAAAATAAA
Source organism: Endotricha flammealis (assembly GCA_905163395.2). NCBI lineage: Eukaryota > Metazoa > Arthropoda > Insecta > Lepidoptera > Pyralidae > Endotricha > Endotricha flammealis. The sequence continues at coordinate 9,014,591 of LR990868.1, forward strand.
AAAATATTTATAGTAAAAATCGAATTAAATATATACATACTTGTTATTTTAATATATTTTTTTCAAAAATATTATTTTATTGTATTGCACCAGTTTTTTCCACATTCAGGTGTTGTCACAATGGGGACAGAATGTCGGTAGGTACTATAGGATCTTGATGTCACTAAAGATCTCATGAAAACTGGATTTCCCAGATAGATTTCTATAAAACGAAATCTGTAAATGTGCTCTTAAGTCATTGATACCGCAGATTAATAACATTTGCTCTTACATTTGCCAGGACTTCAATAAATGTATTGCATTTCATATACCCTTTGTACCTTAGTTGATTAACACACGTACGATGTCAAATCAACACAAAAGGCATACGTTTGGCGTTCAATACCACTGAATCAGACGTGAGATACTAATTAGAACTGAGCTGTAATTATTCCAACGACGAATACAATGAGAGCGAACGTGAATAGAATGTGTGGAATATTACACGAAATTGACGGATGAAAATATAAGGTCCTAATTTATTAGTGAACTTCCTTTTAACACATGAATATATAGGTTACATATGAATTATGATCGTTTAAGCAAGAAAATAAAGGTCTAGTATTAAGTATAAAAAAAGATTGTATTGTAAGTAAGTAGTTAGAAAAATTTTCTTACTCATCATCCATATCCAACCATTATGATATGTGAGACGCATTGACGACGCGCCCTTCGCACCGCACCCCTAAACCTTTTTCTTCTACTGACGGATGGCTGCTACAAGAGAGGCGCATTTTACCGAGTATTTCTAAATTTAATTCCTTTTTTGACATTGGAAATGTCTTTTCGTTCGCTTCAGTATAGGCTTCGATTTCACGAAAAAGTGCGATCCCCTTATATCTCGGAGAGTTGTGAAGATATGATATTCATAGTAGGCTCAAAGGACGCGTATTTACGAGAGCTGTAAGGTGCAAAAAGAATTATTTGAGAAAGTCAAAAACGAAAAAAGTTATAGCCGAAATTGTGAAAATAAAAATCATTTCTTTCCGAATTTTTGATTTTGGCGCTCGATATTTTGGAAACGAAGAATGATATCAAAAATTTGCGAAAAACTCGTCTGGACAATTTAGTCAGCTATAATTTGAGCCTAAAACAAAGATGATCGGGTTAAGGGCTTGCCCTGTAGCTTAACCTTTTTGAACAAAGTCAAAAACGTTGTAGTTTTATTTTGTAACCTTTTCCTTATCCCGACTTTATCGTCGCTCATCATCATCATCATATCAACTCATAATCATCCCATTGCTGGGATATGGGTCTCCCTTCAGTCGAAGGTGATTAGAGCGTACTCTGCCACGCTGCTCCAATGAGGATTGGCAGAGGCCGGTGTTTTCAAACCGCCCTAAGGCCACCGACTTGGCCTAACGACTGTCATCCATCGGTAACAGCCGGGACCGATGGCTTAACCCTTTATAGGGCATAAGCATCTAGGGTATACATAAAAAAACTATGTTTTTAGATTGCTTTTTTACGTTTTTCAAAAAATAAAAATAAAAACACGGTGGTAAAAATATTCCCTCTGCCCGTGTGGCTTGAGGTTCTGAGGTCTGCTGAGTACCAGATATATTGAGTAAAATTTCAAATCTTGCTGCCCGCCTAGAACGATCGCGTTAGGATGGGACGATGGAGGACGGAGGTCTAGATGAAAAATTAACAGATGAACTGCTAGGTTCGACTTTCGAGAGGTATTATGCTGCTAGGTGGATCAGGTGTCGGTGCCATAGGCCCGTCATTAGGCTCGTCATAGTTTTTTACGATCGTTCAATACAGTACGTATTGTATGAACCTCGTCTTCAACAGATTCAAAACCATCATCAGATACATCGGGAAGACAAAATATGTCTTCCAATTCATTGACTATTTGTAAATCTATATACATATAATTAAACAGTAGACCCCGATGTCTGAACATAATTTGGCAAAAATGGAGAGGGAACAGTTAGAGGAAGGTAATAAAAGCAAAAATAAATTATTTTTATTTTTTTGTCTGTCTGTCTCTCTGTTTGAACGCGCACATCTGCTAAATTACTGAATGGATTTTAATGCTGTTTTCACAGGAAGATAGAGTTCGGCTTGGAGCAGAATATAGGCTTTGTCGCATTTAAATAGGATATCAGGAAAATAAGTTATGGTCATTTAAAGGTCTCTACCCTGTCAATGTAAGAAGAAGAATGTTCTCGCACTTACAAACTTGAGACTTGGTACACCATAACTACCGACAACAGACTAGACCGAACCGAACCGAACCAGATCGAACCGAATCGAACCGGACCGGATGTCAGGAATAGAAGTTACCCTCATTTAAATTTTCAACAGCCTAAGAATTTTTAAATTGTCACTCACTGCTAAGTCGGAATCGCCCGATATCTCATAACGACCATTTTTAAATTCAGTAGCACTATGTTTGAAAGTTTTTTTACTTGAGATGGCACTGTTAGATTCTGAATCGCACCATGAAAGTTTTTTAGTATAACTGAGCTGACCATTTCAATTTAAATATAATTTAAATTTTTCATACTGATTTTACATTAGGTATTTTGATTAGGTGCGATAAAATTAAATAAAACACAGCGGCGAGTAAATAGACAATGGGCAATAAAGAACACTGACGTCTCGGAGAAAAACTATAGCAGTAGTAATAGGAGACTGTTAAATCCGTCTATACTATCATAGTCATAAGCCCAATTCCACTCGGGCGAAGCCGCGGGCACAGCTAGTCGTTAAGTATTTTTCTACTCCTACTCATTTGCCAGATAGTCTGTAATAAGCAAAAAAGGAAATAGGCTTAACGTGGTCCGAGAGTCTCTTCGCGAGTTTTTCAAAAGCACTAAAATTCTCACGGTGGCTCACAGTGCATTCTTGACAGCATCATGTTTTTGTTTGTTTGTTCGTAAGAACATTCATGACTATAACCAGGTGTGGATATTCATAACTTAAATACGCGTAACAGAAATAAATTAGCTGTTCCTAAATTCAGGCTTAGGAAAGCGGGCAAGTTATTTATGATTCAAAGTTTGCATTATGTATAATAAAATTCCAGAATATATAAAAAAAAATGCCCAATCGATTTAAATTAAATGTCAAAAATTTCTTAACCAGTAAAGCGTACTATACTATCAACGAGTATCTAAATGAAAGGTCTCCCTGGCCCCCTTGCGAAGGTGAAATGCTAAAAAAGCCAGTCAATGTTCAATAAATTATATAAATAAAAAATTGTTTTCAATATAATTGTAATATGTACACGCGTTTGGATGACCCAAATGGGACTGTTTTTTTATATTATTTACATTTTAATATAATTTACATTAAATAATTGGTGACAAGGATGTTAATGTGTACGGGCACGTCATCACCATACTCGCAAATTGTCCAAACTGGCGGTGGCGTTGTGGGTCGGGTTACTGTTGTTCCCTTCAATATTGTTTATAATATTGTTGATGGTGAGCCCAGTAATGGGGGCTGGCAGACTGACTCTCACGTCAACTCGAAAATACACGAGAACGGTTGCTGCCTTGCGGGCCTGGTCTGCTCCTATCTTTAACACCGATTTTGCATTTTATATTTTAGATTTAATTTTAAGTTAAGACAAATTAATGGCACTATTTATTGACGTAATGTTGTATGTACCTAGTTTTAAATTTTATGGTAAAAAAAACACGATATATTAATAATGCTAAAAAAGGCCGTAACAGGTTTTCTTTCGCCATTTCTTTTACCAGTGGTCATTTTGCTTTTGTTTCCGAAATAGTAGTAGTATATAGAGTAGATTAATCCCACCAAAAACATTTTCATGTAAAATGTTGCCAAGACGAGACCATAATGACTCGCATTGTCAAAAAGTTATCAGATCTCATGTAGAGCCAAGCTTCTAACTCTACACGCCCTACCTCTACAAGGCCTAACTTCACAAACTCTACACCTTCAAGTGACGAAATCGGGGGTTTTAGGACATTAATAAAATCTAAAGTATAATAGCTACGACATTCAAAGTTTATTAATTAAATGATAATTTAATGATTGTACTGGTGTTATTTTATCTTGAAATTTTTAACTATTTAGCATCATCCAAAACAAAGTTATTGAGAGTTCAAAAAAACGACGAAACGTTTCGAGAAAAGGTAGGTAGTGCCCTTGCGCTCCGCTTGGCTCGTCTCGTGCGAGATTTATACAAATCATTTATTACAACTGTATACTCTGACAAGAGAACGTGTTTGTGAAAGCTTATTCTCTAAATAAAAGTTTTGAATTTGAATTTGGTCATCCCACGGGCAAAGGTAATATTTTTACCACCACAAAAAAAAGTGTGTAAGAAAAGCCTCGTAAATACATAATGAAAAATTTAACTTATTCCAAATGCAATATACATTAGACATTAAGTTTAATAACAACTTATCTTTCGAAAGTCGCAAAATTTGAAGTGCATAAAGATTTAACAGCAGGTGTCGAAATTCAGTTGTTTTTAAACTTGTAACTGTCACAGATAAAAAAAATATTATGACGTCCGTTCTTAACTCCTAGATAAAAAAAAAATGAAATCCACAATTTGTTGCCATAGGAATAAATTCGATCACTAGTTTCGTTTTCAAAAAAAATCCAAAAAAATATGGTGGGAAATATATTCCCGCTGCCTTATAAAGAAAGGGTCGTGCCCAAGGGTCGTGCCCTCCGAAGCACGGAGAAGCTCAAGATAACAAAACCTATCCAGTCGCTGGCTAGGGTCGATGTTGCCTAACTTGCGTGTTCATATTAGAGTGCGACACACCACACAGCGACGCCATGGAGCTCCTCGTCGCTCAGCGACAATATTTTTTCGAATTCCGTAGATTCATTTCCAATGTGCACGATAGTCGTGTGAAGCACGAAATCTGTGAATTTTTTTTACTGAATACTAGACCATTATTTCCTTGCTTAAACGATCATGTTTAACGTATATAGTCATGTGTTAAAAGGAAGTTCATTAATAAATTAGGACCTTATATTCTAAAAATAGGAAAAGTATTTACTCCCGCTAATCTATGCTGACGCAGAGGAGATTCTTATTATCAGTTAACCAATGAAAGAGATGAGCGGGAGAATTAAAGGACAAGGGTTTCTTTTTATGGTAATAATGTAAGCATTTTTATGAAACTTTGTAATTACAAAGTAGTGTATTGATATTTTAATGAATAATTGTAAGTTTATGAGTAATTTTTATTTTATTTTTATTCACTAGCCTAAAAGTAAGTTCGAAACTTGTGTTATGGCATACATACCTACCTACTAACTCAACGATACTATATTTTATAACAAATACATAATATAGATAAAACATCCAAGAGGCAGAGGCCAATCAGAAAAAGTTAGTTTTTCATCATGACCCGACCGGAATTCAAATCCAGGAATTCCTGGCGGACTGGCGTGGTAACCGTTACGCCACGGAGGTCGTCAAAAAATACTCCCTTCAAGCAATATTTAGAAACCCTGAATCATATTTACGGCCCTGCTCATCTCTTTCATTGGCTGATTCAAATCTAATTGTACAATTAGATTTGAATATTCTTACCAAAACTTAGTTGATGTTCATTTCTTTTCCAAAGCTTAACTACGACTAATGATGATCGCTTTCGCTTGGTGAGTTTACTACTTAATGTTTAGCCTTAAGTAGAATAATTATTCTATTTAAGGCTATATAGCAGAATAATTATTCTATTTAAGGCTATACTAATTAGTATACTAGACATTTCGAATGTTACGGAAATTAGATTGTCTAATTATCTTCTCGTTTCACAAGTGCACATTGCACATAGTGTCATGTAATGTACGATTGGCTTTATGTTTTATTAATGAATCCTGTCCGTCTATATATGGTATCCATTGTACTGGCTGTTCATTCTCGTTATGTAATGTAGGTCACATGTTTAACCACAAAGAAGTTAAGCAACATTTGTTCCAGATGCTTACATATTCAAAATAGGTATCTAAATATATTTCGATATTTTCAGGCTAGGCTATGATGCCTTGTTTTAAATTGCTGTCACACACTTAGTTGCTAAGGGTAAAGTCCTTTCAATATTTCCTACTTCGTTTAATACCTTTCTGATTAAATTCGTGTTGAATTCCAAGACAGCTGTAGTTACTCCCCTGAGACGTCCGATAAGCTTTGTTGCTTATTGTCAATCTGAGGTCGCCGTTGTTGATCCTGGCCTTACATGAGACACTGCAGTGTGAATGTGTGGTGGGATGTCTCGCAAATGGCATATTTTCAGTTCTGCTATTATATTTGAGCACATTCCGAATCAGTGACTACGGTCGGGAGCTCATAGATGTAGTCTGACCATCTTGTCAAATTAATTATAATGATAAAAGCAGTAATTGAACTTATGAAATAGAGAAGGATGTATACTATGTATTACCAACGCAACGTCGAATATATTTCTTGTTGTACATTAGTAACTTACATAAAACAACTACCTACATCAAACTATCCAATTCTCTGCGGACAAACAGGATCAATTTTACTGAGTATTTCGCGAATCGTATTGCATAATACATTTGGTGCTAAAAGTGAACAATTAATTTAACGATGTGTGATACTGACTCGACTGCCCAAACTAACTGTGCATGAAATAGAAACTAGGCTATATTAGAGACATCGTGAACTGGATGATCACGGACGGACCCGACTAGTTGTGTCAGTTCCTAGTCGCCGGTCTCAGATTGTGGTTTCATTTTTTTATGTCATACGATAGGTGAATAAGCAAGCAGCGGTCACCAGGTGGTAAGTAGTTCTGGTCGCTTATTAACTTCAGTAACAGCAGAGGTTACTGAACTGTATGCGGTTTCAGAGGAGTTTCCTCCCGCGAACGCTGAGGCTGTGGAATGAGATCCCCGCCGAGGTCTTTCCTTTAGACTTTAATATGGGGTTCTTCAAAAGGGGCATTAAAAGATTTTTACAGGGTCGGCAACGCGCGAGTGTTACTCCCGGTGTTGCAAGCGTCCATAGGCTACGGTGACCGCTCACCATCAGGCGGACCGTAAGCTTGCTTGCCACCTATGTGGTATAAAAAAGGCATGAGCAATGCGTTGCTTGTTACATGGAAGGGAATGGAAAGAGAGAGAAGGGATAAGGAAAAAGAGAAGGAAAAAGGAAAAAGAGAAGCGAATATTCTCTGCTTATACGAAGCGCATTACTATTTTACACCGCTAGTCTATAAGAGTGAGTTGCCCCTTGTTGAGGTAACCCTCTTCTTAAATGTTTTACCACTCCAATTTTGCATTGTCATTTTTGATTTTGTATTGTCCACATTTTCTACACAACTAATGACCATCAATATCCTAAACCTAAAGGAATGGGCGTTATTCTGCACTATTATTTATTTTTATAATTTAAAAAAACAATGTCTAAAATTAAGTTAACAAGGTATTTAGTTTATCTTCTTCTGTACATGCTATTGACTTGTTTCTGACTTTATCTATATCCACACTAATATTACAAAGAGGAAAGATATGTATTTTTTGTTTGTGTAAACTAATATTATAAAGAGGAAAGATTTGATTGTTTGTTGGTTTGTTTGTTTGCATTGAATAGGCTCCGAAACTACTGGACCGATTTCAAAAATTCTTTCACCAGTAGAAAGCTACATTATCAGGGTGTGACAGAGGCTATAGCTTTTCCCGAAATTCAATGTGGTTCCCACGGGAACGGGTCCGGAACTTCACGCGGACGAAGTCGCGGGCAAAAAAGCTAGTGACTAATAAACCACTGGACCGATTTGAAAAATTCTTTGACCGTTGGGAAGTACATTATCCCCAGGTAACAGATCCTTAGTGTCCTTAGTAAGTCAAGACCCGTGCGAAGCCGGGGCGGCCTGCTAGTTTTCTATAATTTTTATGTATTTTTTATTATGTTTATGTTACTAACCATTTCGATGTCGTCGAACTTGCGACGCACTCGTTCCGAAATCCAGTCATTCAACTATAAATCATCATCATACTTCATACTAATACTAATATTATAAATGAGAAAGTGAGTTTGTTTGTTTGTTTGTTATTCCTTCAAGGCTTGACTAAGCAGCCGATCATTATGAAAATTTGTAAACATATTGTCAGGGGTACAGAGCCCAACATAGGCCGTTTTATCCCGTGAAAGTATGTCGTTCCAATGGGAAAATATTTTTTCTACTATAGAGGGCGCTGTATGGGAAGGGCTATCGGCCAACAGATGGCGCCACAAGTCGCGCTATGGGTTGCTTTGCTGTCAAACGAGATCTATGTCATAAAATTAATGCGAGCGAAGCCGTGGGGAAAAGCGATTGAAATTTATAATTAAGTTTCCCAGTTCTTTGTCAGCCTTAGGTTGAGTTAGTGTTTGTGTTCTAACACAAGTTTGACTCGGTGTTGATATTCACAGAGTGCCGCGGATTCTAATTGTCACTACCAGAATAGACGGAGCTGATTAGGCGTACATAAATTTAAAATAAAATCATACTTGTGTTTGTAGAATAGATATTCAACAATACAGCCAATTTCAGCGCGGTGGTGTGTTGATAGATGGTTGGCAGTGATACTACCTACGGCAGCAGAAGGCGCGGGTTCGATTCCGGCTCGGGGCAAACATTTCTGTTTGTTCTTGAGTCTGTTTGTTTAGAGTGGGATTCGAACCCACGGCCCTTGGGGATAAAGTAGCCATTGCTAACCACTCGCCCACATCCCCGGGGTGGTCATCACCTATATTTTATAGTCAGTAAAGGTGTATTTAATTAATTGAGTTCCTTTTATCTTTTCGTGCTCTATGTCTGTGGCCTGCGGAGTAACGGTGTTCGGATTTCTATCCCAAGTTTTGAGTTATCTTGATGTTGGAAAGGTAAATGGACACAGTTTAATGAAGTATCTTATTAAGTATTTATATAACCTTTGCTTTGAGTTTGCAATTAGGTAGGTACGAAGTACTGAAAATTACAGGTTCTAAGTTAATTATAATTTTATATCGTGTTTTCAAACTTCTTGTATTTTAAATTACTAAAGTTCAAAAGAAATTTTCATAGAAAAAATGTCACGAAATTATTTTATCACAGAAACGTTATGAGATATATCATTATACGTTATTACATATTAGTATTATTAAATTTGTATAAATAAATAAATTGTCGATCGAAATTGCTGATCGAATCCGTACCTTTTGGTACCAAAAGTCCGGCTTTAACGGGCTGTCAAATAAATAATAAGTACAAGGGACTCCCTGCTTTATAAAATAGCTGTGGAAAACCAATCTATCGTCTGATCTGTCAAAAGTTATAATGAACTTAGACTACCTACAAGTTTCAACTCTGCAAACTTACTAATACAGTTGTTTTTATATGAGTAAGTGTAAAAATAGTGACCCAATTACTACCTACTGTCTTTCCAATCAAATGTAAAATATTAGGTACGTAAAATGGTAAAATCATAATAAACTTACACCGCACACGTGTAAAACAGTCTATATAATATTACACGAGTAAAATAGTCTATAATTATTTTAATTTCAATAAGAATGCGTAGATATCTACACGTAAAAATTATCTACTTACGTATTCTAATAAAATTATGTCGTAAATATTAGAATGGAATGGATAGTATTTTTTTTTATTTAGTACATTACATATAATTTAATATTGAGATGCATAGCATTATTTGCGTTTTATAGGAACATAAAAATAACTAGGTATCATACTAATCTAATATTATAAATGAGAAAGTGAGTTAGTTTGTTTGTTTGTTTGTTATTCCTTCACGGCTTCACTAATCAGCCGATCATTAGATGTATATATTGTCAGGCAGGGGTACAGAGCCCAACATAGGCTACTTTTTATCACGTGAAAGTATATCATTCCAATGGGAAAATATTTTTTCTACTATAAAGGGCGCTGTATGGGATGCTATCGGCCAACAGATGGCGCCACAAGTCGCGCTATGGGTTGGTCAAACGAGATCTATTTCATAAAATTAACGCGAGCGAAGCCGCGGGGAAAAACTAGCTATAATTATGAATGATAATAAAATAGCAAAAATTGTTTATGTGTGCTCATGCGGTACATGCATACATACAATAATTATACTAATAATAATTTACTTTTTTCTCTGTGTTGGCTTTTTAGCAGCCTTTAATTTCCCACAGCAAGGCAAAGGCCTCCCCCAACTTTTCCAATTTTCTCTTAATTGGGCCTGTTTGTAATTGATTCTCTTACCACCATAATCATCCCACTGTAGGCATACGGGTCTCACTTCAATTGAAGTGATTAGAGCGTACTCTGCCACGCTGCTCCAATGCGGATTGGCGGAAGCCGTGTGATTTCAAGCCGCACGAAAGCCACCGACTAGACTTAATGACTGTAATCTTTAGGCTTAACGTGCCCTCCGAAGCACGGAGAAGCTCGAGATAAAGAAACCCATCTAAACGCAGGCTAGGGTCGACGTCGCTTAACTTGCGTGTTCATATTAGAGTGCCACACACAACGACGCCATCAAGCTCCTCTGTGTGTTGTATGTATGGAGTATCCGAAATGGTAGTAGTTTATAGAGTAGGTTAATTATATAAATCATATACTGTATGTAGGTAATCTCTGATAAGAAAACGTGTTTGTAAAAAAATATTCTGTGAATAAAAGTTTTGAATTTGAATATGTATCTTTTTTTCCACTTCTGATAGGCTGCCTGGAAGAGATTACTTTTGTGTTATGATTATGACCGCCTTTTGTACTTCATTACATTGTTTATTCTTACTGTATATTTGTATTTTAATGGTGCAATAAAAAGTATTGTAATATGACAAAAGTATCCTACTGCTTTTTTAGTTTTCAATCTTTAAATCAGTGTGAAAATCGCTTAAATACGTTTATATTAAACTAGCTTTTTTGCCCGCGACTTCGTCCGCGTTAAGTTCCGGGCCCGTTCCCGTGGGAACCACATTGAATGGAAAAGCTATATGAATAATCTCTCCCTGATAATGTAGCCTTCTACTGGTGAAAGAATTTTTGAAATCAGTCCAGTAGTTTCGGAGCCTATTCAATGCAAACAAACAACCAAATCTTTCCTCTTTATAATAATATTAGTTAGTTAATACGTTACCATCAATGAAAAAAATAGATATTACCAATCTATGATTACATTTGGAAACATGTTTTAGGACGTTATTTATTTTTTAAAGAATTGTAATAAATTAATACACAAATATGTTTTAGAAAAATCATAATAATTGATTCGAGTATAATCCCACTAATATTATACAGGCGAAAGTGTGTGAGTACGCTTGTTACTTTATTTCTTCACGCTGAAATAGCTCGAACAATTTTTATGTAAAGGTCGCTGTATACGTTACGTGGTTTTTCACGGCTGGGACGGGACGGGAAGTTAAATATAGTTCCATACAAAATGTATGTAAATATGCATATGTCGCGGATACACGAACGGGACGGGAACGTGGCCGTGTCGAACAAAAAGTCACGTCCCCGTCCCGTCCGAGGTATTATCCCGTTGCGTATACAACGACCTTTATTTGGTATGTTGCAGCATAAATCTTGGATTAACACATATGGTACTTTTTATTCCGAAAAGTACGCGATTCCCGTAGAAATAACTCAAAAGTGTAATGGTCAATGGCGCTTTAGATTTAGTAGATGGCATAAATACATGCCAACGAAGTGCAAAACATAAGAATATGTTATAATAATTCCAGCCATTCCTTCTAAATACATAACAGTTATGTATCAATAAGTTATTCAATAGAACTGGATATATTACTTGTCATACGCATATATCACGTATTAAACGAACATAAACAAAAGTTACCTAACACACTGCACTTAAGTGTACCAAAAAACAGTAGACCGTGTCTTTTAACCCAATTTTTATGCGAATAATTACTTAGTTACGTGTATTCATGTAATGATTGTACTGTATTGTACTGTACCACTGTATTGCCGGAGAGGTACTATTAAGCTTAATGACCTGTAAAATGAGGTCAATTATTGTCTCTGAAAGGTAAAAGGACCATTTCCCGATGTCTAATACCCATTTCGCGCTTATTAGCTTAGTATAGGAACTAGAGAGAGTTAAGTTTATTAGTTCCTTAATACCCTTAGTAGAGGTTATATAGAAATATAGTTTTCTCACGTAATAGATAATTAAACCATAAAGCCTATATCACAGAGGCGCGTTTTTAACGGTCGATAATAAAGCATGCGTTATTGCGATAATGCGTCGTTGCACACAGTTGCGTTTTTATCGTCCGATATTTCTTCGACAGAGCTAACGTTATTATCGCAGGTGTGTGTATCAGGATACAAAAACATTCAAGAACTCATATCGGAATATCGCAGGACGGAGAGACGCAGCGTCCTACTTCCATTGCGGCGTTATTATCGCAGCTGTGTGTTACTCCATGGCCATCCTAATACAAAATGTACTGAAAAGAGATATCGCAATTAACGCATGCGATATTATCGACAGTTAAAAACGCGCCTTTGTGGTAGAGGCATAAACAGTCAACAAAATGAAAGAAATATTCAGAACAACAGTGTTGCTTCACGCCAATATTCTGTGATGGTGGTACTTTCCCGTCAGCCCTTTCCAAATAACGTTTAATTATCAACGTAATTAAACTTATAAATCGTAATTAGACCCTGCCACACAGACGTAAAAAAACAATAAAACCTTAAAAATACTGACATACAATGTGAAACTTAATAATATAATGTACAAAAGGTGGTCTTACCGCAAAAACATCTTCCAGACAACCATAGCAGAAGTGAAAATAAAAATATTACAGACGGGGTACGTATGTGGCGCAAACCTATGACAATATATTCTTATTTAATCATTGTTACGAATAAAAACAAAAATTTCTAAACGGAATGCCTTATAGAACAAAACAGTGTTTTGTGTATGTATAACGTAACACACGTTACACTAATCCAGATAAATGGCGGATTTGTTAAACATAAACAATTTTCTCACGGAGTCACACGACGTAATCTATACTAGGTATAATAGTAGTATACGTTACTACAACCGTTTTTACTGATTGTTACGATACGATTTTAATTGAGTTGCTTTAATCGCTTTATTTTCGCAATACAAGTTTTTGTTTGACAGCCGATCACATTATGGTCACGACAACAAGAATCTTATTTGTCTTATGAAGAAATGAAAAAATAATGAAGGGAGAAGGAATCAGCAAGCAGAAAGTGACTTGCTTCGTTACAAGTTGTAACGACTGGTTGTAACTTACAACCAGCCAATGGAAGCGGTGAGCAGGCCCGATTCAAGTTTAATAAATACTAGGTTTACCTTCGCTCGCGGTTAATTTTATAACATAGGTAGATCTCGTTTGACAACGATACAACTAATAGCGCGAGTGGTGGCGCCATCTGTTGGCCGTTAGCCCATCCCATACAGCGCCCTCTATAGTAGAAATAATATTTTACCATTGGAATAACATACTTTCACGGGATAAAAAGTAGCCTATGTTCGGCTCTGTACCCCTGACAATATGTATACAAATTTTCATAATGATCGGCTGCTTAGTTAAGCCGTGAAGGAATAACAAATAAACAAACTAACTCACTTTCTCATTTATAATATTAGTATAAATAAATAAATAAATATATAGGGACAATTCATACAGATTTAGCTAGCCCCAAAGTAAGTTCGAAACTTGTGTTATGGTATACTAACTCAACGATATTATATTTTATAACAAATACATTTAAAGATAAACATCCAAGACCCGAGGCCAATCAGAAAAAGTTCGTTTTTCATCATGACCCGACCGGGGATCGAACCCGGGACCTCCCGGGTGGCGGTTTGGCGTGGTAACCATTACGCCACGGAAGTCGTCAATATAGTATAAGTATGATACTTCATGAAGGCATTTACTCGAATATTTATTTATCAATAGTATTTATTACTATTTAATTACAAAGCTTCATAACGATGCTCTACATTATTGCTCTTTTAGCATAGAAATCTTTGCTCTTTCTTTACCCTGGCCACCTCTTTCACTGGCAGCTTGACTACTTATTGTAAAGCGATCAGCATTGTTAATTCTCAACAGAAGAATATTCGACCACTGATTGTTCAGAAAAAATATATTTTAGAAACTTTAAAAATATACAACAACTTTCACTTATAATTTAAATCCTTCCATTTCAAGTGAAACGTGTGTGATAGGTGTTCGTATTAAATTCTGTCCGAAATATGAAAGCGTTGCATTCACAATGCTTCATTGAGTGAGATAACATTTCAACATTTTAATAGTCTCACGGTTTGGACAAAGCATTCAAGCGTTTTGGCATTTGATATCACGACACCGCGAGAGCAAAAAGTGTTATTTAAATAATAAATAATAATTTGTAATAAATAAAATAATAAACTAAATATGTCTTATAAGTGTGTTATTGTTATTCTGGTGTGTTTTGCTGTCTCGTCGATGGGTAGAGGTAAGTTTTGTGAATGTATAACTTTTACTGTTTTCATTTTGTCTCCACGCCTATTATTTTCAACATTAGTTGACCTTTAATGTACCTACATAAACAAACATACAAACTAGATATTTTCATTGTTTTTTAAAGTTATAATTATATACTCTACAGGAAAGACTATATTTTTGTCGTGTAATTTATCGTTGCGTTTTTACATTGATAGTGAAAAACAAATAAAATTCTATGCAAAAGTTTTTTAAAAATGAAAGTGAACAAGGAGGTTGAGAAATTTGCCGGAGCTATAGAAATATGTAGATTCAATTAACTTTATAGTCAATTAGTTGCTCTTGTCAGTCTATACAAATACAACAAAAACTTCGACAGAATTCCAACTCTTCTTTTGATAGAGAAAATGATAATACATAAATATGATGTTGATGATTCAAGTAAATAAAGAGAGATGCAAAATCCTCCAATATTTTAGAAAGTTAAACTATATGTATTTCGATATCTTTCGAAGATGTATGTACTTTTACTTTTTTTCCTTCTAATTTTGAAACGATATCGAATATGACAAACCGGTTCACAGTAGAAACGTGTATATTTTATATTAATTAATAAATATGTAAATTTTCGCCTCAGAGTCGTGAAAAAGTAGATTAAACAAGTATCTACGTTGGTAAAATGATGTGTTCCCTGCACCACACCGTACGACACGCGAGCGTGAAGAGGCATCTTCTAGGCCGGCATAATGGAAGTGAGGAGACACCATAAAGGATGTCTCGCCGCTCCTATTCCTGGACCCCAGTGACCTGCGGCACATCTGGCAGGCGCTGGCGTCACATGCAGTGTCTTAACAAAATAGTATTTTGTAATTCTATCCTGAAAATGTACAAATGCTACATTTGTACATTTTCAGGATAGAATTACACAGCACAGTATGTAACTTGATTCCGGAGTATCCGATTTTACATTAAAAGAATGTAAAGAATCATAGAAATCCAAATGTTAGTTTCAGAGTTTAGCGTAAACAAACCCTTCAGTTTTATTATTATTATTAGTATTATAGTCTCTATCTAATTAGCATTTGGCAACCCTCTGTGAATGGGACCCCTAATCTGAATATAACAAGGTTGTAAACAAGTATCAACAAAACCTTTATAGCGTGTCCCAATTCGAAATAGGGAAATAAAACTAAATATTTTCTTGTGAACTCATGCAATACTAGCGGCCCGCAGATAGAGATTCGGCTCGGGGTAGCGTTGCACGTATTTTATTTTTTCCCGTGGGAATAAGATGTTTTTCCGAGATAAAAAGTAGCTTATGTCACTCTCTAGACCTGAAAAATCATGTCAATCTGTTCGTTACTTTCGACGTGAAAACATACAAACAAACACACTTTCGCATTTATAATATTAGTATGGATGTATAATTCGAAATTGAACGAAGTTAGGCTAATAAGATAGTGTGGACGGACAGTTTACTGCGTTTTACTTCGCCTAACTTCTGCTTGGAAAAAGCCTTCATAGAATTCGAATTACGAGATCTCGATTTACTTGACAGCAAAAATAATTACAAAATATTTTTCTATTAAAAATTAGGCCAGGGAAAAATGGATGTACATAGCGCAAAATTTCCCCTATTCCATGTATCCCTACTGGTATATCCCTACTGGTAGGGAAAGATGGACTTTTTTTCTAAGTGTCCCTACCGGCAGTGATGATTGTAATTTCTGGTAAAGATTGTACCTATTAAAGATATTAAATGCTAATTCATTTATTAACTATTCATAAAGTCTCTTAATTAGTGAAAGTGCACGAGAAGTATTAAATTAATTTTATCTCTACTTCTGACATTATAATACTCTTATTAACTCGTGTATCTATCATCAAAAAGTTGTCTAGACGTTCACACTAGGAAAGGTATTGTTTTCATCTTGAAAATGTTCACAGCCTGTTCTTACGTAAAACACCATTCAAGTAATGTTATTTTTCAAGTGAAAACTTCTTTAGCGGCGATTGGCACTTTTTTTTAGATGGGTAAAAAATGTTAAAGTCGCGTCAGATCCGTAGCCTGATCGAAAAAGCGTAAGATTCCCTAACCATTCCAAAATATTCAAAAATGCACAACGTTGATGTTTAAGTTTTCACTTCTGCCGGCAGTCCCGGGGTGCTTTTTTATCTGTTACCTACGTTATTCGTGAATAACCTAAAATATTTTAGATCTGCAATCCTTTTCTGTTCGTATATAGGATACTAGCGCCCTGCCCCAGCTTTGCACGACTTTTTCACGACTAAGGATTCCTAATTTTTTTATAAAATATTATTGTAGCCTATGTTATCCGGGGGCTAATGTACCTTCCCAACGACGAAAGAATTTTAAGCAATTGATCGTGAAAATTTCACAGTCTGTAATATCAAAATAATATGAATAAATATTTTGTACCAAAAGGATAAGGTAAAAAAAAAAGTTTTTTGAATGATCTAGTGCTAAAAATAAATAAAAATAACTATATGTTGAACGCCAATAACTAAACTACATAACACTCGGCTTCAAAAAAGCTGTAAGCTGTTATATTACAAACATTTACAGACGTTAACATTTTAAAGCTATAAATTATGCTGTCATCGGCTTAGAATTATTTGTACGTCCTTGTTTTTTCAAGCATACTCATAATTAACGCGTATCCGTAAGGTTCTACGTCCAATCGTGGACATTATTGAATGTGTGACGCAAAATTTTTAACGTCACGTATGATACCCATAAGGCCACGGCTGGCTTTAGCGGCAAATGGCTGCGGGGGCTGCTGTTCTGTGCGTGTCATCGCACTAGTTCTGTCTGACGTACATTTGTTCCTACGCACCAAGCGGCAGGGCCTCTCCAAAACTCAGTCGCGTAGCCGCCATGTAACTAAACGATAAAGAAAAAAAATCTGTCACTGATTATTGCGAAGCTAAGTTGTTAGACCTTGTCAAGAAAGGGCGCGAATTCGCCACGAATATTCGTGAAGTATGTGAATTTTGGTACCTAGTACCTCTGTTAATTTAATGTCTAATACCTTACTTTCGCCCTTATTGGATAGTGATGACACACATATTAAAGTCGAGTCCATTGCAATCGAGTTGACGCGTGCAAGAAGAGCCTAATATATATCACATTGACCTAAATATCAAAAAGAGTGGTACAAAAAATATTTTCCCTTTCAGTATTACTTGCAGCTATTTTCTGAGGTACGATTTTGTTGGAAGGTTGGAAGTAACTCACGCAAAGGGATCCTCCTTGCATAGATTTTATTACAAAAGAAATAATATATTTTCTGTTTTTAGAGTAATAAGGAAGGAAAGTAGGAAAGTTATAATATATACACATCATATTTAGCGGAACAAAAATTAAAGGCTGCTATTTTTATGCAAAATGTAAACATTCAAAAATATCGACGTAATTTTAGTCTGGACCTATAAGACTACATCGTGTAATAATTAAATGGAGATTTAATTATATGTAATTGTATGTAATTATATGTAATTGAACATTATGATGTTCAATTAAATATTATTTCTAGTTGTTTCAAAATAATTCTCAAAATCGCGAGCTAACAAGCTAAGAAACTATTTATTTAGTCACATCTAATTTTAGTTGAGATACTGTAACAAAATACTAATACTATGGTACAATATTGTGTAACAGATTCCAAGTTTGAGCTTGTCGAAAATACTTCAATGTTCCGCTAATTATCGTGTGTGTCGTTAATATTAAAGTTAGCTATCGGTTTCATCTGCATTGAGAGAATATAATATTCATATTATGATCACATGACAGGGAAGGTGGGAATAGGGAGAAATGGTATAGGAAATGAATTGGACATCGAAACGAATAGAATCCTTTGCAGCTTCAGGCCAATATTCTGTGTACTTCCCCGGTCCAGCTAGCCCGTATCATAAATGCTATATTACTTCAAAATTTCACTTATTATTCAAATAGGTATTTAATATAAATAAATATTTCTATTACAAGGTCTTTAATAATATCTATTTATATAAAATTCAAAGCCCTGACTGATTTAACTATATATCAGCGCACAGCCCAAACCGCTAGGTCTAGAGATTCTAAATTTGGAATGTAGGTTCCTTAAGACATCTAGGGGTGTACTAAGAAAGGATTTTTCAAAATTCCCACGGGAAAGCGAGAGATACGCAAACGAAGTTGTGAGTATTTTAAGAGAGGTAGGGCACAGCGGATAATCCGCTCACATCGGAGCAGCCGTCTGGTCTGGTAAGTAAGGTCTCCAGAGCTCCACTTGGGGGCGTTGGGAGGGTTGGCAACGCGTGAGTGATAACCCCTGTATTGCAAGAGTCTATAGGCTACGGTGATGCTTACCATCAGGTGGGCCGTGGGCTTGCTTGTTTGCCAACTTTGTTCTATAAAAAAATAGTCTAAATATACATATAGTAGACCATGGTCTCAGTAGGTAATTCAAGGCTTTTGAGGCAAACTAGGGTCGGTGACCATTTTTCTGATTGCTGTCAATACAATAATTAATTATTAATTAATATTAATTATAAACATTTTAATTACCGTTTAGCGAATCAATGGGCCTTGATTCATAACATTTCAAAACCGAGCCGTTTGCACAATTATCGTAATGTTTACATTACTGTAATTTAAAAGCCTAATTATTATAATTAAATACTTCAATAGACTCTCCGTCTATGAATAAAATGTGGAAAGATACAGCAATTATGAAATTGAATCGATGTGGGAATGTAGGTACCACCCTTTTCTTTACATGGTATAAATATAAATAAAATGAAGTCGCTACCCTCTGTCTGTCTGTTTTTTTTTATACCACACAGGTGGCAAACAAGCATACGGTCGGCCTGATGGTAAGCCGTCACCGTAGCCTATAGACGTAAGCAATACCGGGGGTATCACCGGGAGTATAAAATATTATGCGATAACTATTCATTAAATTCATTTGATCATACATACAAACAGTCGGAAGTCTAACTCCTTCGCTAACTTCTTCTTGTGGCTTTGGATTTTCTGTCAATTTTTTTCCTCTATAGGAAAGTCATTACTTTGGTACAGTTAATTAATTTGGTATAAACAGATTTTCGATGTTGAATGTAGAGAATTATTTTACTAAAATATTGACTAATTAACACATTAAGTTTATGTTAGAAAATTAACTATGATTAATGTAATAAGAGCAATAAAATGAATATAAAGTAGACACACAAAAAGTATGTTGAAAGAGCATATTATTATTAAGCAAGTGTTACAAACTAATACATGGAAAGGAAATTTGGAGGCCAGAACAGACATTGTGTATTTCAGACTAATTATACCTAGAATTATTATGATTTTACGAGAATTAATGAAACTGGGACATAGGTACTCAGTAATTTAATTATGAAGGATGGCAGGCCGACTCTCACGTCAACTTGAGAATACTTGAGAACGGTTGCCTTGCGGGCCTGGTCTGCGCTAAACTTATCATCAACACAACACATCCCTATTTTAATTGACATTTCGCTTATAAATGTTTTATGAGCCTATGTAGGTTTATATATATTAAATGACAAAAAATATGACACTGTGTACAAAACACAGTGACATATCACCGCTAAGTATTTCATTTTGACATTCTGTGAGGCGCTCTCACAGAATATAATACATGGATCCTTACGATTTTATTAGTTTTTGTACAACTGCCCATTCCTTGTAAACTAATAAGGATCTGTTTATTTCCAAACTATCAACCAAGAATTAACAAAAGCCTGTTTCACTGTCATTCTTGAGAATTGAATATAGTGTGCAAGTGACATGACAAGTTAACTTGTCTGATTGTTGTTTATTAGTACGGGAGTTTATCACGACATGACTGTCAACGAACACATCTCAGCTGTAAGGAACAAAGGAAACTGAAATAAATATAAGCTCGTATTAAAAGCGACGTTGCGAGATGAAAAGGCATTTGGGAGGAGAATAGCTGCTATTAATCTGGGCTAACCATTATTAGATCCGCAGTTTCGGCTTGCCAAACACTTTCGCAGTTTAAAAATCTTTCTTTTGGGATTACACATCCCGTACAAAGAATCAAAACGTTTCTAATACAGAGAGTAAGCCTTACAGACATTTTCTCTTTTGTCAAGGTGTCATACAATAATAATGTTCAATTAATGTAATATACAATCTACCACCATTACGGAAACAAGAGCAAAATGACAATTGCTAAAATAAATGCTGAAAGAATACCAGTTACGGCCTTTTATTGTCAAAATATAAAAAATACGTACTTTTTTCAATTACTTTTGTTTTTTGCGTTATTAAAATCGAAATAATTATTTGTAAAACTTTTCGGATCGTGAGCGTGACCCAATTTACGCCATAGACCGCAAATTCGAAAAGTTGACGATTCGGAATTTCCATTTTTAATAAGGCAGCTGTTGCTGCGGTTGAGGGTTAAGGTGATGTTACCTTTTTTATTATTCCTGAACAAAAACATCTCGTAATCCCGGAACAGCCAGGCCCATAGTGCCTTGTTACGTGCTGCTTACGATGTCACCCCTTTCAACCCTTCAGCTGCGCAAGTTGCTCGTTTAGAAAATGTATTCTAAATCCTTTGTATTCTTATTAAGTATAGATAGGATTTAACAAATGTTTCAATTAAATAAAAAAATGTTAATTTAAACTTAGTGTTTTCTGTCATGTATAAATTATTATCATTTTGAAGTGCAAGTGTAGGCAACAATATTTTAATTGATTACCAACTTGATTTTATTTTTAACCAACATCTTTATACAATTTTAGAAAACAAAATCAGTTACTAATATACCCTATGTTATAAGCTCCATTGTTTTACACATATGTTTATGTGATTTAACAGTTTAGTGTTAAATCCTAAGAACACAGTCATATTAAATACAATAATTTAGGTAATGTATTTGCATAGTACAGGCATCTAGACAGAGATGGTGGGATATCTCTGTGATGTTACAGCATAAATATGCAGTAATAGGTATATTGTTCTCTCGAAGGGAGCCTCTAGAATGCAGCTAGGCATGCAGACGCGCCCACTTTCAATTTCAACGTTAAAAGTAATAGTAATTTAAACAAAGATTAAAAAATAACTTCGGATGGATTAAAAACTTTTCTTTAGAGGGCTCAAAGTGCAAATGAAACAATAAACTAGTGTTGTGAAAAAAAACACTATAGAAAAAAACAATTGGCGCAAAAAACTTGTAGCTGTTTTGAAATTTTTTTTAATATTTTATACAAAAACTATTTCTTTAAAATTGTCAATAAATGAAGTTTCATTTATTGACAATTTAAATTATTTTAGTTAAAGTGTTGTGAAAAAAACTTTGGAAAGTAAATAGAAAACAATTGGCCGCGAATTAAATCTCTTTTAAACATTTTTTTTATATTTTGTGTAGTTGCATTGCGTGTTATCATGTATGTGTGATGTTTTTTGAATAAAATTTAATAGTGGATTGTGAAAATTTTGTACGGAAACGGTAAAAAACGAATTGCAAAATATTAACCTGTATTTTATTATTCGAATATTTTTGAGGACGTGAGCTAAAAAACAAAATAGTAGTATTTATTTATCGTATTTTTATTTATTTATTCAAATAGGTTTTCGTATCAGTTTAGCAGTTTGATGACGTAAAATAAAATATATTTTAATATTGTTGCAAATTAGTTAATACAGTTCTTGCGCTTCGATCATTGAATTTGTAATGTAGTGATTTAGTAATGTTGTCGAGCTTGCTTATAACTATTTCTTACGAAACCTATCCTCAATAGGCGGGGTAATATACATGGCCAGTTATACTTGGGTGTCCAGCAAAGGTCGTAGTGTTATGTCATAGATAAAAAAACAGTTCAATTGTTTTTATTCAAAATATAGAACAACAAAAGACAATTCACAATAAAAAACAAAAGTAAATTCAAACTTTTTAAAGACGTTGACTAAATTTTGAATGTAGTATTTTAGTGTTGCAAATAGTGTCCTAAAAAATGAAGTTGTGTTATGTGTGGACAGTACTGTTATTTTTGTTATTACAATGTTTAAAGGAAGGATTTGGTGAGGAGGTGGCGTTTGAACTTCCCGTTCAATTAGTTGGTTTTCCTTTCATTATTGTTGCCGTTCGACTAACTAATTTCGTCAAGAAATTATCTTATGCCTTGAATCCAGGTAAACTGAGTTTCTATTATTTTTTAAATATTTTTTTTCTATTTTTAATTTGACATTAGATAGTTAGGTTAACTTTATAATGGATAGTAAAGCTTTTCTTCTAAAATGTTACATTTAATTTTACAATATAACTATCTATTTTAACCTTCGGAAGGTAACATGATTTTTGCATGCTCAAATAGTAACAGGGGTGATGAGTCACCCCGGTTACCACAAGTTAAGTTTACAGATGAGTAAAACCAGATTTATTTAGAAAATACCGCTTAATAGTTCGTAATATCACTAAATTTAATAATGAAATTAGTCTTCGGCAAAAATAATAAAATTATGTAAGAAAAATAATGAACTAAACACAATTAAGACAAATAATGCTTGTCTGTGTTGAGGACATACAGGCTGATGGCATTTCATGCAGGAAATTTTGCTTTTTTGTAATTTTTCGAGGGCATAGTGCACATCTTGCTTGTTTATGCAATTTGACAGGTGGTTCTACTGGAGTTTGCTCCTCAGGTACATTTAGAATCGCACGTATATTTGCACTTAGCTCGCGCGGCAATTTAGTTGCTAAGCGACGTTTCATATATGCGGTTGGGCCAATTGTACCTATTGTTTTTTTTAAAAATGCTTCTGTATTTATTAGCAGGTTTGTTTGGATGTTTAGCTAGTACTATAGGATCATTAAATTAATTCCAGTTTGATCTAACATGCAGAAAGGACATCCTTCATTTCAGATTGCTCGGAGCAATTGTCTTCACTTTCTGAAGATTCTTTCAGCTCTAAAGGGTCGCTGGTGTCAGACAAATCATTTGCTTATTATTTATAAACTCTTCAAGTTCTTTTTCTGAACGAAAGGCCATTTTGTGCCGAAAAAAAAACAAATATAAAAAAGTTATCCGTTCAAAAATTACATAATATATGTTAACAGTAACTAGGGGTGACGCTTCACCCCATACATACCTGTAATAGCTAAACGACGTGTCTTCGCTGCCAAAGCGCAGCGGTAATTGAGAGCGTGCATCGTGACATAAGAATACGTGAAACGGAAGAGCGAGAAAGAAAATAATTTAGAAGATATTAGTCATTTTCTCGCTGGATGGGGTGACGTGTCACCCCTGTTACCTTCCGAAGGTTAAATTGGAAGATTGACGTACTGTCAACAGCACATAATACTAGTTTTGTACGAGCTAGGAGATTATAAGCTCTTCACATAAGACTTAAAGTTTACAATAGATTGAAAAGATATTTCAGCTTCATAATATTAACGATCAATTTTATTGTATTTAAACTTTTTCGGTTCGTAATGTTTGATGACAATAATTCAATTATTTTATTTGTTATTCATAGTTGTATGTGTTTTAATGTGTGTCAAATAAATGTCAATAACAAACAACCTTGATACTTTCTAGCTTTACTTAATTCTTACTTAGTTGCTAATTAATAACGAAATATTTTCCTGTGAATAGAATATGCGACCTTGACGTCTAACAGCATTCTAGTACCTACCCATCGTGCAACCTTTACCTAATTTGGGACTAGATGGTGTTGCGTGATTCATCCAAGAATATTTTATTTGAAGAACTAGCTGTTACCCGCGGCTTCGTCCGCGTTATCCAAAAGATCTGCTATACTTTATTTTTTCTCGTCGGAATAAGATGTTCCGGGATAAAATGTCACTCCAGTCCAGACCTTAGTTTATCCCCAAAAAATAATCATGTAAATCCGTTCGTTACTTTCTTTCTTTCGTTAAAGAAAGACAAACAAACATACTTTCGCATTTATAATATTGAGTATGGATGTCTATGGGTAGTTATTGAATATAATGGTTTAAAATTAAATGTCTACCTAGAAATTTTGATATGAGTTCATTATAAATCAATACTGTTACGTCGCGCTACTACTTACTTAAGTTACTGGAACGCGTAATTTGAAATGCTTCTAGACGTTTCTTCCGCAGCATCAATGTTTCACTACTCGCCATAATTCCACAAAGTATGCATTACATAAAAGTTCGATTGACCAACATTAAGTACATCGACGGGGAAGGTGTTGCGTTACGTTCCTTGTCAAGTATTTTCACACAGTTTTTGCAGTACAAAGCAAGCCTCATAACGGGCTTCACGAAACATCATTCAGTGTGCGCGATATTCGTAAAATGGAACGCAGTGACCGCCAAAATTAAAAAAAAGTTCTATTTTCTTTTTGTGTTCTAAGTTGCCAGTATTTTAAAATTAAAATCCACAAAGGAGTTTATTTCTATTAAAATGTAACCTCCGCAACATTAGCATCATTACCTTTATGTCGTTGAAGAAATTGATAATATTATTCTCGCACGTATTCAGTTACGATTACGACATTCTTTTAGAGGTGGTATTGAAGTTTTGTTCAAGCATTCTCAGTTGGATATTAACTGATCTTATGCACAGTGGTTTTGTAAATCGTTAAAATGAAAATTTGTGTCGTGCTAATGTATATTTTAGTCATATTTTTGTTTCTTAAATGTTGTTTTGTAAATTCTGACGAGACTATATTCGAGTTACCAGTGCAATTAGTCGGTTTTCCTTTTATAATCGGCAGTGTGAGACTGACGAATTTTGTTAAAAAGTTGTCATATTCACTTAATCCAGGTTTGTATTTAAAATATATTCAGTTACCTTAAGAATTAGTGTTAGTCGGTATACTTGTCTTTTATACCTGATTAAGATTCACGCACCATTCATTTACAGTATATTTTATGAAACTACGAAGCAAATTATACCTTGATAGTATGCTATGTACTTACATACTTTTTTAGAGACTAGACTTTGATTAACTTTGTGTGGGTCTGTGGGGGTTTACGATGTATCATCATCATGATCGGCCTGTACCCACTCCTGGATATAGGCTTTCCACCAAATGCGATCCTCCGCATTACTGGGTATGTTTATTTTTATGCTACAATCATACGGCCCGCCTGATGGTAAGCATCACCGTAGCCCATAAAGACGCTATAGGGGGTATCACTCACGCGTTGCCAACCCTCCCAACAAACAACCTCCTAAGTGGAGCTCTGCAGACCTTACTCACCGTAGGAACACAACATGGCCGAGACCAATGCTATTTGGCTACGATCTTCTTTAAGGTGGAAGTAAGGACTTCCACCTTCTGGGGAAGGCCCCAGATGGGCTGCTCCGATTTGAGCGGATTATCCGCTGCCCTACCTCAAAACTAAACTAAATTACAAAACTATACATTTTTACATGATTTAGTACGAATTAAAGTCTAACAATAAAATTGTAAAATAGAAATACGAATTAAAACAGGGAAATGTTCATTTATTTTGTGAAAATTTTAAATAGCCCGAATAGCTGTGAATTGCCCTGTTTGGTTGTCCTCAATTTTGTAATGTGATTTCGGAATAATTGCACTGATATACGGGTGTTTCGACGCGACAGACGTCTCGTGGATTTATTGTTCCACTTTCGGTCAACTGCATTCGCAATAAATTCGATTTTGTGCACTGCGTTATATCGAATATTAATATAAGTTTTACATAAATAGTCATACATAGCCTGTAGTCCTTTAGGAGCCCTATGGCCTAATTGCGTGTGTTCATGCTTCACCGTGCGGCGACTGCTGTCGAAAGATAAGTCGTTAAGTGAAGTTAGTGACCGTCAGGTGTTCTGTCACGTTCTGTCAATAATCGGTCCCTTATCTACCACAGATAAAATACCTAATACTAAGGACTGTAACTCACGAGACTGACGCAGCAAGGCTTTACGACAGCCAATGTCAATCAAATTGTATGAAAGCTTAGTAGCATCAAATACTATAGAAGACTAATACGCACAGCTTCGGAAAAATTCGGGCAAGACGCGACACTAGCGCCCCTACGGCATGAGGGCGGCATGAGGTGAACGATTTCAAAACTTTTGCATGCAAAATGTTATAGCGCCCCTAGCGGCATGAGGTGAACGGAGGTTGCCAAGTCAACGTCAAGAGCTGTGCGTATTAGTCTTCTATAGTATTTGGTAGTATTACTCTGTGTTAGTGGCTACTTAGTGTGCAACCGGTATGGGGACTATGGGGTCATCATTCAACGAAATGATAGGAGGCTGTCTTAGTGCGTTACATTCCTTACAGTACTTATATCACGTATTAATTATCAGGTTAATCTTCTGTCAGAAGTTAATAGTAGGTACAGTCAAGAGCACGTTGAGCTTTACACTTGCAGTATAATTTTGGCTCTTATGACATAGAACTTAAGAATGGTACAAAGTCCAATATGTAAAGGTCGACATGCTCTTAACTGTACATTATTTTTCTATAATAAAAGAACAAATAAAAATAAAAATATTAAGTTACCGATTAATATCATACGAATGCTATAAATCTATTAACTTTTTTCATTTAATAATATCGATACAAATATATTGAACTAAAGTGTAAATTTAATATTTGTATAAAATACAGTTTTGCATTTGCTCTACTATGCTTATGTCAAAAATAATTAAAATGAGTTCCGTATTAAACCGACCAGACCTATCGCTAAGCTACAACATGAAACCTTCATTATAATACTAAATCACGCAAATCCATTCGAAATATGCAAATATAAACACTTGTAGATTAAAAGCGCACGTTATGCCGTGTCACAGACCTTTGGTACTTATTGCACGTCATTGCAAAATGAATTACATAACATGACATTATTGAATAATGCGCCTATTCTCGTAATAAATACAGTTAAAAAATCTAGGTGGCAACCATGAAAGTCTCCATCCGAAACAACGGGACACGTGATCATGTCAAAAAAGACAATACTTCTAACAAGTATTGTCTTGTATTCATAAACCCTTTCTTTCTCGTGGTCAAATTTTTTAGTCAAACTGATTTGACCACGTTGTTCACGAGGAATTTTAAAATTCCTCGTGAACAACTATCTAATTTATTTATTTAAAAAATACATCCTGTGTAATAAATAGTCTGATAAAGCCTTAGAGTATAAATAAATAAGACAAGTTATACTCTAAGGATAAAGCCAATTTTGAGATGGATTAGGATTGACCTTAGGATTATTTTGGAATGTTTTTGGATGGATTAGGATTATTTTGGAATGTTTTTAAGATGGATTAGGACTGACTTTAGGATTATTTTCGAATGTTTTTGGGATGGGTTTTTGGAATTCAACGAAACGTCAGTCCGTATTTTCGGAATTTTGTTGGGGGGGCTGGTCTCGATCTGAAGCTCTATCTCGCTCTCGCTCCTTTTGCATTTTGTATGAGCAGGATAGCGCAGACAAGAAACTTTAAAAATATAAACTAATAAACACGTCGCAAAAAGTTCATATCAAATACTATTATAGTTATTGAATAAAACTGATTCTCCGAGACCACTTTGAATGAAATGTTGCAGATTCGAGGTAACTTTGCTATTTTTTTCTATCGAGGCAACATGTATGAATCGTGTTTTGGCTTCCTAAACTTACTGGGAAATATCCTCTATTTTTAGTATCTTGAAAAAATTTTGGAAAATTCCACGTTTTTCTAGGCCAAAAAATGGTTTTTGCTGGAGGAAAAACGTGCCAAAAACCTGTTTTGGGTACCATTTCGCCTTAACAAAGTTTCGATATGGTTAATGTGCCTCACAAACCAAATAGTCAATTGAAAAACACATGGTCCCCATAATAATTTATCTTGAATATTTGTTATCGTTGAGTCCCGGCACATTTTGTTCCGTTATCGTCTTAATTACCACTCCAACTCGTCCCGAACAAAGTTGGCGCCATTAAAAACTTCCAGACGCTTCACCTTTTCATACTCTTTTTATATTGTCTTTCTTGAATATTTCATAAGTTAGTTTTTTTATTTTTTCTTATACAGATTTATGCTTACATTTTAACATTTTTAACCTTTAAATCATTATAATATTAAAATCAAATTAAATGTTACAACATAGAATAAATAATAGTAGTACTAATTACAAAATTAAAAAGTACCGTCCTCTCATATAATATTGACTTAAAGCAGAAATATAAGTTATTATATAAAAAAACCTGCGTAAATTGTGTACAATATTTAACTAAATGTTTTAATTTTTTCAGCAACATACCGATCCCGTAATCGACGCGAGCTTTCGTTCGCGAGCGAGTCCCTCGAGCCGTTTGACGTGCAAGAAGTGGAGAAGTACATAGTTGGAGAGTTTGGCGCGCGAGCATGCGTGTTCGAGAGAGTGTGCGCGCACTACGCTGCGCGAGCGCAGTCACACCCACGGCCGCAGATGGATTGGCCTGATGTATTCAGGTAATGGGCTGTCAAATGCGAAAAGAGTTATTCATTAGTCGATTGGTAGTTCCTGAGATTAGAGTCCCAAGATCAGACAAAAAACGGATTTCAACTTTATATTTATAAATAGATTATAATAATTCAGGCAAGTCCATCAAATTCCTAAGTTTCTTACTCAACTGTAACATTAAAATTTTCATAACGTCATAGTTAAGGAAAGCGTTTTAGTCAATGTCTAAATGAGTTCTAAGGAAGCAGTTATGAAGACTAACAAAGTTATAACTTTGCTTGCATAATAGAATAATTTATTGATCTTATAATATACATCTAAAAGTTTTTTTTTATGTCAGAAAAGGACATACGAGCTAATTGATAGCTTGACCCATAACACAAACCATAGGTGGATAAACACAAATTGATGATAAATTGTTAACGAAACATGTTTTCCAAAAACTAACAAAATATTGAACCATCACATCCAAAGGTCGATTTATTTACATACAAAGACGATACAAACATAACCTTGACACGACTTTCTTTCATTTCGTAATATTCTAATCGGCGTCAAGGTTACCGTGGTTCGCAAACCAGGCCAGCGAATTGCGGACACGCTGTATAAGAATGCAAGTGGCCCGTCCGGAGTAGCAAGTGGGACATCGAACGTAATCGGTCACGCAATTGGTCAAACGATTACCCGTACTCACAGTCACGCATCCATTCGAGTACCTTTGATCAATGCAAAAAAAATGCGTTGGGGTTCTTAAAACATTGATATTGTGTAGTTTCCTAAGGCCGGGTATACAAGCTTCATAAGTCACAGTTAGAATAAATAACCCATGTAAAAGGGTTATAAGCAGAGGAGTAAGCCGTAAGCGGCTAATTACATAGTTTTTTACATTATTTTTTATCCATTTTTGACATCATTATTAACCATTGCTTCTCTGCCTTGCTAGCAGCCCTAACTTTAGTATTAAACTATAGGCAGCCCGGGCGATTAGTTGATACTGACTCTACAGAAGGGTTTTATTCCGTGTAGTATTTTGTTTTGTATTGAAGGTTTTAAATTTTTTATTAGCAGTTAATACTATAAGACGAGAAAATATAAGCAGTTATTACATATAGAACTTTTTTGTACGGTTCTTTCATCAAAAACCTTAAATTGCTAAAATCTTGTACATTTACAAGGAAAAACCCATTAAACCAGTTAACAAATTAAAAAGTGAAATCCATGGGTTTAATTATCTTGACCCTTAATTATTGTGATGACATTGGATTTCCTACAATTGATTACCAATTTGAATTTCATTGCTATCCCTAATTGATTTAAGTTAATTATAATAAAACATTGAATCGTCATTCTTCTTTATTGAAGAGTCTTCGTTGATTAGGGCATTGGTAAATAATTAAAAATATATAAGCTGACTATAAATTTGCAATGCTAACTGTCATTGAGTTTTGAATTTTGTGACAAGATTTTGAATTGTTTGGAAAAACTTATTTGAATTATAGACACTTAACTCATCACGTTATTATAACGCAGCTGTAATAGCGAATGGAAGCTGTATTTCCAGAGAAAATAGTTATCTATAACGCAAGATGCATAGCTTACTTTGGCATCAAGCGGCGATATTATTATGTGAACAAAAAAAATATAGTTTTTGCAATTCTTGAGAGTATTTTGTATGTGTTATGAAATTTTATTATTTTGTTTATTGGGACTATTCGATTTAAGTATATCGCATTCAGATACCGCTATTATGATTGTGTATTTTGCCATTTTAGAAGTTTCCATAGAAAAATATTTTGACGTAAAAGATTGCATGCATTTTTGTAATATCCTAATGTGTGGACGGCTATAGTTGCACGATCCACGTCCGAGGTGAACTGCTATTATGCAATTCAACATTCACTTTCACTGACTAACTATTCAATCAAAAATCAACTTTAACACAATAACATAATGTGGTATATTATTTGTTACTTTTATGAATTTAGGATGAGAAATCACTGCGAAATTTATCTTTATTATAATGTGATAAAGTTTATTATTCTTGAGAAAATATGTTTGTGGTTGTGGGTTTGTGTTTAGAAGAGTTTGATGCAGTTTCCGTATATCTATTGAATGTGGCGACTGGCGCTTAGCTATTTGTAATCAGTCACGCTTAATTTAAGAAGAAATTATAAGTAAAACTGTTCTTTTTAAGGTCTTTCTTTATCATACAACTTAAATTAATAAACAAAAAACGACTCAATAATATTAAATCTGATTTTCAGTCGTAACAATTTACTTTAACATACTTTTTTTAAAATATAATAATTTATATTTTTACAGCCAATACAAGAGATCAACGGACCAAGCCAAAGAGTTCTACCTGCTCAGTGTGTTCTTGGGAGACATCGTGGGCTCACCACAACTTTGCCATCAACTAGGAAAACGTAGGAGCTGCGACGATTCACAATTATTAGGTGGTACTGCTTAATTTATAGAAAAAATGTAATTATAAGTAGACAAATTTAGGTTAAATGAACGTTCAGAAGGACTACAATTTGATTGAACGATTTGATTGAATGTAATGTCATTGTTACTCTAAATATTGCTAGCTCTACATTCTTGCGAAGTTAAAGAGAGAATGACAGTGTGAACGGACTCCTCGTTGTACTTCGTATTCACTTTATCCCTATTTAACTTTGTGCCTAACTTCACTTTACTTCGGTCAACTTTGCGATAGTGTAGAGCTGTTAAGATCCGTATAATGTAAGTTTAAAAACAAGATCTGCTGAAAATATGCTCCACTAAATTCAATTTCGGATTTGGCAAAAATTCTAATATTTATACGCAACTATACTAATTGTCTTTCATACTTTAAAATAAGGTTTCAAAAAATAATAGTATCATTATAAATAATGTTTTGATAATAAAAATCTGATAGTAATCTTATTAGGTCAAATAATTATAAAAGTTTACGAATTTACGTAAATGCACGTAAATGTTCAAAGATTTTTTTTTTAACAAATCTCTTACAGCTGTTGTATAATAGATATTAATTTATTTATATTTTTTATAACATGGACTTAATTTTTTATAAGGAAAAGTTTAGATGTAAGGAAAAAAACCACATCAATAAATGGTGATCTTATTTGGTAAATTATGTGACAAAAGGCATTATTGTCTGACGATTATGTGTTTTATTAAATATTTAAAACTAAAAATCCTCGTAACTTCCTTTGCGTGTATCCTGATTTTCCTTGGGAATTAGGAAAATCCTTGTATGTATTATACAAATAAACCTTCTTGAATCATTCTATATATTGCTGAAAACCCAATAAAATCCGTTAAGTAGGTACTTAGTATTTAATATCGTTAATAAGAGTGTTTGGGGCAAGGCCTATTGTGGCCTTCTCGTAGCTGAGATGATGCTGCAGGTAAGGTACCTGTACCTCTGAGTTACCTGCTAATATAGATAGAGTAATAAAAACACACAATGATCAGACAATTTTACATACGTAATTTAGGTAGAAAAAAGGTTTACGACCAATTCGCTTTTTTGTTAGTTGGCGAATGTGGCATATATCGATATATGTATAACAATTGACGCGCGCATTATTAGTTACCTACTTGTGATTTTTAGGTTATTGTTCTTTAGTTAGTATGAAAATAGATTTTGTTTGTATATTCCGTTCTAATGTACTTGGCAATCTAAAAACAATTGTATAATTTAAAAAATACATCGATGTGAATCGATCACAAATGACTATATTGCGATTAAACCCAAATTATGTTACCACAATAAGGTATAACCAATTCAAACACTGAATTTAACTTGAAATCTTGTGCCTAGTATATTGGAATCGATTGTAGGTCGATATTGTGTGCAATGTTTAATTTTAAATAATTAAATTGATTTCAAAACCGTGAATTCTTCCCATTTGATGCCACTGGTGTAAAGTACAGATAACTAATAACAATAATAAGCTTCGACAATTCAATAATACTAATAATTATAATCTCACTAATATTGTAAAGACGAAAGTCTGTGTGTATGTTTGTTACTTCTTCACGCTCAAATAGCTGGGCCAATTTTTATGACACGTAGGTAGCTGATACCTTGGATTAACACATAGGGTACGCGATTCCCGTAGGTTTTGGTCAAAAGTCTGATATAGATGGCGCTGGTGTGCATAAAATAAAACGCGAATAATACCGCGGGCAGCAGCTAGTAATAATATAATTTTATTAACAATATTGACTGATTTTTCCCGGAATTTTAGTTATTAAGTTAGGAAATACAAATAACTAAATGATTGTTTTATATTCAGTAGACGTATTTAAAAAAAAAATTTGAATTTTGTTCATTGTAATTGTATGCTTCGTTCGTGTAATTAAGTATAATTAAATATAGGTTAATAAATTGATTCATCACTTACTTTTTGTTACAACATTTTGTTTTTATTTTTTACTAGTTTTTTTTTGCCAATTCCTATTGAATGTACAGTCAGAGATATAAATATATTGTCAATTTAGTACCTTGTCACTATAGTCTATCATTTCAGTGAACATAATATATTTACAACAATATTATAGTGACAGCATTAATTATTGGGGTTCTAAACAACAACATAATATTTACAACTCTGACCATACCTATCCAGATTTTAATAGATATACGTTGAGTTGCAGAATTGTATTTTAAAAATAATGTCTCATTAAAGCTGATGCTGCCATATAGCGACTCATAAACGCACATTAAATTATAACTGTCGCTGTCAAACTGAAGGAGAAAAAAATCTTTAGACTTGACAGAATTGAAATTAAAACGCTTCTCCAAAAGTGGCAGATAGTCATTATAAAGGAAGACCCTCCTCCACCTCTACTTTTAAGTTATGGACATATTCATATTTTTTTATTTACTTAAAATGGTTTGCAATTAATAACATGGTTTACATAGATATCTGTCAGTTGAACACAATATTATAACATACTAGCTTTTTTTGCCTGCGACTTCGTCCGCGTGAAGTTCCGTACCCGTTCCCGTGGGAACGACATTGAATTTCCTGAAAAGCTATAGCATATGTCACTCCCTGCTAATGTAGCTTTCTACTGGTGAAAGAATTTTTGAAATCGGTCCAGTAGAGTCGGATTCTATTCAATTCAAACAAACAAACAATCAAATCTTTCCACTTTATAATATTAGTATAGATTAAACATATTCTTAAAGCAATTTACACTGAAACGTCAGAAATGAAGTGCACGGTTTCATTTAAACTTGTTAACATGACAAGACCGTTAATCCAAGACTAAATAAATTATTATATGAAACACCAGGGATCATTGTCCCCGGAACACGTCCATTTGGCGGGTATATTCACAAGTGGACCGGAAGGACCGCTTGTTTCCGGTAACCCAACATGGCGGAATATCCGGTTGCGAATCCTATTAATCTTTTCCTACTGAACCGTAAATATTACGTGTTACAATGTTTTCTTAGTTGGAATTAATTAGTCTTTACGTGGGGTTACGGGGCTACAGTGATGCGTACCAACAGGCGGGCCGTATGCTTGTTTGCCAACTTGGTGGTATAAAAAAATGCCGGCTAAAAAGGTTAGTTTAGCACAGGCTCTTCGTCTTACTCCGTCCAACTATAGCCAGCGTCAGCGTCGTCGTATGAGCTAAGCTAAGCTAACTTAGCCCAACCACGCTCAACTTTGTGAGCTAAGGGCGGTACACGACGACTTTTTATAGTGCTTCAGTAGCGATACAGTCGCGAGTTCGTATCGATACAGTCCCTATCCTGACTAATTTGAACGGGACTAACACGCGGCAGTAGCATTGTAGAAGCACGTATTAAATGAAATGAAATGAAATCGTTTATTTCAGAAATTAGACCTTCACAGGCACTTTTTCTTGTCATTTACAACTTGTTTAAATAAAGAAAATAAACTACGTTAAATACTACCACCATTTCGGACACAAGCAAAATGGCAACCGGTAAAAAGACGCACGACTGCATTACAGTGATAAGATACTCATTTCTGCATCACTATAAGTCGTCATAGGCTACCGCCCTAAACCAAACTAATTTATCTGAACTAAGCGATCTAATAGGTAAACTAACTTAGCTCAATCGGGGTCTACTATATGGTCTAACTAACTAAGCCAAACTATCAAAAATTTTATCAGTACAGCCAGCTACTATATTCAATCCAATTAAAATATGCCTATTCAGATTTTTCTCTTGCAGTCATGGAGCAGCCGATATATCCACTGCACTCTACTCGCGCCCATCAATCAGTGAATGCAAACAAAAAGTGCAAACGTTAGGGTTGAAAATATATATGAAAATCATTATTCTGTATGAAAAACTTTTATTTTTCGAGTAGTTAGTTAACACAGCAGCGTTGGAAAAAAAACATTGAATTTTTTTATACATTTTTGCTTCTCTTGCTTATTGTGCTGCCATTGTGGCATCGTCCGTGGTCTAGTCAAGTCGTCAGGCGCCCTTACCAATAAATTGACTAATATAATATTATAGTTATATTTGGCTTTTGTAGATAATAAAAAACACGGTAACGAAGTGCTCTTAATCACTTTCATAATCATAGGAGCAAAGTCACTAAATTTAAAAATACATTATTTGAATGCCTTTGGTATCCAGCGGCCTTCCGATGGCTAAAAGCAAAATATTTTGTTAAAAACACAAATAAATTTTGTAGATAAGAACGATAGACATGACAGCCCTATTGAGTATTGAAAGGGTACGATTTATGGATGCACTATCGGTGGACGGGTTTGCTTTGGTTTGTTTTAACATATAATACTGTACCGTGTACATATTCATAATTTATATTATAAAACGACCTCCATGGCGTAATGGTTACCACGCCAGACCCAGGAGGTCCCGGGTTCGATCCCCGGTCGGGTCATGATGAAAAACGAACTTTTTCTGATTGACCTCGGGTCTTGGATGTTTATCTATATATGTATTTGTTATAAAATATAATATCGTTGAGTTAGTATCCCATAACACAAGTTTCGAACTTACTTTGGGGCTAGCTCAATCTGTATGAATTGTCCCCAATTATATATATATAATTTGATAATAATGTGAATTTAATGGAAGTATTTTACGAAGCCTTATTAATATCGTTGTATTATAATATTGGCAAAAGTGTGTCCTGTTTTAGACTACACTGAAGTTGTTTTAGTTAAATCCATCGACTTTTACAATGGAGACTTCTCTTTTTTGTTGTTTTTGACAACGAACTTCGTTTAATTTCGTCTTGGACGACTTTGCGAGCAGCGTAGAGCGGGGGAGAGTGAAGAGATTTAGTATATCAACTAAATACGCAACCAATACCCAATACTAATACCAACAATATACTTAATACCCTTATTTAGTTCACCACTTATGTTACCTGAACACTAGGACAACAGTCAAAGTCGCTGAATAGAACAGATATTGATACTGATAGGTTAAAGAGAAAAAACTGTATCTTATATTAATTTTATTAATATTAATTCAAAATATTTTTTTAAAAGATTACATTACTTACCTACTCTATAAACAACTAACATTTCATTTAATTTTCTTATTTTCCTTGCAATTAAGTTGTTTTCATACCTATGGGAAATTCGACATATCTGTCGTTATTTCTAGTACCTACCTATATTACAAAAGAACAAAGGGACCCTCAGTCAAATCAACTCCTTTGCGGAATTTCATTTCAATTTAAATTTAAAGTTTCGAAATGATGTTTTTATAAAACACTGGAAAAGTGGTACTGCAACGTATTCCTTCGTTTAATGAAAATTCTGATCGATTAGAGCCATCTACCTTTCTATTCTACACTAACTAGAGTTACTTCAACCCGCTCGTAATGTACGAGAATACTTTCACACAAATGTTACAAGGAAAATAGTGCGCAGCACTATCGCTAGATGGCGTCCTTTAATTTATTTTGAGTAATATGCCTAGAGGGCGCTTTAACATGATTTTATTTTTGTTGAAGTGGATGAGTGGCGGGGTTATGGCTCTTGCAGTGCCGTCACAGTGGCACTGCTATCTCACCGACTCGCAGCAAGCGCCTGAATGTGCATATATAATGCCCGGTGGTGCGTAGGTAGTGAGCCTACCTTCAGCACCAGACGGCGCGGATTCGATTCCTGCTAGGGGCAAACATTTATGTGATAGCAGTTGTGTATATTATATGTATATATTTACAATAATATACTTATCTGTTTTCTGGTACTCATAACACAAGCAGGTTACTTTGGGACCAATTGGCGCTGTGTGGATTGTGTTGAATTAATACAGGAGGACGCCCTTGACTTTGAGTGGCCTCATGGCCTTGTGCTCATGAGACAGAAGTTCCGCGACATAGCTGACATTACACGAGCCCTTAGGTAAACTTTAACTCTATTGAAGCAGAGATGTAAAGAACACAGAAACCAGTAGCTTTTCTTTAGTCTCTGTCTATCCGTCGTGTGTTATTGGTGTGAAGATACATTTTCTCCACAAATATATCTCAAATGATTGATAGCTTACATGAATAGTTTCTACTTAGTTTCGACATACAGCAACTTTGCCACAGACATGAATCTAAACAGATGCCACAAGTTTGTCAAGGGTACTCCAGGAAAATTAAGAAGCACGTTTTTCCACGTTCACTTATTGTCTGCCAATACCTATTTGGAACATTGACTGAAACTGAACTACAAAGCACCTTTGTTTTAAGGTGAACATTTCATGAAAAGAATGAAACATGTCATGTCTGAAGCGTTTCGTAACGTAGATGAAGTCAAAGTGTTATTCAGAGGAATAGTTTCTGATTAAACGCTTTGACTTTGACTTCACAGAACAGACACTTTCTCTCGTCAAAGTAATGATCAAAGTGAAAATAATTATGATTTTCATAAATAAAACTCTACAAATATTTCGGAAATAAAAGAAAAATGGCCACCAGTAAAAAAAAAATAGCGATAGATGAAGCTATTTGCGGCATTTATGTAATAAATATCTCTGTTTGTACTCAATGAAACGGATCTAATTTAATTCCGGACATAGGAATTTCCTGAATTAGGTGAAGGTGGTAATGTTTTCATTTAATTCAAGCAGAAATGTGTTAAACATGCAATTTGTTACAGTTATCTAACGTTATCAGTTCCGGGCATTGCTTGTACGGAATGTTTCTTATTACGAACAAAAAGCTGACGTCTATTAATTACATACCCTTATCTGCCTAGTCCCTT
This sequence comes from Endotricha flammealis, assembly GCA_905163395.2. Lineage (NCBI taxonomy): Eukaryota > Metazoa > Arthropoda > Insecta > Lepidoptera > Pyralidae > Endotricha > Endotricha flammealis. The sequence continues at coordinate 9,052,775 of LR990868.1, forward strand.
TCTTGTAGTAATGCTACGCCCTTAGAGTATAGATAAGCAAGCTATAGAGCGCGCGCATCGCTCTTTGACCATTGTGCAATGCATAAGCAGATGTTAAAGTGCAAATTTTTAGTTTGCTTCCATTTCGTCGTTTTTACAGCTCTGCACTGCACATTTCACCATGATTCCTTATAATCCAAATAAATAACATCGAGAGAAACAATCAGCGTGCGTGACTAATAGCTTCGTTCGTTGCCGGCTTCGTTGTTGCTGTTTTGAGTTCGTCTGTTTGTTCATACTCATGCTTACTGTTCATACTTGCTCAAGCGCTCTATAGCTTGCTCATCTAAGATAGCACCTCTGGTACCTATTAATAATGTTAACGATGTTCATTGACTAAAATTTCTTTATTACTAAGTTCTTTAGATACGTAATTGTTGTTTCCCGTAATTAAAGTTTGGTTTCAAAACTGCTTTGTCTCTTTACCTACTCTTAAATTTTATGATTCGACAAAAAATATGAAATAAAAGATTTTATAAATAAAATAAGTTTCTGCAGCCACCGTGTATAGTATCTTATCGTTATGGTGGGAATTTAGAATGCTTTATCTAAAGTCTCCTTTAACTTACCATCATTCTGAATAGTTTCAACGATTGTCTGTAGCTTGAGATTGTCTGTTTAGATTTTTTATTTCATCTTTATTGCTAAAATTTGTTTATACAATATCATATCAACCCATAATCATCCCACTGCTGGGACTGGGATACGGGTCTCCCTTCAATCGAAGGTGATCAGAGCGTACTCTGCCACGCTGCTCCAATGCGAACTGGCAGAGGCTGTTTTTTCAAGCCGCCCGAAGGCCACCGACTTGGCTTAACGTCTGTCATCCATCGACAACAGCCGGAACGACGGCTTAACGTGCCTTTCGAAGCACGTAGAAGCCCGAGATAACGAAACCCATCCGAACGCCAGCTAAGGTCGACGTCGCTTAACTTGCGTGTTCATATTAGTGCGACATACAGCGGCGCCATCAAGCTTCTCTAAATATACAATATAATGTTGAAGAATTTGTTTGATTAAACGTCCTTTCACTGTTATTACAATAATACAAGACACTGCCATATACTAAATTGCGGACATGACAAAACACGTGAAGGACGTATTAATGAAACAATACGACATTCTGTAACGCTTGTAACACCTAATTTTAATTCGCCACCTATCTCCCATCTTTCTAATGATAATGCTCATAGATATTTTACATTATGTTGAGAATAAAAATTCACATACTTACTAATATAAAAAATTATAGCATTTTTTATTTATCAAGCTCTCCTTAAATGGCCTGCTCTTTATACTGTTAAAGAAAACCACCTATAAACTTATTTAGCACACCCCGTTGCCTTTTCCCCTCCAAATTCCTACTTCGCTATCCAGCACTATGGAAGGACAATAGCGAAACGGTTTAGCGTCCCTATAAACAAGGAGCTGCTCGAGATTATTAATTACAACCCAAAATAATAACAGTCAATGCGACCCTTGAGATAAAGTAAACATTCGACTCTACCACCGGCTTGCCATTGGGACAAGCTCACCACACACACACACACACACATACACACGCACGCAGCACGCACGCACGCACGCACACACGCACACACGCACACACGCACCGTTGTGTCTCCTGTAAAGGCAGGGTGAACATTTGAACAACGACGACTTCAGATTTCCTCCAGTGTCGCCATAGGCTGAGGTTCGAGCCCCCCTCTGGGGCGCCCCTAGGCAGACACTGTAAATTTTTGACGGTGTGAAAGAACGACTTCAGATTGATAATAAGCAATCGGCCTGCCAGTTGTGGACGTATCTTTACATGTAGTAATTTAATGAAAGGTTTCTGAACTGGTTTTGAGTATTTCTGATAATGCAACATTCAGTAATGTATCTTCAAAACTTACGAAGATGCTACTGTATATTACGCTAAAATATTTTATAACAAGTCGTTAAAAATGTATTACGTGTTATTTTTAATTGCTTGCGTTTATTATTTAATATTACGGAATAGATTGATTAACACGTTACATTTAAGTATAATGTTGTTTCATACAAATAAATCTTTATGTAGGTATTGTACTTACAAAATACGCTTTGCAATCGTGTCATTGGATGGCGTTGATATTTAATTTTTGAAAATTGAATGACGCTGGCTTCTACTTGATCATCGCATTCAGAAAATTACTACATAAAATTGAATGACGCTGGCTGCTACTTGATCATCGCATTCAGAAAATTACTACATGAAAAATGAATGACGCTGGCTGCTACTTGATCATCGCATTCAGAAAATTACTACATAAAATTAAATGACGCTGGCTGCTACTTGATGATCGCATTCAGAAAATTACTACATAAAATTTAATGACGCTGGCTGCTACTTGATCATCGCATTCAGAAAATTCCTACATAAATTTGAATGACGCTGGCTGCTACTTGATCATCGCATTTAGAAAATTACTACATAAAATTGAAGGACGCTGGCTGATACTTGATCATCGCATTCAGAAAATTACTACATAAAATTTAATGACGCTGGCTGCTACTTGATCATCGCATTCAGAAAATTACTACATAAAATTGAATGACGCTGGGTGCTACTTGATCATCGCATTCAGAAAATTACTACAGTTCATAAAAATTACGTTTAGTTAAAAAAACAGTACAATACAAATCTTTTCATATTGTATTAAACTATGTTGATTGTCATTCGTAATCGCCTCAGTTCTTAAAGTGAGATGTGATTGGTTTCTAAAGACCTGAAAGAAAATCATAAACAAAGTGTGACAATATTGGATAGAGGATGTTCATTACATAAATGCGTCCAGTAACTCGTTTTTTGAACTTTATCCCTTTATAATATATTTTATAATATATAATACTATTTTAGTTACGAAATAATTGCAGTTATTAACCCGCCTATGGTAACATTAAAATTAATAAATCATTACTAAATAAGTTGCCCGGTATGGTTACTACTAATCGATTAATTTTCCCACGCCAAACGGATTTATCTATGAAGGTTTAGGTTGCGTTTACATCTGCAATATCTTGAGGAAACAGCTTCGCGAACTGTTCATACTCTGTATTTAGCAATTAGCACGGAAGCATCTTGTGTTTTTTTTTCCTGCTACAAATGTGGAAAACAAGCATACGCCTGATAGTAAGCATCACCGTAGCCTATAGACGCTTGCAATACCGGCCGGGGGAATGATTCACGCGTTGCCCCCCAAGTGGTTCGGAGTGCACAGCGTTTTGACGCGATGACGCGAAACATTTTCTTAATTTTTTGCAAACAAAAAATATGACAAATCGTCAAAACTCTAAAATCCCAACATAAACATCACTAATTATTATTTACAATCTTATATCTCTTCCAGACTTCTTTACATATTGATTTCCAGTATACAGTTTAATATGTAAGGTCTATCGAGAAATGTAAATGCAAGGACGAATCATGATTCTAGTCTTCATAGATAATTCTAGGTGCTAGGATATAATTTTCATAGATTTTTACTTTTTATCTTTTGTAATCATTAAATCTTGCTTTAGAGCTCTAAATTAGATGCTAATGCATTGCATGTGTGACCTTCAATCAGATTGGTCAAGAAGCCAAATCTGAAACTTGAATTTTTTGCCATTCATTTATATAGATTTAGATAAATGATTCAGCGTATAAAAGTTTATAACTCATGAACATTCATGATTGACAAAATATGTAACTATATTATTAAGTATATTACATCCGTCTTCGATAATAAAATATAATCAATAATTTTATTCGTCTATCATTTAATTTTGTCAATTTTGTATTTATTTCTTTAAAAAGATGAGTCTTATTGTTCCTGTTCTAACTTCTATTGTTCCTAAAACTTTGTGTGGAAGTCTTCTTCTTAAAATATTGGCCAGCTGATAATGAAAATTAAATGTCATAAAAAAAGCAAAATATTTTTTTTTTGAAAAAATCCACGACGTTTTAAACGTAGTTGAAAAAGATTTAAATAAACATGCTCCAATCAAACCCGAACCTAACACTGAAAACCGCATCAAAATCGGACTAGTAGTTTTAGAGATAAATGGCAACATTGATTTGCACAAACAAATGTTTACTGCAGCGCCCCCTGGTGAGTTGTCACCGTAACACCTATCTAAGAACATGCTCCAATCAAACCCGAACCTATCACTGAAAACTGAATCAAAATCGGACTAGTAGTTTTGGAGATAAATGGCAACATTGGTTTGCACAAACAAACACACATTCTCTCACCCCAAACGCATATACCGTCACCATTCCGTCGTGGGTAAAAATGGTTGCGTAAGAAAACAGGAATTTATTTGCTGGAGTTAGTGCACTGCATAGTTTTTAAATTCCGATAAGAATGGAAAATAAGAAATGGAATTCTCATTGGATATGGAATAACGGGATAGTAAACGGAACGTAACGTCGTCGGGGATGTTTACTGAATAATAAATTAGTCAAACTTGCAATTTCGAAGTATGATTTTTAGCAACACCGTCCTTGAAATAATAATCAGTAACGTGTTAAATATCAGATTTTATTTATATTTGCATACGACACATTCCGCCATTTTAATTGCTTATAGGAAGCTAATAAACTTCAATTCGATATTGGTAGAGTTAGGTAAATGTCAAATGACTATAATGTTCATCTCATCTCTTATCTACGACTATCGGATCTCCTGGGAGGTTGAAAAACTCCTAGTGACAGAAAAGATCAAGGGCACGCGACCAAGGCGAAGGAGTCCTACCTATGCGCTATGCGCTGGTCAGACCAGAACCGCGATAACTCTAAAGGTGCTGATAGACTTGAGCATTCAGTTGTAACGAGCATTCTTGCGAACGTTACATCACAGAAAAATTACGAGAACATTCTAGCGAGCATTCTATCGAGTGTTCTGGCGAGCAATCTAGATTCAGATTAGTTTGCCACCATCTTCTGTTCGCTAGAATGCTCATGAGAGTTCGTAGCAATATTTGGCTCTATGCTCGGCTCGGCTCGTAGCTCGGCTCGTTGTTCAGTTCGACAAATATAAAAACGGCGAATGCTCGATGTTCTGTTACAACTGGTAACTGAATGCTCGTCTATCAGCACCTTAACAAAAACGTCCACGATGCATCCATACACACTTAGTAAATATGATGCATCCATACACACGAAAGCGATCGAGCCTTAATTCATAGAGGTCACGACCCTAAGCAACGAGGACCAGGACTCAAGGAGGAGGAGAGATTCAGAGACTACTCCGTCACCGGTGGAGTACGGTGGCGAAGAAACCACAGCTGAGCAATAGTGTTTCCAAAGCCAACTAAAGGATCACGTATTTATTAATTACTAGATGCTGCCCGCAGTGTCCCGCGTTTAATTTTATGCACAGCAGCGTCTATATCAGACTTTTGACCAAATCCTACGGGAATCGAGTATTTTTCGGGATAAAAAGTACCATATGTGTTAATCAAAGGTATCAGCTATCTACGTACCAAATATTATAAAAATTGGCCCAACCATTTGAGCGTGAAGATGTAACAGGCATACAAACTTTCGCCTTTATAATTTTAGTGGAATTTAATAGGATGAAATGGTGGTAATTTAATATTTAACACAATAATAAAATATACAATATAACTAGTGAACGTGCCTGTGAAGGCATACACACTGATTGGACGTTTTCATTTGGACTCGCATGTAGGTATTGACACTTGGGATTAATCGGGATCAATGGTTTAATGCTAGACGCACTTGTGATTTACTATCGAACTATAGTTTGGTCAGTTTTGGATAATATATAGACTTTGTAGAACTATGTGAGAGTGAGCGGGATGTTTATATCCATATAAGCGAGATAATCAAACTATCAATCAAAAAAGTTTGAGATTTTGTATTCAATCACATAGCCATCTAAATACTGGATAAGTTCGAAGTTGCTTAACGTGCGTGTTCATTCTTTCACTCCATTAATGTTTAATAACATAGACGACATAAAAAGCGATGTAATTAATATAATCACTACATCTTGTAAGCTTATCATGTCTATTTTACAGTCTATCTATATAGATCGTAGTCTTAACCGAGTTTTTCGTACAGATATTGATTATTCCTGTTTACTCTTGATTACTGCTATTCAAATCTACCAAGCCTAATGAAGGGCTTATTATTTTTATTTATTTGAAAAAGAATAAAATACATTCATTAATTTACCGCACGACTTAAGTCACGCAGGGCTTATCTAATCGATGGCTGGTCGAGGGCTGGTCGTTCACAAACAGTTTTTTTTAAATATTTTTTTTACCATTGCCTTGAGAAAAAATAAATTATTTAGACTAGCTATTTCACGAAAAACAAAATAGAATCGCTGAAAACGACGATCTACACGAATGAAAGTCATTAGTGTGATTTTTTTATTATTTTTTTGTTGGCAAACAAGCATACGGCCCGCCTGATGGTAAGCATCACCGTAGCCTTTAGACGCTTGCAATACCGGGGTATCACTCATGCGTTGCCAACCCTCCCAACCCCCCAAGTGGAGCTCTAGAAACCTTAAATAAGCACCAAGAAACGTGTGGTAGTTAAGATAACTTATAATAATTCTTTCTTTTCTCTGAAGCCGCGTTTACGTATGCAAATTCTCGCGGAAGAAAGAACTCGACGAAGTTTTGCATTAGTTTATTTCAAATCGCTACGATTGCAAGATATATACGAAACTGAACCCATAATCTGGGAGAACTGTCCTTCCTGCTACACAGCATGGCCGAGACCAATGCTATTTGGCTACGATCTTCTGTAAGGTGGAGGTCCTTCCCCAGACGGGCTGCTCCGATTTGATCGGATTTTCCGGCGTGCCCTACCTCAAAGAGGTAGTATCGGTCTCGTCAGAGGTGGGCAACGCATTTGTAGTTGGTGATGCTGATGTGCATAGGCGTCGGTGACCACTTTCCATCAGGTGGCCCGCTTGTCTGTTTGTCTGCCGCAAAAAATTAACGGCGCTGTAATTTTGATTGGTAAGTACTTCCAAAAACGAGGTTTGGTCGACTGTCTATATGATTGCAATTAAGATGACTCATTTCAAATAGATAAGAATTTTACTCAATCGTTATAGTTTATGCAAAACATGCAAACGCGAAATAGCGGAATTCACTAAGTAGAGCATCAAATGAATTTTATTATGTGTATTTTTTTTATTAATCATCTCGACTGAGACAAAAATTATCATTTGAGTGCATTCTACTTGAATAGCGAAAAATGCGTTTTTTGTGCCCTTGGTATATATAGTATACGGAATTCTTTTTTAAGGTGTTAACTCTATCGGGTATTGAGTTTAAAGAAATGTTTACTTGTATTTTTCGGCATCATTTCATCATCATATCAGCTACAAGTAGACCATAGCTGGACATAGGCATCCCAAACTTCTTCAATCTACTTAGCCTATTTCATAAATGCTCTATCTTACCTTATATCTACCACTCTGCTTCTGCCTATAAATTGTAAAAAAATAATATTTAGAGAACATTTTCCACGTACAGTCAGGTGCACGTCGAGCTTTATGCAGTACAATTTCGGCTCTTATGACATAGAACTTAAGAATGGTACAAAGGCTAATATGTAAAGGTCGACTTGCTCTTGACTGTACTATAAATAATGGTAGCCAAGAGACCTCTTTACTAATAATAAATTGTGGTATTCTGAACCCTATCCACTGAGGGTTGTGTCGTCAATTAGAATTCCGACCCCTTTAGAGAAGATGTAAGAGTATGTGGATATTTTGTTGATGCTTGTTTAATATTTTATGTAGTGACCATTAGATTTTTTTACATTTTTTGGTGCTACAATTTTTTTAATCCGTTAAAAATGCACTGCCCACAGTTTCATGTCTTGTAATTAAATTATTGTCCTACGATAATTTCGAAAATATTTTTTTCCTGTCGGTTTCTAGGTTAGCCAGAATAAATAAATAAAATAAAATATATAGGGACAATTCATACAGATTGGAGCTAGCCCCAAAGTAAGTTCGAAACTTGTGTTATGGGATACTAACTCAACGATATTATATTTTATAACAAATACATAATATAGATTATTTTGATTATCTTTTTCTATTTTCTTAGTATATTATTAATTGTATTATTAATTAATGTTGAAACCTTAGACCTAATCAACTTGCACAATTTAATTTATGTATACTTAGGAAGAGCGGATACTCCAAACACAAGTACATTACGTACTTAAATGGAGGCTCCAGCCACAATGTTGTTACCTTTCTGTTGATTGAATAAACATTTTTCATTTTTCATTTTCAGATTAACATCCAAGACCCGAGGCCAATCAGAAAAAGTTCATTTTTCATCATGACCCGACCGGGGATCGAACCCGGGACCTCCTTGGTGGCGGTCTGGCGTGGTAACCATTACGCCACGAAGGTCATCAATAGAGAGTTTATATAATTTTATTCGTTTTTGGTCTAAGTGGCGTTGACATTCTCAAACATGCACGATTTTCTTTGATGCCAATGTATATTTTTTTCCTATTCTTTCGCACATTCATTTAATTGATTCCATATTATAGTTATTCATAGGATTTATATGATGTCTCAGAACATAATTGATACGGTAATCAAACTCGCGACTTTACATTTTTTTCGAGTTGTCTGAGTTTACTTAGATCAAAACTCAAAATAACAACTCAAAAAAGTATCTTTACGATTTTGAGTTGTCCTAGTTTTTGATATAGATAGCGAAATAAATAAATATCCATCAAGCTACTCGTGTAGCTTGATGGATATTTATTAGCCAAGAATAAAGTAGCCTTATAGAAGTGAAACATACGGAAAAAATATAATCATTATCGTAAATAGATCAATCAAGAAGACAATTGCTTGGCCGATTATGTATGGCTACGTTACACTAATGTCAACAAACCCTAGGCTTCCAGGTGTTCCCAGGAGACCCCACCACGTAGAAAGTGAGCGTGAGTGATCAGCTGGCCGGTTGATGCGTTTGCGCACAGAAACACACGCGGTTTGGCGTCCTTACGAGACGAACGCCGTCCGCCAATTTTGTAAATTTTCGAACGAAACAATTGATTTCTTTCTTGAATTCTGTGCCAGTGTTGCTAGCTGTGAAAAATGAAACTTTTGTTACTATTCGGTAAGTAATTAAATTTTTTTTTTGTAGTGTTTGTACTGTAATATTTTGTTTTCTCTGTGAAAATAAAATTTTATAATTTTCAAAGCGTGAAATTTACGTTTTTCTGTAAGTTTACCTTCTTAAAAGAAAGTGTCCTAATTATTATTTTTAAGATAACATACAGAAATAAAATTAACACGAGTCAGTTTTTTACTCGTAAAAACAACCTAGTGTATTTTTCAATTAATTATTAAATTTAATATCTACTTTTAATTATAAATTTAAGCATAAATAAATAGTCATAACAATAAAAACAAAAAATATTTCTTACTTATCCGTAATCTATATTTGAGCAATGGGTGACTATCTGTTTGCTTTCAATTTACATAAGATTATATTTTAATAAGATTATTCATTAGGTAGTATTATTATCCATTTATTATAATCCTTAGTAGGTAGTAAGAAGCAAACAGTGGGCCACGCATTATTTGTCAAAGTGTACGAGAAAAAAAAAACAAGTGTACTTGGACTAAATCAAATTGAGCGCCTAGTAAACTTAGTATCACCAGTGCCCACGACTCCGCCACGCGAAGGCGGAGAAGGTGGCAGACAATCAGGTTTTTAGTCGGTATCCCTCATTGGCTAGAGAGGTGACCCCGACAGACCCCCTCGCTTCCCCAAGTGGCGGGACATGCAGTAATGCATTTTCCTGACTTTAAAACAAAAAAAAAAGGTACTTAGCACCGCAAACTGGTCAATATGGTGATTATGATGGTATGATACGAAACAATCGGTTAGTCGTTTACTATTTCAGGACATAACATGCATAAATATTATGAGGAAGAAAGCTGAATGCGTGCAACACGACCAATTAGACAGTGTCTGAACTATTTCAATTGCGTTCGACCTACTATGTCGTTAGCGACGTAAACAAACCACTGTGGTTTTACTGACCGTTTCCACGTACTGTAATTATTTGCGATTTCACGATCAGTAAAAAGACACAATAAAAAATTTAAGTAAAATTAAAATATGTAACAGAAGTAATAAGTTTAAAGATGATTTAGGTCATGTGATGGTTGGAAGATTTGACGGAATTTTTGTGGAGTTTGGGGAGGCTTTTTTTCCAATGGTAGGACTTAAATAACTAAATAAACAAAGGATGATTTGGGCTAGATCTTGACGTAACCAAGATTAAAATAAAACATCAATGGTTAAAATATTTATAATTTTCATAACCCCACTTGTACGGTGTGAAATTTTTCTTACAAAAATATTTAAGATGGTAGTTGAATCGAAAATAACATAAAAACAGTAAAAAAATCATAATTGTTTTGAAAAAAATATGCTTGCAGTGATGTTTAAAACTACCATTCTGAACACATAAAAAAATCCGATAAATCACTAATCATACCTAATAATTATAGAAAAAAGATAATCTAAAGTAGTCCAATTCCGCTTTACATAATTCAAACAAATAGAACGTAAAACATTATGAGTCATTGGACTAAGCCCTTTTACTAATGGTGCCTTAAGTGCTAGGTGAAACGGTTGTCCTCACGCATTGTCTGCGAACCCCGCGAGGGAAACTTGGTTCTGGTCGATGGAACTTCTACTTAATTAACCACAGATATAAAAGTTTATAGATAACATCGCGTCGCATGTCATTGGTTGAAAAAGTGACGGAAAATCACTTTTTCCTACCGGGATAATAAATTGAAAAGTATGGTAAAATTTCATTATACAAACATGGTATAGCTTCATAAAATTTATGAGCTGTTAAAGTAGACATTGTATTTACTCAACTGTTTACACACTACAGGACGAATAATTTTTGATATAACTATGGATTTAATTAATATTTTTAAGTTACCTCTGCTAAATGAAACTGTCATGACATTCAAAATCCCCTTCATGAATAAAAATTCAAAAATAATTTTATCCTTTAAAATCGTACTAATTACATACATATAAAATCAGTTTTGCAATCAGCATTTGAAAATTTTGAAACAAAAGTGTTCTTATATTACTAATAGAGCATACAAACAAGGAACTTTGTTAAAAATAGTTGCCACAGTAGATAAAAGAAGTAACACGCTGTTTTCTTCCCTATTGAGGGTCTGCGGTATCTATTTGGAGTTTTATATCTGTGCAATTAACACATTTCATTCTATTGTCTTTAGATAAGGAAAACTATTGAATGTTGGGAGATTTTGCGTGCAAGCACATGTAGGTAATGTGAACGACAGTCACCTAGTGACCTCCCGCGGTGAAAATTCATAAATGTCGTTTAAATATTAATAGTTAGCTGATGTCTGCGGTTTTGTTCCCGGAATGATTATAGGATAAAACTTGTCCTCCATGTTGTCCAACACAAATGTCAAGCAAATCTGTTAAGTGTGAAAGAGTAACAGCATCCAGTTTATACAAATCCCAGATCCAAGTATGCATACTTACAAACTTTCGATTTCAGTAAAACATCATCGTGTGGAAATCCACATTACCAAGAAATTCTATTTTGAAAGTCGTGTGACTAACATATAAATAAATATTCTAGGACGAATCACACAACGCCATCTAGTCCCAAACTAAGCAACTAAGCTTGTACTATGGGTACTAGATTGCTGATAAATGTACTTAATAACTTTTTTTTAATAAATAAATACTTATCTATCTATAATCTATAATATAATAAAAGTGTAAAAAAAGTTTGTCTGTACATTGAATATATTTCCAAAAAAATTGTTTAGGGCGATGAAGAATAAGCAATAGAACAAGAATTTCGTAAAATTTTGTCCGTCTGTTTGTATGTATGTATGTTTGTATGTATGTTTGTACACGCTAATCTCAGAAACGGCTGAACCGATTTGGTTGCGGTTTTCACTAATATGTGGCGATTTGCTCAACTTAACATTTAGTGTATGTTTCTTTTCAAAATTCCCACGGGAATCCGAGATATACGCAAACGAAGTTGCGAGGGTATATCATCGCACAGCCCAAACCGCTGGGTCTAGAGATTCCAAATTTGGCATGTAGGTTCCTTACGACGTCTTGGGATGTACTAAGAAAGGATTTTTCAAAATTCCCACGGGAAAGCGAGATATACGCAAACGAAGTTGCGAGAGGACGCACAGCCCAAACCGTTGGGTCTAGAGATGCCAAATTTGGCATGTAGGGTCATTATAAGGTCCGGACCGACCGGACCGGACCGGATCGGACCGGACCGGACCGGACCGGAACGAATCAGACCTGATCGGTCCGGAAGGAACCGCACCGTACCGAGTCCGTGCCGGACCGGGCCGAACCGGATCGGACCGGTTTATTTTTCTGAAGAAATATATGTTAATTGGTATGTAGGTACCTTATCAGGACCGGACCGACCGGACCGGAGCGGACCGACTGGACCTGATCGGGCCGGACTATATAATATATATATAAAATTCAAAGTCCTGACTGACTTAACTATACATATATCAACGCACAGCCCAAACCGGTGGGTCTAGAGATTCCAAATTTGGACTGTAGGTTCCTTACGACGGCGACGTCTAGGGGTGTACAAAGAAAGGATTTTTCGAAATTCCCACGGGAAACCGAGATATACGCAAACGAGGTTGCGAGGCTATATCAAATTTGGTATGTAGGTTCGTTACGACGTCTAGGGATGTACTAAGAAAGGATTTTTCAAAATCCCACGGGAAAGCGAGATATGCGCAAACGTAGTTGCGAGAGGACGCACAGCCCAAACCGCTGGGTCTAGAGATGCCAAATTTGTCATGACCGGAACGGATCAGACCTGATCGGTCCGGAAGGAACCGCACCGTACCGGACCGGTTTTTTTTTCTGTAGAAAAATGTGCTAATTGGCACGTAGGTTCCATATCAGGACCGGACCGACCGGACCGGCCCGGACTGACCGGACCGACCGGACCGGATGGAACCGTACCGTACCGGGCCGTGCAGGACCGGAATTGGTTTCTGAAGAAAAATATGCTAATTGTTATTAGGCCACGCGGGCGAAGCCGCGGGCAGAAGCTAGTTATACATAGAAAACACATAGACCAAGACAAACAGACACGTTCATGCACACAAATGTTTACCTTGATCAGGAATCGAACCCGCGGCCCTCGAGATAAAGTGACCATTGCTAGCCACTCGACCATCAGGCCTGTCAAAAATAATACTAGTACATGCTCGCGAAGTTGAGCGAAAACAAGAGTGTGGACAGGCTCTTCGTCCTACTTCGTCCTTTCCTCCTCGTCCTTTACTTTTACTTTTTCAAAGTCAAAATCAACTACAAAGTGTTCTATCTTCGTATCAAATTTTACTAGTCGATCTTTAAACGCAATAATTAAAACTCTGTTACGCATTTAGTAAAAGCTTTGCTTAATTTGGGACTAGATGGCGCTCTAAAATTCGTCTAGGAACATTTTATTTATAAACAAAAGTGACAAGGTATTTATGCCGTTGACTATACTAGGTTAGGAAAAAAATGTAAAAAAAAAAGAAAGATGAAGTCACCTAGTGACCTTAAGTGGTGAAAATATATTCGAAACAAGTCAATGTAGTTCAAATTCAAAATTCATAATTTCGTAATATTACGATGCCAGTGACTCTTGCAACAATTTTAAAATTCATATTATGCGAAAGTTTTATTCAAATTGTGTTTTTTTAATGAACTTTTTACGAAATGAGATTCGACAAGATAAGAACAATGATCCAATGATTCTAGTGTAAAAAAGTCGCCTAGTAGAAGTGATCAGGTGCTTCCACTTGGATGCAACAATGTTCGACGACCTCCGTGGCGTAATGGTTACCACGCCAGACCGCCGCCACCCAGAAGGTCCCGGGTTCGATCCCCGGTCGGGTCATGATGAAAAACGAACTTTTTCTGATTGGCCTCGGGTCTTGGATGTTTATCTATATATGTATTTGTTATAAAATATAATATCGTTGAGTTAGTATCCCATAACACAAGTTCCGAACTTACTTTGGGGCTAGCTCAATCTGTATGAATTGTCCCTTTATATTTATTTTATTTAATGTGGTTTGCTTAAGTGCTTACTATGTGTATAATATTTACAATAGACATAATCTGGGATAACCACACATTCCCACCGTAGTCCTGTAAACCCATGTTCAACCACGGCAACCCTCCGCCCCAGTGTCGGAACGCCGACACTCAACATTCCAGATTGACAGTAAGCAATGAAGCTTATTGACGTCCCGGGGGAGAAACTACATCTGTCTTCGACCGCAACTAACTTAGCTTAACTGGCTGTGTCAAAATTAGTCATTAATTACATTTATATATAACTGATGGTTTAAGAAATTAAACATCAATTAGTTTTCTTTAATGTCTTCACGTTTCACTCATTTTGGACTCATTTTCCACTTGGATCCACTGCTCGTACACCCAGTGGATCCTTGGACGCGACTTTCAGAAGGTTGAAGTACTCTGTCTGCGGTCGACCCCTTGCAAGATAAGATAGAATAACAAATTGCTTTCTCTATCAATGGCGAGATTTAGGAAACAAATACTTTGTTATTACGTATAATTATCTTCTTTACATAGTATAAATGAAGTCGCGCTGTCTGTCTGATACTTAAATCTTTAAAACTAATGCATCGGATTTTGATGCGGATTCAAGAGAAAAGTTTATATGTATAATACATTCCGTAATTCCCATGGAAAAGCGGAACACGGAAATGGAGTTGCGCGGATTTCGCTGGTAACAATTAAAGTCTTATTTGTTCGTCTGACGGAATAGACAGCCAAAGCCGCGTGCCTAGTTAAAAAATAACTCGCCATATTTAATATTGTGGATCATTGGGCAACAAATATTTAGTCGATCTTATCAATATCGGTTGAAAGTTATAATGGACATTCACAGCACGACATGTGACGAAACAAATTTACTGCATCGATACAAATTTACATTTATTTATATTTTTAATGCAATTTTTAAATGTTAATCTATATTTGGAATGATCTCGGAAGCACAGTGGGCCGGTTACGTAAAATTTGCAATAGTAGAATAACAGTTAGCAACGCTTAATGGGGAAGTGGTCAGAAGAAATAAAGAACTTAATGTCTGTGTTCAACAACGCCTACTAGTGTAAGGAATAGCCTAACTGAACAAATTTGTATGACATTTGATGACATTTTATTCCTCCCGCAATGGAGGTGTTCGTGAAAACTGTCATGAATGACAAAATTAAAATTTTCTGCTCGAATTTATGAAAACTTGATGTCATCGACATTATTACGTTATATGCGAATAACGTAAAATATACAGGAATTCTGTTGAAAGCGCATCATTTAACGTCAAACATTTTACATCAAGAAGAGATTAGATTAGACTCTATAAAATAACGCCATCCCGTTACAATGGTATTTTCGACTGTAAAAAATCTTCCCTCGTGCTCTAACATTATTTAAATATTGATTAAAATTATATTATAATCACTTTTTCTTGTGACAATAAAAAAAACTTGGTACGTGCCGAGCACACTCCTTTTGCCATAGGTACACAGGGACTTTATTAGCGATAGTAATTTCGAAGTTGCTATTTTTGTTTTTTATTTGTCCTTAAAATTTTTGTACGCATCTTGATTGTTGTGTATTATGTTTAGTTGTGAATGTGGCAACCCCATATATCACCAGAGACGGCGTTGGTTTTTTAATCTGTGGAGCGCGCGTACTTTTTGGTTCATGTCTGATTATTGTAATTCTTTCTAACACAAATAAACTATAAAAAATATTCTAATAGTGTATTAATAAATTACTAAATTAGGATATAACATGATGATGATGATAAAATGTCTAATCTAAACCTTATAATGGCAATAAATGAGTTTTTATTTTTTATTTATTTATCTCGTCCACTGGCAAAAATCGTATGAAAATTCGATTTTGTTTTTCAGTTTACAGGTTGGTCTTTGTTTTATAAAAATAAATTTAATGTACCTACCACATTTAATATAGTCTAACAGAAAACTGACCTATATCATAAAGTAATGTCTACGCATTGCTACTGCTAACACGTAAAGTTCTTCATCAATAAAATGTCAATGGTGCGTGAACGATTTCTAGTTCAACAGTAATCTGTTATTCAATAGCTTCTATAACACCATGAGTTTGTTACCTCTGAGTAGGTCATAGACATCCATTATAGACGGTTTAATTAATACTAGATGGTTATGTCTTAACCTTATTGATGCGATATCTACACGCTAAGAATTTGATTTTATGATGACAGAGCTGGCTGGTGCGTGTACTTTTGCTAGGTCGAGCCAAATGCATTGTATATTGATAGTGATAGCTATAATATTATAATATAATTAACTTTAAAAATGGTTTTGAAGAATTCACCGTCAGTCATAATTGAATGACGTATCAGCGCTTGATTGAAAAAGGATGTTTTACATACAGTTTTCTTCCTTAACGGCCGAACCGTGTTCGTTATTGACGGAAGTATTGATTCGTAGTTCACTTCCATAGATAAAAATACAATGCTCGATTGGTCAAAGAGACGCGTAATGTGACGTTTCCAATCTGACATAAGGAAAAAGGATTGAGATCGGATATTGGGTTCGGGCGTAAGTTAGCATTAAGCGGGGATTATCGGAAAATTCTCATGGGAACAGTAAGATTGTACGGATCTGCCGCCGGCGTGCTTAAGTAATTTACATTAGTAAAAATATTACATATTTATAAAAGGTATAAACCATATTTTGCTGAGTAACTTAAGAGATCATATTAACTGAAAGATTTTAATCTATCTAAAATATATCATTAACGTAACCTTGCTCTATTCAAGTATTACAAGTAATAACCGGGGCAATCATCAAAGAGGATCTTAAATGTCAATATGTAAAGCATTCTAAAAGCAATCAATATAATATGCCTTTTGTTCCAAGGTGAACATCTCATTGAAAAATACTTAACCCTTTTACGATTTAGTAATGAGCGAAAATTATAAGGATTGAAAAAAAAATTGTAATTTACTTTTTTAACAGATAAATTTTAATAAAATTATTTGTATTATATAATATGTTAGCCCGCGGTGTTATCCGCGTTTTATTTTATGCACAGCAGAGCCATCTCATCTATATAATATTTTTGACCAAATCGGGAATCGCGAACTTTTCGAGATAAAAATTACCCTATGTGATAATTCAAGATATCAGTTACATAAATACCAAATGTCATAAAAATTGGCGAAGGCATTTGAGCGCGAAGAAGTAACAAACATACACACAAGCCGTCGCCTTTATAATATTAAGTACCTAGCTCGGATATTGTATTATAAAAAAATAAAAATAAAATAATAATTTATTTCAGGCAACGAATTTAACAATGAAATTATGGCCTATATAATAAATACCTTATAGTCTAACATCGAACCCGTAATTTCTTCATTGGTCTAACGATACGACAGGAACAGAATAGATTGTGGTCAGCTTATAACACTACTTTTTCGGAAGAATTTTCAGTATATTGGCTTCAATATCTTAAAGCTAGGCAAGTGTTTTATGTATTTGGTTCTAGGTAGTCTAGGGATTATCTATCGACGTGTAATCTCTAGTAGTGACTCCCTCAGGAGCTTACCTTAACGATCGTTAAGGTATTATCCGGGCTTCCATTTTTGTCTAAGGTAATAGGAAATAAGGTATGTCTATTCTAATATGAAAAATAAATAAATTACATCAATGTGGTAAGTTAAAGACGTGTTATTAATACATAGGTATTTATTTTTTAGTTCATTAAGAAACAGATTAAATTAAACTGTCAAATAACCTAAGGCTTACCTATGTTTAAAAGTCAAACTTAAAGTAAAGACCGATAAAGTTAAAGAAAGTTTAAAAAATAATTATTATTTTCAGATTTTGAAAGCGAATAAATAAAAAAATCTACACAAGTATATTTGTGAAAAAATTGTCTAGTACGATTCCCATTTTAGGCATTCTTGAGAAAAACCTTGACATTGGACAACGATCGTCCGATGGACGAAAGTGATCTTAATAAGGGTGAAGGCCTTTTTTCCAAGTAAAGCACGCAACTCGAAAAACAAAACTATGTAATTAAGTTCTTCCACTATTTGGGATCCATTGATTGATACATGTATTGATATATCAATCAAATGCCTTTCAATATAAAGATTTACATCCACTATCTTGATAGAATTTTCGCTGTTGCAAACCTCGCGCCAATTTTTGTTACGTGTTATACGTGGGAATATAAATAAGTTATAATTATAAAATAAGGTCATATTAATGAGAACATTTGATAAACGCAACGCAACTGAAATAGTGCGAAAGATAGCCTATTGTGTTCCCATGATAAAGACTTGTAAATAGTGATTATATATTACAAGTTCATTATTATCTTTTTTTATGAAATAGATACTTTTATGTGAGTAATGCCGGGTACAGTACATACTGCTGTAACGTAACATGACATGTAATGTAACAGAATTCCCATATTGTAGATGCCTTGCACACTACGCGCACGAACCGAGCATTAGACTCGTGCTCGCCATGATCGATGGAGAAAGAAAACACAGCGTCCACACTATGAAGTGCTCCTGTCATGTAACGTTACAGCAGTCTGTACCTGGCATGAGAGATGCCTTTCCGGTCATGTTAATTCGTTTCATAATTTATACTTCGTGAATTGAAAATCAACCCATATTTTACTCGTGGTGATAAAGCCAGCAATGTTTACTTTATCTTATTTTGCGGTAGTTGCAGGTTTGAATAATTTAATATTATGTATGAATATAACTGATTGTCTGCTCTGTATATTTTCTATATTTAGAAAAAAATCATTTTTTATGTCGGACTCAGTACTCACTATCTTTGCTTAGTTTGGAACTAGATGGCGTTATGTGATTCGATATAGAATATAGGTATAATTATCTAATTCTCGATTTCACCAATATTTCACAAAATTTAAAATTCCCTTTTTTGTTTGTATAACATTTTTAAAATCGATAATTTTATATGTCATACACAAATCATCGACGTTAAAATTGTGTCTTGTAAATCTACTTGCAAAATAAATTATTTTATTTTATCATAAACAAGGGTTTGGACATAAAGAAAGATGTTAGGAGACTTTTAAATTTTAGGAATTGTTGGTAAAAACGGGAATATGTATTAATCTGTGACTCTACATACATACTTATCTCCTTTTCTTCGTGTAATGAGTAAGCATTGAAATATGGTGCTAATCGCGTGAGATTGTTCAGTAATTCGATTCAGAGAAAATGTATTGTTTATTAGTAAACTTAACAAAATATTATGAAAAGTATATTAATGACGTTGTTAAATTCGAGCAAAAGGCGTAAAATCGCGAGCGCATGTTATTCATAATTTAGTATTTTGCGCACACCCGTGCCATACTCGTTTATCACATCTGTCTACAAATTAATTAAAATTTACATGTAAACACAAACACATTTGAAAGTTAATGACACATTAATAATTCATTTTGTCAACAAAGGTCTAATGGTTAGTAACATACAGACTTAGAAAACTAAAAGATGTTAGTAAATACAAAATGATTAAAAGAAAATACAAATTAAAATAAAATTGAAGGCGCAGATTTTTGATACACCAATACTGACCGGACACAGATATTTACTTTTGGTCTCATTATATTCAAACCGTGAGCTGCGTAATCCTCACATATGTGTAGGAGCTCCCTAATCGAGCCAGACATTAAATTATGGCTGAACAAGGCTGTCAAACTACGTACATACAAAACTAAGTTAAACTAAGAACGAGAGAAAGAGGCGACTTGAGACTTAAAGAAGAATTAAGTTTAAAATGGAATTTTAGCGCCGACTACGATAGAAGGACGCCAACAACATGAGTTCGCTCAAAAAAAATCCAAGTGTTACGAGGTTGGATTCATAGTATTAGATGGTATTGGCGAAGTAACTATTAAGTAATCTGAGGTATTGGTTATAGTGCATTTACACTAATACTCAGAGTTCAGAGTCTAGACTTTAGACCATCACAAATTATGTCTTCGAATATTTAAGCTGTGTTAATATCAAATTAGTAGATAACTGCACTGACTGAATCATCTGTCTATGAAACTGGTGGCTGCTATACTTTATTAATATAGTTACCAGCCAAGAGTTTTGATTCTCACAGAATTGAACATTGAATGAAATATAGTTTTGTACGGAAATAACGGAACAATGCCTTCAATAAGTCAGTTTTTATCAGATTTTTTAACTACTTTAATTACTCAAATGTTCACATTGTGATTCGTGTACAGTATTTTGGAAGTTAATGTGTACACGAGTAATATCTAACCTAATTATTAGGCAACGTTTCCGAGGTTAATTGAGGACAACATTTAAAATTACAAATTGTTGCAAAACGTTTACAATTAAATGTTATTATAAAGGTTATTCGCCAAAATTGACGATTTTAGATTTTCGGTGACGTGGTGGAGACATAAGAAACAGAAACAAATCAATTTAATTTATTTGTAAATCCCCTTTACCGGCAGTTATTTGATAGAATTTTTAAGAGAGGTAGTGCACGGAGTAGCCGGTCTGGGGAAGGACCTCCACCTTACAGAAGATTATAGCCAAATAGCATTGGCCATGTTGTGTTCCTACGGTGAGTAAGGTCTCCAGAGCTCCACTTGGGGATGAGCCCTCCCAACGCAACTTGGCAACGCGTGAGTGATACCCCCGGTATTGCAAGCGTCTATAGGCAACGGTGACGGCTTACCATCAGACCGGCCGTATGCTTGTTTGCCACCTTTGTAGTATAAAAAAAAATCTAAAAAGTTTTTTTTTTTACTAAATTAATATCCATTTGTCATCATTCACCGAGTAATCGAATCTTCCGTTTGAAGTTCACGTTTCTTCCTCATCGATTTAATTTAAAGCATTTTTACAAGTTCGCCATCGGAAAACAAAACGAATACTGTTGGCAAAGAAATAAGATTCCTGTTGCTGAGATTTTACTTTTGCTTTTCTTTCATTACGGGTACGGGGTAAGGTTGCCAATGCCAACCGTCCCACTATTTGCGGTACGTTCCTTTTCTAAAACGATAGAATATGCATCCCGTGAAAGATACCTGCGGAACACAGTCAACTGTTTTTTTATGGAAAAAGTTGGCAAAGTTTATCACAACTTGTCACGTTTAGCTGTTTTTCATAAGTTACCACGTGTTAGGTTTTTTTATGATTATTTATGTTTTTTCCTGTTTTGGTATAAAAACATTCAGCTACACATCCAAACTGTTTGGTATTCATAACTTCAAAAATAATTTATGACATTAATTTCCCATTTTATAACTTCAACTTATCTTAAGTGAATACGTAACAGTTATATTTTGCAAGTTGCACAAAAACTCATTGAATTATCGCTGTCAAAAGAAAGAAGAAAATAAAATAGTGAGAGAATGGAAATAGCGTGGAATAAAAATAAATCTGTGCTGTATGGCATGTAGGCTATGTCCTGCAGTTCGTCTACATAATCTTCTACCAAATTTGGCAACCCTACTAACTGCCCTAATTTGGCAAGTTTTAACAAAGAGTGACAGAACCTTTCTTCTAATAATGAGACAAGCACCGTATTATTGAATTTGTTTACGAATAAAACAAGTGAATTAAACGTATGTAATGCTCGATGCCGCAATGCAAAGGACAGTCATCTGACAATAATCAGTATTCCTATACGCCCGCGACCCCAAAGGTCATAATATCATGTTCTTTTTTATGAAAGATAGAATAAAATGTTGTAAGGAAAAGGTGGTATTTCAAAAAATAAAACAAAAACTACAAAAAATAAATAAATAATAAAACTAGAAAAAAGAATTATTCATTACTACATCATATATTAATATATTAAAGAGAAAATATTTGTATTTTCGTTTGTAACGAATAACCTCTAAGCTACTGGACCAATTTGAAAAAAAAAACCGTTGGAACTCTATGACATAAGCTATATATATATTTTTTGAACAATAGGGAAACAAAAACCCATGTGAAGCTGGGACGGGACGCTAGTAAATAGTAGTACAAGATAAAATAAAACCGGACAAGTGCGAGTCGGACTCGCCCGTCGAGGGTTCCGTATCTTCTTTTTACGTAATCTTACAAATTAGTTTTTTTTCACAACTTCATGGGACCGTAAACCTGACTATACGGTTAAAATTTCAATTTGATACCTCCACGTATTCGCGAGAAAAAGGGTCTTGCTTGACAGACAACAAAGCGATCTTATAAAGGTTCCGTTTTGACGTACGGAACCCTAAAAAGAATTATTCATTACTATATAACAGACATTTATTGTAATGGATATATTCCTTAATATAACTGCTCGCACGCTAAGCGTAAACGTGATTTATTATCTAATAAAATGCATTTGTGCACCTCATTGAAACAGGTTAACGAACTTTATATTACGATTATTACATTAAACATTATATCACATAATAATTGATATAATACAATACATAATCTAACCTGCCACTGATTTTATTGATGTTACGAGTATTAATAACTACTGGACCTCTCGAATATAATATTCGAATGGTACAGGGTTTATTAGGTAGCAATAATTCTGCTATATAGTCAGAGTTCATTAAATTCTTAACATTTAACGGGAATATAAATAAATGTAGAAATTTTTAGTTCAAATATTTAGGGCATAGTTGAGATTCTAGTAGAGTAACAAAACGTAGCGCGAAAATTTCAGAAATTGGGTTAAACTAATTTACTCTTTGTCGTCGGGCAACCACAAAATATCTAAGCCTTCTAAGTATTTAGGTTACACGAAAACTACTAATTTACTTAAGTTTTAATTGTTTATACTTTATATTTTATTGTGCAACTTATTCGGAGAAGTGTTGTTTGAGATGATTTTGTCTTGTAAACTTACTGAGTTCTCGAGATTTGTACACCCATCAAAATACTGACTGCGGTCATTGTTTGCTTACTTGAAGTCTTGCGGGCCTTCTCCGCAATTAGGCAGCCAATGTGCGTGCGAAGAGAGGGAGCTTGAGTACTCCAGCCATCCTAGTTCATAAGTCCCTGGCCGGCTTGCTTGACGTGCGTGTTTTAGTTTGACAGACGCTAATTTATACTAACTCAAACTCGTGTTTTTAAAAAAAAGATATTTGCAAACGAACATGCATCTAATGAAAAGTAGGAAGAAGAAGTAAAAAGGAATAAAGGGATAGGGTAGGTCCTGGGTTCTCAGATCTTTAACGCATTGCTACTTCACGCCGCCGATATCTTGTTCAGTAGTTCCCGGCCGAGCTAAATCTTCATGTAATTTATATAAATCTTTGAATAAATACTTCCAAGTTATGGGTGCTTTAATGGGGGGTTTAAATTAAGAGGTAGTCAAAAGAGCTACTTGCACCTCGCATAAAATTAGTAAATTACGAGTATAGATAGAAAATTGTGAAAGTAATGACAGGCTTACTACTTCCTAGGTATAAAACCACAAAACTAATATCCGATTAGGTGCCACAACTTGCTGGTTACGCTGTCCGATAGCGAAATTGGAATCGAAGGGCGCAATTTGAATTCACACACAGAACACATTTTTACATTGGAACATCGCCGAGAAAAATAAATTCATTATTAAAACTCTAAACGCTATCGTTTTCATCATTTTTAAAACCGTAATATATTTGCCCTAAACAGACTAGCTATTTAGACTTGGACAGATATCTGTTTAGACAGATTAGCTGTTTTTAGTCACGGCAATCGGAATCTTTTAGCGAATCTATCTTGTTTTTATGATGCATTGTTGTCATAATCATAAGTGGCAAAATTGGCTATCATCGCGACTAAAAGAAGTTGTCCAAATAAGCCGTTATTTATGTAATTTTAATATACAACTTTTACTTTTCTGAAATATCCTATAATTTAGGAGCTATGTCCAATCAAAAATGACCAGAAATCTCAGGGATATTTATGAAAAGGTGGCCTTAATATTGACTTTCACTGTTCGCAGAATCGGTTCATATAATGAAGATAAATATGAAGTATCAACTAATAAACAGAATTCTGTGATCCTTTGATCCCGAAGGCTTTGGGTACAATTGTTCTTTTGTATTCATATTTCCGTTCAGTTTTGTACCAATAAAACAATCATTTGATTTCCATCTACAATTCCCAGTGGCGTCCTTCGCGAAATCGTCAATTGTTTTGAGACCTAACTATCTAGACATTGTAAGCTCATACATACGGGTAAAGTTACATTGTTTTGTTTGTTTTTACCAGATTCAAGGAGGGTGGGTTAATAGCTCTCTGGGTCATTGTATTTTTATTGGGGATACGTCATGTGACGCCATCGCCTGGCAGATTGGCCGCCCCTGCAGGTCACTGGGGTCCAGGAATAGGAGAAACATCCTTTATGGTGCCTTGTCGCTTCTACTATGTATCAGGTCATTCATTAAATGTTTCAATTTTACTTCGTTTAAAAAATATATTAATGATAATGTGGTAATTCTACCGAAAGTGTGATATCGACTATATTTTAAACTAAAAACTAGTATTTTTTTAAAGTAGAACATTATTTCAAATGATATAATATCATTTCAACATTATATTTTAGAAGTTTTTGAAAGAACTACTTATCTTCTTTTAAACTATTTCAACATATCTACATTCACCTGATTTATAGCTTAAGTAATATATTATTAAAACTTGCATATAATTTATAATGTGTTTAATTGCTAAAATTAATTATATAAATGACTTCATCCTCAAAAAATATAAGCTACATAGAATTAAGGCATCATTACTTGTACAGTCTCTCAGAAAAAATATGTTTAACTAGGTATTACCCGCGGCTCCGCCCGTTTCACTCTCCAGACCTTACCTTAACTATCCCCAATAAAAAAATCATATCAATCCGTTCATTACTTTCGACGTGAAGGACAAACAAACATACAAACACACTTTCGCATTTATAATATTAGTATGGATAGTATGAATTATAATCAAATAATTTGACAAAATAAACTATTAAGTATGTGAAAGTATATATTTATTTTTATTTGCTTCGTTTAATTCGGTAAATGACTATGTGTAGTAAAGGGTAGATAAGCTTGTCGGCAAGTTCGTAACAATGTTTGTTGATTAAACCGATATAAACGCATAGATGATGTGGAAGTAATACGAAATGATTCAATTATCAAGAGACAATTTTATAGACATTTTATGTTGACTGATTAGCAATTAAATACAGCAAATAAATATTCAAAATAAGCATTCGCGAACCATTGACAACCTACACTTTTTTATAACGTAATAGAACTATTTATTGAGGTGCTAGTAATGTGGCCATCATTATCAAACACACTTTAAACGGTCTTGATTATGCCATAGCATATTATAAAAATTGACCTTATTTTATTATTATCAGTAAGCAGGTCACTTGTACCATAATAAACAACATAAACCAGACATTCACAGTTAAGCTCTATGTCACGATTTCATTCATAATGTTGCAAAATGTTTGTACTATGTTTGTACTTATATCAAACCTTATGGCGAAAGGCACACTATACGGGTTTCTTATGCATAACATAACATGGTGGCAGAAACTCGACTCTGGTTTCCTGCGCCCTACGGCGCGTGCGGGCCTCGAGCATTGCTCCTTGCCCGAGTATCAACTCCGGGGATGACTATCCCCGGGTCACTGGTTTTTCCATTGGAGGCTTCCTGTTTTGGACAACACAATTAATCTAGGAATTTACTTCCGCTCGGGTGAAGACAATGTTCTCCGTTGTCCTCCTCCGAGCGGCACAAGACATATAACATAAAGGGAATTTGGGTCGACTGTCTTCCCCGTGACTGCCCGTGCTTCTAAGGGTGGCAGGAAAAGTACAACAGGCGGTTCTTAGCGTTAAAGCAATCTCTTCCAGACAACCTGGATCTATACCCTAAGATTGTTTAATATTTTTATTAAATATTCGATATTTGATTAAGATTCCCTCATTTAATGTTTTCGTTTTTATATCACTAAGAAGGCAAACAAGCTTACGGTCCGCCTGATGGTAAGCGGTTAATATTCTGATGGTTTCATGCGTGGTTTTATATTCTTAGTCGTTTACTCTACCTTTGAAGTCGCATAATGATAAAGTATGTAGTCTCATAATCGGTATGTAGTACATACCGATAAATATAGACTAGAAAACCTTTGTTTCCCTTAGGTACATTATTTCTTGTCCTTTTCCAATCTCCAACGCCAAAGGTGTGGCTACAGATTCGATTTTTGCACAAGGATAAAGATTGACGCGATAAACAATTGTGGTTTCTTCAAAATTTTACAATTTAGTCTACGTAACATCCATTGCGTTTCTACTGTTACGCAGTCGTTTACGTCTCCTTTTGAATTCGTAATGTAAAGCATATGGTTTTTTCGTTCGCTCGAAGTATGTAAATACGTCAAGTGATAACGGTAGACCGCCATGTTTCCTAAAACAAAAATCGCAATAATTCTTACTTCTTCCGTTTATTTTCTATACATAGACGAGATTCTTAAATGCAGACAGCATAATTTATAAACTGCGTCTAACCGGTCTACTATGAATAGCTTGCAAGTTCAGGGCCGGATTTACCATATTGCATGAGTTGCATTAGACTGGCCCCAAGCTTTTCAGGGCCCTGCACAAGCAACGTTCCCAAAAAAAAGTTATATGGAGGCGGTTTCAAATCGAAGGTTTCATTAATTTTCTAAAAGTGAACACCGATAACACCACAAATAACCTATAAAGCCATTCTAAAATCTCTCTTTTTTAGTTAGAATTTTTGCCTCTTGGTAGAATTTCGCTACAACATCACAGAATATAAATGTGAAGTTGCGGTGATATGTCATTTGTGTTTCGTATGACTAGTAAAAGAGCCTAAATCATCCCGCTGCCCACTTCCTGTTTCTTTTATCCATCCCAATTCCTTGAAGGTGGACATCGCATCTTAAAGTCATGGATGTACATGGATAGCATCGTTTGCTTGCCATCAGGTCACGCCATAGTTCGTTTGTCCTCATCTGTCAAATTTACAGTCGCTGCCCTTAATCCGGCACTGTGAAGGGTTTAGGTTAAATAGTTATTAAAATGGAAACTAACGCTTCTAGTGAAACTTGGAGAAATGAAGGTAGACGTCCTAGGGCAAAGGTCTTGTGCGGCACGTGGCCATACATTGTGGGACAGTGAATAAATTACAGTGGAGAAAGGGTCAATTAATTAAAGAAAATAGTTTTTTTTTAAATTATTAATGACTAGACATCGGATTATATGCATTTGCATGTTTGCATATGCAAATGCATATAATTCCATTTTTATAGCGTTATTGCATATTTTGGTACTTTTTCATTGATAGTGCATATTTCAGTAGTTATTCGTGTTAGGCGGAAAGAAATTTGACGCATTTATCAACGGCACCGGACAAACTCTGCCTGAAGAAGTCTCTGCAGAAATGACGCCAAATTTCAAGTTCTGTCCGGTAACGTCAGTTGACGTCGAAAGGTCACAAGTTTTCCTTAGAAAACCTGGAAAAATATGTTATTGTTTATTGTCACAAGAATTATAACAATAACTAATATGAATATATGTGTAACATATAAAAATAATGTTAAAATAAACGTAAATTGTAATAACAAATGGTTTTTTGATTGTGCATATAATCCGATGTCTTTTAATGACCAAGCCAACCCGTAGCTAAAAAGAAATGGTTCTAATATATTTTTTGCGTTGTGTTGCAATCGTCCATATGCTATGGTGACTGCTTACCATCAGGCGGTCCGTATGCTTGTTTGCCACCTTTGTGGTATAAAAAAAAATTTAAAACTATTTTTTTTTATATAATACATTGCAAAAGACTTATTAATTCCTAATACAATAAGACAATTTATAATTTAGAAGTAATATTGTATAAGAAAAGAATAGGTAGAATCATTTTCTTACAAAAATATTTTCATATATTTCCCTTTGTCATTCCAAGAATATTCATTCAACTCAAAACAAACTTTGCAAAGCGCGAGTAAAGAAAATAACATTTACCAATTACAATTTGTTTTTTCCTTTTGTTTATCGCATGAACTTTTTTAATAACGAATAAGCCCTTTTAGAATTATATATCATTATTTAGTTCTTTTGCTCGGTTTTAATAATTAGAAATATTCTTTAGGTACAGTCGGCTGGAGGATAGCAGGACTATCATTGGTTGCAACATCCAAGATAGCGATTTTTGTTGTTGACCAACATAATAGTTTGAAAGACCATCACAAAAGGTTTAAAGTTTATGACTGCGCGCGCATAAAATAAAACTTTGTTAAAAATACCCTAACCTGGTTATTATCATGTGGACACATGTGGCTCTAATAAACAAAAACCATGTTTGGTAACGGAGCAAAGGGCGGAGTTGACAAAAATTCCACTTACAAGATGTGCAAGCGATTTTGTTTCAAAATGGTCCTCCTATCCTCGAGGCCACCGTACCTATATATTGGTAAGTATGTACGCAATATACACAGGCACATTTCATATAAACATTTATACAATGCTCGAATTAAATATGCATTTTTGAAATATGCGAACGAAAGATGAATAAAAAGAAAAAATAATAGAAAAAACACGCAATACCGAAAATTTACAAAAAAATTAACTTTCTACGTTACGAACTTAAATTAAAAGAACTACGAGGCATGCCTTTTAAGTTTTGTCGTTTGAAGAAAAAAACACAACAAGAACTTTATAGTACTTTTTATTGTTTTTCAAAGTATTCACCACGTAGCTTAATACACTTTTCCATTCGCTCAAACCAGTTATTATAACATTTATTCCACTCTAAAGTGGGGGTGTTCAAAATGGCTGACTTGAAAGCGTCGACTGCTTCTTCACCGGACTGGAACCTTTGACCACGAAGACTTTTCTTAATTTTAGGAAATGTGAAGAAATCGTTAAGGCTTAGGTCAGGACTGTATGGAGGATGGTCAAGAATTTCTACTTTTTCCTGCTTCAAATACTCAATCGTTTGACGAGCGCTGTGTGAGCTTGCGTTGTCGTGGTGCAGTATGATGCGTCGCTTTGAGTTAGATTTACAAAGTTCGGCGATGACTTATGGTAAACAAACTGTGTTATACCACTCTGCGTAAACCGTTCTACGATCTTCAAGTGCAATAGTCGCAACATGACCGGTTTTTCCAACGAACGTGGCCACCATCTTCTTTGAAGTGCTTCGAGAACGAACAACTTTAGTCGGCTTTGGCTCGTCTTGAAAGACCCAGATTGTAGATTGTTGCTTGGAATCAGGATCGTAGGCATAGATCCAAGATTCGTCACCACTGATGATGTCGTAGACGTGGTTTGATTCTCCTCGGTTGAACCTTTGCAGAGTTTTCTTACACCATCTGACGCAGGCCGCCTTGTGATCGTCGGAAAGCAGATGCGGTATCCAACGGCAAACTAGCTTTCTCACACCAAGCGCTTCATGCAAAATCTACTGAATGGTTGTCCCTGAGATGCCTAATAGAGCCTCTATCTCTCGATACGTCACATGACGATCTTCGAGAATCAGTTGTCTCACAGCAATGATGTTATCTTCAGTGAAGGCGGATTTTGGGCATCCTTCGCGAGATTTGACACTAACACTAGTGTGTCCACGCTGGAATTCTAAATACCAGCGTTCAACAGTCCGCAGACATGGGGCTTCATCACTGAACACAGATGTTAGCTCTTCAAAACACTGAAGCCGTGTCAGGCCTCTTCTAAAGTTATAGAAAATTATTGCACGAACATTTTCCTTAGAAAGATTCATTTTCGTACGTGACCTGACAGATTCCAATCGACGCTGTGACTAAACAATAGCATTAATCCTAATACTTTTAACTGTTTTGAGATTCAAAATTTAAACACATTCGACTATAGAACAGTTCCAAATTCAAAATTGCCGGGAAATATGGGAACGACAGAACTTAAAAGGCACGCCTAGTACATATCTACATGAAGGCAAGACAAATTATTATTATAGTAAAATTTATAAATAACTAGCTGTTACCCGCAGGGAGTCAAAGGAAAATGTCAATAATTTTTCCCATGGGAATCTCTTTATTCCGTGGGAAAAAAAGTAGCTCTCCACCTTGACCTTAAACTATCCCCAATAAAAAAATCATATCAATCCGTTCATTACTTTCGACGTGAAGGAAGGACAAACAAACAAAAAACACTTTCCCTGTTATAATATTAGTATGGATATTGACTTACAATTAATTTATAATCAACACTACATTCTAGACAGATTAAAGTCTAGTCAATAACACCTACATCTAGACTGTTACCTACCAGTTAAGATGTAATATCCTGTCTATATCGCGCTTAAAATCAGGATTAGTCGGCGGAAACTGCCATTAATATGCCATGTTTGCGCAATGTCGAAGGTACTACCACCCTTATGGGATATATAAGGAACTTAGGTAACAGTTGTAGCAATATATTTATACCAGTGCGGTAACACTTTGAATACTTTGTAAAATAAGGTTAATTTCAACTAGCGAAACTCGCGCAACTTTGCTTGCATGTTTCCCGCTTTCCCGTGGGAAATTCGGAATGTACGGTGGCCTCGAAAATAGGAGGACCATTAAAAAAAAATCGCTTGCACATCTTGTAAGCGGATTTTTTGTCAGTTCCGTTCTTTTCTTTGTTACCAAACAGGGGCCCGATTCTACTAAACAAATGCACGAATGGACTCTCAATGGTGTCTCAATCGTGTCTCAATAGAATGTCGATAGTGTATATGTGGAATAGTTTTTGACATTTGTTATGGACTTAAACAATTAGTTAAACATTATGTTATTGTTTAAGTCAAAAACTATTCCACTGATACACTATCGACATTCTATTGAGACACCATTGAGAGTCTATTGGTGCATTTGTTTAGTAGAATCGGGCCCCAGGGTTTTTGTTTATTAGAGCCACATGTGGCCACTAGGATGTTGGTTGCAACCAAAAATCATCCTAAAGATGGTCCTGCTATCCTCGAGGCGACTGTATATGAACCTTCCTCTTGAATCACTCTATCTATTAAAATACAATCTGTTGCGTTATTTTAAAGATCTAATCATACATCATGTCATCCAAGCCGTATCCGACGACGGCGACTCCTACGTGTCCATCCCGGGGTTGCTATAGTGGGCTCTAATGTGGCTTCCAAAACCGAATTTTGCATTGAAGGTTCGGCCACATGGCACACAATAAAGTTGGCCAGTGGAATCGCGTGTGTAATTGTAGGAGTGTTTTGGTCGAGTCTCCCGTACTTGGCCGAGACAGACAGACAGACTTCATTTTATAATATGTAAATATTTTAAATTATAGTTATGGTAAGTATCGATGATGGATGACGGATAG
This sequence comes from Endotricha flammealis, assembly GCA_905163395.2. Lineage (NCBI taxonomy): Eukaryota > Metazoa > Arthropoda > Insecta > Lepidoptera > Pyralidae > Endotricha > Endotricha flammealis. The sequence continues at coordinate 9,084,341 of LR990868.1, forward strand.
ATTTAATTAATAAAGTTTTAAAAATGATGTCTTAATTAAATCAAAAGGTTTGATTAAATGAAGTAAATTGAATTCTTTGGCGAACGAATCTGCTTTACGACAAGGATTCCGCGCGCTTATGACTGTGGTGTCGTAACCATTTTTTGTTTTAACACGGCATGGACAACTCTGAATTGCATTGGACAATCCATCATCAATCTCAATATCATGAAATTTTTCTTTTGCGGTATAGTAAAAAATGAATAAACAATTTCAAGCAAATTGACCTCAACCAGTTTCTGGATCGGCTACAAAAAATAGCAAATATCGAACGCTTTCGTGCTTATTGGTTTACTACTCTTGAGTTCTCGACTGTTGTCGATTGTTGCTCTCTGTCGTTAATTTAAATCAGTTACCTGTCAAGTGACATGAAAACACTGGCGAGCTAACCAATGATTGGCATCAAATCACAAGAAAACGTTCTCTGACTCACTCGCATTTCGTCTATTCAGTTGAGTTCATGATTATTATTTAATTATAATTTGTTACATATCGTATTTTATTTAGTAATCGAAGTTCATGGGACTTTTATTGTATTTGCCAAGGTCAATGCGATCACGCTATTAATACATTTGTAGAAATAAGTCACGTCCGGGTCCACTGATCTAATCTATTGTACATTAGATTGGCAATATCTTTTGTTAATCATATTGTGCGTAATTTTATTTTCGGACAACAACTTAAATGATTGTTAAAGCCACTGTCTAAAGTTACACTAATATTGTGAATATAAAATTTGTTACTCAATGACATATAAACGGATGGACGCATTCTGATCAATATGACACAAAATGATATATTGAAAGCAATATACATAATAATATAATATTTATGTTGATTGGATTCCAATATATTTGTACATCGTTGGAGATTCAACGTAAAAATCATTTAAGGCCGTTGTTTTTGAGAAAAATAATATTTCATAAGTTTAATAGAAATTATGAAAAGATAGACATCACTGAATTTGCATAAAATGTGTCAATTTTATGCAAATTCGTTCGATAGGTCTCTTTTTTGTGCGTGATTGAGCAAAAACATCCTAACTTTCACATTATATCAGTTCATAATTACGTGGGAGTACTATGTATTTTATATTTTGTAAAATAAGGATAATATCACAATATTTTAGAAAATAATATGGTCAGTCCATCTTTAAATTGCGGTGCCTGTCAGGGTTCAAAATTGAGACTAAATGTTTGAAATAAAACTTTTTTGTACATTTTGATTCCATTAAATGCGTTGAGTCATATAGTATGTACTTATAAAAATTTCACTACGCCATCCACTTCCAAACTAAGCCAAGTTAGTTCCATGGGACCTTACTTACTATAGCTTTATTTTTATTTATTTTTATTTTTATTAATTGATATGTTCAGGTTCGGGTGTACTAACACCCTCTTCTAAAACACCGGACTGTTGCGGGAGCTGAGGGCTCTCACCACCACTTACTATAGCAGATAAATAATATACATAAAGTTCTTTGTGGTAAAAAAAGACGTATATATTATTACTATTCTCACATAAATTCAAAGCAGAAAACGGTGAATTAAATAGCATTCATTGAAAATAGACCCATAAATTGAGCCGTTGCGTAGCGCTTACGTTTGGTGGATTATCAAAGAGTGTCTATGGGTAGGTTGAGCCCTGGGGCTTAAAAAACAACTCGTAATGAAAATCCCTTTTATACAAAGGGATTACGGCTCCCGGATATTTTCCACCTCCAATTGCGAAGCATTACGATGAAAATTACATTATGATTCTTCTTATTTTCAGGTTTATGTAAATTGAATTCAATAGTAGGCGTTTGTTCTTATTAAATGTATACGTAGGATGGGCTTATGAATACACCGTATGATAGGAGACAGGATAATAAAGAGACCTTTATATTAAGCGAAAAATACACAGAGGATACCTACCTACGGATTGCGGTCTCAAGCTCGTGGGTCGGGCGGGCGTTGTGTCATTGTCAGCCAACCTTACATGACTTTCGAATGTTTACATTAATATTCATTAAAAGGAATCTATCCGCTCCCAACCTGCGCCCGACGTGCATCCGCAACCCTGTGTGTTAAGTACTTAATAATGTATCTAATAATCAAAATTTATTATTTTGAAGATGATGACCGCTTTGTACGTATATTCTTTTGCAAATTAAATAGATAGAACCCCAGATAACAAGAAATGGGTCGCTAAGAATTTACAGAAATAATTGTTCTATTATTTTGGCCTCAATGCCACTTTACTAAATAAACAATTCTATAATTCTGACAAAGGTTAATAGATCAGACCTCTTTTTGTTTAAAATTGAATTAATTAATTAATTAATCAAGCTTTTGCCTTGAGTTATTCATTATGTCCCAAAAATAGTAGCTTATTAGAGTATTATATAGAAATAGAGTTAGCGTACCTGCTGACCTTAAAGGAGTGCTAATGAATGTGGGATAATAACACAATGTGTTAATGTTTATAATGACCTCGCTAAACAATTTAATTCATTCATTTTTGCAATTTCTTCAGATCAATGTAAAGCATTGAATAGCCTAGTGGTTATGAAATAGCGGATTCCACGATGATGTGGGTTCGAATCCTAAATGCGGCGGGGGTGAAAATTTTATTTTAAAAATATTTTCAAAATAAGAATGGTAGTTGCACCAAAAACGACATTAAAATAATCAAACTTTTCTTATTCAAAAAAGCGTTACAAATCCTTACTTTTTTCCTGCCACCAGTTTAGACGGCAAAATCGTATTAAGAAGAACTGGCAAGAAAATTGGCATTTGCTCTTTTAAAATGGTACTAATACAGGTTATATAACCCGAATAAATTATGAACAAGAATGTTGTGTAGTACAGATTTCATTAATAAATGTTATCCGAGTTTTGGCTTGTTTGCTAATTAATGCATACTTCGAAAAATATCTTAAACTCGTTTAGGACACATCCAGCATTTAATCCTTAAAAGTAAGCAGTCATGTTTTTCCACGAAATATTCTTCCATTCGTATATTTTTGCAATCGATTACATCAAGAGCGGGTACACATTGGGCGCTTGCAAACGTTTCGAGAACCAGGAGTTCTATTGAAGTGTTCACATGAAACTTCAGATGAAGCGGGCGTCAAACGCGCGTTCACTTATTTTGGTACGAACGCGCTCTGCGCGGGCGGGCGTCAGCTGAGCATAAGCTGCCATAGACCGTCACATTTGAACGGGCGCTACATAACGTTATATTTTGATACAGATTTTTTTTATTGATAACCCAACTAACGATCGCCGTGCTGAGCGCAGTGTGTGTCAACGCGCGCTCAACGCAACGCCGAGCGCATCACACAAGACGATCCAACGCGATCCAAATGCGCGCGGCAGGATCCAATGCAACGTTTGATGTGGAAAGCGCACACGTTGGAGCGCGCGCATCACGCCTCGTGTGAACCATTTCTTGTCGGTTTTAAAGCCGGATCTATACCAGACGTCCAGACGATCCGTTGGATCGGCAATTCTCCAAATTCTTCCAAATCCACGATGCAGGATCATGGATCCCGGTCTCCCGGATAGCACGGATCGTCAATGTGTTTCTTTTAGAACGCGTGTACCCGCGTCACATGCACATCGACGCGTGTCGTATAAAGCCCACCATTCACTACACGAGCCCGGACCCGACTCCCAACCCGGACCCGACCGCGACCAATCCGGCGTACCCATACACTGCACGAACCCTCCGCCAACCCACCGCCAACCCTCCACTCGAAGTGTGACTTTGGTGAGCCCTGCACGTGTACTCATTTAATATGCCGCCTGTACTATCTAAGCAAAAGTAGCTTTAATCGTCGTCGGAGTAATGATTTTATCCGAGAAATGAAAAAAGAAACGGTTTGTTATCGTCGAAAGACATTATAATAAATAAAAAACAAATAAAAACTTGGTTTCGACACTGACTGAGTCGGCCGACCAATCTGCCTTGCACACACACGCGCGGATTAGTCGGGTCGGGCGAGGGTTGGAGGCCGGGGGTGGGGAGTTGGGATACCTCCACGCGGTCCACCCTGGTAACGTCGGCGAGTAATTCCTTAGTTTCTGGACCCAACTCTGGAATTACTTGCCGACGGCCAAATTCCCGACGCGGTGGGTCTGCTCCCCGTGCTCCTACCTTGGATGGAGTACGTGGGATGCGGACAAATCCGCTCCCCCTTGCATCCGTACTGGTGCTGGGGGTGGAGCGACTGAGGAGACAACCTCGTTAAAAAACAAGAGGTGGAGCCGGCCGCGCTTGGCTCGGCCGGCTGTATGATGAGCGGTGGTGGACTCGTTCGCTCGCTGATCCTCCCCAAAAGCGTCTTCGCCCCGACTGGTGTCCGGGCCTACTCCACCCGTTGATACCGGGGGCGACCTCCGTATGGTGGAACGCGGAGGCCCTGCAGACACTGGGTCTCGACAACCCAGACACTGCGGGGGGCGTTAAGGGTTGGGTCACATGGGCGAATGAGACCACCCTGGAAGAGGGAGTGCGCGGTGGCGCAAAGTGTCACAGAGTCCACTAAGTACGTAGTGGACGCTGTGGCACTTGGAGTGGCGCAGGAGGCGCGGTGGAGGAAGAAAACCTCGTTAAAAAATTGAAGAAGAGGGGCCGGCGGCTCGCTGAGCCCGGCCAGCGGTCGCACGTTGTTGCGACCGCAGAGATGGAGGGGACCCTTGCCCAGCCGAGACGGCGAGCCGGGGAAGGCCCGTCGTCTTGAGGGGGCAATGGTCCTCGGTGTCGGCAGTGCACCTGGATGCGGTGTGCTGCTGACGGGGCGTTCCGGGGAGAGCGGGTCCGGCCAGTTTAACTTTGGCCGGACGGCCCTGGCGGGGTCGCGGATGTGTACCCGTGGCCCCGTCACTTAGGGGGCGAGTGGCATCCCGTCAGTTTTTTTGTGGTAAGTCCCACAGTCCCCACCGCATATTCCCCGGGCGGTGGGGCTGCTGCAAAGCATTTTTCTGACGATAATATAAAAAAAAAAAAAGGGTTGGAGGCCGACGCCAACCCATTTGACAGTCTGGCGGACCGGTTCGTCGCTTCCATACACAGGCGGATTAGTCCGATGGCCGACCAATCCGCCGGACCAATCTGCGTGTGAATGGTGGGCTTATAAAGGCGCACTGTATGTAGCTGTTCCATATAAAAGCAATAGAAAAATGCAATGTGAATTCAACAGAAGAGAATGAAAGTGGGCGTTCTTTTACTTTGATCGACTGTGACAACTCTAACTACTTGTCAGTACTTGTTTATTCAAGTTATTGCATAAAGGAAAATTTTAATGAAGTTTCTTTAGAAATTTTAATATTAAATAATGAGATTATAATACATTTGATATTTTATCCGATTAATAAATATATACCGCTTATATAAAATATTGTTTATAACACAAGTCTTTTGTGTAATAATAATAAAGTTTCACATTTACAATTTTTACTTGCTGTTTAGTTAAATTTAGGTGCTAACAGTCAATTTCTGAAACTCTTTTATTATTTTAATTTTAAGTAGGTGCTATCTTTCTTTTTCTTTAGTTTGACAGTGACAGCTATAACTTAATGTGTCATTAATTTTAAAAATGAATTTAAAACACTAGCTGTAAGTCTAAGCAAAATATAGCCTACAACTTCTCACTTCATAGTATTGTACCATCACTTTTGTTAGACTCTGATTTAAATAGAGTGTACAGCGACGAATTCTATCAAAAGTGTTGTTTACCAAAAACTCGAACCACGACGAATTCTATCAAAAGTGTTGTTTACCAAAAACTCGAACCGCGACGAATTCTATCAAAAGTGTTGTTTACCAAAAACTCGAACCGCGACGAATTCTATCAAAAGTGTTGTTTACCAAAAACTCGAACAGCGACGAATTCTATCAAAAGTGTTGTTTACCAAAAACTCGAACCGCGACGAATTCTATCAAAAGTGTTGTTTACCAAAAACTCGAACCGCGACGAATTCTATCAAAAGTGTTGTTTACCAAAAACTCGAACCGCGACGAATTCTATCAAAAGTGTTGTTTACCAAAAACTCGAACCGCGACGAATTCTATCAAAAGTGTTGTTTACCAAAAACTCGAACCGCGACGAATTCTATCAAAAGTGTTGTTTACCAAAAACTCGAACAGCGACGAATTCTATCAAAAGTGTTGTTTACCAAAAACTCGAACCGCGACGAATTCTATCAAAAGTGTTGTTTACCAAAAACTCGAACAGCGACGAATTCTATCAAAAGTGTTGTTTACCAAAAACTCGAACCGCGACGAATTCTATCAAAAGTGTTGTTTACCAAAAACTCGAACCGCGACGAATTCTATCAAAAGTGTTGTTTACCAAAAACTCGAACCGCGACGAATTCTATCAAAAGTGTTGTTTACCAAAAACTCGAACAGCGACGAATTCTATCAAAAGTGTTGTTTACCAAAAACTCGAACAGCGACGAATTCTATCAAAAGTGTTGTTTACCAAAAACTCGAACAGCGACGAATTCTATCAAAAGTGTTGTTTACCAAAAACTCGAACCGCGACGAATTCTATCAAAAGTGTTGTTTACCAAAAACTCGAACAGCGACGAATTCTATGTGTTGTTTACCAAAAACTGTCGACGCACAAACAGCGACCAATTTTGCACATAGTTTGTATGTGCTTGAGCGATTTTACGAGCGTTTGCGATGTTACGCACACTACAATAATTGTGCATACGTTACAACTTCATAGCCAAATACTCCTCGTGAAATAGAATATATGTATCTGAGTGCTTAATACGAGTTTTTTTGGTCACATTCGAACGTGTTAACGTTTACAAGCCTACCAAAATGTAAAACTGTTTCATATTGTGAATTTACCAGACGCGTGTTACATATCCATATTAGCCGGGTTACTCACTTCGAAACGTGAGCAAGTAAGCCGCATAATTTTGTTATGTAGCACGCGTCTTATAAATTCGCAACATGAGAGTTCTTCTCTATTTGGTCGGTTTGTTTACGTCGACATGATCGAATGTGAACAAAAAAACTCGTACTAAGCACTATGTACGCTTTTATTATATCGTTACAATAAATGATTAGTATGCGGAGTTTCAATAAATGATTGCAAGAAGCTATCAATCATTGCGTAATTGTGCATTCTCCACCGCAGAGATAATATCTGCTATTGTAAATTAAGTGCAACGCCTAACAATACAAATCAATTCTTATTAGCCACCTTAGACTTGGTAATTGGGTCGTGGGTGGGGTAATTCGTTACGAAAATTAAAAGCTTTATGTGTATGTTTGATAATATTGTATGACAAGTGGATTTATATGAATACTAGCGAAACCCGCGCAACTTCGTTTGCGTGTATCCCGCTTTCCCGTGGGAATTGGAATGTATGATACTTTAAAACCTTCCCCTTGAATCACTCTATCAATTTAAAAAAACCGCATCAAAATCCGTTGCGTAGTTTTAAAGATTTAAGCATACAAAGGGACATAGGGACATAGGGACATAGGGACAGAAAAAGCGACTTTGTTTTATACTATGTAGTGATATGCAAGTTAAACAACGATCCTATAGCAAGTATTTGGATGCGTTTATCGCAATATAAGCTGTAGGTAGTTGTTTCGAGTCTATGGAGACGAGATGTTTTTTTTTTCATAAATCAATCTACCGATCGATAGTTCACTTCTGAGGGCATGCATGATTAGTGATCCGGGATACTTCATTAGCTGACAGTCATTAAACCAAGGCACTGGTAATGCCTTCAATTTAAAAGACCTAATAATCCCAATAATGTATGAAGAATCACGGTGAGTTTCAAAAATACATAATACAATTAATGACAGATTAAAATCTGATGCTGTTATTGTCAAATTAAGGAAGAAAATAAAGATAACTTGAGAACTTTTGTGCAACCCGCTGTTATGTAAGTGTATCATGTTGGTGTAGGAGTCATAAAAATTAGTAACTCAAAGCGAATTGTTATGAAGAACAAAGAATAACATTTAGAAGCATCCATTAGGATGTATTGCAACTAGTAACAAAGAAACTTTACTTGTTTTGATAATTAAAAGTCAGGGCCAAGGGTAAAGGTATTCGTTGAAGCATTAAACAATGTATTGTGCAAACTTTTAAGCGTAGTAAGGCATAGATAATAATAAACAGTAATTAATCGAAAGTTAGTTCTTGTTACAGTTAAAAAGAAGTTTTTTATTTTCAATTAAGTTAACAAATCCTGTCAGATTTTATTGAATGGATGAATGAATACATGAACGAATATGTATGACTATCTAGCTGTTTTTTTAGCTTTGTAAGACACTAGCTTTTAGCGGCTTCGCTCGCGTTAATTTTATGACTGTATAGAACTCGTTTGACAACAAAACAACCAATAGCGCTACTTGTGGCGACAACTGTTAGCCGATACAGCGCCCTCTATAGTAGAAAAATTATTTTCACTTCTCATGCTCAGAAAAAAAACAATGCTTATTTGCGCAGGATATAGGCTGCACAAAATCGCATTTTGTGCACAAGGGCAAAAACGTATCTACTCATAAATGTATCTATATTAAGGCAAAGGAAATAAGCCATACAGCCAAACACAACAAAAAGTTCAGAGATAGAATTTGTTATTTTATAATATTTACTTTAATTTATTTGCCTTATGTGTTTTTTAAGTCATAAAAGATATTAAAATTTAAATTAAAGTACGGTAGGTTATTTAATTAATTTAAGAAAATTATTTTTTTACAAAATTAATTTAATAGTAGGCTGTATAGGTCTGCAGCCCAAGCCTAATTTCAATGTCGTAAGATTAAAAAAAAAAGCTGCGGGAAAGGGGAAACAGGTCTTGTTTTTCGTGCGTTTATTTATTTATTTCCTCGCAATCGAAGTGAAAAGCAGAGTTTATAACTCGTCCACAAAACCATTTCTATCCTCGACATTACTATCAGCCCTCGCCTTTGGCTCGGGCTGCTAAAAGTCTCGGATAGAAATGATTCGTTTTGTGCACTTGTTGTAAAATCTACTATTTCCCATTGGCATGACCTACTTTCACGGGAAAAAAGTAGCCTATGTTGGACTCTGTACCCCTAACAATATGTATGCAAATTTGCGTAATGATCGGCTGCTTAGACAAGCCGTGAAGGAATGACAAACAAACAAACTCACTTTCTCATTTAAAAAATAGTAAGGATAAGGATTGTGGTGCAAATAAAAAAAAAATAATGTGGTTTTCTTCTAAACCTCTTTCCATCTGTTGAGACATAATGTGACGATTCGAACCTACCTTTCTGATATCATACGGTACACTGTACCTATTTTATACCAAATATTTTGTCAAAAGAATTAGTTGATAAAATTACATTTGTAATTTAGCTAACGAGAGTAAGGTTTCAGAGGGATACATTATCTCGTATCTGCAAAGGGATTAATGGGACGACACTTAAGTGTTCGATTGATTGGACGAGATAGCTGGAATGTAGATTCAATAGCGTTAGGTAACCTAAATAGAGACGTTCAAGGCGTAGAATGTATTAATCACATTTTCGTATTTAAAAAAATCATATGTACCATAGTCAAAAGGATCTCTACTGGACATTCACTTCACTTAACAAAAACTTAATTATTTAATTTATCAAAATTAATCTATACATAATAATAAAACAGTAGACCCCGATATGTCTGTACATTGGACATATTTGTCAAAAATAGAGAGGGAACCGTTAGAGTAAGGTAATAAAAGCAACAATTTTTTTTTGTTTGTCTGTCTGTTTGAACGAGCACATCTTCTAAGTTACTGAACGGATTTTAATGCTGTTTTCACAGGAAGATAGCGCTCGGGATGGAGCAGAATATAGGCTTTGTTTCATTTAAATGCGCATGTCAGGAAAAGGAGTTATCCTTATTTCACATTTCACGCGGACGAAGTCGCTGTTAACAGCTCGTGTTAACTAAATTGCTAACATTTTATAAAATAAACTAAGATACACATGCCCGAATTAGTTAGGTTTCCTGTGTATCTAGCGGAACAGACTACAGACTAATTTAACAAAAGGGCACTTTAATTAAGATTGTAATTGAGAAAATAAATAAATTACTTATCTACTTACTTAAAATTTAAATACAAACATAGAGCCACTTGCTTATATCTTGTGAACAGACTGTCGATAAGTATATGCGGAGCCTTGTGCAGAGACAACTATTATATTTTTTGTCTGCCGAGTGTTTCTCCTGAGAAGGATGTTATAAAAATGGTTCCCCTTCGAGTTACATAAAACAGTATATAGATTCCAATAATAAATTATACTTCCTATCTTAGTTTGAACATATAACGCGATCAGCAAATTGCACGAACACTTCAGATATAGACTTTGTGGTAATAAAACTATAGTTATCTCTAATTTTCTTCCAAGATTACACGATGACAGACAGTGTTTTTAATCGTATATTTTTTTTTGTTTTACTCATTGATTGATCACCAATTTACAATCACAGGATACGTAGATAGATTACTAGAAAGATATTATATAACAAAAGATGTATGATACAAGGGACTGATTTATCCCCTTTGTTGGATAGATCAATCGTTCCAAATTCTTAAGACATGTACACAAGGCGCATATTAGGGGGAAAAAATTGGTCACGTGCGAATAGGACTCACACGATTTCCGTATCATTATAAAATATTTACTAGCTGCCTTTTACGGTTCAGGTGTTGAAGACCTCTGACAGACAGACGGCTTAATAAATCTGATCTCATCATTCGGTTACGGAATCTATATGCATAAAAGCGAAATACCACTCACTAATTAATCACGAAATCTCAGAAACTACAAACTTACAAACTTGAAATTTGGCAGGTAAGTTCCTTAAAACTGTATACATCTGCTAAAAAATTTCGCGAATTTTCCGAAATACGCAAACGAAGTTGCGCGGGTTTCGTCATGTCATATATAAAAACCACCTAAAAATATTTGTCTCTATGCTAAATACTGGTTATTTCCGTGGTCTAATTTCTCTGTAGTAAATTCTAATCTAATTTTGGACACAGCAAACATCGTTAGTTGTAATTTATCGCGAGTTTAATCTAGAGCCGTTTGTTTCATAAGGCGTTGGCTTGATCACAGTCCAAACACACCCTTAGGAATCATTGTTTTAGATCTTTTTAAAAACTTAACGTTCCGTTAAATTCGTAATTTTGGCTTTGTGAAATAATTTTTAAAATAAATTTATTAGGTAGATGGATTTCAGTCCAGTAGTGTCGACTCGCCTGGCGTGTCGACATCAATTTAATTCCAGTGCCAAAGTGTTAACCTAGCATGTTCTCTGGAAATATGTGAAATGTATGGTAGCTGGGGAAACATCATTAAAATAGTGGCATTGAACGTGTTAACAGTTAAGTAATGTAATAATTTTTTTACGAGGCATTAAGGGCCCATAATACAAGATTCTCTAAAGAACGTTACATCATAAAAGAAAATATTAATGTTACATTTTACAAAGGAACTCATTGCTTTGATTACCATCCGAAAATTACAAAAGTGTTATTCTTTAATGAGAAATGTAATATTCGTCTTCAAACAAAATATAAATGAGATTACGGGTTCAATGATTCCTACCTAATTAAGTTCCAAATATCCTATACCTATGTCGGATAAATTAATGTGAAAACGTGTTACAAAAAGTTTTCTTATAGGTTATCTGGGACTCTGGGACTGGAAGATGGGAATGGAAAGTGATTACAAACAGATTTCCAGATCTCACTTACGGAATAAAACGCAGCTACCACAGATATTTCGTGATAGGTTGGACTTTCCCGATCGATTCGTTTCAATACTGACTATCTATCTTCTTTCTGATTAAATTCGTTGTGAGTTCCATGACGCTGTAGTCTCTCCCCCGGGACGTCAATAAGCTTCATCGCTTATTGTCAATCTGAGGTCACCATTGATCCTGGCTGCACAGGAGACACATCGGTGGGAATGTGTGGTGGGCTTGCCCCGATTTCCCGATCGAGCTCATTATGTAATTACTCTACTACTTCGCAATATAATAAGGCTGATCCATAAACTGTCCTATGACGACTTTCAATTTTCAATACAAACCAATTTATATAATTAATATCATGTCCAGTTGTGTATTTCACACGTTTATTTTGCGTGTAATATTCCAAGCCATTAATTACCATTTAATAGTTAATTACCATAATTTATTTAATTAGGAAGTGTTCCAATGAGAATAAATTTACCATATTGTAATTTAATAATGTTAAACGAAAAAATATAAAAAATGATTTAGAATATAAATCGGAACTTTTCTGGAGTGGTAGAATAGTGTTCACTGGTTATCATATCACTTTTCTTACATAAAACTCTTCCGTCTTTGAGCTGCTACGTCGCCGAATATGTCTTGATTATGATTTTTGTTTTTATGACATCTGGTTCACTTTTTTAGTTTGTAAGATTAGGAAAAGTGGAAGGGATGAATAAAACTTATATTATAGAAAAATATGGTTCGATGGCGAGAAGGTGAAAAAGTGAAGTGAAGTGACAGTAAAATCAAATACTATAGAAACTCTACCGAGTTAATACGCACAGCTTCGGAAGAATTCGGGAAAGACGGCGACACTAGCGCCCCTACGGCATGAGGGCGGCATGAGGTGAACGATTTCAAAACTTTTGTGCGTTTTGTATGCAAAATGTTATAGCGCCCCTAGCGGCATGAGGTGAACGGAGGTTGCCAAGTCATTGTATGAGAAACGTCAAGAGCTGTGCGTATTATATTTCTATAGTATTTGGTAAAATAGAATATAAAAACCATAAAGAAAAAGGAAACATAATAGCTATTTACAAAGAGGTTCTTACTTAAAAAGAGTTCGGTTTGCCACAGTTTGATTTAACCCGTATTTATAAAGAAGTAATTACTTGTTACTAAGTAATTACTTAATTAAGTCATTATTTGAGGCTAGAATTCTTAAGTACCAAATCTTATGTTAATGTTTTTTTTATAAATTTTATGTATATTAATTATTAAAAGGTTTTACCATAGAAGACCTTGTTTGGACTGACTCCCATCGCCTACACCATTAATAAACTACGCACACGCCTGTAAATTATATATTAGTATTGTTACCTAATTATTATGATTGTAATAAATCTTTATGAATTACCTACGTGCTAACATAAAATTAGGAGACAGCATTTCACCTCGTACAAAATAACCGCAAAATAACAGTTTCAGATGACATGATAAAGAACAAAATTGGTGAAAGTGTCACTGCGGTCAAGTGAAATTATGTTTATGTAAGATATATATAATAATAACAGGGAAATTTATATAAGACGACATTTTATTACAACTTTATTAGTTTTACTTAGTACTTTTATTACTAATTACTGAGTAAAATTAACAACAACTTTATTAGTAATATTAATTACCGAGTAGCTAATACTCTCAGGTAATTTAAAAAGTTTTAAAAACTCGATAGCTTACTTTTAATAAAATCGCAATTTTAATTTCACTTCTGTATAATTTTTAATTTTGTGGTTCTTTACATTTAGGTATTTGTACCGTTCTTAAGTTCTATACACACACGAAAGACATATACATAAAAGTTCATATAGATCTTCTTTGAAACTTAGCTATCTAATTCATTACATAATTATTACTAGCTGTTGTCCACCGTTACCACACCGCGTTACCCCAAAAAAAGAAGTTTACTAAAACTTTACTAATGTAACTTAAAGTGTACAAAAATAGCCTAAAACTTTCTTTCACATGCGTTTCCTAATCCCTTAGTAATCATAATAAATATCTAGTCTACGTAACAGTTTTAACACTAAATATAAAAAAAATATATTTCCTTCCGACTGCATAACTCAAAATGTAATCTATGAGCAACAGAGTAACGTTCGCACAAAAAGTAATTGATATGCTGTCTGTATCGCCAATAGTTATTCGCATGACGGAGTTCGCGTGATGCCTTTGAAATCAAGAGGGAAGACTTCTCGGCCACGCTACAATGTGTACAGTAACTAATTTTATGATACCAATTCTGTTTTTCTACTAAGTCTACTATTAGAACAGGCACATCAGCCTCTACATTCTCGTAACAAAAATCGTTCAAATCTCTTAACAATATGCACTGATACAAAATAGGAATTGATCATCGAGATAGCGGACATTAGCCATGTCCACACAAACCGAGCACGGCTCGCGAGCCGAATGCTCGGTGTATACTCGTATGGACGTGCCTCTCGGGCTGCCTCTGGTGCACAGCACGTTGCTTCGGTCAAGAGCCGCTCGACCGTGAGCCAAACATTGTCGATTCTCAAAACTGACTCCAATGTACGTCCACAGTACACACACCGAGCATTCGCCTCGCGAGCCATGCTCGGTCTGCGTGGACACGGCCATTTGACAAGAGATTGAGCGATTTTTGTTACGAGACGGGGGCAGAGCCCTCGATCTACCTATATGATGGCAGAGCCCGTTAGCCCAGTCAGTGTCACTTCTTGTTCTCTATCAGCCAGTTGCTAAAACGTATTTTCATTTTAATTCCACGTTAAGTTAGGCTGCGTCTCATACCGTCTCTTTTCTTCTTCTTTGGTTAGACAGTGACATGCATATTTTATTATTATTACCTTTATAATGGTTTTGGTCCAAACCCGAAAGTAAACTTGAAAAACGAATGTTTGTTGCTGTTTCATGCAAAAACGGTTTTAAAGATTTGCTTGAGAGGTACAATGATATTATTCATCCGGGATAAAATACATATAGGATAGTTTTTATCCCGGATATCAGTCCAGGAATAGGAACAACGGGACTTTGCTGGTAAAACCGCTGGCATCAGCTAGTAAATTTACAAGTATCTTATCTCCCATTTACTTACTGTATCATTAATGTTATTGTGTATTACACATAACTCTCAATTAAAACGGAATTTTCCTCACATTCGCAAAATACATATCCCGTACACATTTCTAATAATTAGAGAGAAGGTTGTTAACATTTTTGGTACATGTCTTTGTATATTAGATGGTATTTTTATGTGTTAGAATGTACGCGCTTATTAACATTGCAATTTCATTCTACTCAGCTGAAAAATAATTATAAATATTCTTGGACGAATCACCCAACGCCATCTAGTCCCAAAGTAAGCAACGCTTTGGGTACTACATAGATTGCTAATAATGTTTTTTTTAATAAATAAATACTTATTATAGGTATATAAAAACATCCATACCATGGCAGACAGTCATGTTCTTGCACACAAATGTTTGCCTTGCGCAGGATTCGAACCCCCAAACATTGCTAGCCACTCGATGTAATTTCAATTGTAACACTTTATGATAGTCATACACCATGAAGTTTATCGGACTCATTTGCATTGTTTAAAAGTTCGATCAATAAATAACATTCAGGGACTTTCTGAAAACTAACTTTACACATGCTGTATGTGATTTTTTAATACCAAACAACTTCTTTAATATGATGAAATTATAGAAAATCGATCCCATGACCCACTAGAACGTAGCAAACCTCAGTAACTCCAATGTTGCCAGATCTAAACAAATAATAAAGTTTCCGCTCGTGACCGTTTTAAGATAAAGACTGAGAACGTAACGAATTGCGCCTCGCGTTTCTCACTGCCTACCAAGAAGGTCTAAACAGAATTAATTGTAATTCTAAAGGTTAAACAAACATATCGAATCGCAAATTAACGATTATGATTTATCGTTATTATTCATTATATATCGATTAGAGTCAAAAATCATACAAATTAATAAAATTAATGTCAAGACATCTTTTTATTTTTAATTAAGTCATCAAGTATGTATCCTGAATTAAGTACACGTTGCTGCAATATTTGCTGTTTTTTTACATACAAAAATCCATTAAAAATAGTCCCCTTCGTGTTCCTAATTTAATAATAATATTATCAAATATATTTTTGATTAAGTTAGCTATATATTTTATAATTAATAACTAATCAATCAATTTGTATATATGGATTTTAAAAGTTAATAAAAAAATTATTAAATCCGCGTTAAATTTTAAAATGTAATGTGTAACTTAGTATTAATTGTATTAAAAAAATCCAAACTCTAGTTTTAAAATGCAATAAGTACTAAATACATGGAATTAATAGGTACTACGTGTATTATCAATTAATTCCATGACTAAACAGTCATCTTTTCCTGATAGCCAATAATTTTTTAAAAGGTTACTGAATTGGTATAACCCGTCTACGCGTCTAGTCAAATTCTTGTCTACATTTTTCAATAATAAAATCATCTTTACTTGAACTTAGGTTATAATCAAACTATTCATTAAAACAGTAATCGTTAATATGCACATTAAATTAAGATATAATCTTTGAAGAAGTTAAAGCCTAGATAACATTCTGACACGAGAATTCGCACGAGAATCGTGACTTCCTGATGTAACGACCTTGACTGATTTATGTCCAAAATATACATATTTATGGCAAAAATTATCAACTTGTTTTCTAATCTATGTTTCCATCAGCTAAGACTTCTGGACTTTTTGTTCTAATTAGCGTTTTGACTATCGCAGCATTCCCAGTGTGATTTTCAGAAAACGGTATCCTTTATCGTTACTTAACTATATTATATCTAAAGTGGTTTAGCGATTTAACCGTGAAAAGTAAGACATAGTTACTTCAATACTTCAATATTACTATGGTTTTATTGACTCAGTGAAAAATGATGATGATTTTGATGTCTTTAACAAAAGTAGATACAATTTAAAAAAAAATATAAAATAAACTAAAGAGAAACTGAATAATTTCTTGTAAGATTATTTCTGAAATAAACGATTTCATTTCATTTCATTTTCTTTAGAAGACTAACAAGTTGCGAGGGTAAACAGTGATTTACTCTCGGTTTTAATGGATCTGAACTTTTAAAATATAACTCTGATCAATCAATTAAATCACTTTATTAGAAAAACGTAGCTTATATGGTAGCTTATTTTATTTTATATTAATTTAATTAAACAATGTTAATGAATAGAAAGAGTAAAGGCCTAGTTTCTGAATTAATGATATTAGTTTGAACATTGATACATTTTTTTTTGTCTTGTCCTATGGAAACAGACCTAAATGTCCAATTTCTATAAATATATTGTCAACACGCTTAACATCAAAACTGCGTCATACATAATGTCTCTTATATAATAATGATACAAATTGGTTTCCTAAAATAATCTTTCACAAGAAGCACAAATGATACTTCGAAGGGGCCGAAATTAGATTTCGAATATATAAGAGCAAAACAGAGAAATTAACACGAGTTTCAGGATACATTCGAAGAGCTCAAAGAGTCATTGTGTCAAAACTAAATTATTGCGCCAGTTAAGCAACGATGACACTAGTCAGTATTTGGATCTCTGACTCTCTTCTGTGACTTGTGCAACACTGGTGCCCCGCAGACAATGAGTCATCTTCAATGTTGCCCGGGTTGTCCTACTGACTGTGCCTTAACAGATTTGTGGAAGGCCACGGATAATGCCATCTCACTGGCTGAACATCTTGCCAGTAGGGTGTAGGAATTTTATTTTGTTTGAGTCACTGACACGAAAAGAAGAAGTATTTGGATTGGTTTAAAATTTTCGAGCTTGTCCATGTTTCGTAGGGCTCGTACTTGACATCAATATGAGAACACAAAAAGAAGTGCCATTTTTGGACCGCTTGCTAACATTTTAATATTCTGTAATACGAGGGCGGGGTAATAAAAATACGACCCCGATATGCAATGTTTGATTAATGTCCTAGACTTAATGATAGTCTGCAATACCTAGTTCTTACCAAATGATATAGTAACAATGAATTTTGGAGCAACCTTGTACTTAATGAAACATGTCGACAAAATCAACGTTGTACATTGTCAAAACGTTTACATTACATTGTAATTACTCATTTTAGTTTACATTTACCTACCTTTTTTATGTCATATAGCAGGCAAATAGGCAAACTGACCTCCTGATGGAAAAAGTAAAAATTAATAGGTACCTAGTTCAAAGCGTTCAATTTTGTTGTCACGTCAGATAATACAATTGGATTTTGTGAATATTCAATTAAATTATTTGAATAATCATTTTATATCGATATTTTTATCTAATAAAATATCACTCTTCGCTCTTTGTTTGCTGATCTTTGAATAAAATATCCACGGGAATATCGTAGAAGTCTGATAAGAAAGGGTAAAGGGCAGATTCTAATGTAACATCCATTATGCATTCCGATTATCGATTTGGAGGCTCTCTGAATAATCGAATGAATATTTATATTTTACCAGCGGTTATTGAAATGAACAACGAATAATAATTCGCATATATTTTAAAATTAAACTATAATAGGAGGCCTATAATATAATTTAATTTCGAAATTATTCACGAAAATTTTATATTGTGTTTTATGTATGTCTGTTGCTTAAGCCAAATCATTAGAGGAAATATAAAGGTAAACATTGTTGTGTTACATATTAACAATCTTAGATTATGCTTAACTTTTTCGTCTGGCTGGTTTTCACTACCACCAGTTTAAGAATGTACATACAAGGATTTTCTAAAATTCCTACGGGACAGCGGTAGACACGCAAACGAATTTGCGCCAGTTTCACTAGCAAAGTATGAACCTTTTATTTATTTTTTCAACAATATTATGAAAGTATTTTATTTCTTTTATATCTTTGTTTCATCTTACTCATCTCAATCTAACATGGCATCAAAAAAAAAGATTATTTTATTCAATAACGAGCTGTTACCCGCGACTTCGTCCGCGTGAAATGTTCAAATAAGGATAACTCCTTTTCCTGTCATGCGATTTAAATGAAACAAAGCCTATATTCTGCTCCAAGCCGAGCTCTATCTCCCTGTGAAAACAGGATTAAAATCCGTTCAGTAACTTAGAAGATGTGCGCGTTCAAACAGACAGACAGACAGACAATAAATAAATAAAACTCCCTTTTATTACCTTTCTCTAACTGTTCCCTCTCCATTTTTGCCAAATATGTTCAAAGTACAGACATATCGGGGTCTACTGTTTTATTATATGTATGGATTATGCAGAATAGGTATATAATATGCGGGAAATAATTTATATGCGACGTTTTTAAAGGTTAATTCAAAGTTATTTAGTTTTCCTTGTGACTAAACAAAGCTGGCAATTCATTTTAATATGGAGTAGCTGTATGAGGTTTCGGAGTATTAAACCGAACACGTGGTTAATGTGACGAAAAATGTTGGTAATACGCCATTACCCCCTTTGAATGCATGAGTACACCTTCCAAAGGGGTTACGAAAATTATAGGGCGTTCAACTATCACGGAAAATGAAATCTTCAATTTTTTTGCAACATTTAGATGTTCATTCTATGTTTCCTTCGGACTATGACATGGGACTATTTAGGAGGTACATTAGAGGTATCGTCAGAGGTAGGAGAGGAGGAGGCCCCTAGTGTTGCTGATGTCCATAGGCGGCGGTGACCTCTTTCAGGTCATCAGGTGGCCCGCTTGCCTGTTTGTCTGGCGTATAACATAAAAAAAGAGTATTTTTCAACAATTTATCTGAGGTAGGTCATCTATTATTTTAACAGATATTGATAGCCAAGTTCCATGTAGGCTATCTGGCAGATAAATTGATTGGATTTAGGATTCCGTGTAAAACTATGAATATTTATACTTTCGCCATGTGCTTCACCTACATTTACAACAATAAAAAACATACAATTTATTTATTTTTGGGGTCTGTACTATCTTGTAGGGTGTCGTTAGATAGCTCTCTTAAAAAAATAGAGTGTGGGCAGATCATTATTCGATACAATGATCAGTTTGCCAATTATTTACATTTAACGTGCTAATTTTAGTTAAACACGCAATTGTTCGGTTTTTTAACACCGTTATTAGCCACCTCTACCACAATATTTCAGACTCAGTCACTGTCTTCTATACATAGGATTAACAATGACGACAGATTGACAAATAAGCCGAGTAGCTCTACGGTTGATTGACGTACCATCTTACTGCCCGCATTCCGACACGTAATGTAAAGCGAGATATATTTTTCATTCATTTTGTATGTAGTATCGGGGTACGAGGATGGATGGACCCATCTCCGTACGTATCGTAAAATAGGTTACATACGTTCAAACTAAGTCCAAGTCACATCTTCCATTTCCGTTACTGTTTTCTGTGACTAAAGTACATTCTTGGATTCATCCGTGGAGGTCTCTACCATATGGTTGATAAGTGACAAATAAAATGATATGAAAACTGTTCGTGCCCACATTTATACAATTTCATTAAATACAATAAAATTATTGCGACAACGTCGTCGTTATTTTGAAAAGATAATTATTATCGACTAGCTGTTACCCGCGGCTCCGCCCGCGTGGTCAAAGGAAAATGTCAATAATTTTTCCCATGGATTTTTCCCGCGGTTAAAGGTAAATGTCAAATTTTTCCATTTCTTTATCCCGTGGGAAAAAAGTGCCTTATGTCACTCTCGAGACCTTAAATTATCCACGTTAAAAAATTATGAATAAATAATGTTATACTTTTTTCCCCGTGGAAATGAGATGTTTTTCCGGGATAAAAAGTAGCCTATGTCACTCTCCAGACCTTAAACTATCCCCAATAAAAAAATCATATCAATCCGTTCATTACTTTTGACGTAAAGGGAGGACAAACAAACAAACTAAGCACACTTTCACATTTATAATATTAGTATGGATGTTCTATTATTTACACATTTTATTTACACCTTTACTCTTCTCAGCTCTTCGCCGCTTTTGTAGACGACGTACTTTAACTTGTCTTTAAGTCTGCAGTCCATTAAGCGTGTTCCACATCGTGAATGTGAAACCAGTGATGGGATCGGTATTGTACAGTACTGTATTAATTACCCAGTATCGAATCGTGATGCAATACAAATTTATGGATAATTACCTTTTTACAGTTTTATCGTTTACCTTATTTTCTTCCTTGTATACCTACTTTAATACGTAATTTAGTTCAGTACAGTTGGTGTCGTGTTTTTTTTATATTTTCGCGTGAAGGAACAGATGAAGTCTGCAGCTTAACTCGGAAGAAATTGAGATTGAATTGAGATCGAATTATAAATTGTCTGAAACTCGATCTATATTGCGGTTAACACATGTTTATCTTTATTCAATATTATGTCTCATTTTGTTTCGTTTTATTTCTTATTTATGTTTGACAGCAGCTAATTGCTGCTGTCAAACGTAATAAAAAATAAGTAAATAAAAAATCGTAAGGACCTAGGACCTAGACTATTTAGGATATATTAGGGATTTTAAGTAAAAACAATGATGTAGGTAGCTGTTTGCGTAATAATGTTTTATTTATGTCATTGTTAACGAGCTCATTAAAATTCGCGAGTGGGAGAGCCATTATGAAATGGTTTGGCACGAAGTATCACTCGGAAACTCGGAATATCGCCGTGAAGTTTCCGGGTTTTAAGCAGTGTTTCAATACTTCTTAATCCTTTCCTATCTCTCTTCTTTTTATCTTCTTTTTTGAAGGGGTTTTGGATTGTGATTGCCATAAAATGAGCATGCTATTACTGTCATGTTTACTTTTCGATGCCGATTAAAAATAATTGACGTGCAAATGTATTTCCAGTAGGTAAATCTACTTGCAGAATAAATGATTTTATTTTATTGACCAGTTAACTTTTTTGCCGTTTCAATCTTTATTTTTAAATAGTTTAATGAACAATAAATTTGATTTTCATTTAATATTTTATGCTTTTTACTTTATTGTTTAAAAAATAATTATGTATTGAAGTTTATTTTATTTTATTAATATGAACGTATAACGTTACATACGACGTAATCTAAAAAAAAGCATTTGTAAAAAATTCAATGAACTGTACTCGAAATAATAATGCGTGTGTTACGTTCTTAATGTCCATTCATTCACTTGTCGGTTTTTTTTTTTTTTCATGTGTATTAATAACAATAATAAAGAGTAATATTTCTTATATAATAATGTTAACTTACATTACAATTAAGCACGATATTGTAACAATTATTTTATTGATAATTTTCAAGTATTCAATCAATATTTCTGTTTATTTTTAAACTATTATTAAACTAGTTGTTACCCGCTACTTTACCCGTGTAGTCAATAATAATAACTTTTATTTTTTTTCCGTGGGAATAAGCGGTCTTACTTATAAACGTTGCTTAGCGAGTATTTAGTTAAACAATGTTTTGTCACTTTCACACTTCATTTATTTCTCATCAAGACAGACAGTGACACAACAGTGTTTAACTAAATACTCGCTAAGCAACGTTTATAAGTAAGACCGAAGATGTTTTTCCGGGATAAAAAGTAGCTTAAGTCACTATCCAGACCTTTTGACGTGAAAGAAGTACGAACAAACATACTTTCGCATTTATAATATTTGTAGGATTCACTTAATATATAATATAATATTCTAATGCCAAATACAGATTGCGTGTGTGTAAATTGGCTATCAATTCCAGTCCTAAATTGTAATTTGAAAACAAAACATAGGATTCCAGGGCCTCGAGACATAACCTTGTTTTCTCACAAACATATAGGATCTATTGTATTGTTATATGTCTATAACACCAAATTAATTTACGTGTAATATTATAAGATCACGTTATGTTCCTACTGTGAGTAAGGTCTCCAGAGCTCCACTTTTTACAGGGTCAGCAACGTATGAGTGTTACGCTGCATGCGTCCATTAGGCGACGGTGACTACTTCACATCAGTAGTTTGCCACCTTCCTGGTATAAAAAAAAATACCAACAGTTTTCTACGTAGCATAGCTCACCAGCAACTGTAGCAGTTTAGAGAGGTCAGCTCAAGTCGGAGCAGCCCGTCTGGGGAAGGATCTTCACCTTACAGAAGATCGTAAGTCAAATAGATCGGTCTCGGCCATGTTGTGTTCTTACTGTGAGTAAGGTCTCCTGAGCTCCACTTTTTACAGGGTCGGCAACGCGCGAATGATAACCCCGGTCTTGCAAGCGTCCATAGGCTAACGTTGACTGCTTACCATCTGGTGGGCCGTATGCTTGTTTGCCACCTAATATAAAAAAAGACCAGAGATATTGGATGTTACTGAATTTTTATCAACAGTTTTCTACAAAGCTCTTTTAAATGATGATAGGTACGAATTTCTGTGTCTTGTTTTTTTGTATTATGTAACATCTACCTATTTAAATTAGCTGTTTAAAATGAATATAAAATAAGGTAAACGTCTCTTAAACCCGGTAAGGTAATCCAAAGCACGGACATTGATGTATGGAGGCTAAAAGGAAAGGCGTGCCTAGGAGATCGTCGCAGCCATTACTGCCTTAATGAGAACTGATAAACCCTTGCCCTAATAATAAATATAGTTTTATCTTTTGAATTTAAATAAAATAATTTTGAGGCAGTTACTTCGCTCAACGCATTTCCTACTATTCTTCGAGGTGACACTCCTATGAGCATTGCTATGAGTAGCATTTTGGCTACCCTGCCTTTTTAATTTAAAAAATTTTATTTTTAGTTTTGATCTAGTTTGATTTTAATTTAGTTTAGTTTTTAGTAAATTTTTATTTATTAAAGTTATTATTAATTTTACCCAATAATTATAATAAAAACTTTTGATGGTACTGTTTTATTATGGGTATTATGTAGGTACATAATAAAAACATTCTATATTATTACCTATTATGTTTTTATAATTTCTACATGCCATGCGAACAAAATTTCCGACTTCCGTAGTCCGCCATGTAAATCAAATCACCACTTAAAATAAAATTTATAAAACCGTTTAGTAATTAAGTTGTTTACATATTGTTACAATTCTTGATGTAAGAGAAATTTAGAAAAAAATGGGGCTAATTAACAATTAAACAAAAAATATAAACGTAAAAAAACAAGAAAGTAATTAGTGTACAACTTTATAAATTTCTTTCTAATTATTATTTATTTTATAAAATGCAATTTACCAATAGGTCAAAAAATATTGGCTCATAGTCGGAATAGTCGGATTATTCAAATATATTTCACGTTTTGGGATTAACTGTGTGTCATTACCAAATAAACCATTTAACACAAAAGATGTTAATAATATTTAATTTGGCATTATTATGTTAAGTAATACTGCAGTAACCGATAAGCTTTCACAAAACAATAATTTAGATATTTTAGAGGGATTATCTGAATGTCAACCGGGTTTATTTTAAATGTTATTTACAATATTATTTTTAAAAGACGAAAAGATTTTAATATTTGTCAAAGAATCTTGGCTGATTTTGACATAATGTCATGTGAAGGTCATGTAAATACCTATAAAATTTTATTAGTCTTTGTTAATTAATACTAGAAATACATTATATCATCCTCTCACAGAATATCGTCGTAGGTATGACAAAAAGTTAAGTTTAAAGTACATAATATAATAAACAAACTCCAACACTTTTCAGATCAAGTACTTGTTTGCAACTTGCTTTGTAATCTTCTAATATTCGGTAATTTTGACGACCTCCGTGGCGCAATAGTTACCATGCCTGCCCGCCACCCAGGAGGTCCCAGGTTCGAATCCCGGTCGGGTCATGATAAAAAACGAACTTTTTCAGATTGGCCTCGGGTCTTGGATGTTTATCTATAAATGTATTTGTTATAAAATATAGTATCGTTGAGTTAGTATCCTATTACGTTACACAAGTTGCGAACTTACTTTGGGGCTAGCTCAATCTGTGTGATAAATAAAAAGTAAGTTCTTCAGAGCTCCACGGGGGGGGGGTTGGGAGGGTTGGTAATGGCAACGCGTGAGTGATACCCGGTATTGCAAGTGTCTATAGGCTACGGTGATGCTTACCATCAGGCAGGCCGTATGCTTGTTTGCCACCTTTGTGGTATAAAAAAACAAATCTGCAAACACTGCAAACAGTACAGGCAATAAAATAAGTTCGTTCATGTATCTGCGTAGCAAGGTTTAAAACAGCAACATATTAATTGCAGCTCATCGTACACTACACACTCTATTGTACCTACACATCGATCCAATCTTAATTGCATTCGGTCATTGTCGTATTGGAAACGATTCAGTATTTAGACTGAAAACAAGCGAATCCAATTTCTAGAGAGAGAGTGAGAGAGAAAGAGAGAGACGAATAACAAAGTTGGAACGTTTCACCTGACTATTGTGTTAAATAAAAAGCCTACGGCCGGAGGTTCGAAAAAAAACCAAAAACTTTAAATAAATTTAATTAAAATAAAACTTTTACAAATAATTACTTAATAATTAATAACACTAAATAAGGTGTCTTATGGTCGATGTGTGACCAAAAAGTGCCGTGAGTAACAACCAATTATTCGGGTGTCGAAAATGCTGAGTTCGCGGTAATGCAGGTGCAAGGTATTTCGACATAGGACGCGATGACTGGCGATGCGCGATGAATCATGCTTTCGGCTGCATCGGCAGCGCTTTCCGTGAAGTTGGAGTACATAACGCCTCCCCCCATAGATCGGCAACTATCCGAAGGTTTGGTCCAAGGATGTTGTCGGGATACGGTTGACGTCAATCTTGACTTTCCTAGGGTGAATCTCTGGTAGCTCATGTTCCTCCAGATCTGGCGTCTGCCTAGTTCTTGTGCGTAGCCATTTCCAATGTAAAATGTAGGCGAGGCCTATCACGAATATACCGAATAGAATAGTGTAAATCGGTACAGTCGTGTGATAGATACTGGCATCTCTAGGTGGTTCTAGTTTCACTGGATGCTGCAAGGATATCTTGGCGTTCGTCTCGTGTAGATGTTCTAGGTTAATAGAATTCAATCTTATTATCGGCTGGGACATAGTTGCGGCGGGCTCGCCGGGTGGTAGTTCCGATATTTGTACAGCGTGACCCACGATGCGATTCTGAGTATTAGATATAGTGAACTCTGCTGTCTTCAGTGTGCAATTTGGTGGAATAGATGCTAGATAGCTTCCTTTGATAGTTTTATAATAGTCCTGACCGCAGAATATATGTACTTTTGTAGGTGACGGCAGGCTGATGGTGTAATGCTGGTCGTCTAACTTTTCGAGAGCTGGGCTGCTTAAGTTAACATGCGTGAATAGACAAGAAGGTTTTATCTGTTGGTCTAGGATGAGATGGTGCACGCAGTTTTCTGGATCCTGTATCTCGAACTGAAACTTCTCCTCGCAGAGGTACCATGTGGTTACCCTCGGGCATTCAGCCTCTATGTACTTAGAACCTGTTCTCTGAATTGCAATGAAAGGTTGAATAGGAACTAGGATTTGGTTATGTTCGTTTGGAACGATAGATAATTTATATAGGGTATAAATGATAGGAGAAGCAATCGGCACCTTATAAACTATAACTAACTTATTTCCCACGTAATAAGAACCTGTCTTTATTATACTAAAATATTCCCTTAACTCTATGTCTATAACTTCATCTTTAGAATAAAGTTGTCTTAACTTATCTATCATATCATTAAGTATCTTAATATTAATCATATAGTGGGACGTACTTCCCGATTGAGAAAAGGCTAACGCGTTTTCTAAGTTATACAGCTCTTCAGCTAGATTATCAGTATTATCCGTAAGGATTACTAGATATTGGGCCAAGTGACCATATTTAACTTGATCTATTTCCTCATTACCATCTGAGTTAATTATTGCGTTAACTGTATCTGCTATTTTATTCTGATTCTCTATTATACTATCTAATATTGCAGAGTGTCTAGTTATCCATTCTTTGTTTAAACTTATGTGTTCATTTAATTCTGTCTCTAAATTTTTCTCATTATTTTGTAATGTCTTGATTGCACTGTCATACTTTATTGCGTCAGTGTAATCAAGATTGCCAGAAATACTTTTAATAATAGAGCCAAGTCCGTCTATGAGACCTCTTTTGACTCGAGTCTGCTGAAAGGTGCGTAATTGCTCATTTAGATTATTTAGCTTATTATAAAGATGTAAAATATGAGGTTCGTATAGAGATAGGGTTTTATTTTTTAAGTCTAATCGTGTCTGTTCTAACTGTGATTTTACTGTGCTTATTTTTACTGATATATCGTCTAGGTCTATGTTATATAAAAAGGAATGGTAATGGGATATCAATTTGGTAGGTCCAAGTTTGAAAGGAATTATGCCAGGTCCTTTGTCAAGGCTGTTAAGTGTTATGTCTTGCGCCAGGGTCAGTTGTAGAGTCATCGTCAATAGTAGTGTCCTGTAACAATAATCTAGTCTTAGGGGTTCGTTTAAGTCGTGCTTTGGCTATAGGGCCTCTTTTCTTTTTAGTATAGATATGAATAGGCAAATCTGCCAAGACTACATCTTGGGTGTAGCGAGGGGCGAGTTTTTGTCTACTAGCTGCAGGATTGCGAACAAATACTTGTTCGTCAGGTGAGTACTCTTTTTCAGGTTCCCGGTCTTTATTCCTAGCTTCGGTAAGTTCGGTACGATTATGCAATGAAGTTTCGTTTAACATGTCATATACGTTAGTCATACGTTTTTTATGTTCTACCATGTACTGTTGCAATAGATGTTCATCTATGTCTATACCTATAGGATCACGCGGATCGAAGTGACCAGTTATCACTTCTATAGGCCTACATCTTGTGAAACTGTGAATAGAGCTATTGTAACCTAGGACAGCGTATGGCATGAGATTGTAAGCGGGTTCATTACGACGTTCTAGCTTTAGTATTCTAAGATGTTCTAGAATGGTAGAATGGAATCGCTCTACTATTCCATTACTATTGGGATTGTGTGCTAAAGTTTTATGGTGTTGTATTTTATGTAAACGCGTAAATTCCAGGAATATTTGATTCGTAAACTCGGGTCCTTGGTCAGATACTACGGTTAGGGGTACTCCGTGATGCGTGAAATATTTAAGTAAGGCCTGTACTACACTTACAGCTGTACCGTCCCGAAGATGGTACGCCTGAGCATATTTAGAGAATGCATCTACTAGGGTTAAGTACTTTTCGTTCTCTGTGGTAAATAGATCAATATGCACTGTTTCAAACGGTTTAGTAGGGGGTGGTACTATGGCATACCTTTGCTTAACGGGGTGGCGATCGTACTTCGCCATTCCGCAGGTACTACATTCATTTATATATTTTGCTATTTGATCTTTCATTTTGGGCCAAAAGTATCTGTATGACAAGGCTAGATAACATTCATTAGTACCACGGTGGTTCGTTTTACCCTCGTGATACTTCTGGATAATATCTTGTTGTCGTAGGTACTCTTTAACATTTTCTAGTTCTTTCTTAGTTAGCACTAGATCCATAGCTGAACTTTTAAAATTCTCTTGTATTATGGGTATTATTTGGTACATAGCAAGGGGTGGATATATAATTAAACCGGTCTTTACTTTGGGGTTGACGTACTCTTTAATAGCGTTAATAGTGTCTTCTCTAAGATTGGATTCTGATAGTTGTATAAAATAAATAAATAAATATATAGGGACAATTCATACAGATTGAGCTAGCCCCAAAGTAAGTTCGAAACTTGTGTTATGGGATACTAACTCAACGATATTATATTTTATAACAAATACATATATAGATAAACATCCAAGACCCGAGGCCAATCAGAAAAAGTTCGTTTTTCATCATGACCCGACCGGGGATCGAACCCGGGACCTCCTGGGTGGCGGTCTGGCGTGGTAACCATTACGCCACGGAGGTCGTCAAACATAACAGTTCGCGTATGGGTTTCAAACGGCTTCGTAACTACGGGGCGTTTCTTTATATCTTCAACAACAGTCAAACAGATCTGTCTACTAAATTTATTGAGTGGGTCGTCAGAGATAGGGATTTCTAGGATAGGTTGCTCAGCACTTGTATGAGCTGTAGCAGTTGAAGAACCAGAAATAGACGGGGGCTTTTCAGATGGTTGAACCGCTACTGAACTAAAGTCCTCGTTATAGATCTCAACGCGGGATAAGGCGTCGGCGTTTTTATTACATTTACCCTGTTTATATATAACAGTGAAGTTATATTCACTTAACTTAAGACGCCATCTAGTGAGTCTTGAGCTAGGTTCTTTTAAGCTCATTACCCATTGAAGGGGTTTGTGGTCTGTAACTATTTTAAATTTCCTGCCAAAGAGGTAAGGGCGGAAATATTTTGTAGCCCACACGATCGCTAACAACTCTTTCTCTATGGTACTGTAGTTTATTTCGCTGCTATTTAAAGTCCTAGATGCAAATGCTATGGGCTTATCTGAGCCTATTGTACCTTGCGAAAGCACGGCACCTATTGCTAGATTGCTAGCATCCGTGGTGAGTATGAACTCTTTATTAAAATCTGGGTATTGCAGGATTGGGTCATTTGTTAATAGTGTTTTACAGTGCTCAAAGCAATTTAAGTAGTTGGGGTCAGAAATAGATATTTTAGAGCCTTTTTTAAGACATTGCGTCATAGGTTTAGTTATACGGGCGAAATCTGGGATGAACTTTCTATAATATCCTAGCAGGCCAAGGAAACGTTTTATTTCTGTTGGTGTCTTGGGTAATGGGAACTTCTGGATAGCCTTGATCTTATCTGGATTAGGTTTTATGCCGTCCTTGCTTATAATGTGACCAAGATAAGCAGTCTCTAGCTTTAAAAACTCAGACTTGTCCATCTGGATTTTAAAGTTAGATTCTCTTAGGCGTGCAAAAACCTTCTCTAGGTTGACCATGTGCTCCTGAAGTGACGTACTGAACACTATTATGTCATCTAGGTAGACTAGACAAACAGTGTTCTGCAAGTCTCTAAGCACATTATCCATGACACGTTGGAACGTAGAAGGGGAGTTCTTTAATCCCATGGGCATACGTAAAAATTCAAAGTGCCCATGCTCTACGTTGAACGCTGTCTTGGGGATATCTTCACTACTCATCTCTACTTGATAAAATCCGCTAGCTAGATCTAGCGTAGTAAAATAGTGACAGTTACCTAGCTTATCTAGTACATCACTGATGTTCGGGATAGGATATTTATCGTCTATTGTTTTTTCGTTGAGCTTTCTAAAGTCCACTACGATACGCCACTTGGTCTTGCCGGAAGCATCGGCCTTTTTAGGGACCACCCAAATGGGGGAGCTCCAGGCTGACTCAGAAGGGCGGATAATACCCTGATCTAACATTTTACCTATCTGATCTTGTACCTCCTGCCTATGGATAAATGGGTATCTATAACTTTTTGTGTATACAGGTACTTCATCTGTAGTACGGATATGGTGCTTTATACGGTTATTAAATGTTAAAGGTTCTCCGTCTACATAAAAAACATCTGCGTACTGACTACATAGATTTTGCAAGTTAATACGCTCCTCATCATTAAGATGATCGGTGCGTAAGCGAGAGAGAACTTGTTCTACGCGTGAGAAGTTAGGCTGCTCTATGCGTTGGCACTCAGTGGTGAATATTTCAGCAGAAACTGGTCTATCCATAGAAAAAATTAAGTCGTTATTTGTTGGATTAACAACTTCGATTATACCACGATTTTTATTAACTGTAGTAACGCATTCGTGTACTAGACAGTTTGATATTACTTGTTCCGGGATAACTACGTCACCGTCACATGTATTAATGGGTACTCTAACTAACTTTGATGTGTTTGCAGGTATAATATCTTCA
Source organism: Endotricha flammealis (assembly GCA_905163395.2). Classification (NCBI taxonomy): domain Eukaryota; kingdom Metazoa; phylum Arthropoda; class Insecta; order Lepidoptera; family Pyralidae; genus Endotricha; species Endotricha flammealis. Next base: position 9,115,014 of record LR990868.1, read on the forward strand.
TATAAATTGCAGTTACGGGAGTCATACATATGTATAGGGTTAACAGAATTTTTAGTATTTAAGTTTCTTGTTTTAAGGTCTATATTAGCCTCCCATTTGGTAAGAAGGTCTAGCCCAATTAAGCCGTCAAAGTAGTCATGGAAATTATACAAGAAAAGGGTTATGTCGTCACTATCTCGTAGTTCCGGGAAACATGGTAGTGTCACGGAATAGTCGTTTCGCGTTGTAGCGTGCACGTTAGTCACTTCAAAAGGGTCATATGTCCAGGGTACATAAGGATAGTATTTCTTTACTATTTCTGGGTTGATAAAGGACTGGTTAGCTCCAGTATCAACCAAGAATTTAAGTGGAGGGTTAGCTATTCTTATGTATGGAAGTTGACGCTGCGTTTGCAGGTTAACTTCTATCTTTGTGTGTCTGATATCTTGTCCTTGCAAAAATCCTGGTGAGAGGAATCATCATGGGTGTTATCTATGGGTGTTACACTATCCGACTGATATGGCTCAGGGCAAGCCTGGTTAAACTCCTCGGTTTGCTCACTGTAATAGCCATCTGGATATTCATAATATTCAGACATATAGTTATTGTATGTATCACCATAAGGGTCATTATTATAGTAGTCATAGCATTCGTTGTAATTCATCTCGCGAGTTTTGAAATAGTTAGTCGGGGGTGGATTGCCATGTTTTCTCCAGTCATGTCCACTAGGGGGTAGAGTTTTGGGAATAAAATGACTCACACCACTCATAGGTCGCGGGCCATTATTAGGGTTATGGGGACGTTGAGGTAGAGCAAATATATTGCTGCGAGCATTATAGTTAGGAGGAGCAGCTCTGAACATTTGTTGGGTCCTTGAGGGGCCAGCAAACTGGTTATTTTGGTTGCCAAAATTAGGCTTCCAAAAAGGGCGTGGTTGCATCTGCATAGGCTGAGGCCGTGATGGGCCAGGCATATTAAATGTGAAAGGTCTAGGTGTCTGTTGGACAGGTAAGTTAGTAGGCATAAAATTAGGTTTAAAACCAAGAGTGTTAGGTACATGCGTTGGAGGACTAACTTTCCTATCTGACGTACCTGTGTTCCGCTGCTGCAGGTATAGGGTGTTCATTTCCTCATGAACATACTCGAGCGCCTTCTCTATAGTTTCAGGCCTCATGCAACGTATTCGTGATCCTAGGGGATCCTTAAGACCGCGTAAGTATGATTGTAGCGTTAATTTTTTATATAGATCGCGTTTAGACTGAATCGTTGTTGGAATAGATTCATGTAAGGTAACATAAGTTATAATAGTACTGTACAAGGTTAGACATTTTTCATAGAATTCTTGTGGGGTGCATGAGCCCTGTGTTAGTAAGGCGAGGTCATTATAGAGGGAGGTTTCATCCCTCTGATCTGCAAAATTATTAACTAAGGCATTGCGTATGCCGTCCCATGTATCTGGCACTCCGTTCGAATTTATCAGACGGGCGGCGGGCCCAGTAACTTTATTCAATATTCCATTAATAAGCGCTGCGTTTAACAGAGCGTTATCTTGAGCAGGTTTTATAAACTGCTGAACCAAATGATCACATAAGCTAATAAATCTAGTCAGAATGTTAGGGTTTCCATCAAACTCGGGTACTAGCCTAAGCGCCTTCCAAATGCTATCTAGCTCTGCCATGTCGTCTAAATTAAAACTATAATTATTATAAAAAGAACTATTATTTATGTCACTATTCTCGTTATCGCTATCACTATCACTGCTTATATTTCTATTGGAGTCGATTTCTTTACTCCTATTCCTACTACTAGGGGTCCGCGATTGCCTTGGGTGGAAAATCTTGGAAAATTAAAATTAACACTTATAAGGAAAAACTATAGGAAAATGGAAAGCAACTCTAGATCGATTCTAAAGTACTTACATGAACATGTTCTTGGTTTCTCTGCGGTATCTATGTCCGGATACACCTCCGCGCTGTAGCTCGTAGATTCTCGAATAGTTGCACTGACTCTAGTTTTAACTATCCGCTCCGACTGCGCCAAATAAAAAGCCTACGGCCGGAGGTTCGAAAAAAAACCAAAAACTTTAAATAAATTTAATTAAAATAAAACTTTTACAAATAATTACTTAATAATTAATAACACTAAATAAGGTGTCTTATGGTCGATGTGTGACCAAAAAGTGCCGTGAGTAACAACCAATTATTCGGGTGTCGAAAATGCTGAGTTCGCGGTAATGCAGGTGCAAGGTATTTCGACATAGGACGCGATGACTGGCGATGCGCGATGAATCATGCTTTCGGCTGCATCGGCAGCGCTTTCCGTGAAGTTGGAGTACATAACGTGTTTGAGTAGATTCAAAGATTTGTTTGTAATGGAACGAAACGGAGCATAACAGAGTAGTTAAGTAGTACTTAGTGATCCTGCCTGCAGTACTAGAGGACGCTGATTCAACCCCCACACAGTGCAACTCTAGAGCATTACAGAAAAACAAATAGAACGGCCTAGACGCATAAACTGCATCAAGGCAAAAAAGACACTTCAGAGACATTCACATCTCATTCAGCAATGAATGTCCCAGAAAATCCACATGGGACACGATAGCCCAATCACAGATAGTTGTGTTAAAGGCGCCAATGACACCATAGGCATAAGTCTCTCGACTCTTTGTGACATAGTACTGTTACCAGAGCTCCACTTTTTACAGGGATGGCAAAGCGCGAGTGATATCCCTGGTATTGCAAGCGTCCATAGATGGTCCTGGTGATGATAGGCTACGGTGACTGCTTACCATCAGGCGGGCCGTATGCTTGTTTACCACCTTAGTGATATAAAAAAAAACTTCGTTGAGGAAACGAAGTACCAGGTTAGCATAACAGAAGAGTAGTGAAAACGTTTGACAAAAATCGTGCATATTCCCTATTCTAGAGTATACCAGAAGACATCTTTATGACATCAGCTACTGAAAGAAATCTCTTCCACGTGGAAACGAAGTCCCTTAGAAAGGGAAGAACAATGAGAATTATAGCTAGAGCATAACAAAAGAACATCTCTATGACATCATCTACCGCTAATGAAAACTCTACGAGGAAACGAAGTACCAGGCTAGCATAAGAGAAGAGTAGTGAAACGTTTGACCTTTAAAAACACTGACACAGTATCCCAAATCTGTTCGCGTGACCATCAAGTGTATAATTGTCTATTGTGTGAGATACAAAGTGATTAGGAAGTTTACTTTTACTGCTCGATGGCCACACGCGATCACTTTCGAATCTGTATAGCAATGTTGCGATATCGCAACGCACTTTTTATGAAAAATTCTTCAATTAACCATATGTGTCAGGATTTTATTGGTTTATCTAGTTCTTGGGTTGTTAACTTTTTTTTGTTTAATCTATCTTGTATGCCGTTGAATAGTTTTTGCCACTTTACATTACTGAGATTATATTTATAAAAGTGTCTGAGGAAATGGTTTCTTACATATCTAAGAAGAAATTACATAGGAAAACTCGATTAATCGTATATTGGACAATATGCACAATGATCTACCTGTCCTATAAAAATAATACAAGTCTTCCGTGACAAAATATTTAACTGACGAGTGATGAGCACAATTTAATTTGGTGTAATTTAATTGTATTTTATTTTTGTTAATGTGTACTTGCCCAGCAGTGGGACGTAAATGGCTATTTAAAAAAAACTAATTTTATTATGACATTGCAGTAATTATATACATATATGAATTCACGGATATCATTGTTTACTATCGATAAAAGTTCAATAGAATTGAATAGATGTAGATAGTCCCATAAAGGTGAGAAAGAAAGTAGCATCGGTAGTTTACCTTAAGTATGATTAGTTTGTTTGCTCCCTTTTAATCACATTAGCAATACACAGTGAAACCGCAAATGTAATGAAAGTGTAAGTGGACAGTACTAGGTAATCCGTAGATTTATCAGCTAAATCGCAAAACGAGTTAGAAATTTGAGATTTTGACTACATTTTCTAAACATCCTGTTTCATTGTTAATCTTCACTATTATATGAATATTTTATATCTAGAAACTTATGTGTACTTGAAATACTCGTTACAGCAAATTTTCTACAATTTAGACATTAGATAGTAAATATTACGTTGCTGCCATCTGTCATGTCATAGCCCCGTTGTTTGAGCAGTATTTAAATATACTAATGGTTAAAATTAGTTGAAAAATCTAACTATATATATTAGTATACTTAACTACTGTTCAAACAATGGACCCTTAGTAATTTCCCGAAGGTACATATTATACTTCTCTACCAGATGATGGTTTGATGACATCAGGAGTTTTGACAATGAGTGACGTGGTATAGTGGAAAAATTGGTGGGCGGACACTGGATCAACATAATCTATACAAAAATTATAAAGCAGGATTTGTATTTTGTTTGTAACGAATAAACATAAAAACTTCTGGATCGATATTATAAAGGGTACTAATTTATTAATGAACTTCCTTTTAACACATGACTATATAGGTTACATTATGATCGTTTAAGCAAGGAAATAATGGTCTGGTATTCAGTAAAAAAAGGCATTAAATTTAGAAATACTACTTTAGTGATGCTTACCATCAGGTGGGCCGTATGCTAGTTTGCCTACTTTGTGGTATAAAAAAAAAACGTTTTGAGTTGGACATACAGCGACTCCATCGAGCTCCTCGTTTTTGGACTGCTTATGAATCAACACCATTTAATAACAAACTAGGTTGTAGTAAATCGATTAAGCAAACGACCACAGTGATGATAAAATTCCTTATGAAAAACCCGGATTCTCGCATGTACACGTACACATCTTTTGAAATTTAATTTTCTTGTCCGAGATTCCTCACGGTTTTCTTCACTGTGGAGCAAGTAATTATTAATTGAACTAGCGACCTTTTCATTGGACTATCACTGATCTATAAATTTCATATCATTTTATTTGCAATGTTGTAAAAGGAAGTTATAAAATGAACATGAATTTTATAGAAGAAAATGCAAACATTTACCACTAGCTTTTCCCCGCGGCGTCGCTCGCGTTAATTTTATGACATAGATCTCGTTTGATAACAAAACAACCCATAGCGCGACTTTTGGCGCCATCTGTTAGCGGACATTGCAATTGCAGCGCCACGTGTAGTAGAAAAAATATTTTCCCATTGGAATGACATACTTTCACGGGATAAAAGTAGCCTATGTTGGGCTCTGTACCGCTAATAATATGTATGCAAATTTTCATAATAATCGGCTGCAAATAAGCCGTGAAGGAATAACAAACAAAATATTAGTAAGGAAGTAAGGATTATAGTTAGGATGGTTACATTCTATATTATCTACAAACCGTAGCTGTAGAAAGTGAATCCTGTGGATCTTCGTTACTTCACAACACAACCTGCTAGATTGTAAGGTTATAGTAACTTATTGACAATTTATAAATAAGTATGAATATATATAAGTATGTACATACTTTAAACATAATTTTGTATTTTGCAGTAAACTTACAAGTGGTTTAATAAAAAGTTACCTTTAAGTATGTTACATTAGTTGAGTACATAATATTTTTATTGTAGGGTTCTTTATAAGGTGTGTACAATAAAATTGTTGGTGAAGCTAATAAATTAAATAAGTATCGAAAATATATAATAATCATATTATATTATAAATGAGAAAGTGATTTGTTTGTTTGGTATTCCTTCACGGCTTGACTATGCAGCCGATTATGAAAACTTGTATACATATTGTCAGGGGTACAGAGACCAACATAGGCTAATTTTTACGTAGTAGAAGTAGTTATTAGTAGTAACAGCTAGTAATAAATATATGTCTATTTCGTGCATGATCCATATTATGCTAGTAACAAAAACAGAATAACTAAATCTAATGTTAGTCTATACCAATATTATAAAGAGGAAAGATTTGATTGTTTGTTTGTTTGCATTGAATAGGCTCCGAAACTACTGGACCGATTTCAAAAATTCTTTCACCAGTACAAAGCTACATTATCAGGGAGTGACATAGGCTATAGTTTTTCCCGTAATTTAATGTGGTTCCCACGGGAACGGGTCCGGAACTTCACGCGGACGAAGTCGCGGGCAAAAAAGCTAGTGTAAAATATAGTTATAATGGATCCGTTTTCACATACATTCCAACTTTCGTATTTAATATTAGAATTTATGATATAAGATAAATATAATGGTCATATATAATATATATTCAATTTCTCGATATAGGGATAGCTTTAGAAGCGAATGTAATCTAGTTTGTTGATTGCGAGCGAGCAATAATTGAGTGAGGCACAGACTTCTTATCGTATTATTGTTGCAGCCTGTTTTAAATTTGAAACCTAGCAATGAGAGGTGTATTTAATTAGTACAATTTACCTATTAGGAAAAGCGATAAATAGTTATTTGCACTTTTATGTTAGAGTTATTTTATTTTTATTTAGTTTTTTATGCCACAAAGGTGGCACACAAGCATGCGGCCCGCCTGGTAAGCATCACCGTAGCTTATAGAAGCTTGCAATACCTGGGGTATCACTCACGCGTTGCCAAAACTCCCAACCCCCTCAAGTGGCGCTCTGGAGGCCTTACTCACCGTAGGTAGTTATATTACGTCATTGTGGGAAACAAACAAGCAAGCGGGTTACTTTTTTTGACGACCTCCGTGGCGTAATGGTTACCACGCCAGACCGCCACCCAGGAGGTCCGGGTTCGATCCCCGGTCGGGTCATGATGAAAAACGAACTTTTTCTGATTGGCTCGGGTCTTGGATGTTTATTTATATATTATTTTTATTTATATTATTATTTTTATTTATATATTATTTTTATTTATATATGTATTTATTTGTTATAAAATATAATATCGTTGAGTTAGTATCCCATAACACAAGTTTCGAACTTACTTTGGGGCTAGCTCAATCTGTATGAATTGTCCCTATATATTTATTTATTATTTATTTGTTTATAGAAAGTGAAAACCAGAGATGCTACTAATACGTTGCACGTTACAAACGAAGGTAGAAATATTAAAAAAGCGATAGAAAAGTTGTTGAGCTTCCGGATCTCTCACTCATCGATTGAAACATATTGCTGCCTCACGCCGATATCCAATCAGTAGGTGGTACTTTCAAAGAAATTGCAGTAAACAAATATTCAATCTTTCTGGTTCTAAGGCCGATTGTAAAATTATTCCTCCGGGATAAAACGAGCTTAGTGAAACCCATTAATATCAGATGAACAGTATTTCATTGTCATTCTGTGTTTACTAATTATTATGAATAAATTTATTTATTATTTACATCACTATCTTTGCGCCTTGCCTGATAGGTCTTCTCCAATTGTTTCTTGTCCTAGCCTTGTCCAAGTTCTTCTATATAGAGACATTTAATAATTAAATTACATGTGGGAAGAATCCAAAGAACGCATAATTGTTTAGTTGAACATAACTTTAGTATGCACTCTGCGACGTCTCGATTCATGGCATGGGAACTAGGCCGTGTCAATGTTGAGTAAGGTGCGCAAAACAATACTGGATAAATTATTTTAATAATGTAATAAATAACGTTTGATAAAAAATTATTAGCATTTTAATTACCTAGCTTTTAAACACACAAAAATTACACGTGAATGGATTTCACTATTATCGTGTCAATTTCAATAGTTTCCAAAACGTCTCATACAAAAAAAAAAGACATGATATGACATACATCCATCACAAGAGATGAAAAAACGGCTATATATTCTTTCCATCACTCCTTGAGTTCTTTGACCAAAATAAAAAAGAAACCCTAAATTAAAGTCAACTGGATGGTTGAGTAGGATCAAGGCGAGTGTCTCTCGAGAGTGGAAACTTATGTTTAGCTATTATGGTCTTAAATGATGATAAATTTAAAGACAAAAAATAAAATAAAATTTCAAAATCATAAGATTTTTTTAGTAATAAGTAGTGCACTACATTTTTACTCTGACTGTACCGGCGATACAATCTTTGGCCTTGGTTTAGAGAGGACGCTGGACTCCGAACATTTCATTTATGGTCAGCTCGTTTAAATACTGTCGTTTTGTTGATGGGACATTATTGCAAACATTCCTTGTTTAAGTACAGTTTAAATACAAGAATTTGTGTAATTCCGTAGCTATTTACTGAAAGTAAATCTGGAATTAATTCTCAGGCGACTTCCACACCGTAGCGCACACCGCCGCCGCGAGAGGTAGCGAAGCGGGTCTCATGTCGCATTGGCCTCTATTAAATCCGTATATGCCTTGGGTTTATGCCTAACACATTACACCTCGCGGTCATCCGTTTATGCCTAACACACTACACCGTGCGGTCATCCGTTTATGCCTAACACACTACACCTCGTGGTCATCCGTTTATGCCTAACACACTACACCTCGTGGTCATCCGTTTATGCCTAACACACTACACCTCGTGGTCATCCGTTTATGCCTAACACACTACACCTCGCGGTCATCCGTTTATGCCTAACACACTACACCTCGTGGTCATCCGTTTATGCCTAACACACTACACCGCGCGGTCATCCGTTTATGCCTAACACACTACACCGCGCGGTCATGAAATTTTTGTTGAAAAGTACCGTTTTTGTTATCGTGACGCTAAATGGTTATTAGATCGAAAATCAAGCATCCAGAGGCAACTGCAATTATAAAATATATCTTATTTTGAGATCTACTAACCTAATATAAGTGTGTTAATATGTAGTAGTTATACTGTATGCGTCATTCACCACAAAATATAACAAAAAATGTTCCGTAAATCACAAGAGCATGCTCTTCTAACTAATATAAACCCTCAACTCTTAAATCAACCGACCAAGAAAATCGTTTATCCTTTTCAATTTACACGTTCGCACGAACACGAATTCTTACTTGAGAAAATGCCAAGAAAATCCATTTCATGCTCTTTATGTAATCCTCACAAAAATGTATTGATGACACTACTTATACAGTTCATTGAATATTAATAATTAATTTCCTTACGAACCTTATTCAGGGTTAGCGAGCCCTAAGTCCTTCGCGTTAGCTTGATATTGAGTGAATCATGGACTAATTGGAATGATCTTCAATTCTTCTATTAATTACTATTAATTACTAAATGCCAGTATATTCAGTAAGACCAAGTTCATATGACCGCGTGGTACCGCGCGGAACTACTAACCGCGCGGTACAAGACATACATACACTATCATGTGAATGCCCCAACCCCGCGGCGACGCGAGGCTCCGCGCGGTCATATAAACTTAGCCTTATAGAAGAAGTTGTCATCGAGTATGGTACTGGCTAATCGGGACAAGCCCACCACACCTTCCCACCACTGTGTCTCCCGTGTAGCCAGGATCAACAACGGCGACCTCAGATAGACAATAAGCAATGAAGCTTATTGACGTCCCGGGGAAGAAAACTACAGCTGTCTTGGAACTCACCACGCATTTAATCAGAAATAAGATAGTCGGAGTAGGAAGTATTGAAAGGACTTCCCTCCTTAATAACTACGTGAGAAACAGCAATTTGAAGCAAAAGGCATTATAACCTAGAGAGATGGCAAATCAAGTGAGGCTCGATTGCCAAGCACCACGGTCTATTGTTACATTACTATTGGGACCTAATGCTATGAGCTGTTGTTTACTATTTTGATTCCAATAATATGTATTGCAAAACCTTCTAAACGCCTAATAATTCTCTCTGCTTGCTACGAGATCAGAATAATAAACTACACCGGAAGTGACATGTAAAGAATCCAACATGATTACGCGTTCGTCATGCCAAAGATCACACTCCCACAGAACGTAATGAGCTGTTTGTTCTACTCTGGTATTCGCGGTAGAACACTCACAGAAAGGAGAGGGTACAACCTTGAAATAATATAACTTGGCCTTTAAGTTTCCGTGTCCCGTTAAAAATTGAGCTACTTAATGGTCGACCTCTAGCCAGGTTTTCTTTAATCTGTCTCTCACCGAGGGAAAGAACAGATACAGATGACGGCCTTTTACGGAAGTCTCCCACTTTTCCTGCCATTCCGATAGAAGATTCTGTATTACGTCATCTAACGGGTTAAATATAGTCTATTTATTTTGTCACGGTCACGTGTCTTAAGGATGTACTGGCTAAGTTAAACTCATCAGTATTTTTAGGCAGTCTGGTGGGTGACACGGTTGTTAGTGAGTGAGAAAAATATTTCTATCCCGAGAATGCTTTAGCCATTTTCTCGACTAATGTCTTCCCAAAGTAATTTTTACCGCTAAATTAGTAATTCTATTGCAAACGAATAATTAGATATATAGAATATGCTTAATTTGCAATACACAACAGTAGTACACAATATACATGGATAGTTTATAGACTAGTGTAATTGCAACAAGGTGGCCTAATTATCGGGACAAGTCCCACCACACATTCCCACCGATGTGTCTCCTGTGTAGCCAGGATCAGCAACGACGAACTCAGATTGACAATAAGCGATGAAGCTTATTGACGTCCCAGGGGAGAAAACTACATCTGTCTTGGAACACACAACGAATTTAATCAGAAAGAAGATAGTCCGAGTAGGAAGTATTGAAAGGACTTCACTCCTTAGGCAAGGCGGCCTTATTGCTAAAAGCAATATTTTCAATGCAACCTTAGGGTAAAGAATTCTGGTATGGACTGGCCAGGAGTAAATAATTAGTGAAAGCCCAAGCAATATATATTTGGAAACGATCCTAATGATTGGCAAGAAAATTCGGCCTCAATTTACGTTTATTGGAGAGGATAATTCAACCAAATTGACGAGGTCTCTTACCCGTTCACCAAATATTTCTCGCCTCTACATCACAATAGTAATTTAAACAAAAATAAAAAATATTATTGTTTTATGTTACACATCATGTTCTGATGGAGTATGTTATGAACAAGAGAGATAGAGTGTAAAAATAATAAGACATGAGATAGGAACAGCATTCCAAAAAGAAGTGACACAAAATAAGATGACACTAACATAAAAACGCAAAATAAATACAAGATACCAATAATATTTATTAAAAATTAAACAAACAAGTAAACAAAAAGTAGTATGCAAATAAAAAGTAGTCGAACTAAACCGTAGAGTTTATAAGTCATAAAAATCTAAGATTTTCGAACGCATAAAAGAGCAATTTCGTTTTACGTTTGTGAGGACACAAAGATGGCGAACAGGTGCGAGACCATTGACGAAATGGAAGTCTTTCTTGTGCAAATTGTGCTCTTGAGTTCAAGTTTTGTAAACCGTTTAAGTATTCTGGTGGACTAATTTAATTTACTTAGAAGTGCTAATTACGTTCAAACGTAAAATACGATTAAATTGTTTCTATGTGACAATTTCTCTATACAATATCATTAAATTAAGGATAAAATTATAAAAGCAACTGGTCCTACGTTCAACTGCTCCTACGTTCAACTGCTGGAACATATCAGTTTTTTCGATTTCTCTGTGGCCAACATTTCTGATCGGCACAGTCCGTTCTCTTGTTCCAACCTCCTCTATCACCTTCATATCCGCTTACACTCTTCATATGCATATCCTTACACAATCCATCCATTTTTTCTTCGGTGGTTCTTCTAATATGTCCTTCATTTAACCTCAATACTCATTCTGTCAAATGTATTTCATTCTTTGCCATTACATTTCCATATGTCACAAGCTGATTTCTTGTGAGTATTTCTGTCTTTCAAACTTCCTCTATTTCATATTTTATCTATCCTTTCCTGTCACTCCTCATATCCATGTCAGCATTTGCATCTCGCTGATCGTGGTACTCATATTTTTGTATCCTACGAAATGTACAGACTTCAGCAGTCTGCATGCACTTACCCCTTCTGTGGTAGTAAAAAAATAGTGACGTATGCATTTTTAGGATACATTGTGTTACTAACTGTGAAAATACTTCAATTCTTATTATAAATACTTCATTTGCTGTCAAATTGAACAGTAGTACTTCTTAAGACGAGTTTGTTGCTCATATATGAAACTTACAAGTCATCCAAAAAATTTGATTTAATGATCGACATCATTAACACCTACTATGACAATGATAAACTTAACTTTCTCATGGTTAGATTTTAGGCTAAGTATTCACAGTAATTTATACAAATTAAAATTTATTCCAGTTTTTGTTGGGATCCTTTTTTATCGTGTTTATAAAATATAAGTAATTTTCAAAAAAATCGTCAAATATTTTATTTGGTTTTGCTTTAAATTAGGCTCAAGTTAAAAAATAATCTATTAGTTTATTATCTACTTGAGTTAGGGTAAGCTCAGAGAATTAGGCGTAAAATCGTATCGCACACACTACCTTATACGTAGAGTCTATGGCTGTCTCTAAGAGTTCATCTTAGTAAAATCTACCGAAACCCTGGTGTTACAGGAAAAATAACGATTGTATGAAGCTTGTTTAACTTTGACATCTAAATTCATTACTAAGCTTAATTCGCAAATTCTCTGTTGTAACTACACCTTTATATTCAGTTATGTATATCTAATACTGATTAATGATACGTGGACGTCGTGGACACAGCAAAAGGCGTATCGATGTTAATGTTCGAGTTATAACGCCGAGACAAATCGCATAAGCAACAAATTGAGTAATTCGCATTTCGCGCGGATCGAAATGTTTGCAGTGAAATTTAGTGCATCATGTAATGTTAACAATAGTAAAACTTAAATTAATTAAAAAAAAATGTGTGACATTAAACATTAAACTAAAATGTTACCTATTTAAATACCTATATACTTAATACACAAAACAAACTTAAAAAAATTATTACTTACGTCAAACTAAACTAATGGCAAAAAATTAAACAGAGTAAAATAGTTGCTAGTTTCTGACATATTTTTAAAGTTCATGGCACATTCAATCATAGCTGTCACTGTCCAACTATGGAAAAAGAAAATAGATAGCTTGAGACTTATAGTGGAATTAAAATTAAGATGCGTTTTACAAACTGGCAGAATTTCCCGTGATTTCAGCTCACATTCTCGATCAAGTAATTTTTAAACAAAAACAAAATTAAATAAAAAAGTCGTGAATCCAAGGTGAAACCATAAAATAAATAAATTTCTTTAACTGAGTCTAATTCCTTAATATTGTTTAAAAAAAACAATAATCATTTATTGAACGAAAAATGACCTGTACAAAGTATATAATAATAGCCCTGGTGCACACTAGAATTCCCTGTGTTGTGGGTAACCAGTCTCTCCCCTAGTTTATAAAACTTTTTTATTCTAAATCTAGTTTAATCTTTAAATAAATTGAAAGCACAGTTGAAGGTATGATGTGATGCGTCAGTCCAGTTTATTGTTTTATCATTAAGATTCTTTAATAAAAAGATTTTTGTTAACAGTATTACGAAGTTGCGTAAGATAAATTTAATTGGGCACTTAAAGTGCAGTTTTAAATATGATTTCTGAGTAATACGATTTGAAAATATCGGTCAAGTGCTTCTTGAAAAAATTAACGAAATTTTATGAAATCAAATCGTTTATTACGAACGAACGGAATAGGCCTTCACGGGCACTTTGTACAGTCAAGAGCATGTCGACCTTTACTTATTGGACTCTGTACATTCTTAACTTCTATGTCATAAGAGCCAAAATTGTACTGCAAGTGTAAAGCTCAACGTGCACGTGACTGTACCTGTAACATGTTAGAAATCATGTTCATGCAAATGCCTCAGGGATGTCTTTTTAATTTTTAACATTACTTTTAGTTCGTTTAATTTTTAAAGAACTGTAATTAATTTGGTATCTTGAAAATTAGGTACCTAAATGATTATTTTTTATTCATTTTTTTTGTAATTAAACATTATAAGAATAAAATCGTTCGTACAACGACGCTCGACTACGACCAATCTACTTATTTACACTACTTATCTTTTTGAGAATCTAGACACAAACAAACAAACAGACAGTATATATACTGATTTTCAAAAAGCTTTTGACAGGGTGGACCACAAGTTGCTACTGGAGAAGCTTGCCTTCAACGGTATCCGGGGTAATCTTTGGAGGTGGTTTAAATCTTACATCTCTAACAGAACACAGAAGGTGGTGATTAACGGTTGCGAGTCTGCTTATGTTTCCATTACTTCCGGTATCCAGCAGGGTTCCTTAATGGGCCCCTTGCTATTTATTATTTTTATTAATGACGTACACCATTGTTTTAAATTTTGCAATTACCTTTTATATGCGGACGACATAAAGATTTTTCATACTATTGACAATATTCAAGATCACTACAAATTCCAGGATGATTTAAATAGATTTTCAGAATACTGTGTTAAAAATAAATTACGCTTAAGCATTAGTAAATGTAAATCTATAACTTTCACTAAAAAACATTTTTTATTTATTTATTCTACACTTACAACTATTTTTACAGGCATGCTTAGCCTAATGCAATAGCGTAACTACATATATTATACTACTTATAACTAATTATATACAACGCTGTTCTGGTGAATTCATTCAGAGAACAAGAAAACACGTCAATTGTCTCAGCTATTAAATTGATATGACATAATATAAGTAGTTATCCGTATGAGTTATGTGGCATTCGTCTCGAGTCCGTCGAGTCTATCAAGGATCTCGGGGTAATATTGGATACCAAACTACATTTGGATATCCACATAGATAATATAATCGCTAAAGCCTTCAAAATGTATGGATTTGTCATGAGATCTGGTTCTAACTTCACCCGACCATCAACCTTTCTTCACATGTATAAATCACTCATTCGTTCACAATTAGAGTACGCTGTGCCTGTATGGAATCCTTTATATAACAAATATATAAATGCACTGGAAATTGTACAAAAACGATTTTTGCGCACTATGCATTACAAATGCTGTCACAAACGACTATCATACGAGGTCCTGCTGGAGAAATACAACATGTTAACTTTAGAATCTAGACGAGTGCAGCTCGAAACAATGCTTCTCTATGATATTTGTCATAATAGGTACGATTGTATCCCGCTCCATAACAAATTATGCTACAGGGTTCCTTTTAGAACACATTGTCGAAATGTCTGTCAATTATTTGCCACCACTACTTGTCGTACCAATGCTGGGAAACGCTCGCCTCTTTATAGATTAGTAGACACATATAATAAGAACTTTAACTCAATTGACATACTTGTTACGCATATTGGCACCTTCAAAAAAACGATAATAGCTCAACTCAAAACATAGCACCTGTTTGCTCACAAAACCTTTATATTTATTTATATTGTTTTTTAGTTTGGAAGTGTATATATATATATATATATATATATATATATATATTTTTTTGTTAAACCCCTGCCCGGAGTTGCTTTTTTGTACTAAAAATTCTTAGTTAGTATTTTAATTTTAATTTTAATTTTAATAAATAAAAAATAAAAATATTTAAAACTATCCTCACAGTGATCGTTCAATATCCGCTGAGATTAGTAGTGTCACTCGTGACCGCGAGTACCAGTGAAAAGTGCTTACGCATCACAACAAAGTCGTCGCATCGCGAACGACCGAACCGCGATGACCTAGAATAAAACTTCGTGCAAGGTATGTAGTTTACATACAATATATAACTCTGTTAAGGCGACGTTCTCACTACCTTAACAATGAGTACTCCAACCAAATCGATCTCAATAAAAACTGATACAGAGCGATTATTATACGACAATTATAAGGCAGAAAGGGATGAACGTCTGAAACAGGCGAGCCTTATCGAAGACCTGAGGAGTCAAATCGCAAACCTACAGCAGCAGCTACAAAGTGCTCTGGAGCCTAAGCTGGCGACAGTCCCAGAGGCGCCAGTTCATGCCGTATATGATACTGACGAGGAAGAACTGGCAAGAGAAACAGAATGGATAAGAACAAAATCCCGTAAAAAAAGGAGAATGAACTCATCACCCTCTGCCTCGCCGCCAGAAAAGGAAAACACAAACCCGGAAAAGGTAAAGAAAGTTCCCCCACCGCCTCCCATCATAGTGGATGGCATAAAAAATTATCAAGATTTCTATGACTTCTTGACAAGAGATCAATCAGCTGGCACATTCACTATAAAGATGCTGAACGGTGACAGCGTCAAAATAAACGCCTGTAATGAGGAGTCGTACAGAGCTGTGGTACATATACTAACCACCAACAATTGCCTTTGGCATTCGTACGAAAATAAGCAGGAAAGACCAATTAGGGTAATGGTAAAAAAATTACCCTTTACATGCAAGCCAGAGAGAATTGTAGAAGATCTTAAGTCTAAGGGCCTACAAATTGAAAATGCCGTGAACAAGTTAAGTTGGAAAAGTAAAGAGCCACTAAACATGTTCATGCTAACCTTCAGCAATAAGGAGGAAATCAATAAGATTTATGAAATTAAATCAATATTAGGATGCGTAGTTGATATACAACCACTCAAATCGCCAAAACTCATTCCTCAATGCAAGAGATGTCAGGCTTACGGACACACCCATATGTATTGCTCTAAAGAGCCAAGGTGTGTAAAATGCACCGGTCGTCATCTGACCAAAGATTGCACAAAACCTCAACAAGAAAAACCAAAGTGTGTACACTGCGGGGAAGCTCATCCAGCTAACTACAGAGGTTGCATGATAGCCAAAGAGATGCAGAAACTAAGAAATAAGTCTGCCAGGAAACCGTCCACCCACGGAAAAACAGCTCCTATCACACTGCAAAAATCCAATGAAAAAATAAATACAATCGTAAGTAAAAATGTGTCTTACGCCCAGACTGCTGCTAAAAATTCAATGAGTTCTCAACGCCAGCAAACTAATTCAAACGAGAACAAGCTAGACGAAATATTAAAGCTCGTGTCGTCATTTGATGCCCGCTTGAAAAAAATTGAAAACAGCACGAAAAGTGCTACTCCTATTGCCAAAAAATGATTGACCACCTTAAGATTATGGCCTGGAACTGTAACGGACTACTGAACCACCAGAAGGAATTGCAAGTAGTCCTAGATATAGAAAACATTGATGTGTGCTTAGTGTCAGAAACACATTTCACAAAACAATCCCACGTCACATTCAAAGGCTATAAAGTCTATCAAGCTTTACACCCAGCAAATAAAGGAAGAGGTGGCAGTGCCATCATTGTTAAAGAAAAAATCCAACACCAGGAAGATATCAAACATGAAACACCAGAGGTTCAATGTATAGCAGTCCGCTTGAACACAAAACAGTATTCCTTAACTGTGGCAGCTATATACTGTCCACCTCGTTATACTATTCATAAAGACGAATATATCAATATATTACAAACACTTGGTGAAAGATTCATATTAGGAGGCGACTTCAATGCTAAGAACACGCATTGGGGTTCCAGACTAACGACATCAAAAGGAAGAGAACTTATGCATGCCATAACAGAAATGAAATGTGACGTGGCGTCAACAGGATCTCCTACATACTGGCCAACGGACCCAACAAGAGTCCCTGACCTTATAGACTTTTTTATTTATAGAAATTTATCATCTAATTATTTAAGAACTGAACAGAGCTTTGACATGAACTCTGATCACTCAGCTATATACCTAGAGATAAGTGAGAAAGTATTAACTAAGGAAACTAATCCACGTTTAGTCAATAAACATACTGACTGGGAGAGTTTTAAATTAGATTTAGATAGCCACATTGACCTCAGGGTACCGTTAAAAACTCCGGAGCAGTTAAATACAGATTTGGAGAAATTTGTTACTCTAATACAACAAACAGGTTGGAAAAATACTCCTAACATTAGAAAGAGAACCTCAAAAAACATCTACTTAAGAGAAATCAAAGAATTAATAACAGTAAAAAGAAGGCAAAGAAATGTATGGCATCAAACTAGATCTCCAGAAGATAAAAGGAAGTTAAATAATCTAACCAAACAGCTGAAAAGACTAATTCAAAACTATATTGACGAGTCTACTAGTACTTATCTCCAAAGATTAAGCAATGATCGTAGCACAGATTACTCACTCTGGAAAGCTACCAAGTGTATGAAAAGACCAATCAATCATATACCGCCTATCAAAACTGAACAAGGGTTGTGGGCTGTTAGCAACGAACAAAAAGCCACATTATTCGCAAAACATTTAGAGAGCATATTCCAACCAAACGAAAGCGAAAACAATAGCGAATTGGTTAACGATATCTTCATAAATGAAAACAGCGATAAAACCAATGAGCAAACAAACATCAGACTGGTGACTCCAAGGGAAGTCCGACGTGAAATTCGTCAACACATTAACCCAAAAAAATCACCAGGTTTTGATCTCATATCTGGAGAAATACTACATAACCTCCCGAGAAAGGCATTAGTAAAATTAACAAACATTATAAACGCAGCATTAAGGCTAAAATATGTACCTGACTTGTGGAAAGTCGCTGAAGTAATCATGATAGCGAAACCAGGAAAAACGCTGAATGAGGTTACGTCATACAGACCGATCTCCTTGTTGCCTATTATGACAAAATTGTTTGAAAAACTGTTATTAAAAAGACTAAAACCCATAATAGAGGCGAAAAACCTGATCCCAGAGCATCAATTTGGTTTCAGAGAAAAACACTCAACAATAGACCAAGTGCACAGAATTACGAATGTAATCGAAAAAACTCTCGAAGATAAAAAAGTGTGCTCTACTGTCTTCCTAGATGTAGCACAAGCTTTTGACAAGGTATGGCACGAAGGACTCATTAAAAAACTTAAGAGAATGCTACCCACACAATACATAGATATAATAAAATCATATATATCGGATAGAGTATTTAGAGTAAGGCAAGAAAATGCATATTCAGAAATTAAGGAGATAAAAGCCGGAGTACCGCAGGGAAGTGTATTAGGTCCGGTCCTGTACCTATTGTACACCTGTGATATTCCGGAATTAGATAATAACACCCTTGCAACCTTTGCTGACGACACCGCTATAATGGCAGTTGGAAGCACTCATGAGGAAGCTGCAGAGAAAGTTCAAATAGCTGTTACTAGAGTTCACGACTGGACAAAAACATGGAGAATCAAACTCAATGAATCTAAATCAGTTCACGTCAACTTTACAAATAAACACGATCAATATTGCCCAGTGTACATTAATCAAAAGCGTATACCTTACGAAAATACAGCCAAGTATTTGGGTATGACGCTCGACGCGAAGCTCCGCTGGAAAGCTCACGTCAAAAAGAAAAGATGTGAACTTGATATACGGTTCAATAAGATGAATTGGTTACTAGGAAGACACTCCACCCTGTCGGTTCGAAACAAACTACTACTGTACAAACAAGTCCTAATGCCAGTATGGACTTATGGCATACAGCTGTGGGGCTGTACCAAAAAGAGCAACACTAAAATAATTCAGAGATTCCAAAATAAAGTACTGAGGGCTATTGTGAATGCGCCATGGTACATAAGAAACGACCATCTACACCGGGACCTTAACATACCAATGGTCAACAATGTCATCCAAAAAAATGCAGAAGCACATGAGAATAGATTGCTTCATCATGTGAACGTAGAGGCGATCCAGCTCCTCGACAATACGGACATAGTGAGACGACTTAAAAGAACTAAACCATTTGAATTAGTGTAGTGATTAGTGACAATATTTATGTGTTAAAATAGTGTAAACAAAGACACATGAACAAAGTGACTTCCCCTTAATAGAGACAGTAAGAAAAGTGCCGATGGACACATTCTTAAATTACAATTTTATAAAACTAGGTCAATGTAAAATTACTCATTAGTCTATGTTTAGGCTAGATTGTAATTATATTAGCGTATTTAATAATATAACATTAGTATGCTACAAACAAAAAAAAAAAAAAAAAAAAAAAAAAACTATCCTAATAAATAAAGTATACTATTAAACTAAACTACCTATTAACTCCGGGAAGGAGTTCCATTTTTTTCTCTCTTTCTATCACCACACCGATACTTTTATGTATTATTATCTGTGGTCATCGGAGTTGGTGGCACGATATTTGTGCAATTTATAGCTACGTTTATTATTGTATTTTCGTGTACACTGTTTGTTGATCCTAAAATAAATAAATAAATAAATAAATAAAATCATATCACATAACAGACCCGCCGAGGTCTTTGGACTACACTAAGGGGTTCTTCAAAAGGGCCATTAAAATATTTTTACAGGGTCGGCAACGCGCGAGTGATACCCCCAGTGTGGCAAGCGTCCATAGGCTACGGTGACCGCTTACCATCAGGCTGGCCGTAAGCTTGTTTGCCACCTTAGTGATATAAAAAACATTCTTTCTATTTTTCTTTTTCTTTTGTTACAGCTGTCGCCCTGTGCGCGTGCGCAGCCGAGCTAAAAGAGAAAGAAAAGGCCGCAGAACCAGCGGACACAGCACAGAACAAGGACAAAAGGCAGACTCAGGACGAATTTGTGCATGGGCAGTTACTTTACAGAGTGCCTAGGAAACAGGTACCTAAACATAGCCTTATAATATTACTAGCAGATGCTTACGGTTTTACCCTCCTGCGAAATCCTGTGTTTTCCGTTCCCGGATTGATGTGTATTATACATGTAAACCTCACTATTGAATCACATCTTTCTATTAAAAAAAAACAACATCAAAATACGTTGCGAAGTTTTGAAGATCTAAGCATACATAGGGAATTAGAGATAGACAGAAAGCGGGAAACGACTTTATTTTATACTATGTATGTATGATGATGACATACTGCTAGGCTTGACTATATTTTTACGGTTTAAATATCTGGTTCTCTTCCTGTAACCGATCGAGTCTGTAGCCCTACAGAAGCTGATAACATCTTTGCTGAGTTTTCAACTTTTTACATGTGACGCCATAATTTATTTGTTGCCATCTGTGTACTGAGGTCTGCTTTTATATACGATAAACGAATTATGAGAGAGAGAGAGACAGAGAAAGATTTTATGAAAAGGTGTTTATACGCCCATCGTAAGAGAAATGATTTTCAGTTAGACGTGTTAACTCGCCAGCCGCAGGAAAAGGGTTAAGGCGATATGAAAGATCAATGCGTGTGTGGTTTTTGGTCATTATAGATTGATTACAGTTACTAGCCGTACTTAAATAATGTAATTTATTAATAATAATCTCGGCGAGTTACGTGAATGAAAACATGATGTTATGTTGTAGGTCTTAAATTAAGATATACTCATCAAATAATATTTAACACTATAAATTATATCTATAAAGACTACTGACATTCAACATTCATAAAATGGTTATTAAAATACGTAAATAAGAAAATCAATCATAGTCGCGAAGACTGGATGTTACAACAAAATTGCATCTTAATTTCCTTGAAATACTGGACATATTTGCATACAGGTTACCCGACTTGCATTCTAAAGTTCAAGTATTGGTTCTTGCAGCGCACGATGTCGACCGGAGTTTAACTGTCAGTCGCAACACTCGATAGTATAATGATATTATATTAAAAAGAGTAGATATATTATCGACCTGGATGCACTGACTGTAATTATTAGTTCGTGTGACCACGGCCGGTGCAACCTGGTCGAAACATCAGGAAATATCATGGTATGATTGCGTTAATTCCCGGTTTATTGTTAGTTTATAAGTGATTTAATACTATTGGCTTAAGTTCTTGTGGTAGAACATTTATGAAATGGGCTGGTTATTGGAGAAGTACCACCCACCCTCTCACAGAATATCGGCGTGAAAATGCAATGCGTTGCCTTCAGTGAGTAAGAGATTCTGAAGCTCAAACCTTCACCTATCTATTTTCTTGTTCGATTCAAAGATTGGCAACAGACTTCACCGTCGCCCATTGGGTGGCCATTTTTAACATCACTTTAATTAGGTTTTAAAGACAATTTTATTATTTAGGTATCCAATCTTCAGCTGTACATAAGTGCATAGACATACATATTTATAACAAGTAATGCCTACTTGACTTAGTGAATTGCAATAACTAGCTATAACTAAATGGTGCTCCGTTACAAATTATAACGACACCAAGTTAAATCGACCACTTTGCTCCAAAGAGATAATGTCCCGAATCGCCCTTTCACTTTTGTGTCCTAGATTTCGTCACGACTGGTCACTACTTGCTGATGGTATGTTTATTATGCGTTTGTTTCTTTTAATCTGGAATTTTATGCAATGGTTAACCCTACCATAATAGAAGTGAAAAGGTAACCCTTTGAGCGCCATTGACGTCTGTGTAAGTCGAAAAACGTCATTGAGTTTTTTCGAATAATTTTAATGACAACTAAAATTTCTTAACTGAGAAGTTCGATGACGTAATTACCCGTATCAAGAAAGTCTCCAGCCAATATTTGAATGGGTTTAAATCTGGGCTTCTACTTTCTTCTGATACGTTAAGCCATGCATTTTTAGGATGTAAAGAGGTCACGGAGTACGTTTTTAGATATTCTCTTGGGTCATTATTATTTAAAAGGATGTGCTTTTAGAGAGTTGGCCAAGAGCGTGTCATCCCTTTGGTCCTGTAAACTATACTTACGTTACATACGTAAAAAATCGATAAAATCTATTCTTACAGTATTAAGAAAAGTTGAATCATATTTACGACTGCCTCTTCTATATTCGTTGGCTGTATTTTTTAATGTAGTTCAAAAAATGAGTCTTGAAGCATACTTACGCTTCAAGACTCTATAGTATTTCTTTCATACGACTACGTACTTTTTGTTTCAGTTTTTTCATAGCGTGAATTTAAATAGATTTTCCCTAGTTCACACTTAAGTGTTAATAAATATTTCATAAACACTACGAATTAATTATTTCCTGAATGAGTGTGCATTGCTATAAGGAATTCCTATAATAAAAAAAATATGATTGCCAATTCGGATAGACAGTGAAAATAATATACCATACTCGTAACTAATCAGTAATTTCATCTATTTACTTAACAGTGGTTTGCAAAAGTAGTACAATAGTTTTTGAACCACTTTTGCATATGCTTGACATCATGTGAGGTTAAGTAGGCCAAAATAACGTACAATTGTTCACTTTCGCAATGTGTCCGTAAATTGCAATTTATTGGAGACATCACTATTATCAAATACTATAGAAGACTAATAAGCACAGCTTCGGAAGAATTCGGACAAGACGCGACACTAGCGCCCCTACGGCATGAGGGCGGCATGAGGTTAACGATTTCAAAACTTTTATGCGTTTTGTATGCAAAATGTTATAGCGCCCCTAGCGGCATGAGGTGAACGGAGGTTGCCAAGTCACTGTATGAGAAACGTCAAGAGCCGTGCGTATTAGTCTTCTATAGTATTTGCTATTATCGAAACGACGAAATTGCCATTCCGACTCGGCAGTGTAGTTAGTCCTAAGACCAATTTAAAGAATAACAGAGTCGTGAGTAATTTACACTTATTGCACGTCATGTTCAGTATGAGAATCGACGATAGACTATAGACCCTATGATCTTTAGCGAAAAATATAAATTACTCTATTATACTCCTAACCTAATTAATAAACGGTTAATGTAAAAATACCGCGAAGATTTCTTCAGATACCTATTATTGACCTATGTATTAAAGTATAAATTGCTTTGAACTTGGTGGCTATGATAATGGTTTGGAGATTTCCTTTTCGTTAACCGCATTTGCGAACATATAATTTTACTTTCTCCTTACAATTGAAACAGCTTTTTTAACCTAAGAATGCTGTCATACAAATCGGTGTTCGGTAGAGAAAATGAAGATGAGACAGGCTAACAAATGTCGAAAAATGTCTATTCTATCGAATTTCTACTATTAATGTAAGATAGTTCAGGGATCAATCGATTAGTTTGAAACAAATGGAATGTTTATCGATTTTCTTTTTCTTTTTTTATACCACAAAGGTGACAAACAAGCATACGGCCGGCCTGACGCTTGCAATAGGTACCGGGGGTATCACTCACGCGTTGCCAACTCCCCCCCCCGAGTGAAGCTCTGAAGGAACACAACATGGCCGAGAGCCCGAGACCAATGCTTTTTGGCTACGATCTTCTGTAAGGTGGAGGTCCTTCCCCAGACGGGCTGCTCCGATTATCCGAGCGGATTATCGGCTGTGCCCTACCTCTCTTAAATGTCAGTAGAAATTAGATAAACTTATGTTTGTAGCTTTTGTATTTCATGTAGAAAATACTGTTCTGAAAGTACATAGAATGTAGAGGAGGGGAGACTGGTGATCCGTAATATAGACCTCGGTCTAGTTCGGACCCCAGACTCTCACAAGGACTAGTATTTTTGAGAAATATTGAAATTGTGTTTACGTTTATCCCTGTGAGCATTAGTCGTAGATTCGTTAGCACTTAAAAGCGTTGTATATTTGATAAATGTCGTTATATATTTCTACTGACAGTATCGGGAATCTTCGTCCTCCAAACATTCGCACCGATAGATTGACAATTAGCAGCGAAACTTATTGACGCCCCGGCAGAGTAAATAAATATAAAGAGACAATTCATACAGATTGAGCTAGCCCCAAAGTAAGTTCGAAACTTGTGTTATGGGATACTAACTCAACTTATAATAAATACATATATAGATAAACATCCAAGGCCCGAGGCCAATAAGAAAAAGTTCGTTTTTCATCATGACCCGACCGGGGATCGAACCCGGGACCTCTTGAGTGGCGGTCTAAATAAGCAGAGTTGTCTTGGAACTCATAACGAAATTCAGAAGATATTGGAAAATTTTTAACTGAGAGTAAAATCAAAATATACTTTATTCTGTAGACCTTCGTGGGCACTTAGACAAGCACTTAGACTTAGTAGAGACGTTAAAAAACCAAACGTAAATATAATTTATAAAACTTTATCAGTTCTGTCACCGTAACAGCTACTTTCGACACCCGTTATAATGAGCAAAACAGCAGTTTGAGTACGATTCATAGTGCAACCGTTAATAATAGTCTCGTCCGTTGTACGTCTATTATTTTGTAACTGTCACAAGTAAGGAAATTATCAATTGAAACCATCATTGCGAAGTCTTTACAAGCATATACTTATGCATAACTACTTATTTAACTTTTGAGACTACCGTTAGTTATATTGGCACCAATATTGGACGTAGGATTGGAACAAATACGCCAATATGGACCGAAATTGATAAATGCATTGGCCTAATTAACCTGAATATTTAGCGCAGCTACCTAATATGATCAGTGTGAAAATCCCTATCACGATGTTTAGCCGAATTACATTCAATAAACGAACGTTTTAGACATATTCAAAGGTTTTAGCATTTTCAGTAACAATATTCCTAACTTTGAAAAGATGGCGTTGCGCTTACTGAGAAAAAAGTGTCATAAACTAGTCTCCAACATGACACCCGCGCAGATGTAAAACGAAGTTTACGTTTAGGAACTTATTCTTATTACTCAGTGTATAACGACAATTGATTTTCAATTGTTTTATAAACCGTGAGCCCAAATTTTGGCGCGCACTATAGTTTAAATTTCTCCTTTATTTCGTCTTCATCCTTATAATCATCTTTCTGACACATGAATAGCTTTATTTTCTTCTGACGTGATAGCACATTTGTCCCTTACATAAAAAAGGTAATATCAATAAAATTGCCTATAATACTAGTGTGTCACAAGAACGCATTTTGTGTCATTAACGTACCGACGACTAAAGACGTCGCTTGTGAAACGACAACGCATACCACCAATTATGTACGATCTATTGCAACTGCTTTTGTTACATCCCAGTGCATTCCTTTGCTTTGATATAGTTTTTACATGTGTTCGTTCTGTGTGTTAGTTTCTTAGTTATATGTTGTAACTTAGCAATTAGTCTTTTCAGTTAGTAATTGCTTGCCATTATGGAAGTATTAACTGCTCATGAATAGACCTGTCTCTCCAGAAACTTTTTCTAGCCTCAAGGTCTTTGATTTTATCTAAATCCAAAACAGTACCACTCTCTAAGAGTACATTGTATTCTCTTAGAGAATGGTAAGTACTACTTTTGGACATGGAACAGATGGACAAAGTATCAAGTCTTATTTAATTTAAGACCTCTGAAAATCGTACTAGAAAACTTGAAATCACTTTTTAAAAACCCAGCCGACTGAAAAGATTTCGATCTTTTTGGTGACAGGCCCGTGTTCGGGTGGTTAGCAATGGCTGCTTTATCTCTAGGGTCGTGAGTTCGATTCCCGCACTTGACAAACATTTGTGTGCATGAACACGTCTGTTTGTCTTGGTCTGGATGTTTTCTTTGTACCTATTATGTATTTATTTACAAAAAAAAGTATTTGTGTATATTTATCAGTTATCTAGTACCCATAATTGTACAAGCTTATAGCTTAGTTTGGCACTAGATGGCGTTGTGTAATTCGTCCAAGAATACCTATTTATTTCAGTTTGAGTAAAAAATGAACGAGCTCAAATGAAATTTTCACAAATTACAAGATTTCAATAACTAAGCTAATGTAATTCCTTAATAACCAAACGTCAGTCTCACTCAAAACGAAGACGGTGAATTCGGAATTGCTGAAAATCAACACCGCCTAAATTGATTGAACTGTCAGTCAATCTGCCAACTTTTGGGAGGTAAATAGAGGAACATCCATCTTGTTACGTCGTCAATGTAAAAGTATTTTTTTTAAAGAACAGGAGATACTAGGATTTATAACTTTTTATTGCAAGACTCGATGCGACTGCTACCCTACTTGCGGTACCAGTCGCATCTCCTACAGCTAATTTCTCTGAATTAAAAAGAAACCTTTTTTCCCTAGTGAAAGATAAGGAAAAAAGATTTTATATTCTTTTGCATTGATAACTTCTTTTATCTATACATATAATAAAACAGTAGACCCCGATATGTCTGTACATTGGCCATATTTGGCAAAAATGGAGAGGGAACAGTTAGAGTAAGGTAATAAAAGCAAAATTTTATTTTTTTATTTTTTTGTCTGTCTGTCTGTCTGTTTGAACGCGCACATCTTCTAAATTACTGAACGGATTTTAATGCTGTTTTCACATGAAGATAGAGCTCGGGATGGAGCAGAATATACGCTTTGTTTCATTTAAATCGCAACTCAGGAAAAGGAGTTATCCTTATTTTAACATTTCACGCGGACGAAGTCGCTGGTAACAGCTCGTTATAAATATAACCGATTCACCTAATACCCGAATCCCATTCTAAAAAGTGATGATTGACGGGACTGATATTTTGTGAAGTACAGCCAACAAACAAATTGAGTTTCCAGAGCCATGGATTTCCAAATTTTAAAATACTCCATAAAAAGATTACTTTTAATTTATCATCTCCTATTCCTGGACCCCAGTGACCTGCGGCCCATCTGGCAGGAGCTGGCGTCACATGCCGTGTCCCAATAAAAAAATAAAAAAAAGTATATATTCATAATTCGGTATGTAATTACAATGTCACGAAATCTTTATTCTTAATTCTTTACCCAGCACTCACAGTAGTTAAAACCAGTTACAATGTAAGAATTATGCTAGTTTGGCTATTTAAGTTTTGCTCGTATGGCTGAGTTAGTTTTAAACTGCAGACTTCGAACTATTGACCTAAGCTAACTTTAGTTCACGCTTAGTTTAATCCAGTTTACCTTAAGTTTTGCCAATCGGCATTACAACTCCTTATTTGTTTGTACATAACATTCATATTAGCCTGATCCATGTTTACTTATGCTTTATTTTAAGCAAGATCTACGTAGATGGACGCTTTGAGATGTCGAAACCAACTCCATAAGAGTGACTGAGTTGAGATTACTTGAGATTACTTGAGATTAATACCTTTATTATATGGACTGCTTCAAATAGTCATTTTATAGCTGCGAACGCAAACCAGTATAAGCGGTCTGAAAATTGTGAATATCAATTTCGTATTAAAACTACAGACTGCCTACAATGACATCAGCTTGGAATCAAGGCAGGTTTTAAAATCATGCTAATTGTTACTGGTCATCGGCGTGGCGCTGACACCCGGCTGGAGACGAGAGTATGACTGCTTACCGATGACCAGTCACACGATGATAATTACTTTAAAACTAGCCTAAGTGATCAAAGCATCTTTGTGGGCAAGAGAAACAAAACAGATGAAACCACGAAAAGTCAAAATATCATTATCAGCTTTCATTATCATTAAACTTATTAGTATTTTCAATTGTTTTCAAAAATATCTCATAATCCCATCATACTTTCACTACATTCTTATCATAATGACATAATTGACACTATTATACCATACAAACTTGTGGAGGCGTTTACCGAGAGCCAACTACTTCCAGCCATTGTTGACATTTTTGCTGATTCCGTGGGAAAACAATATCTTTTTACACTTGGCCTTCCGTTGAATGTACACGGTTTTTGGTATGCCATTGTCTGAGAAAGCTTAAGTCTCCATTCACACGAGTTTTAGGGTGTATATTGACTTCACACAAAAAATACGATATTGCGCATTATTAACATGTAGGTAAAATGATCTCCTGGTTGAACCGAACGTTTTTCCTAGACTCACGGAGTTAACCCACCACCCTAGGACGACAAATTTTAATACTTAGATTATAAGTCTAAATAACTGCTTACCTTCAAATAACAATAGGTACTTTCTTTGCCTATTATGTATACATCTTTTCAACCTTATAATATTATAATTAAAGCCTATTATGTGTAAATCCTTTAAGTGTTGAAAACACTTACAGGGTTAAGATGTATACATAATGATATAAATGTTAATACTTTAGTGATATAAATGTTTATAACAATTTTTATTTTTATTTCAGCAAGCCAAACCAGTTCAAGAGCCTCAAGAGGAAGACAGAAATAGCAGGTATGTTTTAATTCATACAATATTCTATGAAGTAAGTAAGGGACAATGTTATAATATTATATAACCCCTGCGTGTAACCAAGGAAATTTTACCAAAATAAGTCAACCACAACCGACGTTCCAAATATCCAAATCATGACTGCAGCGATTAAACTAAAAGTGTTAATATAGTAAATTCTATTGATGTCTTTACCATATACTAGCTGACCCGTGCCCACTTCGTTGGGCATAATGTTAATAATCCTTTTTTAGTACATGCGTTCGTAAGAAATGCTTTCATTCGACCGTTTTTTCTCCGATTCACTTTGCAAAACCGACTACCACATAAAAGCCTATTTATTTTTCGGTTTTTTATATAACCTATGACACTCAGCAATAATGTGGCTTTCTAATGGTGAAAGAATTTTTAAAATCGGTTCAGTAGATCCCGAGATTACCCCTTACAATTTAACAAATATACAAACACACAAACTTTACTTCTTTATAATATTAGTATAGATAGATTGGTAAATAATCTCAGTCATTGGCATCATCTATTTATTATGGAGTAGCACGAAAAGAAAGGATAGGAAACAAGTTGCTTTTTGAACAAATAATTTAAATTTTATTCTTTAAATTCCAGGGGTGATGCCGATCAGTACCGACCAGGGCAAGTGATATCCCTGAACGCTCAGGAGCTCATTGAGTTCCAACAGGAGAGGAAAGCCCCCGTCAGCAATAGCCAACAGCAATTACTCCAACAGCTATATTCACAACAGGACCAGAGCCCACAACAGTACTACTTCGTGGAACCACAGACAGCACGTCAGGTAATTTAAAATTTATTCATTTTTTATGTTATACGGCAGACAAAACAGGCAAGCGGGCCACCTGATGGAAAGTGGTCACCGCCGCCTATGGACATCTCAACACTAGGGACACTACCAATGCGTTGCCCACCTCTGACGAGACCTCTAATGTACAACATGAAACACAGAGGCTGGCAGCTCATTCGACAACTGTATAGTGCGAGCGAGAAACGTTCTTTCCAACCACTTCAAACTCAATTTGTTGTCTTCGCTAAAAAGATAATTGCAGGGATTTTTATAATGTTAGTACCCTGTTAATCATTGTAACTTTCCCCAACAAATCTAACTGCAAATGTTTCGGTACTAAAAATGTTATCCTATTTATGTTAATGACCATACTATTGATACTAGTAAATTCATGCACGGTCCCACGACCACAAGTCTACATCCATTATGATATTCTGTAGTACTTAATCTGTACAAAAAATTTACGACCAATAAAAGACAAATTATAGTAAACAAGAAACTCATCATAGTTACCATGACTGTTTTTCTGTCTGCGGCTTCGCTCTCTCTTAGCTAAATAAAGTAAGTATTACAAATTATTACAAGGTTATTTTGATGTGAATTTACTATGATCGGTCTAAAATTTTTTATTTTATGACATAGATCTCGTTTGACAACAAAGCAACCCATATCGCGACTTGTAGAGCCATCTGTTGGCCGATACAGCGCCCTCTATAGTAGAAAAAATATTTTCCCATTGGAACGACATACTTTCACGGGATAAAAAGTATCCTATGTTGGGCGCTGTACCCCTAAAAATATGTATGCAAATTTTCATAATGATCGGCTGCCTAATCAAGCCGTGAAGGAATAACAAACAAACAAACTCACTTTCTCATTTATATTATTAGTAAGGATGGATTTACAGAAAAACACAAAGCAATACAAAGATAAGCACATTTGCATTCTGCAGTTGTCGAACTCACAAATTATAATCGACTCTAACCGTAGACTTAATGCTAAGAAAGACACATGAAATTACAAACATATCATTGATAAAGTACCATTTCTAGTTCAGATAAGAGCATACCATCAGCACAATGCATTGTATTATTATATCGAAGTAGAAATCAAACAGCTACGGTATTATTCGCTGAGAATCTTGTTCCGAGTGTATTGTACCTTTGTGTTGGCAAAAGGCATGGAATTTCCTATAGGAGAAAATTATATAGTCCCATTTATATAATGTTAGCTTACGCTGGATGTATTGTTACCCGTACTGTCCCGTACTTCCTGTTGAAATAGGGAATCCCAAAATAAAAACGTCTTAGTACCTACTACTCTTTTTGTTACAAAAAAAGAAAATAAAAAATTATTGTGTACAGTTTCAGTGTGTGCACTTTTGGGGAAAAGTGCATAATGATAACCACGAGGGGTCGTGTGGCCCTCCTTTCTTAGTACGGCCTAAGACGAGGTGCTAGCTTTAATCCGGAGCACCTCTACCTATGCAGAAACTATAAATCCTTTCAATCTCGCAATTGCTCGGTGTACTGGTAGTAATAGTCTGCAGCCCGACTCACTACGAGTGTTCTTTAACTCCAATAAAAAAAGCTAGAACTACGACAGACAGTTAGTCAATATCTCATAATCATACTCATACTAATATTATAAACGAGAAAGTGAGTTTGATTGTTTGTTATTCCTTCACGGCTTGACTAATGAGCCGATCATAATGAAAATTTGTAAATATATTATCAGGGGTACAGAGCCCAACATTGGCTACTTTTTATCCCGTGTAAGTATGTCATTCTAATGGGAAAATATTTATTCTAATAAAGAGGGTGCTATCGGCCAACATATGGCGCCACAAGTCGCGCTGTGGGTTGTTTTGTTGTCAAACGAGTTCTATATTATAATATTATCGCGAGCGAAGCCGCGGGGAAAAGCTAGCATTATTATAAACAGCACGCAGTTATATAATTATGTATACAAATAGACACACCTTTTTATGATAGACAAAATACGCTTTCTTTGCAAAACACAAACAAGTGACACAGAAAACAGTATATAGGTACAGACAGTAAATAGGTACAGTGTTTATGCAACAAGGCGGCCTTATTGCTGATAGCAATCTTTTCAAAGATTTCGTGACCAAATGGTTACCAATAGAAATGTAAACGACAGGTTAGTTTAAAAGTTCTACTCGGATTTTCAGAAACTTGAAAACTAAAACTAAATTAAGGTAACTATTTCAACACGATTCCAAACTTAAAATTACTGTTAGTAAGGTACGCGTAGAAGTAAAAGCAGGAGCTCATAAATACTTTATATTTTGTAACAAATTCTAACTGTGAAAATCTTAAACTACTGTGTTAAAGAGGTCTTAGAGAGAACCTTAAGTATCTAAACCACTGCTCGGATCAAATTAAACTAAAAATACCTTTAAGGGTAAGCGCGAATAGGTTTGCAAGTGTCCATAATAGCCTACGAAGACCGCTTCCGATCTGGCGAGCTGTCAGGGGCCCGATTCTACAATCTAAAATAAGTTAAACATTATGTTATTGTTTAAGTCCATAACAAATGTCAAAAACTATTCCACTGATACACTATCGGCAATCTTTTGAGACACGATTTAGACACCATTGAGAGTCCATTCGTGCATTTGTGTTAGTAGAATCGGGCCCCAGCTTCAGCGATCATAGTACTTAGTGAGGATATCGTCATTCTTAAAATATGAATAATTGAGTAAGATAATGATGATAATAAATAAATAAATATCGCTATGGCAGCAAATGTGAACATAAAAAGTAAAGAACATTGTTCTTTGCATTATAATAATTTATTTTATTAACCACTCATGGTCTATTTCAGGTGGCTTACCAACCATCGCACGCAGTGATAGCACGACCTCACTACAGTTCCGATGGAGGAGAAGCATCTGTTGGGGCAGCCCTCTCAGTGAGTGACTCCGGTGCAAGTCATAGCGAATCCTTTGATCAGGACCTGCTTGCTTTACTTGGCCATCAAGTTAGGTCTGAAGATCTACGATCTGGGTATACACAGCAAATACAACAGACTTCTTCCCAAAGTGCACCTCAATATCAACAGGTGATAATACATTTTTATTCGATCGTAATTCTTTTATCTATTCCAAGACTTTTATAGTCGTAACTTTGTAAAGTTTATGTAGAAACTTACAAAACAAATCTTTTGGGCTGTTGAAACTTCAAAACAAAATCAAGCGTACATTTAAGAGAAAAAAATAACATTTTAAACAACACTTAAATATTTTTGACAAAATTATGAGTACAACTTGAATGTGTAGTAATAATTTACAATGTTTATGTTATTTAATCTAAGTAACAAAATATTATTTACAGATTGATAGATACATCACAAAACCCAGTAAGAAGCCAACAAAACTGAGACCAAAAACCCAAGCTAGCCCTCAAACGGCCCCCACACCTGTTCTTCTCCCCGCTGGCGCACCCCAACAATATTTGATTGAAACAACAAATGTCCAGCAACAACAACAATTGCAACAACAGCAACAGCAGCAGCAGCCTCAAGTTCAGTACCGTCCAGCGCCACAGCCGCAAAGGCCAGCTCAAGCTTTAAGATACGTAACCATCCCAGCATCCCAACCACTCCAACAAGTAGTCTACGAACGCCCGGAGACTCAAGGCCTTAAAATTGTGCCAGCACCTAAATTACAACCTCAACCACAACCACAACCGCAACCGCAGCGCCCACAAGTCACATACCGACTGATACCTCAATATCAACCTGAAGCATCTCCTAAACAGTACAGAATTCTCGATCCTCAAAGGCAAGTGAGGCCAGAAAGAATTCCAGCGAGTAGTGCTGAACGGCCAATAACTTATCTGAAACGCTATCCAGAACAGGAGAAAATGCGCGCTGTTAAAATTTATGAACCAATTTCACAAGAACAACCTGCAGCGGAACAATACTATCTGCGTACTCTTTACAGACAAAATGAGCAACCACAACAGCAATCATCA